>CM075861.1:52269280-52990247 GCA_037975125.1 Latrodectus hesperus
TAGAAGATATATTGCTATCTAGGGTCCGTACCCGAACCTATCCTACAAAATCTATTTTATACAGATTCCACATGTCCCCCACAGACCGTTGTCTGTGTGGGAAGCCTGAAACAATCGATCATATTCTATTATCTTGTCCTTTATATAATGACCCGAGAAATGATCTCCGTAAATCCTTGGGAATTGGAGCGTTATCATTTTCTTGGATGTTTGAACTGTCCGCAAATCCAAAGTGAAAACTCGAGCTTTATGCGAATTCATGAAAAAAACTTACAGATTTTGACATAATGATAATACGTCATAAAAATGTCATCTAGTGCTTATCTATCATTGGAGAACTTTTGTCTCTGCTTATCGAAGAGGAACCATGTTCTAATCCCATGAAACCCGTCTGGAAGTGTTAATTTACATCCGGCGACATTGTCTCTGCTTATCGAAGAGTAACCATGTTGTAATCCCATGAAACCTGTCTGCTGAGTGCTAATTTAGATCCGGTGACTTTGTATCAAATACAGCCATGAACAATCAACAATAAGGATCAATCCAACAATACGATACAAATCAATCAACTATTTGTGTGTCTTCTCTCCTCAATGTGAGCTATAAGCAACTTTAGCAAAGAGCTCCAAAACTGCCGGCCACAACCCAACCCAAACCCTTTAGAATTCTATTAATGAACGAAATCTTTAAAATTATAAATCTTCCTAATCGATTTAAACTAATTATGAAGTGGATGTTTTGCTATGTCTTTTTCATTTTGTTTTTTCTGCTGTTCTATTGTCCTTGTGTTAATGGCTTGAATCAATGAAAAACGGCTTTTCAAATCGATGCTTTTCTTCTCATATAAGAAATCGTTTTATTAACAAAATGAACTTTGACAGTATTCTCAGACATTCGATGGTGAATTTCGCCTTGTTTGCTGCGGCTCGAAGAATGTGATTTGAAGGCAAGTAGGAAATTCGTTGACAAGGTGGATTTACAAAGCCGTCTCAGTACGATGTGACGTAGATGAAACGCTATCTGACGTCAGGGATATTTTAAACCAATGAGAATCGTAATAAAGTGGCGTATTATGGATCTCAACTATGAAGAAAGAAACAACCACTTTATGATTAAAAAGTAGAAGAAAATTTAGCATTCAAGGCGATTAAATTTATGAAGTTTCTGAGGAACAATGCAGTTTCACAGATAGTAACAACCACATGTAGATAAAAATAAATGGAAAAAAGGAGTTAGAGTTAACCAACTTATCTTATTAAATTCAAGTAAAGTGAATTCTAACTCAGAACTAATACCTTGTAGTCAGCTGTTTGGATGTATATGTTATTACATTCATCCTGTATCTGTTATACCTATTATGTTTCAGCTGTTTGTATATGCTACGAAAACTATAATAATTCTCTACATCATGTTCTTAAACTCACACCTGTGTATGTGTGCACATTATCTTATGTTGATGTTCTTCACTGATCCCACAATCTCAAAGGGGAAAATTTCAGTTATCGTTTCTATAAGCAACTGCCATTGTACTTCTTTGGGCATGACACCAAATTCTGAGATAGGCGATTTTTAAGGGAATTTTCTTATGTATCTGGCAACCTCGTTTTTGTTACGTCATACATATGGAGACCTATAAGAATTATGCAGAAAATTCTAATTTGGTAACCATAGTATTTACGTTATCATGCACGTCACGATATGTCATCTTGTCAACATTTTTTCCTCGCCAAAAAAAAATTCAGAATTTGGAATCATGGATTATACGGCACCTGTGCCCTTCTTTGTCAAAATATGAATATTTTTTAGAAAAATTTGATGTTAATCCTACAATGCTTTTGAAATCAATTATTGAAATTTTCAGACTGTTCGGTTTTGCAAAACTGAATTAATTTTAGTTTCATATACTTACAGTACAGCAATATTTTCAATTTGAACCCGAAATGAGGCAAAAATGTTATTGTGCTTTATATATTTCGCGCAAAATTTCGTAACCTCCTTTTTATAAAAACATAAATAAAATTTTTGAAACTACATTTTTATAATTTTTTTATCTTTAACATTTATCTCAAACAAAAATCTGCTTATGTTATTGTTTTTTTTTCAACCATACTATTCTTATGTATTATTATTCTTATATAAGAGATTCAAAAGATTCTAGAGATTTATCCGCAAATGCAAGAATCTTTTTAAGTATAAAATTATTTTCAAGTTATTTGATTTCATATAACTCATTTTGCAGTCAAAATGTTAACCCAAACATTTTAAATTTCTTTAAATTCTTTAGAATCGTAAAAATGATTTAAATTTAATCGAAAAGTTTTAAAATGAAATAGGGATGATTAAAATAAGAGTCGCGAAGTCAAAATGCTGTAAACCATATCAGACTAATTTGAAATTTATCTAGAATTTTCAAAAAATAATTGAATTTTACTAATGAAGGAAATAAAATCAACAGATATGTAGTTGTAGCTTCTTACCGAAAGATGGCGCTATATGTCCAATTCCCCTTTTTTCACCACGTGAGTGACAATGCGTTAACAACACACTGATAGGAAATTCCTCATTTATATTTTACTTCCTTCAAGGAACAAAATTTCATTGCTTGAAGAGTTTCCTTGTCATTTTTTCCCGCACAAAAAAAAAAAAAAACTTTTGTTGTATTTAACACAATAATTTGATAATTGTGTTAAATAGAAACAAATGCTAGAATTCAGTATCAAAATTGCTATTTAATTTTATTATGAAGGGCATACAAATACATTGAACAATGAAATACTTCAACAAAACACTTATTTCATTTAGTAAATATGTTAGTCAGTGGAAAAAATCATTGATAAAATTTGGACAAATTTAGGAACATTCTTTATGCTATAAAATTTTTGTTTTTATAAAGGAAAATGTTGGATACCATTGAGTTAGAACACAAATTTTTAAATGATAAATATTTATTATTAAAATACTTCACTGGTTTCAAATAAAATTTTTTTGAAACACAAATACTCTCTCAACTATAATGCTTATTATATTATAATAAAATGAAGATATATGTGATTAATTTCTAGATTAATAAGAATATTTTGTTATATATAAACCACCAATTTGTTTGATTTCATTAAATTTTCTTAGTTAAAATTTTAAATTCGAGATTTATTAGTTTATTTTCAGTTAAAATTTTGAATTAGATATTTAATAATTTGTTTTTCAGTTAAATATTTTGAATGATATTTTTCGGATGGAATTTAAGAGATTTCAGTGAGTGATAAAGGTACTGAAAAAATTTATTTGAAGAAAGATTTTTATTTTAAAATAATTTAAAAAATACCAAATTAAAAAAGGCAGTTAAGAAGGTTTTTGAAAATTATATAAATATCATGGATTGTATATATTTGAAGTTGACATTATATATCACGGAAATCATTCTGGTGTATTCAAAAGTATTCCTTTTATTTAAAAAAAAAAAAATGTTTGATTTAAATAAAATTTAGAGTTCTTTTTACTTGTGACTTAAAATAATATCACCTTATAGATACAAATAATGAAAAAATTAATATTATTTATATAGAAAATATTTTTCAACTTAACTTATAGTTTTGATTGTCATTTAATTGATTTTGTTTTATTATCTTAATAAAATGTAATCCCGCTTTTAAAATTAAAATTTTTAGAATTAAACTGTCAGTTTTGTCTTGAAATCATATTGAAAAAAAATTCTGAATTTGTCGTTTAGGTTAAAACAATTTTATTATTTAAAAAAAAAAAAATCAAAATTTTTAAGATAAATCAACCAGTATAAGTAACTAAATAAATAATAAAAGAAATTTTGTTACAAAACTGTAGTTTATCTTGGTTAATATTGTTTATACTTTTGTTGCTATTCCATTTAACTGTTAAAGTCTTTTTTATGAGTAACAAATCGACAACTATTTATGTGCTTTCAAATAGTGATTGAATATTTACAAAAAACATTTTGCGTAAAAGCTGCGGTTATGTTAAGGAATTTTTACTGTAAGCCCAGAAAATTGATTATTAAAGCTTTTTCTTTTTTAATAATTTCAACGTTAATTCATAGTTGCGAACCCTTAAATAGATATCCATTCTCCTCAATAAATATATTCATATTAATTAATTATTGATATCATTTTATTTATAAATTATTTGTTGTTAATTTCTTTGTGTTTTATTAAGAGTAAACAAACATTTATTAGCCAAACATGTCTTCAATTTTCCATAACTGCCCAGATATGAAACTTTTAAAAAATAATCCATAACTTTCTTATTTCTTTTTTAAAAAAGAACTTTTTTGCAAATAGTTTCAAATATGATTAATAGATGGCAGCACATATTTTAAAGTACGAAATTCCGTCCATATTTCATATGCGCCTTCTTCAATTCAAGGGATAAATAGCATTTCTTAAATATATTAGGGGAAAACATGTTTTCTCTTACATATTTATTTTAGCTGGGTTTTAAAATATTTTGTTGATAATAATTCAAAATAATGAAAGTTTGAAATGAAGAGTTGTAAGAAATAAAAATACAATAGTTTTTACTATTTTCTTTTACATTAATATTTCAGTCAATTATGGTATAAATGTTAGT
This sequence comes from Latrodectus hesperus, assembly GCA_037975125.1. Lineage (NCBI taxonomy): Eukaryota > Metazoa > Arthropoda > Arachnida > Araneae > Theridiidae > Latrodectus > Latrodectus hesperus. Next base: position 52,273,880 of record CM075861.1, read on the forward strand.
AGAGTTTTCAAACATTATAATTTTATAATTAAATTATTTTCAGAGGAAAAGTCATAATGTATAAAATATAGAAAAAGAATAATTTTTTTTATTTCGATTTGGAACTACTTATGTTTGTTTTTATATTAAAGCGGAATAAAATGTAATTATTTTTTTAAAATTAAAATAGAGTTATTAAAAGATGTGTGAATGAAACAATAAAAATAAATTAAGTTCGGAAGAATCATATATACATATATAATTGTTATGTCCAGAGTAATCACTGTTGTCAATATCTGAGGATTATCAGGCCTTTCAGATGCCTAACCTACATAAAAATTGTTCGATTCCGTCAAGAAAGACCAGGTGAGGGCAATTATTTCACTAAAAAGACTTTAACGGTTCGAAGTCACAAAACGTACTGTAAAAATAGGAAGTGAATATTACGAAAAAAAGCACGCCTACACATGAGTAATGCTTGACTTTGGTATTAAAATAGAAACCAGAGTTTCTCATCACTTGGACCAAGTGACATTAGCGAACAGCATTTGGTCTATACTTTCTCTCAAGCAACTGCTGAGCTGTTATCTGAACAATTAGGTTCTGTCTTTCTGTTCAACAGCTCTTGGGTTCGAATCCCAGCTTGGGTTTGAATGGATGCAATGATTCGGAGTCCATTTTGAATTATTAATCTGGGCTTAATTATGCAAAAAATGACTGTTGAGTCAAACCATTCAATAAATTAAATGGAAAATTTTTCTTATGACCATACTGATTTTGTGATGTCGTCATCCAGAATCTTAAGGAATTCACTAACTCATACGTAAATACAAACCGAATTCAGAGAAGTAATGAATAATTTCGGAGTAGTCTTTCGAGACAATTAAATGTTTCCTTTTTTTGCGATGTTTTTTTTTCTTTTCTTATACAGTACAACAAAGCAAAGTCCATTCATAAATTTATTAGTTTATTAATAGACTGTTGGCAAAAAAAAAAATCTCAAATCATTCTTAACATTTCGATTTCTTAATGAATATTTTGCTAGTTAAATTGTTTTAATTGTTTCATCTACTTGTGTGATTCACTGAAGATTTGATCGTTGATTGGGCAAGGTGGCCTGGTTGGGCCACCTCCTGCTCGTTCTCGTGACCAGGAAGTGGTGAGTTCTTTACCTGACCCAACCAAAGTTCCGAAGTTATTCATTACCAGCAACAGAGTGATTAAAAAGGCGTCAATTTCCCAATATCCATTCATAGGTGTGGTGAAGCTTTTAGAAGCAAGTGCTTTTTCAGGTGTCAACCTCGTCTCTTGGGCGCTGTTCAAAGTGACTAGACATTTGGCTGTGTTTAGTAGCTTCTCAGTCGCATAAATAGGTTGCCGCAAACGTATAACAAAGGGAAAAACAAACAATGACCGCTGATCGCAAAAGATAAATAAGGTTTTATTCAACCTTTTTAAAAATTGTATTATACAACACTCTGTAACGAATAAACTTTCCCTAAATAAACTATAAATGTAGGAAAATTACAATCAAAAATCTTTTTATATATTACAGAAATGAGATAATCCGTGCAAATGGAATGGTTTTAATTATTAAATGCTGACATTTAGAGAGTTTTGCAAAAATAAATTCTCTACAAGAACATAGCATAGAATTTATATATAATGAAAATATTATGTACAAATCCCATTGATTAAATGCAATATTAACTCCATATGTCTGAAATAATGTTTAATATTGTATTTGTGTACACAAAATGTTGTATTTCTTTCTATTCTTCGAGACAAATGATTACTGACCAGGATTACGCTTTATTTACTGTATTTTGATGAATTAATAGTATTTAATGTGATTTATGATTACGCTGCTTTATATTCCCAAATCTAAGCTTCATGTAATATATTTACATTTTACCTAAGGAAGTGTATCTTCTTAAATAATATATTTATTACTGTTTTGAAAAGAGTTAGTAGTTTTTCACTTGTTGAAACGGCAACCAATAAAAATTGTAATAAAATATTTTTATCTTATTTAGTCACAAGTTAACAGGGTTAATAAATTTAACATTTTAGCGCAAGAAATATTTTTTAAATTTTCAGCTTTATTCATTAACATTATAGCTTTAAATATAAATTCTGCGAAAGTTATTTATATAAATGTTTTTTTTTAATAAAAATGTTTTAACCTTTAAATCTGTTTATCAGGTCAAAAGTGTAATATGAAATTTAGTTTTGTACTTTTGTGACATGAATGACATAATGTAAGACATTCTAACATATATATTGCAATTTTCTAGATTTACAGATAATTATATTTATCTATCTGGTTATCTATCTATATGTTACAGTTAAAGCTCGAAAACAGTTAATGGGCTCATTACTTAGTTAATCGGTCGATTAATTAATGTGATAGATTTATCCTTTTAAACGGCGGAATAAGGGAAAACATACTTCAGGGTGCATCTTGGCAAAAATTGGCGATTTTTTTCCCGCCAAACTTGCTTTCGTCATTATTTGAAGAAACAAGATGGCGTTGAAAACAGGATAGATCAACCAGAAATATGCCAATGAGTCTAACAATATGGCGTCATACTGAGGGACACCTTAAAATATAGGCCATCCGCGGAATCAAGAGTTCTCCCTACTTTACTTAGGTAATATATCAATTAATGGTATCGGTATTGTTAAAACTGAAAAAATGATTATTTTTTAAAATTAAATTCATTGATTAGTTTGTTTGATAGTGTGGGTTCCACTTTTAGATCTCCAAAAATAAATAATATTCATAATTTTTTATAAAATTGGGGTAATATTTTAAGCCATTTGATTTTGTGGGTTATAGTTTTTAACTAATTTATTGTTGATTCCATCAATTTATTTATTATTTGATTAAGATAACTTGAATCTTTAGATATCTTTATCAGGCATCGACCTCGTCATTTTACAGTAGATCAAAATTACGAGGCGATTTGCTCTGCTTAACAGCTTTTCAGTCGTCAGAAGTAGGCAGCAGGAAATGTATAAGAAGTAAACAAAGAAAAAAAATTGGGTAAAATCCTAGAAGAGCCCACGCAATTGGCGACAAACTGAAAAAAAAAGCACCAAGCCAGAACGAAATTCCAGAAATAGTTCAGTTTACCATATCTAGTGTATTGAAGAAGGATTATCAAGATTGGCACAAACCACAATTATCGCCAACTGAAATCACTCGCGCCAAGGGTGTGGGCTCTGCTAGAATCCAACTGCAAATTATACCAAATATGAATAATTCAGAAACATGCTATTTTCCCAGCAAGATTCTTATTTTCACTTTAACGAGTGTCAAGTAGGTAATGTGCAAATAATGCGGGGCAGGTCTTAGGAGACAGTGCAGCGATAAATTCGCCAAACTGGTTTACAGCATCAGAATGTCTTCTTGCGTTTGTATGATGTGACTAGCGTTTTATGATGTAACCTGATGTGTGCATGTGGGAAATTTGCTTGGAGTTTTAGTAACTCTTGAAGCATTTTTCATTTTTGGTTGAAATTTAAGTATTTGAACTAGTTTTGGTTGGAAAGTCGTATTTGGAGAGATTGGGATTTGGAAATCGGATATTGCACGTAGTGACGTAATTTAGATTGGCGAGACAACTGTGCAGCACTTTGCACAAATATTGGAAATCGCGCCAAACAAGCACAAGCTTTTAAGATTTTACCATTATGCAGATAATTTGCAGATTAACTATAAGTTAATCCTAGTTAAACTATAAGTTAATATGCAAAACATCTAATTTCTTGATTGATAATAAATTTAGGCTTAAAGAAAAATGATGTTTTTTAAAATGTTTTTATTCTACTTTCAACGAATGACTGTATTTATAGTTGAAAATAAAAATGCAATAAATTATACAAATTATCTTGGTAATTTGAACAAATGAAACATTTTTCCTCATTTTAACGGATCACTTTAGGCAATCTGGGGAATAACTAATTTCCACATTTTACCGGTAACATATACAGCATATACAGACAAAAAAACATGAACACAAATGTATAGTAAAAGTTAGGAATAGTCAAAGCATCGAAAGATGCAATAGTCAAAGCATCGAAAGGTTATAACATGAAAAAATATAACATAATTTTTAATACGCAGTAAATAATAGTCACGTGTCCATCTTACTTCAAGTCTCAGGCAGCCCTATTGGTTCACATCTAAATAAATGCTGGAAAACTGAATAGAATTTATAACTGGATTACGAAGTGGGTTTGATGTAGGAAATAATACTTAAATTAAATTTAGATTATATATAAAGCAGGAAAATAAAGAGGCAGGGAAATTTAAAACTATTAATTTTACCTTCGAGTTATTTTTACTCTCGCACATCTACAGTAGACACTCTTTTTTACGAACTTTAAATTTACGAACGCTTGTGATTTTGGAAATTGCGACTAGTCCCTGTTATCCTATGGATGTAATGATAATTTTAATTCCCATTTACGAACTAAAATTTTGTAAAATTTGTTTTTTGTGTACTCATTATTTTCCACTTTTTTCGTTTGTAATTTTTAATTAAATGCTTTGCCGCCCAACTTGTCTAGTGGTCAGCGTGCCTGACTACGGATAAGGAGGTCCTGGGTTCGAATCTCGGTTCGGGCATGGATGTACTTTCTCTCTATCTATTCTATCTTTGTCCTTTCCTTGTATGAATGTGGAGTGAATGGTTGCCTACCCTATAAACGGTCCCTATGGCATGTGTGTACTGAGGAAGTCGGACTCCACACCAAAATATAGTTCAGTTGGAAAAGAGGAGCAGTGCACCCCATGTTGCCAGCCTAGCTGTCACACGACGATGAATGAATGAATGAACTAAATGGTTTTTTATTTGATGGTTTAAAAAATTTGAAGCGAAGTTTTTATCGGAGAATCGCGTAAATCCTTCAAAAGTAAGGGATAACTGTAGTTGTTAAGATCCTAGAATTTTTTAAGCAATTCGTGTGGAATTTCTCCAGCCGAATCAAAGTCCAGAGTACCAAATCATAATCGCATTGCTTCCTACGCAGATATTGTAAGTATACTTGTAAAAGCGGGGGAAAAAGCCAGGTTTATTTCCAGGAATAAACCCAGTTTATTCCCTTGGGAATTTTAAAAATCCCGTGAATTTTGAAAGACCTCGAGATTTTTGAAGTTTTGCAGTTGCTTTAAAAATGTTTGAAGTATTTTTTTTCATCTGATAATTTTAAAAATAAATGAAAATCTCCTTATTTTATGATTTCTACTTCTAATTATGCTAACAGAAAGTTTTCCAAGAAAAGAATTTTGAGTTAATGACCAATTTAGAATAACTTTAAAAATTAATGTTATGAAAATATTTTTTCTTTTCTTTGTCAGCATGAATTTATGAATTTATAACGAAAGAAGCATGGAAACATCAATATTTATTCTGTAAGTCCTGAGAAATATATCTTGGTATTTTTCATTACGTATTAATTCAATAATTTTATTATTTATACAGTTATTTTGATGATTATTTTTGTTTCTCTCAGCATGAAACCAATTAATTTTCTTTCTGGAAGTCAGAAAAAATATTTCTTTTTCGCATATTTACTTAATTTCTCTTTATCTCGGTAAAGTCAGAATCCATTAAACGAAAGAGCTAAATTAATTCCCGCAAAAATTCCCAATATTCCCAAAAACTAACATTTTATCCCCAAAATTCTTGAATAAATTCCTGTGGTTCAAATTTCCAGGAATTCTACATCTTTAATCATAAGACACTTTTACAAGGAATAATCATGGCTTGAGATTGATATTTTAGGTGCAATGCACTTATCCATCTATGAGAGTGATGTTGCAGAAAAAAATGATATCTAGGTCAGTTTGACATGAAGGCTTTGTTAAAGAAACCATTGTAAATGAAGAAAGTATTTATCTGATGACTTGAGGGAAGAGGAGTTATTCTATGAGCTTCGAGAAAGAAATCTACTGCCGCCAGAAATTACATTTCAGTACTTTTGAATCTGAATTTAGGTGTGATTTGTACGTGAGAATTATCGGGCTATTAAATGATTGAGAACAACATAAATGAGATGGAAAAACAACTTTTAAACATCAAACAAGAAAATGACGTGGAGTTGAAATTGTCTGCAAGACAAGCAGATAATTGGCTAACATGATTGGAGCACTTATTAGTGAAAAACTACCGTAAAGTGCTTCTTACATAAAAAAAGATAGGAAAAGGTGTTTTTAAAAATGTAGTTTTGCAAGAAGAAATAAGATTACTTCGTCAATTTTTTCATAAAATAAAAGTAAGAACTGTTTTTAAGTATGAATTTTATTTTTCATTTCTCTTATTTTAGGATGGAGAAAAACTAATCCATTTTTTTTCAATAGATGACTGCAGAGATAAATATCTTGTAAGGTATCGCTCAAGCAATTTCAGATTTATACTTGTTTAAAAAGTTACATCACGCACTAAAATAGTACGTTCGCTGTTTTTTTGTTTGGTTCATTTAGTTGTGACTTAAAGGATATTAAAAATGGAAATCAACAATGAGAAAATTCGGAATACTTTTTTCTCTTGATAAAGGCGAAATCGCTAACCAGGTGGCTGAAATTGTTTATGGCTTATGGTACTGTAATAGGTATGGTATTTTTGATATTAAAGATGTATTTCGATTGCATCGTCGTCGAAAACGTCGAAAAAATCACAGAAATGACCAAAAACATTTTAGTCGTTTAGCATCGTTCAGGAATTAAAGATTGATATTAAAATAGTTATAAGCATTTTATATAAAGCAAATCTGAAATAAGAGTTACATAAAACCGTGAAAATGGATTTTTCCCTCCAACCTAATATGTTGAATCTAAATTGTTTTTTCTAAAAATAGTCATTATTTACGGAACAAGTGAACTTTGATAAAATATTAATCAGAAGATTCAACACTTATCTTTCAATGATTTAATACCTATTTTTCGAAATTTTGATTATAAGAACTATTCTGTTGGTTTCAATGAGTTCATAAACACGAGCGTCTCTTGTATAAATGGAATGCTTATTTTGTTAGTCCGGCGAATTTTTTTTAACTAGGGTTGAATTGAAAATTCTTGTCATGGAATAGAATGAAATTTATAACAGGTTGTTTGCCTCTGGTTAACTTAAAATAAAAATTTTCATTTCGAAATTTTGGTAATGATGTATTTTTAGCTCCTTAAAAATTTATTAATTTAAATTCCGCTGATTTGAATTCACTGTAAAATTGCTTATGAATCTATGTAAATCATTTAAGTTGTGTAACATACCCACTTCAGTTTTCTTTTAACTTCCATAAAGATGAGTTTGATTTCTTTCCTTATTTTAAAATTGTCATTAATGCGTTTCCATAGGAAATAGAAAAAACATATTTATGGAATCGGATTTTTCCTTCCTAAATATTCTCATGGCGTATTTTTTTAATGTGATATTTAATGTTTTTTACAGTTTTTAAAAAATAATGTTTTTTTCTTTCATTAGCTGATGCGTTTTCTCCTTTCTCAATACGTCACCGGTCGGAAATACATTAGAACACGGATGAAAATAATTCTGATTTCAAAATTTAAAATCTTGGTAACTAAAGACAGTTTTCAAGCGCTATACCACTCATTGGATTTGTTTTTAAATGTTTTGTGCTTGGGACTTCATTTTATTATGCATATCATCGTTTTGAGAAACTGTTGATCAAATTACTTTATAATGTATACCCTTTTATATGTTATACTATAAAACTTCATGTTTTCAAGTATAAACTGGAACTTCTTTCTATTATGCTATTGATTCTCCGAATAACAAATGATTCCAAAATCACCAAAATTATTTAAAACAAAACCAGCCACATATCACCAAAATCATACGACCAACTAATGATTTTCGTTATTGGGAATTAAAAATTTATCATCATGAAATTTAGTTTTCTTTTCTTTCATTTTTGCTTTTCCCTACCATGAAGATAAATTTGACACTTTTTTGCAGCATTTATTTTCTCATAGTTTGTAAGCAAATGTACTAATTATTTAACTACTAATTGAGAAATAAGTATTTTTAATGAAGCTTATGGAATCGTAAAGTTATTGCAGAGTATGAGTTTTATGTCAAAAAGTTTTTGTGATTCTTTTACTTTCTTAGGTTTAAGTTTATTCGGTATACCGTATACAAAAATGTAAATTCTGCTTTTGCTTCATTGTATTAATGTAATATTGATCATTTTAGTTCATAACAGAATTACATCATAAAATATATTTTATAAAATATATTTTTAAACTGTAGAATTTCGTGATTTCATGTTTAAAAAGGAATGCTTTAGATTTTTGTGTATACTTAGGTATATGCCGTGAAAAAATGCTAATGTATGTTTTTTTTCTATTTTTATTACATTAATGTAATATTTGACTTTTTAGTTCATAGTTAGGCGAAATCGAATATTACATAAATTTTCTTAAGCAAAATAAGTGTACAATATGTCAAATGTAAGCTATTAATTTTTTGAACTAAATGTAAAATTTTATATATGATTAAATTTCAGCAATCTATAAACTTAATTCAAAATTCTTTTTTATATCAGCAGAATTAAAATAGTTAACTGATTCTTTAATTGTTACAATTTAATTAGTGAAGATAGTGGTTGTTATTTTCCTATGATTGTGAGTTTACTCAAAGTTTGCCTTTAATTAAAATTAATACACCTAATTTTGCTTTCGAGCACAAATGCTTATGGAATTTAATTATAATTGTAGACAGAGAGAATAGGTAATGTAGAAGAGGCATGAGATAATATTATGCACCTTCAGTGTTCAAGTTAATATATTACGTAATTTAATGATATATCAAAGCAATTTAAAATTAATATCACTGAAATGCAAATCATAGGAATTATCTAAAAGTTTTAATTAAAGAACTACAATTTTTAGGATCTTAAATTTTACTTTTTTCAAAAATTGGGAAAAGGCATTTTTTTTAGGTTAATGAAAACAAGCTTACTGTATTATATTTATATTTTATGTACAAAATGAAAACATCATAACTGATAGATTAGATTGTTGATAGCATGATATCTAATTTACTTCTAAGACAGCATTGCATTTCTTTTATATTTAGGATGGCCTTAAATTCATTTTTTATAAATAAAATAGAAATAAACAAATAAACATTTATTTTAATTTATTTTTAAAGAGATATTTGTAACATTTGAGAAAAATATTTAAATTTTTAATTTTCTGTATGTTTTTACTTTAAATATTTATAATTGGATGATGAACTGTGCGCATTTTCTTTGATAGCATCTACTAATAAATAGAGCAATTTAATCACGCACATATAATTAATTATTATTTTTGCTGCAATATGTTTTAATACATCTTATAAATAATTCAAATTGTTTCCTATGAATTATTTTTGATCAGAATGAGTAAATATATCTTTAATAATTTTATATAAGAAAATATAATATTGCATATTTATTTAATTTTTATTTATTTTAAAGTTATCTTTATTTTAAAGAAAAAGAAGTATATTCATATATGTATTCACAATGAGTCGATATAATGAGTTCAATAAAGCTTTTTTTTGTTGGATTTCTTACTGTACACTTGTATGCAAATTTTGAGCAAGAATATAAACTTAAAATAGATAGCCATGAAATTGAAGAAAATAAACTCTTGCTATCAATACAATGAACACGCAATCCAGTAGAAATGTCAGGCTTATACAAAGATGAGGAACAAAACGTAGCATGTGACATGAGCGTACACATAATCTTGAACGGCCGGGGGACGTAGCACAGGACTACAATGAAATAAAGAACAGAGATGCGGTTAAAGACATTTTGTGGTAAATGAGCTCTTTCAACAATATGTCTTGAAAAAAATCACCCGATAAAGAAGGATAGGGAAGCTGGAGGTTGGACATAGTGTTATCACTGTGGCTGAAGTGCTCGGAATCTACAAAAGTGTTTTCCAAACCATAGCTGCATTTGTTAGAAAGCTTGGTAGTGGCCTCCCCTAAGAAAACAACTATAGATAATGATTGATACATAGTTCTGGAAGTGAAAAAGTCCTAAATCAATCAGCATGTGTCATTGTTCAGCAACTATATAGCAACAGAGGATAACTTTCACGGTTTACTGGGTCCAAAGGCATTGGCTAAGGTGGCCTATTCTCCTGTCGTACTTGATAGCTGTTTCTCTTTGAAAGTTGACCATCGATGCAATCGCTTAGAGTGGTGCAAAGAGCACAAAAACTGTATACCTCAACAATGGAGTAGTATCCCTTTTTTTGGATAAAAGTCGTTTCAGTGCCAAAAGCGGTTTTCAACACCAATTAATTTGGAGAAGTGTGGTAATACAGCGAAACTCTAGTAACGTCACTTAAAAGAGACCATTATGGTGGTGCTAGAGTTGTCTAGCGAGAGATTATGCTGAACTGGACTCCACGTTTTTGATAGAGGTTGTATAATGTGACGGGATCATCATCTGATTTGCATTTGTTCCGAGGTGCCATTGCTGCATACTTCGTTTTTATGGATAACAATGCATGATTACACCGGATTCCTGCAGTACAGCAGTTACTGGGAAGAAAAGATGTCATTGCAATAGATTGTTTAGCGTAGTTTACTGATATGTGTCGGGTGCTTTAAGGAGATGCCTGGCGGAATGATAAGTAAACTTAATCAACAGGTCTAATGTTGCTTAAATGCAATACGTGACTTGTTGCTGAAATTGTTCCCGTGACACGTGAAAAAACCGAAACAGATGCTAATTGAAGAATGAGTAATCTTGCTTCAAGAATTGTTGGAGAATCTGGTATTGAGTATGAAGAGATGGTGCGAAGCAAATATTATAGTAAGGAAGAGCATATCCATACTAGAAAACATGTGCTGCTTGTTCTTCCTCTTGGACAAAAAATCATGTGCATCGATATAGTGAATTCAATATAGCCTTTTATCTATGATTCTTTCACGTATTTGTTACATTCTTTTTTCTATAACTATATTTTTGGTTTCCATTTGTTAAAAAAACGCTATTCTTCTTTTCAGAATTTCATGTCTCTCATATTCTCTCATTTTAGAGTTATGGCAAAAAATATCAAGTTTTGCACACCTGTGGTTGCATCATATTATATATATTTATTAATATAAGGCAATAAATATATCAAAGTAATGAGTAAAATGCTAAAAATACAATATAATTAAATATGAACTACAATACATAAATATTACAGGAAATCTAGCCAGCGCAAAAGCAGTTAAAGAAAGATTTGCCAGTATAAATAAGATGAAACATGAAAAATATTGAAACCAGAAATATATAATTAAAAAATTACTAAAATATACGATAGAAATGTTAAGAAGAAAGCTTAAGGACCGCGTCTTCATCAGGAGGGAGATGGTGATGATCAATGAAAAATAAATACTCTTTTCTGACATGCAGGAAGGACAAATGTCTAAAAATCTTCTAGCAATTCCCTCGAAGAGTGTTCGTATTAAAAGAAAAATCATTAAATACACTTATTTTTTCAAAAATTAAAGTATATATATATATATATATATATATATATATATATATATATATATATATATATATATTTTTTTTCCTTTTTATTTTCAATGTATTTTATCGATTTAAATTTCATGTTCTTAAGCATCACTTCATTTTTCTGTATAAAAAATAAACAATAATGTTAGTCAAGTGTGAAATGAAATACTTAAAATGAGATTTTTTTAAGTTTTGTTTTATAAGATTATAAAGCAAGATATTATAAACTAAAATCTTTCAGTAATCTTAAAAAACAGAACACACTTCAAGAACTCAAACATTTTTTTCTGAGATAAGCCTCTTTAAATATGTTTAAGAAAACAGCAAACCTAATTTTTTTTATTTTAGTGAAAAATTAGAAAATTTTACAGTAGATTTAAAAAACTACTAATTAAATGTTTTTAGCTTTCGTATATTCACATGGGTGTATCCATTAGTAAATTTTCCTTTCAAGCATATTTTTAACATTATGCGTTAAAAAGTCACTGTAAACACAGCGATTAATTAATCACTTTATAAAGTTTTTTTCAAAGATTAAGAGCTTAATATATAAATATGACATTTTTATATCTTTTTTTATATAATCTTTTATATTTTAACTTTCAAATTTTCTCAATTTGAAACTTTTTAATTTAAAGAGTTCTATTTTTAAAGAACCAATATTTTTTTTAACCAAAAACGAATAAAAAGTATAAAATTAAATTATAAAAAAATCGTAAAAATAAAATGCAAATTATTCTTTTTCTTTTATAAAATAAGCAATAAAGTTCTTGCCGCTTTAAATGTGTGAAAAGAAAATGCATATAGAGTATAACAAAATGCTGATCATCGAAGTAACCTCTATCAGCGAACAGCACCTTCTGACAACCTGTCTCCAGCTGGCGACACCTGGTGGTAAAATTTGGAAGTATTGAAAGTATTGAATGAACTTATGAAAACTTAGGAGAAAGGACTCTGTGCGTAATATAAATCTGTAAGCGGATAAAATATGCTTTAAAAATATTTCTCTCAATAAGAACGCCAAATTAAGAGTTGTACAACTAGAGCTCTGGTCTTCGATTCGGAAGTTCGTGGATTCGAATCTAACTTGTATGTCTGGAATGTTTCTAAATCCCACTTTAAACTGTACTTCCAGGTTTAATTTGTGACCTCTAGTTTAAAAATAACCATTAAGTGACAGGCAAACTAAATCTCTTTGAAAGAACAGCTGGTTTTTGATTCACTTAATATGATTATATTCCTAGAAACTTTTTTACCCACGAATGGCAAATATTACAGAAACTATAATACATATTAATTTAGAATTTTGCATTCGTTAAAAATACATTCAAGTTTATGAAAAGTACATGGAAAAATACAATCTTTCTAAAATTCGAGGAATTCACTATAGAGGGAATGGTTTAGATTATTTAATGTACATATAACCTGAATTCCGCGGTGAACTAACTCACCTCAATATCATTAAAATTATTTTTTTGAAGGCACCAAAATTTTCGAGACCTGTACCTACTGTTTCGCAGAACAAGCTATACTAGAACACATCCTTGAGTGCCTGGGGCTATCCAAGCAATATTTATACAATGATTCTTTGAAGGTACTAGATTTTTTGAGGTTGTTTAACGTTATGGACCTGGTATAGCACTGCTGGCCAAAAGGAGAATGCAACAAAAACACATACAACCTCATTGACAGTATTTTTTGTAAAAAATAAATCTTATCTTCTTTGCACAAGAACTTTTTGAATTCCAATATAGAATGATATTTATGATAAAGAAATTGGATACACTATTTTAAAACTGTAATAATGTTTCAATGTTATATAATATTAATAAATATAATATGATCTGAAAAGTGAATTATAGTAGTAAATATTTTGAAACATTCATTTCTTGATCTCAAATATGCTAGAATAAAGTAGCACCAAAACCATAATACTTTTTTATTCAAAATGTGTTTCATTACTGTTGGAAAAATGTTACTGAAATATTGTAAGCAATTTATCGGTTAGTATTATACAGATGGATTAGAGTAATATATATTTTTGTAGACTTATAGGCACTTTTTTTTAAACTTTAACTAAGCTTAAATAAAGTAATTCCTAAACATTGAAATTTTATAGAGAAAATATTTCTCGTTAATGATGAAAAAATGGGATTGAAAAATTGTAAATTTGTTAAAAACTGACACACAAATTATAAATATAAAATTCCTTCTTCTCTTTTTTTGAAACAAAACATTTTAAACTTAAATAAAATCCTACCTAAAAATTGATTAGACAATTGTTAAAAGTAATTAATTGAAAAAAATTTAATATTTTTTGAATATTTATGAAAAATAGAACAATGTAATATTCTCATATACTTATTTACACAGAGCTCGAATGAGAAATGTTTAAAATAATTAAAATGCTGTAAGCTTCTACAAAAGTAAGCAATTTTTTTAAAAATAGGTTGATTTATGAGAAATATTTTTAGCACTGTATGCTAAAGAGCTTATAACTCACATTGAAGAAAGTGGTTAGGTTTTCGTAAAGGAACCAAGTAGAAGGTCCCTCAATATAACCTACTACTCCAGATGTATCATTTTCACATGGAGGATATTGCGTCCACGTTATATTTTTACATGCCTCAGCTGCCAATAACGAACACGACGAAACTTCGACTGAGTTGGGGTTCGAACTCAATACCCTCCGATAACTAGGCGAATACCCAAACCACCAGGCTACCATGGCCTCTTTTTTATGTCAAGCATCTTGAAGAAAAAGATAAAGAAGGAAAAAATGAAGAAATAAAAATGGCACGAGGCATGCGACTGGACTCGTCTAGTGGTTGGTCGTATCTCTTCAGATTGCAGTGTACCCAGTTCTATCAGAATATGTCTAATTATTACTTCCTAGTACACAGGGAATGCCTAATCATTCCAGGAAGAAATAATTAGAGAAGACTCTTCAGAATCGAAGGTACCTAGAAAATACCAAATTATTGTTAAGCAAACGGAGATAGATAATACGCTTCTTCTTTCTGTATGCGTTATTATTTTGTTGTGACCTGTGAACGCATTGTTTGCACATACAGAATTTGTCTTCTCAGAAGACAGCATGCAATAGACTTCTAAATGCCATACATCTTTTATCTGTCATTGGAAAACAATCATTCCTGATTATTCATGAGCGTTCATTATGGTTACCATGAAGTTTTCATTATTTATAATAAGCAAAAAAACTGATGAGGTAACAGTTTTTAAGATCCATCTCCAATTTTTAAATATAACGTTTCATCTAAATTGTTTTGAAAAAAAATGTATGAAATTTTTTAAACTTAAATCTCAATACTAAAACATTCTTTGAAAATAACACAATATTAACTGAACCTAAATGATTAATATAGTAAATAATTAATTAATATGAGCATAGCTATAAATTATTTATGGCTAGCATACTATTATGGCGAGGATAGTTGCTTTTGTAGTATAATTTCTCCGGTGTAGCACAGTAATAGCCTCTGTGTTTTTAGTTTAGCCATTTCTATATTTTTAATGATAAATCTAATCACTAGTCTTTTATAAAATACAAACTCAATTTGCCTTAATATTTTTTATAAAAAAGAAAATTCAACAATAAATTTACTTTAATATTTTTCAATATTAAAGTAAATTTATTGTTGAATTTTCATTTTAAGGACACGTGAGAGTTGCGATTCTAAATACCTAAACATGATATCGCCTCATTTTTTAAAATTCGTTTCTAACATAATTTTCGCCTAGTTAAGTAAAGCTGTAAGTAATATAAATGAGGTTATTTATCCACGAGAAAAATGTTTACAGAAAAATGGATTTTATATATAAAGACTAGACTTTTATATTAATTAAGTATTTTTGGTCAATTATATGTGAGACAGACTTCCTCCAAATAGAAAACTTTGAATTGTGTTATTTTTGTTTTCTGTAGAACCATGAAATTTTCTTACAGACATATATTCTTTAAAAACTAATTTTGTCAACTGCATGAAAGTTAACTCTGGAGTTCTAAATGGTCAAAATTTTTTGCTCCAAATTTTTGAAAGATAATCGGATTATTGAGTTAGTTTCTTGCATCAACATATTTACTTATGATAAAAGATAACTACAGTTTTGATAAACTCCATTAAGCATTTTTAAAGAGATTTAATCCCTTACTAACGAGCTATATTTTTTGTTAAGTACTTTCCAGCGAATTAAAACAAAATGAAAATTTGTTCAATGCTAATCTTCTTTATAAAAGGTAAATATTAAATTAAGTGGCTATTAATTATAATCGTTAAGTATTAATTACATTTCGCATTTTAGTATACACTTATGCAAAACAAAATATTACGATCACCTAAATAAAAAATATGCTCTTTTTTATGCTCCGTATGCTCTGGTTTCCAAAAGATAAGCAACAAATTGGAGAACTGAGATATAAATCGGTTAAAAGCAGCACAGAATACTTGAAATTTGGATGTATTGAATGAAAGGTAATATTTATTTATTTATTTATTTATTACATTACATATATTCAGACTTGTATGCTTGATTCTTGAGATCCGCTTGTAAGTCTTCGTCGATAATAGGACAAATAGCACAATGACAGATGTACAACCACAGAAGAATAACGAAGAAAACACCCAGAGCCACGGTGGGAATCGAACCCACACTCCTACGCTCTCAAGCGATTAGCGATGATGCTTTAGACCACTCAGCCACGGAGCGCCCAATGAAAGGTAAAGCTTAATTGAAAAGCATTTATAAGTTTGCAGGAGGAAACTGTTGCCATCATTTTACGTACATATAATACAGTTTAAGACCAATATGTTAGGAAGAATTGTTATTCTGTGATGGCGTATTCAAATTCACCATAGTCTAAGAGAATAAAGAAGTTTGAGAGGATATATAATTTTTTTCTATTCAGTTACAACGATACGTTACAAGATTGCTAAATGTCAATAATTGGATAATAATTTGGTTGAGGAATCGCGAAGTTTTTAATTGATGGTTGAATCTCTAGAAGATTCATTAAAAGTAGATCAGGAGTTACATCTTCTTCAGCTGAGTGGTCTTTCCCTTCAATCTTTTTAACTAAATTTGCGATTACATCTGCTACGTGTAAGAAAGTTGCAGCAGTAGGTAGACACTATGAAAGATACTTATATGTTAGTAACAAGTACGTCTTATGTTAGACACTATGAAAGATACTTATATGTTAGTCACAAGTACGTCTTATGTTAGACACTATGAAAGATACTTATATGTTAGTAACAAGTACGTATTATGTTAGACACTATGAAAGATACTTATATGTTAGTAACAAGTACGTCTTATATTAGACACTATGAAAGATACTTATATGTTAGTAACAAGTACGTCTTATGTTAGACACTATGAAAGATACTTTTATGTTAGTAACAAGTAAATCTTATGTTAGAAACTATGAAAGATACTTTTATGTTAGTAACAAGTTCGTCTTATGTTCAACACTATGAAAGGTGTTTTTATGTTAGTAACAAGTTCGTCTTATGTTTAACACTATGAAAGGTGTTTTTATGTTAGTAACAAGTACGTCTTATGTTAGTAACCTTTCATGTTACTTTCTACTACCGGATTTGAAGACTTTTGGGCACGAAACCATGGAAACAGGAATGAAACTCAGTGGACGGTTTACAATTCATTTGGAGTCACGATTTCTCATAAAGATTAATTCTCGAATGATTTGCATATGATCAGAAGTAAACATTCTATATCTTCCATTTAATCAACAAGAAAGAGTAGTGTTACATGGGATGTAATCTGCTGTCAACGTTTAAAATGCACACAATTACCTTCTTCTCTTGGCGATCTAGGACACTGTGTTAACATCTAACTCAGTAATATTATAGATAACTATTGGTATTTTGAATAAATGTTAGAATGTAACGTGATATGTTTTTATGAAAATTAAAATGTTTTGTATCAATGGATATTAACATTTTATAATGATAAAATGATTTCTCTTGTACACATCGATTGTATGATAAAACATGAAATTTTTTCTAAAGCCTAACATCCGTTCTTTTTATCCCCAAATCAAAAAAAAAAAAAATGAGTCACAATAAGATTAAATACTTTCAGTTCTATATACCTCAGTAGTCAAAATTAAGAGTTGAAACCTAGATAAAAAAAGTATCCTACAAAACGAATTAAGTAAAATGAGAGTTTGGATTCATGTCGCCAAATTTTAAATTATATCTGTCATGAAAATTTGCATACGACTGATAGATAACATGCAAAATATTACGTTTTTCAAATTTTATGAGTAACAATCTGGTATGATTACTTCATTCTCACACGTATATAAATTTTCACTGATATCAAGCATTTAGTCTTAAAACATTTTAGAAATTCCCCTATTAATTTATTTTAAAATTTGATTAAGAAGCAATTATAACATTCCCTGTATGTGTGCATTTATGGAGAATTAAAGTTGCATGGAATAAAAAAGGTAAATATTTAATAATTGCCAAGATTACATGCATCAATTTTACTATACATGAAAATTTGTCTTAACTCTTACATTAATTTACACATAAATTAGTGATTAAAATTGTTTATTTTAAAAATCAAATAAGCGATTTAAAATTAAACATTTTCAGTCCTATTATGTATATATATATATATATATATATATATATATATAAAGCACATTTAAAAGTGTTTATATTTAATTTTCTAAATACAATTGAAATTTGTTTAATTAAATTTCAAAATTTATAAATTTTATTTGTTGAATTAAAAAAGGACATCAAAACTTTTTTAAAATTTATAATATGAATTATTATGCAAATGAAATGCTTCAACAAAAGTTTAAAATTATTTGAAGCTTTTATTCCATTACAATGAATAATCCTCATCATGAAAAACTATTGTCTAAAAGTTCAAAGTTACAAATGATTCTTTTGTTTACATACACAACAAAATATGTTTCACTAAACATTTCTTAGTAGTTATGAAAAATTATTTTTCTGTCAACATAATCCAATTGCTCTATTTGCCGAAAAAATTCTTTGAACTGAAAAAATTCTCTTAGTGCTCCGAAGTTGTTTCATAAAAACAGTAAGAGAGGAAGTGGAAGTGACAAAATTGTTTTGACTATTTTCAGAATTTATTTGATATTTTATGACAGCTGGAACTCCTCTTTTTTGCTTATACATACTGGTTTTTCCAAACATTCTTTTGTGAAGCGTTTCTTATCAAATGTATTAAGTAAGCTTGAAACATATGTGGTGAATGAAAAATATGAGTTTTATTCAATCACATTATCATTCAGACAATTTTACTTAACAACATATTTATTTCTATAACCAAGCACCTCCACAAAATGCTAATAAAATGATTATAAACTTGTTAAATAGTTTTAAAAGCACTAATCGGAATAAGAAAACAAAGAATTTGCGTGATCTTTATGTAGTCAAAGATAGTCATGTTTATGCATATTCTCTAGTTGTAAATTTTATATGATCCCCAGAAAACACCTGGACGGTCAGCAAAATTATGTTATGGTAAGAAAAAAAATATAACTCTCATCTTAAATATTTAATATCAGTAAGAATAAGAACCACTAAAAAATGCTTATCAAATAATACTTCTTTTTCACACTAGGTTGATTTGGGGGAAAACAAGCAAGTCAATCTTACAAATAGTTGTCTTTTTTTCAACATTAATTATAACTTTATCTCCATTCAATTCATTAGCCATCTTCATTAGTATTTTTCCTAAATTAGTTGCTCCAATATTTTAAATTTTGGTTGTAATATCTTTAAATGACTACCGATTTTCAACCAGTCATTTAACATAAAAAGGACCTAATATTAACATATAATAGTGTGCAGTGGGTGATCGGTTAACGAACAGTTTCTGATTACGAAGAAATGTGACAACGAACACTTTCACGAAAGATATTTTGTTTGAACAACGAACACATATTCGGATAACGAACTAAAAATATTCTAAGGAGCACTACTTCGATCTTGGAACATGATGCTCAGGGTTACGAAACCCAACGGACTAAAAATCGTTTTTCATCTCGCTTGAATTATGTTGCTTGCCTATTTAGTTTCAAAGTCTTATAATTTGAAATTTTTTTCCCAATGAAATATTTTTATAACCAGATTAGACCATCAGTTTCTGTTTTGATTTCATTCAAAACCAAAATAGACTACCAATTGAAACTGACTTCTTTTGATTTCATTTAAAACTGAATTCCTACCAATGCCGACATCTGCCGTTTAAAGAAGTAGGAAGATGTCAGAACAATGGTCTTAGAAAGGCATCCAAACAAAGATGATGTCTGTAAGGTTTGGGATCTTTACTGCGACAATCCTATTAATCACTTCCGGAAAACCCTTAAAAAGAGAGAATATCAATAGATTTTAAAAATGTTCTTTAATGCTCAGTAAGAAAAAAAATGAAAAGGACTGATTGATATTCAAGACTATATGTATCTATTATTTTTAATAAACTTTTTAACAAATTATATACACTTTTTTAATTTAATTTTAAGGGTGTTCAGAACGAATAATCGATTTCACAAAAATATCTTTGGTAAATCGATGATTGGTTAAAGAAAAATTCGGAGAGTGAATTTAGACTTGTCACAGATTTTATGTTCACTAACCGATTAGCCACTGTATAGAATCAAATTCTGCAAACCGATTTGAAAAATATAAATCTTATATTAATAAAAGGAAGGGCATGTAAAGTTATAGCTGAGCTTAGAAAATTCGGAACACAGACAGCTAATTAAAGAAAAATATCAAAGTATGTGAATTTGGTCATACGAAACGAGACAAGAAGACTTGAAACACCTTTAGAGATAAAGTCAGAAAAAAGACACACACAAATATCAACATATACTATACTAATTATCCAATTCTTTAAATTTAGTTAATAATACATACTATATATTAAAAATATGTCCAATAAAATTTCATCTAAATTTATCATATTTCGAATGTCAGCAGCTTTGGTCATAGAAGTCTATGGATTCAGTTATAGTGTCGAAGTGTGAAAAGTACGCAATCGAAAGTACGTACTCAACCTCCCAATCACTGCCACGGTAGCTGATGCTTCACTTTGTGGGTCTCAATTAGAAGGGGCGTGAAGTTATTGATCCGCTTGATCTCATCAGTACACAGGGCTATACACAACAAGACGAACTGATTTGCACCACATCCAGCGATAAATATAAATTTTATTAATAGAGTTCCATTTAAACTTCCCTCGGAATTTTGGGACACTCTCTTGAAAAATGAGTACAGCAAAACAACAATTATCCGAATTGCATTTCATAATTTCTGAAAAAATAAATTAGTCTGGAGAAGAGAAGGAAAAGAGAAAAAGAAAAAAAGTTCAATTAAGGAAAAGGTAAGAGAAAAGTGAATATGAGAATGACGTGTCCCTTGAGGAAGTAAAAAACATTCTTTTGAAAATTCCTGAATGTTCAGAAGTTAGTACTAAAGAAGAGATTATGAGTGAGATACTAAAGTTGAAATTGCAAACAATGGTAAACTTATTTAATGTTCAAGTTGAAGCAGATAGGAGACCATCATCTAGTGAAGCATTTGCAGGCTTTGAAAGTGCTTTAAGGTGGATGGAGCATCAGTCTGAGTGTGACCACATGCAAATTCTCAATGTCAAGTGACTTGGCTTTCCGGAAACAAATGAAGGTAATGAAACAGCTTACTCTGACCGAGATGTTCAGCAAGCAATGACTTTCATTTACAGTGCTGTACATAGATACTGTATTAATGTACAGCACTTACAAGTACTTTAACATGTAAAAATGTTGCATTCTCATTTAATTGTTTAAAAGTTCTTTTTCTTTAATGTAGTTTCTTTATGTTACTTTTCCTCCCATTTTCAACGTTCAGTTAATTAAAATAGACCCTTTTTCGAAAAAAATCCGATTATTCGAATATTTGATTATCCGGTCAGAAATAATTCGGATCATTGAAGTACTACTCTAAGATGAGGTAAAAAATGGGTGACACAGATGTAGAATAGCAGTAATGTAATACATCTTGCAACCAAAACTGTAAGAAATGAGCAACGTTTTGGTTTCTGCATGAGTTACAGCATAGTTACATCATGAAATATGCAAAAAGAAGCAACTAGTTGTCACACTTGGCACATTTATTTTCGGCACTATATCTGTTCTTTATCAGACATAATGTATAAGTAGACTTCGGGTAAGAGCGAAAGTATCTTTTTTTTTCTCATGTGTTTAGTGACGCTATGAAGTTGTGAAATTCGCTCCCAAACTAATCCCTATTGCACATGCTTGTATATATGGGGGCAATATGTCATTTTTTTTGTCAAATTACTGTTGCTCTACAACTTTGTAATTGACATTTCACTTGTATTTTTTTATTTTTCAAGATAAATTATGATTTTACTACTAGTGGCTTCCTGATTTCACTACTAGTGGCAGTGATGTATGTCCTCTCGTATGTCTTAGTTACTTTTATATGCCTCGACACTTCCTATAATCATAGCCAAAGATAAAGCAGGGAGACTTCATTGCGAGAATCTTGTAAATATTGACATAGTCTACATGCCAATATTTATACGATTTAATAGTTACTGTTGACAGTGTAATTCTTGACAATAAGAATTTTGATATTTGTTATAAATTGAGAATGTTAAATTTATGTATTTGTTTCTGTATAGTGTATTCTAAAATACGTAAATATATTTTCTAATTTATATAAACACGAATATTAGACATTATATTTAACGTATTTCCGAAAGATATCAGTTTCACATCAGATTACAATTAACTTTAAAAGTAATATTTTTATGTAAAACGGAACTTCTGAAAAATGTATCGCTAAATACCTCTTAAAAGTAACTTTAAATTTACATAATAAATTTGTTAAAATATATTAAGAGAAATGTTTTTAAAAAACCCATGTTAAATACATTTAATATTACAAGCACATTTTTTCTAGAAACAAAAATGTTCAGTCCTTACTAAGAAGAAAAATATTATTGTAATTAAGAATAAAACGCGTACGTTGTGTTTCAATTTTAAATTGATGCAGGAAGTTAATTAGCATAATTAAGATTATTTAGAATAAAAAATTAAAATTTTTTAAAGCAAATTAAAAAATAATTTAAGATTAGAAGTAAAAGTTAATAAAACATTACAAAAATTTTGTCAAAAGTTAATAAAACAGTTAAAAAGAAATGTTATTGTAAAATGAAAATTCTTCTAAGATATTTAAAAGGTAAAAAGGATTTATGAATAAATTAATTCCTTTTTCTCTGAAAGATTAGATTATGAAAATAATGAATTTCACATTTCAAGGGATTCTTATTAATTTTACTAATTAGGAAGAATTTAAGTCAAAGAATTCTTTTTAATTAAGGAAATCTTTACTAAAGAAATCAGAACACTCTCTGTAAAAATTGAAATCCCCTGATTTTGTGATAAAAAAATTGAGATTTCTATTACTAATTTCTGACAAAAATTAATAAGTTAACTATGTCACCTTGGGGTTATTTAATTTTGGTGTGTTTGCTTTATGGAAGTTATCTGTTTACATACGAGCATGGAAAATCAAATTTAAAGTCTGTGTTATTTTTTTAATTTGTTATAAGAATTTAATGTTACAAAATTAAAAGTTCAACATTGTTTTTATTATTGAACGCATGTAAATTAAATGTAAAAGGTATTATGATTTTTCCTTCAAGAGATATGAAAAACTTTTTATATTTAGAACTTATGTTAGTAAAATTAACCAAAATCAATTCAAAATAAAATTATTTATTTATCGAGCTGTAATTTTAAATTCGATGCTGGAAGATAAAGACTTAAAGTTGTTTTTCCTAATTAAATATTTTGCCATTTTTTTAAGTGAATTTTGTTTTTTATCTTAAGAAGATTGAAATTTTTTTATTTATGAGAAATATTAACATAATTCTAAGCTTTTATCATCAGCATAATGATTGAGAGTTTTAATTTAAGAAGTTGAAATATTCTTAATTTTATTTTATCTAATTTTTTTAATGTTAATTAGTCCTTACTCGATGCAAACATTATTATACTGTTCATTTTATATTTAATTTTTCAGGACAGTATTTTACAATTTACTTCAATTTTTCTGATGGCTTTTTCTTAAAAAATGTGCATTTATGGTTAGGGCACCTTCCTTCCAACCGGAAGAACGGGGTTCGATTCCCAATGCCACCTAAGACCCACTGAGTTCCTTCATTAAATCTGTGAAATCGAAAGTATTGTGATCGGTCGTTGAGCAGTTACCATGTGTGTAAAGTTCTAGAGAAAAATCTCCCCCTTTAGATCAATGTCAAAATCGAAGGAGTTCCAACCGGAAGAACGGGGTTCGATTCCCAATGCCACCTAAGACCCACTGAGTACCTTCATTAAATCTGTGAAATCGAAAGTATTGTGATCGGTCGTTGAGCAGTTACCATGTGTGTAAAGTTCTAGAGAAAAATCTCCCCCTTTAGATCAATGTCAAAATCGAAGGAGTTCCAACCGGAAGAACGGGGTTCGATTCCCAATGCCACCTAAGACCCACTGAGTACCTTCATTAAATCTGTGAAATCGAAAGTATTGTGATCGGTCGTTGAGCAGTTACCATGTGTGTAAAGTTCTAGAGAAAAATCTCCCCCTTTAGATCAATGTCAAAATCGAAGGAGTTCCAACCGGAAGAACGGGGTTCGATTCCCAATGCCACCTAAGACCCACTGAGTACCTTCATTAAATCTGTGAAATCGAAAGTATTGTGATCGGTCGTTGAGCAGTTACCATGTGTGTAAAGTTCTAGAGAAAAATCTCCCCCTTTAGATCAATGTCAAAATCGAAGGAGTTCCAACCGGAAGAACGGGGTTCGATTCCCAATGCCACCTAAGACCCACTGAGTACCTTCATTAAATCTGTGAAATCGAAAGTATTGTGATCGGTCGTTGAGCAGTTACCATGTGTGTAAAGTTCTAGAGAAAAATCTCCCCCTTTAGATCAATGTCAAAATCGAAGGAGTTCCAACCGGAAGAACGGGGTTCGATTCCCAATGCCACCTAAGACCCACTGAGTACCTTCATTAAATCTGTGAAATCGAAAGTATTGTGATCGGTCGTTGAGCAGTTACCATGTGTGTAAAGTTCTAGAGAAAAATCTCCCCCTTTAGATCAATGTCAAAATCGAAGGAGTTCCAACCGGAAGAACGGGGTTCGATTCCCAATGCCACCTAAGACCCACTGAGTACCTTCATTAAATCTGTGAAATCGAAAGTATTGTGATCGGTCGTTGAGCAGTTACCATGTGTGTAAAGTTCTAGAGAAAAATCTCCCCCTTTAGATCAATGTCAAAATCGAAGGAGTTCCAACCGGAAGAACGGGGTTCGATTCCCAATGCCACCTAAGACCCACTGAGTACCTTCATTAAATCTGTGAAATCGAAAGTATTGTGATCGGTCGTTGAGCAGTTACCATGTGTGTAAAGTTCTAGAGAAAAATCTCCCCTTTAGATCAATGTCAAAATCGAAGGAGTTCCAACCGGAAGAACGGGGTTCGATTCCCAATGCCACCTAAGACCCACTGAATACCTTCATTAAATCTGTGAAATCGAAAGTATTGTGATCGGTCGTTGAGCAGTTACCATGTGTGTAAAGTTCTAGAGAAAAATCTCCCCCTTTAGATCAATGTCAAAATCGAAGGAGTTCCAACCGGAAGAACGGGGTTCGATTCCCAATGCCACCTAAGACCCACTGAGTACCTTCATTAAATCTGTGAAATCGAAAGTATTGTGATCGGTCGTTGAGCAGTTACCATGTGTGTAAAGTTCTAGAGAAAAATCTCCCCCTTTAGATCAATGTCAAAATCGAAGGAGTTGACCCTTTGGTGGTCCCATCTATCGAAGGAGTGTAGAACAAAATCATACTTTCCCTTCTTGATGCTCTTCTGGCTTAAATTCTCATAGCCAACGGCAGAAAGAGCGTGGCTTGTCCAAATGTAATGAACAACAAGAGTAAAATTGTTTTCATAATAGAAACAATATTTATGCCAGCCGAATTTAAAAAATATTTACGTATTAACGAAACAAATATTATTAAATTTAAATAGGTTACGTTACTACGATACATTTTTGATTGCTTATTTAAGCCATTCAAAATTAGGGAGACAAAATCAGTTATCCTTTTTAACCAGAGTGAAGTTGACACCCAAGCAAATTTCTTTCTTCTCACATCACATACACCATATCAGCAGAGAAAGTATGAAGCCAGCATAACTTTTAATCTATGTAGCTCTATTTATCTAGCCCTTCACGCTCCCAAGCCCCAGGTTCGAGGTTCAATCCTCGGGTAGGTGGACTCAGCCTTTCGTTCTTTTTAATGGGTTGATAAATTGAGTACTAAGCATACTTGGGAATTATACACTGGAGATTTCTCGTTAGGCTGGACACCTAACTGGGAAATCTGCCTCGTATTCCAGGTCAAACAGGATAGGTACAGTAGGTTTTAGCCTACATGGACTGTTGTGACAAAAGTTATTAGTTTTTAGCTCCTTTTATCGCGCTTGTCTTTACCAGAATCTATTACTGAGCTACTTTCAACACACGAAACCAACGTCTCCTGAAGTCCTGGATTCATAGTTTTAAATAGATTATACAATTTAAGGGGGAATACAAACTACGAACTATTGAATGGAAGGGAATAGAGCTATCTATTCAGCACAGCCCATAGATATCTAAATCAAAATAGAAAACAGTTTTACATCAAATACCTATTTCTTGTTATTCCTAATAAAAGTTTTAAATATAATTGATATCATTTGTTTAAATATAATCAAAATGTATAAATTTTCAGATATTAATTACATATTTGATAAGTTGTAACTAGAAGAGTCAAATTGATTAGAAACTTCTACTATTGATTTTTTCATTTGCTTTTAATGTGAAAAACTCTTGTATAGATTAGTTCCAAGCCACTTTGTCGATCGTAATTGATGCAACTAATCCTAGTACTTAACGTAGGATTTTACCTAATGCAGTTTCTTTTGAGCTAACTAAATACCTTGGGTAGGCGTAAAGGTACTTTATATGTTCGCAGTCTCTCTTTCCTAATTCTTGATTGATTAAATATTGCATCTCCCTCAGGAGTTACGCCTTATCTTCAGAGAATATTAAATTGAACATTTGTTTCACAGAATTAATGAATAAATATTTGGAAGAGAATGTTGATAAAATATCATTCGAATAGGTTTTATCAATACTTTTATTGTAATAATTAATTTCTAAAAATTTTCTGAAAGATTTTGTAATGTGTAATTTATTAATTTCCTGAACAATAAAAGTAAATCGTTTCTTTTTGAACGTTGAAAAAAATATATGATTTTAATATATTAATTATTTATTTACTGTAAGGATTTTTTCTAAAATTTTCGATGAAAGATTTATTTTTCAATTTATTTATTTCTCAGTTAATACATAGAAATGATATTTTGTGAGAAAAGCATATATATATTTATTTATTCACCCCCACACTAATGTAACATAAATTTTTAAAAAATAAAAGTCAAAGTAAAGAGTTTTCTCGCATATATTTTTAAATATTAGTTGAGATAATTTCTTTTAATCTTGATATTATTTTGGACGTTATACTTATAAACATTACACAATTTTGAAGAACAAATTTATCATACAGCAGACACAAAAAATAATTGAATGCAATATTTGCAAATTGCCTAGAGGGTATTTACAAGCAGAAAACATTAGGATATCTTCAGTTGAGAGATCGATACTGATAATTCAAATTGGACTGTGTTGTTCTGAATGGAATGTTCCAAGATCGATTCCAGTCACTGTTGAGCAATAGGAAAAGAATGTCGTATTTTTGCTTTCTACATGTACTTTACTCAGGGTGTATGCTTGGAAATATTCCAAATTTTCTCCTTTCGAATCATTCAAGCGTCACATGATCTGATGACTATCGAAAGTGAGTTTTCCCCTAAAGTCAGACATTGTGGATGCACTATTAACTGTAAGATTAGTAACGCTGTGACAAAACAAATACTTTCCCATATCTCTTTTGAAAATATCTTTTGCTGAATTTTCCCGTTTGTTTAATGTGTCAGGAACCACAGTGGCACAGCTGTTGGGTTTATCAATAAGGCAATGTGACAAAGACCATAACAGTACGCAAGGGATATGGCGGCAAAAAATATCTTCGAGATGGAACTGAAAAGAAAACGAAATTTTTTGAGATTCTCAAGTGAATAGAAGGAAGATTTTTCATCAGAAGAAAGACTAAGGTGTCAAAAGTGACTACTGTGTTGTATGAACATCTCTAAAACCTAGAATAGACAAATACATATGAAGATAATTGCATAAGTGAAATGTTTGGTCAGATCTGCGATTTCAAAACCTCTTTTATCAGATATAAATTGGAAATGGAAAGTACAGTCATGAAATAAATATAAAATTTGGACTACGAATCAATGGAAACTTACTTTGTTTTCATATGAACACAGTTTCTCTTCATTCCATATCACAGAACTGGTTTACGAGTGGCAAACTCGCACAAAAGCCTGAAGTCCAGATTGTCTCTAATTGTACAGATTGTCTGTCAATGGAAACTTGTCTTGTTTTCATATAAATATACTTCTCTTCATTCCATATCACAGAACGGGTTTACGCGTGGCAAAATCCCATAGAAGCCTAAAGTCCAGATTGCCTCCCATCGACCATACAGATTGTACAGATTGTCTGCCAATGGGAACTTGCCTTGTTTTCATATGAACAAAGTTTCTCTACATTCCATATCACAGAACTGGTTTACGAGCGGCAAACTCGCACAGAAGCTTAAAGTCCAGATTGTCTCCGATTGTACGTATTGTCTGTCAACTGAAACTTGCCTTGTTTTCATATGAATAGAGTTTCTCTTCATTCCATATTACAGAATGGGTTTACGTGTGGCAAAATCCCGCAGATGCCAAAAGTCCAGATTGTTTCCTTCCTAGAAGGAAAGATGGAAATGGTTTCGTAATGGTTTGTGCATCATCTTGGGGTTTTTCTGTTGTTCATTTATCACCTTATATGAACAGTTCACTCGCTGTGATTGTATCCCTCTTTAGACCAACTATAGAGCTGATATTGTTTTCATCTAGACATTGCACTTATCAAAATCATTATTTCCCAATTCATCGAAGTTGAATAATGCAATCATTTCTTGAGGCACTCCTATGAGCTTCAATTGCACACTTTCCATGGCCTGCCCAATCATTGTATTTAGCATTCATAAATCTCTTGTTTTATTTTTTGGAAAAAATGTGAGATCTTTCTTTATCTTCGTCAACAAATATTAGTGGAACTACATTAGAGTAATAATTCTTAGTATGAACGACAGAATTGCAGATTTTGTAACAAAAGGAACAGCAATTCTTACTTAAACAATAGAGCATAAATTTTTATTGAAACAACAAATGAAATTCCATTAACATAATTAAGAATCATCAGTTTTTATTACACAGAAGTTCAAAATTAATATTGTTATGAGTTTTCTTCATGGTGACGAGATACAGAAATAAAGCGGATGAAAATTTTTGAAGTTCACTGTCATAAGTAAACTACAATTACTTCAGCTTCAAGTAAAAAACGTACACAGTTTCTATAATACAGAAATTACCAGTACATTTTAGTGCAGGAGACTTAAATGATCGACTAACTTTTAACTGATCGACTACTTACTGAGTATGATAATTATATCTCTTTGGGAACTCCTAGAATATTCCTCACTGGAAGTTTCTGGAACATTCTTATAGTGAAATCGGCTCTTATTGTTCCTATCGATTTGAAACTCTGAGAATGTAAATTTATTTATAGCGCCAAAAAATCGCCAAATTATGCCAAGTCGCTAAAATTATTAAAATGTATCGCCAAGCTGCTTTCGATTATAAGGACTAATTTTTCAATCTTGAATATCGCTAATTTCACAGAATAATCATTTTTTAGAAAGTAATTTAATAAATGATAGTAGCACATTAAGCCAACTAATTAAATAGAATTATAAGGCTTTCATGTAAACATTTGCACTATTTACATTTTTCAAAACTTCACTATCAAGAGAATGCATTTTTACACACACCGAACATTTTAAACACAATGATGAAAAAGAAAAACGCTTATAAACTTATTGATATAAAATGCTATACTTTTTTTACTGATATGTATCATTTTTAATGTTTGAGAATTACTAACCAAGATATTTATGAGAAATAGGAATTACGTTGTTTAAATTAGAATTCATTGCAGAAGTGAGAACAAGAAAATATTTATGTTATTTACTTTAAGTATCTGTGTAATTACACTGAAACATGTATGATAACCCTTTTTTTTAATAACTGGAATGTGTTTGGGATTAACAACTATTAAGATAAAAAGTAAATTTCTATACCATATATCCTAAAAAATCAGCTATATATCAATAGATATATAGATTGAATTAGGCTGTATGTCAATATTGTATCTATTAGAATATAGCCTATTTCAGTACGTAAATAAGTAAGTGTGCAATTATCTTGAGATGCACAAAAATATTCTAAAATCTCAACACACACACACACATGCTTTTTTCTTGTCAATTAATCTTAATAAATAATACGATTTTTCACTTTTAATACCAGAATATTTTTTTTTTACTGAAACAAAACGGGAAGCATAACAGAATCACACGGATAGAACTTGGGAAATGTGTATAAATATTACCTAGTATTGTGAAATAAACTAGTTTCTAAAATGTTTATTTTAGAGTTTAATTTAATACTAAAATAGTACAAAATATTATGTAATACTTGTAATTTTGTTATATTTAAATATTATTGTGTATAACATCTATTTCTATTTGTATCTATTTGTATTATACTAGATATAAATTAAACTTAAATACAAGAATTTGTTCTGAAAATTTTTTTTATCATTCTAAAACTTATTTTTTTTGATTTCATCTAGTTACCAACTTTTAGAAGATACCTAATAGGAAAATTACTACATTTCATTCATGATTTCTGACTCATAGGGGGAATTTTCGAACACCAATATACTCCGAAATTTTAACACTTATACTTTTCTAGTGATTGAAACTAAAGCATGGCTCTCCTCCCCAAATGAAAGAAATTTCCGATCGTCCAGTTCCTGAGCAATTTTAATATCTTCCTATCATCTGACAGCCAAGAGACAAAGTAAAGAGTTTCCTTGTAAATATTTTTAAATATTGGTTGAGATAATTTATTTACAATGGATATTATTTGGAACGTTATATTTATAAACATTACATAATAAATTTAAAGAAAAATTTCATCACACTAAGCAGATACAAATAATAATTGAATCTTAGATTAACATTTTTTTATGTATAACAGTGTGATAAAACATCACAACGAAAAGTGAATAAATATATTCATATTTCTTAATTCTCCATATTAGAAGAAAGTATTTAATAATGAGACAACACATTTATTTATTTAATGATGAGAATACAATATATATGTATACATATATACATATATATATACATATATATATATATATATATATATATATATATATATATATATATATATGCAGGGTTAGCAAGAAATAAGTTTCCCACTTCAGAGGGCTGTAGAATACGTTCTATTTGTCCAAATGAGATAAAATTTGAACTACAGATAAATCAAATAATGCGCTTGACATTTATTGAAAAAAAAAATAGTACATAATTTCACCGAAAGATGGCTCTGTAATACTAATGGTACTTATTTGCATATACTGAAAATATGAAAAGTCATTTGCTTTACAGCGCATGCCTATTAGCAGTATCTTTGGGTAAAAAAAAGGTGGATTCTGAACGAGCATTAGTTATTTCTCTGCACATCATGCCTTCTTTGCAAGAAAAAGCGCTACTTGTAAAATTGTTCTACCAGAACCAGCAGAACTCCGTTGCAGCTGTAAAAGAATTTTGCCGTATGAAGCAGATATGAAGAGGTCCAATGTCTCTATGTGTGTTACGCAAGATGATGCGGAAATTTGAAAGAACTGGACAACTTGCAATTCTTCCCGGTAGAGGACGAAAACCAATCCAGTTTTCTAGCGTTGAAAATGTGGCTACCGCGGTCGTTGAAGCCAGCAGTCAGTCGCCGGATGGTAATGTGAGTGTGCCAGTTGTTTCCCGTGTATTGGATCTGCCGTATTCCACTGTACGAAATGTCTTACGCTGGATTTTGCATTTTTATCCCTACAAAATCAAGCCTCTGCACTTGTTGCAAGACGGGGACTCAGAGGTTCATATAACTTTTGCACTTCAGTTCCTTGCTCGAATAGTGGTTGACGTCACTTGGCCATGGAATATTCTGTGGACTGACGAAGCCCACTTTCAACTTAATGGGCAAGTCAACACCCACAATTGTCGAATTTTGGCAGCGGAAAACCCTCACGCTATCCAGAAAAACTCCTTGCATCCTGAAAAAGTGACAATATGGTGTGGGTTTACGGCTACTTTTGTGATTGGGCCGTATTTTTTTGAAGAGATAACTGCAAATGGAATCAAAACCTGTTCGATCACAGGACAACGGTACCAAGATATGCTGAGGGATTTTGTAATCCCACAACTTCAGCAGCGTGGATGTTTCAGGACATCAATTTCATCAAGGATGGCGCACCTCCTCATATTAATCGTCGTGTAAAGCAACTGCTAACACAGCATTTTACTGAGGCACGGGTTATCAGCCGTAATTTCCCTAAGGCATGGCCTCCTTATTCGCCGGATATTACCCCCTGCGACTTTTGGTTGTGGGGTTTTTTGAAGGACAATGTCTACCGTAAAAGACCAGCATCTGTACCAGATCTGAAGGACAGCATTCGGCGCCATATCCTTGATATTCCAATAGACTCACTCCGGTTTGCTATCGAAAATATGGTTCTGCGATTAGAGCACATTGTTGAAAATGAAGGGGGGTATATTGAACAGTTGTAATGTTACTTTTTTATTATTATAATTTAACATTTATAAAGCATATCAAATGTTTTTATGTACATTACTGCGCCATCTATCGGCGAAATTTTGTACTATTTTTTTCTTTACTAAATGTTAAGCATCATTTGGATTATCTGTAGTTCAAATTTTATCTCATTTGGACAAATAGAACGTATTCTACAGCCCTCTGAAGTGGGAAACTTATTTCTTGCTAACCCTGTATATATATATGTGTGTGTGTGTGTGTGGACGGATGGATGGACAGATGGTTGGACGGACGGACACACAGATAGAACTTTATTTATATTATTTCATTTTAAATGATAAAAAATGAAAAAATGTAAGATTTTTTAAAATTAAAACAGAAAAATAATTTAAGGATTTTTCTTCAAAAATATTTTGTGTGATTTTAAAATTCATAATTGAATAATTCATATTTCAAAATTACTTTCCTCATGAGACTTTACAATTATTTAGGCCTAAATTTAACCATTGTAATAAAGTTTAATTTTTTTATACAAGCTTGATAGAATTTATGGAATTTTTTAATATATATGAAAATGTTTTGTGAAATAGCATTTTTGCTTACAATCACATGATTTAAAACACAAATCAGGATGTGTTAATCTCTATCTTTTTTGAATTCTGCAATTCAGGCTTAAATTTCGATCTCTTGTTGGCTGAATTTGTTGTGTTTAATTCGCCAAACATCACACACAAAAGAAATATTATGATTTTATGTTCTGAAATGAAATTTCATTTTCATTTTATTACTGTATTGCGTTGCAATTTTTAAACACTGGTTTTTGAATTTGTATATTCGAGATTGGTTTATTATATTAATTTCATAAATATTTCAATACATAATATAACGTATTTTAATATTTTTATGATAATAATATTTGATTATTTAAAATCAGGTAGTATTTTATTTTGGAAGAAAGTTTTCTGTTTAATCTATTATTTTTTAAATTAAATATTTATATAAATTTTTCAATCAGCATAATTATTTCATAAATTGAATTCCTGTTATTGTTTAATTTGTAGCATATTCGCTTCCAATGCTTTAGCATAATATATTTTATTTTTATTAAAATATAATAAATCATTTTAATGTTTTTGAGCAACAGCATCATTAATCATTCTTCATTTTGATTTATTGGGATACATTCAAAATAATATTAATATCTGAAATTTTTTAAAATTATTAGCATGACTAAATGAAATTTTATTCAAATTATTATAATATTTTCAAGGCAAAACAAAAGTAACCATTTTCAATTATATTAAAATTATTGTAATTTAATACATAAAAATAATCAGAACTTTCATATTTGTAATAAATATTTGTAGTAATTATAAAGATACAAAAACTTTAATATATGAATTATGTACATAGTTTTTAATAATTTCATAAATTAAAAATTGTATATCAATTTTAATCTAATAAACATACACTATATACAATATATGCAATCGAGTATATCGCAGTTAGTATATTTAAACTTAAAAAAATTGAATGAAACACTTTTCAAGTATTATTTATATATTTATATGTATATAATAATTGATAAGAGTATTTTTGTTATGTATATGTTTATATGTATTGAGATATATGCTTATATAATGAGTTTAGTTTATATATTGTATATTTCCTGAAGTTAAAATTTCGGGTATGAGGATATATTTTAAACCGTGGGATTTAATTAGTCTATACATAAAATTTTTGTGTACAACAGCATTAAATAAATATTAAAACCCTATATTTTCAAGAAATTTGTAGCTAGATTAAAGGATCTAGTTTTCAGTTCAACAGTTTGTTGGTTCGTATCCAACTTCCTGTAAGCACGCTTATAGTGGTTCGGAATGTACATTAAACCCTTTATTATAAAACACTGTTCAAGAAGAAATCAGGTGCAGTGTAAAAACCAAACTTCTCTGTGTTTTCATATACTTACCCCAATAATATAATAAATGACACCGGATTTTGCCGCAAAGTAATTAATACAAATGAGATTTTATGCGTATGAAGTATTCAACGTGAATCTTTCATACTAATGAGCTTCTTTGTGCGTGTGAGTGAGCATGAAAGTGCATCTAAGAGTCCCGTTGATTTGCACTCTTTTCTAGTTTCTATTTGATTAAACGCTTCGTATCGTTGACAAACTTCTTTGTTTGTAAAGAAAATTAAATTAACGTTCTTACTTCAAAGGATTAAAGAAATAACTGACAGAATGGATAATTTATCTACTAAACTAGTTTGCTTCCCAATTATTTGCTCGCTCCTTCTTGCTTGATTATTTATACTTATTTGTAATCTCAAATAATTAATTTAATTAAAAGAAAATATAAAATTTTGTTAAAAAATTTAAAATAAAAGAGATGATATTAACCTCATCATTGAATTCACTTTTGTGTTGCATAATAAGTTGAAGAACAACTTAAGTTTAAATGTTTGATTCATAATATTTGTATGAATTTAATTATTGAGAAAATTAAAGAAGAATAAGGAATGTTATAAAGGATTTTGGAAATATTCGTGTTTGATTTTGAACATATTCGAAAATATTTATTATTATGCATGGAAATATCCGAGTTTAAAATAGTCATTGATTTGTTTTTACTCATATTATACTTTGCGAATTGAAAGTAACAATGATGTCTGTTGCATATACGTATGTGTGTGTAGGTAAGTGAGCATGTATCTATCTACGTACCTATACAGTATATTCACTTCATTAATATTACTTTATTATGATGATCATGATATTTTAATAAAAGTTTAATAACTTTTCTGATAAGAATAAGGAAGAAAGAGGGAATAAATCTTTTCTCTGTATTCAATTTTAAAAACAATCTTTTTAATAATTATGTCTAAATCATTAATGACTTTGGATACTTTACTATTCATTGTACGTGTTGAAATTCATTGAACTACACAGACAGACACAGACAGACATAGACACAAAGAGACTCAGAGTGACGCAAACAGACACAAACAAACACAGACAGACACAGACAGACACAAACAGACGTATAAACAGTAAGGCGCGAACAGACAGGAAGAGAAGGACAGACAGGAAGAGAAGGACAGACAGGAAGACAAGGACAGACAGGAAGACAAAGACAGGCAGCAAGACAAGGACAGACAGGAAGATAAGGACAGACAGGGAGATAAGGACAGACAGGGAGATAAGGACAGACAGGGAGATAAGGACAGACAGGGAGATAAGGACAGACAGGGAGATAAGGACAGACAGGAAGACAAACAG
This sequence comes from Latrodectus hesperus, assembly GCA_037975125.1. Classification (NCBI taxonomy): domain Eukaryota; kingdom Metazoa; phylum Arthropoda; class Arachnida; order Araneae; family Theridiidae; genus Latrodectus; species Latrodectus hesperus. The sequence goes on from CM075861.1 coordinate 52,309,692, forward strand.
AAAGACAGGGAGATAAGGACAGACAGGGAGATAAGGACAGACAGGGAGACAAACAGAAAGACAGGGAGATAAGGACAGACAGGAAGACAAACAGAAAGACAGGGAGATAAGGACAGACAGGAAGACAAACAGAAAGACAGGGAGATAAGGACAGACAGGAAGACAAACAGAAAGACAGGGAGATAAGGACAGACAGGAAGACAAACAGAAAGAAACGGACAGACAGACAGAAAGGCATGGACAGACACACAGCCAGACAGAAATACATGGACAGACAGACAGAAATACATGGACAGACAGACAGAAGAACATGGACAGACACTCAGAAAGACATGGACAGACAAACAGACATAGACAGACGTACACATTTGCTTGTTTTATAATGTTTATGAGAGAATTAAGACTGTATATCTATGAAAATAAATAACTTTCTGTACACTTCCTGTAAATTAATTTTCTATAATTAACAATTTTAAATACTGATTATATATAATCAAAAATTTTGCAGAAATACAAAGTAATCACCCTTATATTAACTGCATTCATCAGCAGCTTCAGGAGTATTATATTATTTTCATGTCTTCCTTTTTATGATTAGCTAGAATGTGATTGCACACTTTTGTAATGTTTTATTTGTAAATACTATCAATAACTTTATAATGTAATATTTTGTATTATTTTTTAAATTAAAGTCCAGAGAGCAGCTCTTATTAAACTGGTAATGCTCCCTGGAGTTAGGTACAGGGAATTCGGTGCTGTCAACTGTCTTTTGCCACTGTCTTTCCACGTCTAGTGTCACACTCAAAATTAATCTGGTCTCGTCAGTCAGTAAACAACAGTTGACTCCTATCACTATACAACTAATCTTCAATGACTTATGAGGATTCAATGTCTTCTGTGAACGCTTTACTGCATTTGTTAGCATCTGTTTTGTTGTTGCCCACTCCATAATGCTGGCACAAGATAACAAAAGCAACTAAAGATGTGACAAAACAGCTTTTGTGAAATTATGAGTTCAACTATCATATCTAATTTTCTATGTTGTTCTGTTATTTCTTATACACGAGTGTTAATTTGAAAAGGGCAAAAATAAAAACTCAAGACCGAAGCGGGAATCGAGCTTATGAGCAGAGAAATAAAAACCATATTGCGAATGATTTGTGACAGCTCAGCAAAGAAATAATTAAAATTAGTTGTACAGAAGCAATTACTAGAAAAGTGAACATGGTGTTTGGGCATACATTCTGTGAACAACACTGCATTTAATTTCTATGATAATCCAATAATCCTCCATATGAGCTAAATTATCAGCAAGATCTACTTACATTTGATTATTTTTCAGAAAATAATACGATAAAAAGTGAAAGATTAATAATTGTATAGGCAAGAGTTTCTTAGCATTAATCACGATGGTTTCAAATCTGAATCCTTCAGATTTTGTGGCTAGGCATATGAATTCTGAGATCTATAGAAAGTAGGCTTATCAACTACATGAAAATAAAATGGAGAAAATTCATATTATGCTTCCTTTTAACTGTTTCGTAAAGCATTTAAGCATTTATGGCGATATGCTTTAACTATATGGTTGCTCTAATCCTAGACTAGACTTCTTAGACATTAATTCTTAACTTATATTGAACCTTTGTGATGGCAGATTCACTAATCATACATGCTCATCAAATTCCTTTTAACTTTTATAAATAATTCGATTTCAAATCATATGAACATTTACCAGGTTCTGGTGGTATGTCTTTTCATACATTTGTATATTGTCATCAATATATAAGGTTAGCCAGTATCTTCTTAACAAGTATCTCATAAGTTACCTATTTCAAGATACTAATTATCTAAATACTATTAGAGGTTAGTTAGATTTAATTTTATTATTGTTTATTTAATAATATAGTACAACTAATCTAGTTATTTACCTTAACAAATTTCCCATAAAATACATAAAAAATACACCAATAAGTTGTTGTTGTGGCTTATCCTCCGAATGTCTGACGAAGTCAGACAAGGTCCACCAGACTGTGCTGACCCTAAGAAAATCGAGGACCAGAAGGGGGGATGAGTACATATCCTCTCTGGAAAGTCCCAAACAGTCCAGGATGTGCTTAGGAGAAGACTGCTCAGTTTTACATTTAGAACAGACGTCAAAGAATTTCCTGCCTTTGAAATACGTGAGACCTCTAGTGTAGCCACTTGCTAGTCTGGAAATGGCGGTTCTAGAGGCATTGTCACAAATGAGGGCGAATGAAAAGCTAGTGATTTACCAGTGATGGCAGGGAAGAATACTCCACCCTTTCAAAATTTCAGAATTAAAAATGGACTCATGTTCTAAAAAGGTAAGTGTTGAAGAGGAAGGGTTATAGTGGTATATCAATACGTAACTGCATTAATTAGCAAGAAACATGTATTTTCTATTAGCTTTTTAACATGAAAGACTTCAAAATCTTTATCTGATTATTTTGATATTTTTATACTGTAGGTTTTTTATGTGTGATTATCCTAAATCAAATTACTTAATGATACTTATTTTTTTCAAATGTAAGTAAAATTTGAGAATTTCCTTTTTAAATGTAAAAGTATTATTGAGAGTAAATATTAAATTTTTTGTGAAAATTCGTGATGAAGTTTCATTGTATTTTGAATGCATTTTGTTTCATTCTAAGGTTAAAGAATTTTAATTAAAAATAAAATTAAACAAGGGGTGAAAAATTCACTGTATCTCTCATTAATAAATATTTATCATTGCTTTTTCTGTTCTAAAATACAAGAAAATATTTAAAAATACTTTGCTTAAAAATGATTTATTAAAATATTATTTAAGTTGATTCTGGTTGAAATTTAGCTTTTTCTTTTAGTTAAATTTGAATTCTATTAAAAATATTTACAAAATTTTTTTATAAATTTTCTACTATTCTCATTTTTATGTTTGTTGTAGAAAACTCTTTTGTATTTAAGCTTAATTTTTCACACACGTTTTATAACATAAAATATTTAAATATAATGTTTTATTCTGCAATGTGTTTATTATCTATATAATTAGTAAATATGAAAATGCTGATTATTAATCACTCGTAATTAGCAGTAAATGGAACAATTGAACAAAGATACATTGTATAAAAATAATGGTTAACTTTTATCATATAATCATCAGGTATTTTACTTGCTAATCATTTCTTCAAAATTATATTTGTTATAAATTTGTTAATTAGTTTATTTATATTATGTATTTATCAATTTAAATATCCTCCATTATATATAATTTAAGTTATCATGTAATTAAATTTACATTTTTAAAAAAAACATGAAAATATTTGTTGAAAGTATGAAATATTTTTAATTATTTATCAATTGAAATATTAGTACTGAACGACATTTGAAAAAAAGTATTTAAACTTACTTTTAAAAACAAATCTTTTGCATCAATTTATATTTTAAATGTCAGAATTTTATGAGTTAGAATTTAAAATGAGCATACGAAAATTTTGTTTTTATAGTTTGTTTTCTAAAAAAAATGCGTAATTAAAATTTACATAGAAATTAGACACCCAAAATAAAAACTTAAAATAATAAAGAGTTTTGTTGCTTTTTTCAATAATTTGCAATAATTTAAGTACATTTTAACAGCCTTAATTTTTATTCCAGAATTCACGAGGAGAAATCTGATAGTTTTATCGCAGTTAATGGCATTAAAAGTATTAAGAGATGTTCAAAATTACTTAGAATTTCTAAATTTAGGTTGAAAGAGAACTCGATATCTTCGAAGATTTACGACAGCAATTAAATGGACAATAAATGAAGGAAGTTTTATGTAACAAAACCATTAACTTTTCAAACTAATACTAGTGTGTATTTTGATTATAAGAAGTAAAAAATAACGCTCTGGAAATATCTGAAGTGGTAATTTGTCACATCATTTATTCAAAGCTAAAAAGTATTTCTACTAAATTACTTTCAGTAAGGGAAAAAGAAAGTATATAATGTTCATACATATATAATGTTCATACATAATTATATATGCAAATCTCTTTCTCATATTCAAACTGCTACACTTTGAGCAAGTAAACAAAAATTTTACAAGTACTTATTACATGTATGCCAATTATTTATATATATATATATATCATCATTCATGGCGCGCCAGCCCAGGATGGGCCAAGGCCTTCTGAACAAGTTTCCTCCAGCCACCTCTACTGGCAGCCAAACTCCTCCACTTTTTTGTTCCAAGGAGCCTACAGTCTTCTTCGACTGCATTCACCCATCTCAGCTTTGGTCTTTCTCTTCTTATGCTGATGGGTTTTGCAGAAAAAATTTCTCTTAGTGTTTTATTGTTCTTCTTTCTAATAACATGTACAACCCAATTAAGACGGCTTACTTTAATGTGATGTACAACGTCTGGCTCCTTGTACATTCGGTAGATTTCTGTTTGTGTCTTCTGCGCCAGATACCGTTTATGTACATATATATATATATATATATATATATATATATATAGTTAATAGTATAATTTATAAAATATGCAAAGAATATAACTTATTCTTTATTCCATTTATATTTATCTTTCTTTAAAGTGTTTTCAATGTAATTCTTTTCATTGTATTTTTTCAATGTGTTATTTTCCATTTGATATTTCAATATATCGTTATCCATTTAATATTTTAATGCTATAATATTTCAATGTGTTGTCTTCCATCTGATATTCTACTTTTGACATTTAATTTTTCAATGTATTATTTTCTATTTGGCATTTTTCATTGTATTCTATTTCATTATGTTATATTCTTTGCATATTTTATAAATTATACTATTAACTATATCTTAGTAATACTATTCTAGCTGCTTTTTGCGCTAAATGTACTGCTAATCCTAAAACATAAAATTTTATGTATTCTTGTGCTTCTGGTTATATGTCTAACTTTGCATTTATATATATATATATATATATATATATATATATATATATATATATATATATATATATATATATATATATATATATATATATATATATATATATATATATATATATATATATATATATATATATATATATATTACTGGATTTTGTTTTGTAAATATACTTTGTAAAAACTTAACTTCCATTCGGTAAAATGGTTAATATGAAGTAAAAGGCAATGTTAAACTAATTTAAAACTTATTATTGTTTGAATAACTGCTTCTAGAATTATCTTTCACTAGATAATGATTATCTTTTATTAGATAGATAAGAATATGTTTTTGGTTTCCTCCTTTGCAACACGTGAATTCAGCCCTTTATAAAAAAATCCTCCCAGAAGTTAATTTACGGAAAGAGTATTAAAATACTTTACAACGGCCTTCAACTGTTAAGTTGTCCTCTACGATTGTCAAAATATTTTACATAGAGTCAATCTCCTTTAATAGCATAAAGCCTCTGGTTCGATCCCAGCTACTTTGGAAAAACTGGCGATGAATGCCTTCTAAATGTATATCTGGATTATATATAGTGTTAGGATAATCTATTTTTGCAGTTTCAGTGCTATATTTACCTCATGCCATCTCCCATAGTGGAAATTTTGTGAATGTTTTTTTGATGATGTTACATTTCCGTCGAATTTTTAATTTCAAACCTTAGAGATCTATCGCAACTTAATTTTGTTTTCAAATTTCGTGACTATTCTGTCACAATCAGATGTATTACATGGTGGAGCTATACCTAATAACCTAAGGTACGGACCAGGTGTTCCGTCACGTATGCCCATGTCTATGTATGCATGTCCGTCAGAATTAAAAGTTTTCCAGGTTTCATCCTTTGTAAAACACGAATATGGATCTCTGCCTATAAAAAATTCATCCTGAAGGTGGATACGCTCTGAATGCTTTAAGAAGTCTTACAGTTTTTTCTTAGCTGAATTTTGCTGTGAGACGAAAAAATATATCAACAGAAAAGCTGTCATCATTTTTGGTTGGGAAATGAAATATGCTGAAAAAAATTAAATTCTAAGCATTGTTTAAATTCTCAGAGCTTTTATTAGGATTTAGTATTTCCATAAATGAAATGCTTAATTGTCTGTGATCCAAAATCATAAGAGTTTCATCAGGTGACAATGCAAGGTACGATGATGGAAATGATTTTTTAGTCATACCATCTTCGAGAAAACTTTGTCACATAAATTTAATGAGATGATGTGCACGATTTTATTTTGAAATGGAAGTTCTCTCCAAACATTTCTCCGTTGCCCGAAGGGAATGAAAAAATTCCAGAAAATTCTTATGAATTTAGAATCTTTAAAATTGTTATGTTTCTAAAACTGAAATTTCTACAAATATGCGAAGATCTATGGATGAGCTATGATGTAGAATCTTCATTACTATTGACACACCTAATTTAAAAACTAAATTTTTTGAAAAATGTTGGGATTTTTTTTTAAAAAATGATTCTAATGATTGATCACAATGCCTCCCAAAAAGTTCTCAGCATGTTCTATGGTATACAAAAGTGATAAAGGTTATTTACTGTTATCCAAGAAAGATAGTTACAGCATAGGTTAATTTATCGGAGTAAAATTTTAAGAAATTCGCCAAAACCCATCATATTCACTGATATATCATATTGAAATATCCTGATGTGATATACCTTCTGTTATTATCATGTAGATTGATAATCTACTCCTAATTCTACCACTGAAGTATTGACTTTCATCTTTTTTACTCCAATTTTTACTCATGCCTATTTGGTTGAACCCATGTACCTGTCAGCATAATATGGCTATTTTGAGTTTTTCACATATAACTTTCTAGAACTTTTAATATAAAATAGATTATATATTCAAGTGTCTTAAAGGATGAAATTTGAAAAACTTCCAATAGCCCAATATGATATATAAAACAAAAGTGAGAATAAATTTCCACTTATCCATGAATAGTGAGAATCGAACCCAGGACTTTATTCGTAAATATAAGATATGCTTCATTATAAAATTCTGATTATAATATTTGTAATTAACTCAAACAGTAATCACTAGTAAATTGAACTTATTGTAAAGTTGCTTATTATTCTATAGAATTAATTTAAATTACACAAATTGTCGCCAAAGAAATATTTTCACTTTAAAAATGGAGGAACGAGGATTTTCTCACTTTTAAAACTGTCACTTATATTTAACCACTGCGAACAGAAAATATTTTTTTGGTATCAGGTCTCCCTTTCCTTCCGTGAACTCACATTTTTTAAAAAAATATTTGCTAATTTAATTTTTATTTTTGTTAAAAAAATATTGATTTCGCTCTTGGATGAGTATGTATTTGCGCTTTTCTTAATACGCAGTTAATAAAAATGCATTTCATAGCATATAAAAGGAGTCCCGATTTCAATAATTAATAATTTCATCATTAAGAAATATAGGTTTTACTTGATTTTTCAGCTGATCTATCCATGAAACCTCATTTCGTGGTATAAATCAACATTTTAAACAAAGCTAGGTAACTAGTGAATATCATTAGTTTTCCAAATAGTTATTTTAAGTAAATGTAATTTTATTTTTTTGTTGTCTTTTATTATCTCTAAAAAATTTCTTTTTCAGGTATTTCGTTAATTTCTTTGAAATCTAAATCTATTAACATAAATAATTTGATTGTTATAAATCTAGATATTAATATGAATAATATCTAGATTTTATTTATATTAATATCTAGATTTAAGCTAGATATTAATATATATAAGCTTTAAGCTTTAAGATTAAAGCTTTAAGATTTACGATGTAATGAGAAGATTTCAATTTCAATGATATTCAATCATTAATTGGAATTCTAATACCTCTCTAAATGAGTTTCTGCTAATATTATTATGACAAATTATTAGATTTTATTGACTCTACTACAACTTTATGGTTAATTTTAATGATACTCAATCCGTTAAATTACCTCATTTCAATGTAATTAATATCTCCATTACTTGCTAAATTTGCGAACATCCTATTTAAGGATATTTTTAATAAAAATAAATTAAATCTCTCAATTAATTCTACCGTATTGGTTACATGTATTACTGAGGTAAGAAACAAAGTTAAAAATATGGTTTTTATTCTTCATTTTTTAATAAATTTTAATGTAGTTAAGTTAGAATACTTTTTGATTTATATTTCTATTAAATATTTTTTTTGCTTATATTGTTAGGAGGATTAAATAAATTGTAACTAAATTTTTTTCAAATTTTCATTTTTCCCAGAAATTTTTGTTTTGATTTTATAGCTTATATATAGATGTGAGAGCTGTTATATTCCTCTATGAGATAATCCAATCGCAGATGAGGATATTTTACTTTTATTTAATTAAAATTTAATACATATTTTATTTTTAATTCTGAACTTTAGATTCTAGGCTAATATTTGCTTTTCCTTTTCCCTTGCAGTTTTCATTTCCATATCATATCTATTTACATTAATATTAATTCTCAATTTTTTTTAGACAAAAGGAGTATCTTTATTTATTATTTTATATACAAAATTATTCGCAGCAATATTTGCTCTTTCTTTTATTTCTCCGATAAGTACGATTTTTTTTTAATTTATATATTCTATATAAATTAAAAAAATCGTACTTAATTTATATATTAATTTATCACACGTGACTACACTTATGATTTATTTTTGCTTTAATTTATAGTTTTCTTTTAGCATACTATCATTCAACATTGCCTACTATAAACAGCATTCATGTTCAGAAAATCTTATGCACTATAATAATGAATATTTAGTTCTGTTAATCTATTTTTACGAACAATATATCCTTATTCTCACACTATTCATTCACTTGCTTCTAATTCATTTGTTTCATTTGTATGTAACATTATGTAAGAAACAACATTTTAAAATGGATACGCTTAGAATTTTATGGAATTTTATGAAGATTAGTTGATTGGAATAAATTTATTCATCTCTTTTTTATATAACTTTGGTCATTATAATCTTAACAAGATATTTATCCTCTCATAATTTCAGAAGTTAACCTTTTTGTCATACTCAACAATATATTTCAAATACATTTTTGTCTCAATATTTTATCTTAAATACATCAATTAATAATTTCCTCTTGCCGACCGATGGCTTATTGGTTAGTGTTCTTGACTCCAGAGCTTTGGGTCCCGGGTTCGAATCCGGTTCTGGATGGATGTTTCTTTCTGTGTTTCTCTGCAATGTGGTTGAGGATTGCCTCCACCTCGTGCTGTCTTGTACCAGGACCGCGGAAGAAAGGAGCAAACTGGTGTACGATAGCGAAAGCTTGAGTACCATCTTGGACCGGCGCAACTGGTCGATCTTGAAAAGGAGCATGTCCATTGTGTCGGACGACATTCCAATGATGGAATACCAGCGTGCCCCCGACGATGGTCCGGTCGAGAACTCACCTCATCAAGGTATGATTTTATAGCTCGTCTACCAAAGTAGGTGCGCGGACTGTTGGCCTGGTCAGATCTTGAGCTTCGGATGAACATCTTCGGGTTGCAAGGTACTTAAATTAGTTATAGAAGCCATGGCTTCTGGCACTAAGCCTCGCAAACTCGATCCCCTTCTGTCCTTTCTTCTGTGATAATCTATAAATGTGGCTCACCCTATTAACGGGTTTGTGGTGGTATAATAAGAGTAATGGTACTCGCCTCCGTGACTCGTGGTTCCCAGGTGCCTGCTGGGTAATGAATAACAGTATCCGGCCTTGTAGCAAAATCGTGGTTGGTTACCCAAGTGCCCGCCGTTGTTACAATATTAATTTTAGTTTTTTTCCTGAGCAAATTTTATATACATATTTAACAGACTTTTGATGTTCATGGAAATAATTAATAACCTTTTCCTAATTTTATTGTTTTTCGAATATATATATCCACAATAATAAAATTACATTCATGAGCAAAATGTCAAAAACATTAAATAAGCTTTTCCGTAATGTTGTTATATTAACTAAATGCATTTTCATATTGTGAAAATGCAGCTGTTCTGTCTATCATTGTGATACAAATGTGTTTATCTTATAACAATTTAAATATATTCTTTACTAAATTATAAATTTAAAAAACATAATAGCAACATTAGATAAACAATTTTGAATATTTATATTAAATATTTCTGCAGAAAATGTGAAAGTAACCAGGAAGAGATTGAATTTCTGAATAATTTTCAAAATTTATACACAGTTTCAAATTAAAGCAATCTGATTTGATTAGTTTTAATTTTACTAACATAATTTATAATAACATACTACACATAATTCAGTTGCACAGGTAAGAAAAGCAATATTTTTTCAAAATGAAATTTTGCCATGAGTAGAATAATATATACAGTCAGTCACAAAAGTCTACGTACACACTCTGATTTTTGTATTTTTTGCACATAACTCATAATTTCGAAAACTCAATTTTATTTTTACAATTATTTCTCATAACAACTCAGAATAAATAAATAAAATTATCAACATATTTATTTGTTAAAATGCAATGAAAATAACAAAAGTTTCAAATTACGTGGTTACGAAAGTCTGCATACAGAAACAGGAAACTCAAATTTTTGGCAATAAACAAAAATTAAAATACCATTAATACTTGGTAGCAATGACTTCATGCATTTGGTTTGGCATCGAATTTACCAGGTTCTTTGTGGTTTCAGGTGAAATTTGGGACCAAGCCTGCTGCATAGCCTTCTTTAGGGTTTCGACGCTGGTAATGGGTTGTTGTCTTATTTTTCTATCGACTTTCTAAATGTGTTTGATAGGTTTAAGGTCTGGGGACTATGGAGGTGAATGCAACTGTTTGGGCGTCTTGTAAAGCAGCCATTCCTTCACAATCTTTGCTGTGTGCTTAGAATCATTGTCTTGTTGGAAGACAAAGTTGCTTCCAAGTCCCAATTTTCTGACTGATTCATGTAGGTTACCTTGCAAAAACTTCAGGTATCCAAAACAATCCGTAGTACCCTCGATGAAAACCAGATTTCCAACTCCAGCTGCTGCCATGGCACCCCAAACGATCACACTGCCTCCACCATGTTTTACGGTGGGAGTCAAATTCTTGGGGTTCATTTCTGTGTTTTTTTTCCTCCAAACTTTTCCGCGGCCATCACTTCCAAAAATGTTGAACTTGCTCTCGTCGGTGAACAAAACTGTTTTCCAAAACTCAAAATCCTTGTCAATATGTGCAGAAGCATAGGCAAGTCTTTTCTTTCGGTTTACAGATGATACTAATGGTTTCCTTCTGGGAACTCTGCCTTTGTAGCCGGCCGATCGAAAAATTCTAAGAACATTTTCTGGGTCTACCTGCTTACCAATTTCTGTTTCAATTTGATCCGCTAATTTTGGGGCACTAATTTTTGGATTTTTCTTCACTTTTCTTACTATGGCTCTTGCTTCTCGAACATTGAGCTTCCTTGGACGACCACATCTGAGAACACATCTGACCACTCGAGCTGAGCATATGTCCGCGTTTAACAAAGTTTCTGTAGATTGTTTGCACAGTTGACCGACTTTTGTTTACAATTTTGGCAATTTTGGAGTAAGTTTCTTTTCACATTTCAATTTTACTACCAAATTTCGAAGTTCTAAGGATGTTTCCTTTCATTGGCTCATTTAAATCAATTTGCTGTTGTAATATCATGGAAAATACTAACGATGATCTAACTACAAAAGTGTCATCTCAAACTTCAACAAATCTTCATATGTAAATTTTCTCTTCTCAACCAATCGTGTGTATGCAGACTTTTGTGACGCGCTAATTTTTACATATTCACAAAATTTCCCAGTAGACGATTGTTTGAAACTTTTTTAATTTTGTAAATCAAAGTTTTTAATGAAAAAGGAAATATTTATTCTGTTTTGCAAATTAAAATATAACTCAATTTTGAAATGTGCCATTTTTTAGGGTTGTACGTAGACTTTTGTGACTGACTGTACATGTGGCAAAATTTGAAAAAAAAATTTGTAACATGTTTTATTATAGTAATTCGCGCTTGAGTAAAAGGCATTATATGAAAGCATAACATAAAATCTGAGTTTAAGAAATAACCAAATTACGCAATTACCAAAATAGTTAATTTTGGTAAATGTATAATTCAGTAATAGAGAAATCAAACTCACATTGGTAAAGCTTTTCTAGAAAATTCTGGATTTAAACAATCAATATTTTAATAAGTTTTAAAAATGGATTTTAAGATGCTATGTGTAAGGCATTCATTTTTATAAAGAGATGAATAATAAAGTAGGTACTTCTCTACAGATACTTAAAATTAAGACTAAATCTATGCGAATCTTAACGGGCGTATATAATAAAGCAAAGTTCAGTACTTAGGAGCAAATTACAATACAGAGAACCGAACTGATTATTGAACGCTTGTTCTTTAGTCTCCAATTTCTAGGTTCTATTTTTATTCAGGCATTGATTGTAGAGCTTGTAGTGTGATTCTATTTCTCTCTCTCTGTGTGTCCACTGTAAATTATTGATCCCAAACTTAAATCTTCATGTAGAAAGAGAGTGGTAGTAGAGATAAAAGCAAGTCAAAAATTAAAACTCGCGATTATTTTTTTACTCTTCTACTTATAGTAATAACGTTCTATTTCTAGTTTTACTTATACATATAGAGCGGTGCAGGCAAGCCCCGGACTGTATCGTTAGATTAATCGGTTTGGAATACACACCCATCACCAAGCGCCTCGTCATTTTGAACCATCATCAGGAGACGAAGTCACTCCTGAGTTGGCACCCTCCTCTCAATATCCAGTTACACGTGTGGAATGACTTGGAACATCACATATTGACGTGAACATGTCCCCATACCATAGATCTCTACCAATCCAATGAGGGATAATGTGGTCACCCTCCCAATTACTGTCCACGGCAAACGATGCTTTACTTCGTTGATCTTACCGGGAAGCGGTGTAAAGCTACTGTGCTACTGGAACTCATATCTATTTATATATGCAATGATTCCAAGTCTACTTTATAATAGAGGTGGAATGGTATACATCAAACACATTAATTTTTCTGTAGAGTAAGAATGACTGTAGAACTACAAGCCTATTGACACAAAGAGTGACTGTAGAGCCACAAACCTACTGACACAAAGAGTGACTGCTGAGCTACAAACCTACTGTCACAAAGAGTGACTGTAGAGCTACAAACCTACTGACACAAAGAGTGACTGCTGAGCTACAAACCTACTGTCACAAAGAGTGACTGTAGAGCTACAAACCTACTGACACAAGGAGTGACTGTCAAGCTACAAACGTACAAAATCGCGGCAATTACTTTTTACTGTTCTACTTATTGTAACATTCTACTTATAATAACAACGTTCTACTTAGAGTTATATTTATAGCTGTTTGTAGTGATTCTGCCCTTCCTCACTTAATTGCGGTGTAATTGTATTGAAAATACTCTTTTCGAACTTAAATGAGAAAGTATATGATAAAAGTTTTCATTGAACTAAAAATAGAATGAAAGTTTACTATTAATTATTTTGCCCTGCAAAAATAAAGCTCTTCCAATAATTAGAGTTAATTTAATTTTGTTCGATATAAAACTAAAAAAATTAAGATATTTTTTTTATTGAAAACTTTTTTGTTATGAATTTTAAGACAGTTATTTAAGAATTTTTTGCTTAAAAAACTATAAGAAAGGAATATTTTCAGTATTTCAATTTTAAAAATAGTGATTATAAATCTTGTATTCAAGTTTGAGATGAATTTCATCTTGAGTTTCTTAATGAAAAATGCACAGAAGTAACATTCCTACATTTTTTAATCTTTCTTTCATTTAAAAATTGTATTAATGGAAGTCAAGAGTCTCGAAGTAGAAGGCTGGGCATCGTCTTTATTACCTGCGGCAGTTCCACTTCGATTTTTCGATCAAGGGTTGTTAAGTAATCGAAAAGCTTTTAGTTTCTCTTATTAAATGTCAGTAAGTTTTGGAGATGTTTCTAAAAAATAAAATCCTTTTCCATCAATATTATTTTGAGATTTATATTATTTTCTTTTAAAAATAAGATTAGTAAAAATGCATATTTTATACGTTTTTATTTTCTTATGTTTCGGCAGTTAATTTATTCAGTTATTGATGATTTGAATAAAATTATTTCTTCATATTACGGCCTTAATTGTTTGCTGTAATGAAAAGATAACGTAATTTTGAATTATTTATAATAGGCTTCTGTATTTTAAATGATGTTTGTGAAATTGAAAATATGATCTGCATATATTTGAAAAATTTTCTCTGAAAATATATTATCGAACAGTTAATTGTTCTAATCTTAGACCTTATTGGAAGCATAAACCTTGGAATCCTCAGTTTCTTGAAATTTTTGCAGTTATTTGTAAAAAGTTTTTTTATGCTTAGATTAATTAAAATGCAGTAAAAGAGTATATAATTATATATTTTCACATTACATTGAAGTTAATTCTGGCAGTAATATCCACAAATATTGTAGAATCTCATTAATCCAAACTAATAGGAGATCCAGGTCTAACGAATTAAAGAAAATACGAATTAAACAAAATTGATTATAAATTGAGCCAAGATATACATAAGTTTTTGTATAAAGTAAAAATTATAGTTTGATTTCCAGCGAAGGAAATATAAAACAATAAAAAATTTATAAAGTACAGTATATACATACATTATATTTCTTAAAATAAACATCAAATAAAGATTTACTTTAAACATCATGAACCAGGATCATCTGTACTAACCACATTTGACACGCTCATTGGTTGGAAGAAACTACCGATCTTCTGTTGTCTTTAGTGCTAATTTCTTAAGCAATTAACTAACGAAGATGTCTCACATATTCGCATTATCCAGATATGGAATCTCTGCTCTTATATATCCTTAAACCACAAATTTAAGTGGTTTCTAATCTCACTAAGTTTTGGCTTTGGCTTGTCGGCTGTATCATCACTATCGTCTTCATCTACCCAAAGCTTTCTGCTATGTTCATATTCTCAACAACCACCTCCTCTCTTAAATTACAACAGCCTAGACCGTCTTCACCTTGCATCTAACCACTAATCTATGTCTTCCAATGTCACATCAGTTTCTATACCTTCATGTAAAGTTATGTAAAACTCTTCAGTATGTGCATGCAGATGTATACATGTTCACTTAAACGTCTATCCGGATTAAGCAAAGTCCGGTTTAAAAGGGTCCATAACTAAGGAAAGTTTATTGCAATTTTGAAAACACTACATTTTACAGAATTTCGTACTATTTTAATATAAAAGTCTATTTTTATACATAATCACTTAGACTTATTGATAGGCGTCTAACCATTGCCATATGATAGGACCAAGCTTCTTAAAGTGCAAAATTTCAGTTTTGATTACAGAAAATAATAGACAAGAGTAGATGAATGTTTCATTTTTGCTTTCTTCCTGCATGTTTGTTGGAGTGGATTTTTTGTGCTTTGCATTTTTCTCTTATTAATGTTTTTATAAATTCTCCGGGCAAGCAAATTTGATACGTATGAAAAAGTTCAAAGAAAGGATATGATATTCATTGGTTCTAAAACGTTTATCGATCCATAGGTAATTCAAAACCTATTACATTTCACCCAGGTTTAGCAATGAATTCATTGTTATGACACTTTGTCAAGGGGAGTTTATTTTATAAAGCCTTCAAAAATTTTAATAAAATCAATCTTCAATCTCTAGAAGCATTCACTTTTGAAAGTTTAACGCAAAATGTTAAAAGGTAAATAATCTGCAATTATTACTTGTAGCACTTTAAGGTAATCAAAGTATTGAAATTCAACAGGAAAAAAACAATTATGTCATACAACAAACAAAATAAATATTTGAAAATAAATACTACAAAATTTCTTCTGAATAAAAGAATAGCAATGGTAAGATCATTGAATAAGTAATAGGATGACTTATATGTGAACCATTAAAAAAGAAATTGTCAAAACAAATAAAAAATATTTACACATTTTTTAGCACATTAAATTTGCAGACAAAACATATAATATTTAACCACTCTTTTTTTTAACGTTATTAACCATTGATAAGTCAAATAATAAAGACGACTTTACTCAGTCTTTCTCTTAATAAATCCAGTTTACTAAGTAAGTTTTACACAATACTGAGCGTTAAATTAAATTTTCTACAATTCTGGAGCTGAGTGTGGCTTGCTTCAAGCCTCTCCCCAATTTACCACCTCATTCAATGATCTAAACTTTGGTGATCATTCATTGTTACCATTTAAATTTTAATTCAATCTGTTGCTGTACAAAAACACCAAGAAATTCTGTGAGGTGCGCTAGCAAATGAAAAGCGTGTTTTGTAATGTGTGCTTATAAAGCCTTTTCCTCTAATGGCTCCACCCACACAAATGAATGAGTACGCTTACTTATTCGACGTACATGATTTGAATCTTTGTCTTTAAGTACTGGTTTCACATTTCGTTCAGCTCTTTTCAATAAATTCAACAAAACTCACAAATTATCATAATTTTGAATGTGAAAAGAAACATAAATTGACATATATCTAATCTTGCAATTGAAGATCCATATGGATTTAAGTGAGAAGGTTATAAAGAAAAGACACATACATCACTATGAAATGGAAAGTATAGAAGATAGTTAAGAGTGCAGGAGTTCTCACTAATCAGGAAACTATCCACACACAAACAGAAGCCACCATTTCAAAATTTTTGATTACTTCTTTGTGATAGGAGGCTGTTTCTATTGATCACTTATAAATTTCAATGCTGTGCTAAAATCATTTCCTGGAAACTTATTTATTTACAATTATTTATTAAAATTTTTCGATTCATTTCTATAAATATATTCACCATATCTTTTTATAATGGAGACTATACTTAGTGTTCAACAATTCAAGAGTTTGATTCTCATCTCCAGGTAAATGTTTGTGATTATTTAAAGTACACTTTAATTTGTAAATTCTAGTTAAAATAACCCTTGTCTGCCAAAATTGATAGTAGATTGGTAAAATAAACCTTCGGAATGAACCAACAAGTAGGAATACTCTAAAATTAAGCAAGTCCTAGATTCAATCCTAGGAACTATTGAAAATCAGAAGAATTATCTTTAATTTTTTTCGTGGACACTTGTCAGGGTTGGTGCTTGGGAATTTTTCAAGTTTTCCTTTTTGCAATTCGTTAATATGCCCTAGTATTCATGAAAAACTCTAACGGAAGATAATCCATTGTTAATTTCTAAATGCGTATAAAGATAGCAGTCAATTGTTTAGTTATTCTCTGGGTATCATAAGTTCAATCACATGCAGACTTCTTTACTTATGCCTTAATTTTCACCAAATTATTATCCATTCTATCATGGCAAGTTCTATTCTATTTATCAGGGTAAGAATTATTTCTTTTCAAAATAAACACTAAATATTTTATTATAACTGGCATTTTTCCATCCTACTACTAAATTTTTAAGAAAATGCATTTTGAAATGAATTACCATGATCTGTATTCCAAATGGAAGCTATTTTTTAAGATGATAACTCAAATTGCCTCAAGCTATTTAGGTAATTTAAAGGAAAATATTTTCAGATTAATGAGTTGAAAAAAGTATTAATGTGATTAAGTAAGGTATACTTACATATTAAAAAGTTCTAGCTTTCCTGTAAAAAATAAAATTCTTATGATAAGTTCTTTATATTTTAACATTTCCCTTTTTATATAAAAACACATCTCTTCATTAATTTTCTAGATTTTAGTTAATTACATAATTCTTAAGATGTTAGATGATAAGAAAAGGCATAAAAATTAAGAGGACCTCATATATAAGGAAGTTCAGGGGATGAAAAATATCTTAATTAGGAAAAGATGTTTGACTTTGCGCGGCGGCTTAGTTTAATAACATCTCAAAATTATTTATATTTTAAAAAAATTGACAAAGCATAAATTAAGCAATAAATTTTTAATATTTAAACTAAAAAATGTTTTAATACTGAGTAATATATATTAAGTAAGATCTTATATAAATTATCATACCTTAATAAAGTTGGTATATATATATTATAAATTTAAAAATTTTTTATAAATATCTACCCAAAATATTCAAAAATCTTTCATTAAATTTTATTACAATTTTTTTTAATGAAGAATAAAAAGGAAATACTTTTTTGACTTAAATTGTTTCATTAAGCATGATGGAAGATTTTCTTCCTTATATCATGTTTTTTAAACCTATAAACAGCAACAGAAATTTTTTTGACATTTGTGTGATTGGATATTCATTTTACCTACAGCAGTTGCCAATGACTGATTAGCACTCTGGTCTGCTACTTAACACATCAATTATTTAATTTTTACCTCTGTGAATTTATTTGCAATAGCATACAATAAACTAATTCCTTGGAAAATCAACTCTCATTTTCTAAAAGTGATCGTAAACTGAGAAATCTATTTAGCGATGTTTTAATGGAATGATCATGATTTTTCTTATGTTCTTATTAAAACACATGTGGCGAACTAAAGATATAAACTGGGCACACATTTTATATAATCTTTATTTTTATTTCGTTATCTTTAATATAATGGTCCCGGTAAGCTGCTGAGAAAGCGCATAGTGTCACGGTCAAAAAGTTGAGAGTTCTATTCCTGACTCAGCCGAAGATGGTCGGCCTAAGAATGTCTGTATAGAATGTAAAATGTGTTGACGGGTCTACTTTATCTTTCCTAATATGATTGCAGTTTGGAAAAATTCAAACCTAAAAGTCAGCAACAAATCTATCTAATGCTCAAAATTATAAGGCAGTTGATTTCGTATTGCATTTCCTAAGGACAGAAAGAAGCAGCTACAGTTGGATCACCGTAATCTACCAAACGCGCGTGCACATCTACTGTTACATATATTTATATTTTGGAGTTAAATTCTTGAATAAGAAGTAAATTTCATCTCCTATAAGCTTTCTTAAAAAGGTGCTATCTATTATTAAGAATGAGTTTAAAGATTGAATTTATTCTTTTTGTGTTACATGTTATAGATATTTGTTTTTTTTTAGATTTAATATTATGCAACTGCTTAGCATTTAGATTGTGCTGTTGAAAGTGTTGAAATTCTCGGCTGTTCAGGTTTATGAATGTCGTAATGAAATGTACCAAATGTAAATCCAAGCTCCGTTGATGTTAGAATATCGGTGTACTTTTCGACTTTCTGCGCATATATCTATTGAAAAGGGGTTTCAAAAGTAATGGGATTTTTTCTCACTTTTAGGAGCCATGATTGCAACGTACTATCTGTAAAAAATCCTACTAGAAAGCAACACATGGCAGATGTTCAAGTACTTTTTGACAGCCTTCAAATCTTAAGCTATCAGTTGACATAAATTTGTATTTTAAGCAAATAAGAAGCAGAAATTGTATTCAATTAGTGAGCTCTAAAATCTTTAAATATCATTAAATATTTGACTTTGCATACAGTAATATCATAAAATCACTCTCAATTAATCATCGTAAAATAACGGAATTGAGTTATTAGAAATATTCGTTTTTTAATTAGCAAGAAGTTTTATATCTACATCCATCTTTTCTAATTTTTCAAAATTTTTATTTTTGATCTTAATACAAAAAAAAAAATGTAGTAATTATCATTCTTGAGTTGTGCATTTAGTCATTTGATTATAGGAAAATTCCTTTATTGTAGGATTTATATTTGAATTTATATTGGGATACTTTAAGTCTCACAATTTATAAGTTTAAAAATCTACCTTTTATAGGGAAATATTCTTAAATATAAAAATCAATGTTGAACAACAGAATTCTAGCTTTTGTTAAAGCTACAATAGATGGATTATCTAATTTAAAATTGCCTTCTTCGTAGATGACTACTGTTGCTGTTATTAGACAACAAGGTAAGGACAATGTTTGGGGCAACAAAACACAAATTTTCAAGTTTTTAAAAACACATTCATCCCATTGGAAGACCTCCAAATGTTGGTTGTTGTTGCTATTGATAGACAATTGGATCTTGCCTACTTTTAGGTGAGATGGTTGTTCGAATTTTAATATCTCACTTTTCGCAGATAGAGGTACTAAAGAAATTTGACAGATTTTCGACAAAATTCACTTCCTTCAAGTAAAAATACTCTTACACACACACACACACACACACACACACACACACACACACACACACACACACACACACACACACACACACACACACACACACACACACACACACACACACACACACACACACACACACACACACACACACACACACACACACACACACACACACACACACACACACACACACACACACTATATATATATATATATGTATGTATATATATATATACAGGGTGATCTTTTTAAAGTGACAGTGTTTGGAGTGTCATGTAGCTCGATCTGTTTGCCGAAATGACACCAAATTTGGTATTTAGACTAATAAAAACATAGGAAAAAGGATTCCGTAAAAAAAATTAGTTCCCAAAGTTACCGATAGGGCATTTTGTGGCGCTGTTGTATTTTACAATAACGAGAATTAGTATAAAACATGGGTATCAATGAAAAATGAAAATATTGTGCAATGACAGAGCCAGTAATAGAGGCTATAAAAGCAAGTAGTAGACAGCTCCCACAAGTAATCTCAGCTGAAGTAAACGAGCTCAAGTGGCCATGCCTCTCACGTTACCGGAACGTGCGTTTATGTTGGTGGAGTATCACATTTGTCTATTCTAAAGGACAACATAACAAAGACAGTGCGGAATATTCTTCTTGATATGATACGTACGGCTGTGGAGAAAGTTGTGCACAGAATGCATGGTGTTATTTCTGAGAACGGTGCTTACATGGAATGTGGTCTAATTCCTCACCAGGGAAGTTAATGTCGTAAATAAACATTAATAATTTAACTGTACGATTGTATGTGTTAGTAATTTTCTTTTCTCACATTTTACACATTGTAAAGCGCCACAAATTTTCCTAGCGGCGAGTTTTGGAACTAAAGCAATTTTTACGGTGTCCTTTTTCCCATGTTTTGATTAGTCTAAATACCAAGTTTGGTGCCATTTTGGCAATTAGATCGTGCTACAGGGCGTTCGAAACACTGTCACTTTAAAAAAGATCACCCTGTATATATATATATATATATATATATATATATATATATATATATATATATATATATATATATATATATAGTATGTCCACTGAAGTCCCTTGCCACCCTCTTAACTTCAAAACGGATGCTGCTATATTCATAAAAGTGGTGTCTAGATATAGTAAAGTAGCCATGCGCTACTGAATAAAACCACCTACCTCGCCACGTGGTGGAAAACTGTGGAGTTAACATTCGTATCTCGAAAACGGAAAGAGATAGGTAAAAAAAGTGATATACAAAGATGTACAGCATCTTCATTTTAGCACGAAAAGATACCTTGTAGGCATTAATGTGAAGAATACAACGTTTAAAAGGCGCATTTGTTGTTTCGTACTGTGAAGTGGCACATCGTACGTGTGCATATTTGAAAAAACAAAAAATCGTTTTCTTTCGCAGCTACGTGGTGAAAGAAAACGATTTACATTTTCGTGATAACATTTTTCACTTTTATTTCGAAATGGGAAGAACGGAAGCATTAAAAATAATTCCAACAATTTGTATGCAGTATGCAAATACGTAAGAAACGTCACGCCTGTTTACCTGAGACAGCTATAAAAGAGACATCTTCTTGGGGCTGTAGTATGTTGATGCTCATGGTCATGGCTGAGTATTCCAAAGCTGAGTAATGTGAGATGGCTTTACTGTACGGTGAATGTCGACGCAAGGCACGATCAGCACAAAGGTTGTACCACCAACGTTTCCCTGCAGGCCCGCATCCTTCTCATCAAACCATCCTTACTGTTGTAAAACGCTTAAGGGTGACAGGTTGCGTTATTAGTCCACCTCGATCTGGCACACTGTAAAAAAAAACGGAAGAAATACAGTAAAAATCATTGTTATTTAAATAGCTGTCATAGGAACACTAATGATTACAGTAAATTTTACTGTAAAATTCAGTCGCAGAAAATCGTTTGCTATTGGGCATGCGCATTGAATTGGCGGGATAAGAGTTTCTTCTGTTCCTGTGACAAATGAATCAAATTAATTTCGCCATTTATTTGCCCTTGTTTTCGCTTAGTGAAGTTGGTGATATTTTGAGAATAGTTGTTCCTTTAGTTGAGAATTTCTATTAAAATTTAATCACCAAATATAAGGTAACGTATACTTTTCATATAGTTTATTATGCAAGTTGTTAGCTAACTTTGATATATATAAATTCTTATAAATTTGACAACATTTCAAAAAATTCTAAGCTGAATTTAAAAACGATCATATTCACTTGTGTATTAATTCAGTGTCAATATTTTTTTAATTACTTTTTATAAATATTTAAAATATTTTATAGTAGTTTGGTAACATAATTGATTAGTATTTTAATTATCACATTTTCGACGAAATTAGAGTTGTATTTAAGTGTTTCAATTACTATACAAATTGCTTAGCTATATTTCTTTCAAAATTAAAATTGAATAATCATCAATTATATTTTTTAGATATATATTATTAAATATATTAACGGAATTTCTATTTTATTTCGTTGTTGAAAATTCCTGATTTTTCTTTCATTGTAAAATGATATAAATTTATTGTATATTAACTAAATAAAACATAATTTTTTTATATTTTCTAAATAATTTTTTGATTAGAATTTTATTAAAAAATGTTTATTTTTCAAAAAAGATAGTTAAATTGCATTCTAATTATGATCATTAATTCAATTCCATTTTGTAACATGCATTAAAATAATCATTTCTTAAGCATAAATGTTTGTAAATTCTTTCAATAAAATAATATTACTAATAATGATATTTATTAGAATAAATGGTCTTGTGTTTAGAATTTGCATGAAATGTAAAAATGCATTTCAATGAAAAATGTAAAGATGTAATACTTTTTTAAAATACTTATTTTTTAAAATCATCATTTTTAACAAATATATAAGAAATATTCCTTTTTTAAATACCTATTAGGAAGTACTATTCGAATTAAGGGGTCACACACACATTTATTTAGAAAATGTAAAGTTTATTATTTTATAACCATGATTAATTTTTTAATTTATATTACTAATTAGAACATTAATTGAAAGCTTGTTTGAGAAATCTTGTTGGCTGTTTGATGTTTATAAAACAAAATTTCAGGCAACACATTTTTTTGTAAAAAATTACATTATTACTGCAAATTTTACTTTATTTTATTAAAAAATTGCAAAATTTGTAGTGTTATTTATGATTTATTTACATGTTAGTGAAGGAATCTGAAATTCATAAAAAGAAAAGCCAATTTAAAATTATAATTAAGAAACAAATACAGAAGTGAAAACTTTGTAATTTGTTCTTGGTTAACATATTTAAAATACGTTGTGCTCAAGATTTTTCTAATACCACTGTGCACATTAAACACTACCTTCCAGTATGGTCACACTTTTTAAAATTTTTTTTAAATATATCTATGTTTTGGGAAAATAAGAATTTATGAAGAAAGTGTTTGATTTGTGAAGGAAGTTTTAAAAATAGAATAATTACAAATAACTTTTAGTAGTAATACTATTCAGAGTAAAGCCACTTCACATCAACTTCAGCCCTATTTGAAAGCTGGAATAGGTATTGGGAGAGAGAGAGTTTTTGTAAGCACGTGTATTTTTAAAAGTTTTCTATTTTTTTCCATTGTGATGTCCGACAAGAAGCCAAAATGCAGTGTGTTTTTTGATGTTATAATTGAAGAGGTTGTAAAATTAATATGAGATTTTTCCATTTCAAAGAAAAGATATTAACACACCTAGTGATATTTCCACATTAAAAGAAAAATGGCCTTGCTTATTTTTAAAGCAAAGCATTTTGGACTATTTTAAGTGTTTAACTGCTGTAGATTTAAATGAAAGACTTAAGTTTGCATCAGCTAACAAAATTAAAAGAATTGTTAATTTCTTAAAAACTTCTCCTCCTGGCGGTTGTAAAATACACATCTTTAACTATTGAGGAATTGGATGGAAAAGAGGATGTTGGAGCGTGTATTGTTCTTCTATCTGCATATTTTGGAGAAGACATGAAAAAATATTTAGAAGTATTGCAGTAAAGTATTCAAAACTTTATTTAAAAAAATTACTGCTTGGTAAATTATAAATAAGAAATTTAGAAATGAACATAAAAATTAATCATAAATAAATTAAACAGGAATTTGTTTATTGGTTTTAGATTTCCACATCTTCTCAGGATGCAGTAGATATTATAGACTTACCTTGCACACCATGTTTATTAATTTGTGGTATGTATTATTTATATATTTCATAAGGTTTGAAATGTTTTAACTCAAAATCAATGATTTGTTGTTACATTTATTAACCTCTTCAAATACTGTTTACTCTGCTAACATTCTATTTAAAATAAATCATATGAATATATAAAATTCTAAGAAAATCTGAATAAATTGTTTTAGTTATATATAGCTTTTTGATATAACTTCAATTTTATTATCCTTTATTTGTCTTTAAGTACGTATATAATGCCGTAAATATGCAAAGTTAATGAACAGAAATTTTTTTTTATATTTCCTAATTTTGAACTATTTCATGCAATTTCTTATTGAAATTAAAGTTTTCTTAGAGGGAAATACAACTTTGATTTCACTCTAAGACAACTTATATTTCACTTTTGAGGTAACTATATACGAGTTAAAGAAATTCAGTTTTAAGGAAATGTTTTATAAAATGTTATTTCATAAATTATTGTTACTTTGACACATTATAGCATTTTAATTTTTCTGTTTATTTTCGATGGAAATATTTTTAAATTGTGTATATATGTATGCAAAAGAAATGTTTCTATATTCTCTATAAAATTATTTTTATTATCTTAAAATCGGCTTTTGCAAGTTATCTTTAAAATGTGGACATAAGGTTCATGTTTTGCACTTTATTTCTAAAAATTTGTAATTCACAGTTCCCATTGGAAATGTTATGATTTGCTTCTCAGAGGATATAATTTTCGATAACATAAATGAATCCTTATAAAACAAATTCTATATTCTCTTTTAATTAAATCAATTAAAAATTAGTTTTTCGAGATAAAAAACATCAGTTAGAATGATTTAATTGAAGTAAAAATTTTATCATCTTCATAAGAAGTGAGACCTTTATTACTAAAAAATCTTATCATGAAATTACTAAAATCCCTTGAAATAATTTTTATCATCAAAATTATTGTGATTGCATGAATGTAACAACTATTTGTTGACTATTAAAAGAAGCATATTTTAGGGAAATTCAATCAATTATATGAAACAATAAAAAGTTCTAATTATTTTATTGAACTATCAAATAACTTTTCCTCTGAAATATTCAGCTCTTGAAATTTCAAATTAGTTATTCATGTGTCTGATTTCTATTTTTTTCAGGTGCTTGTTCAACTTTAATCCCTCGTGGGGAACGAAATCTAAAAAATATGTCAAGGACGGAATACAAGCACGTGTTTTTGTCACTTTTAAATAATTTATCCAATTTTAAATGGCTATAATTATTAAAATGTAAATAAAAAAACTCTTTATAATTATTTGTGTACTGTCAACTATATTGCTTTTTTTCCTCAGAATCTTTATTTGCTTTTATTATAATGGAAAAAATCAATTACTTTAAACAATATCAAAAAGAAAAGTTTTATTGTCTTTACAGTATAATTAAAATACTCTATATATCATTAACTAATTCTCCTTTGGTGTTTTTAATAAAATGGAATGTTTTGTAAGGTTTCTTTTTATCCGGAATCTGTAGAGAATCACAGATATATCAAAACACACTTTAATGCTTAGCTTTGTATCGTATTCAATATAACTGTTATTTCTTAATTTTTTTAAAAAAATATGTAATAAAAAAATTCAAACTTCTGTTAAAGTTACGATTGTGAGGTAAGAAAGTTAAGCAATCTCGTTGGGTATTGAAAGTTAAATTAATAATCACAAAATGCTCTGAATAATGACATCTTCTACAATATAACATAAGCAATGTTTTTGTGCTTTGTATACTGTATAAAAAATTGCTTAATAATAGTTGGTCCATAATTAGGAAACTGGCTATTGTGTATTCAAAATTGATTTATACTCTACTGTTATCTTTACAAAACATGATGATAGCTATAAATAGCTATTGCAATAGGTTTTATAGAATATGCAGCAAAATGCATAGTAAAATGTGCTGTAAAAATAAGAATAAAAATTGCTGTAAAAATAACAATAAAAAGTGCTGTAAAAATTACAGTAAAAAGTGCTGTAAAAATTACTGTAAAATGTGCTGTAAAAATTACAGTAAAATGTGCCGTAAAACTACATTAAAAAGTGCTGTAAAAATTACAGTGAAAAGGGCTGTAAAAATTACAGTAAAAAGAACTGTAAAACTTTTACGAAAATGCTGTAAAATTTACAGCATATTGTATTGGCGCCCAAAACACCAGCAATTTTGCTGTAAAATTACAGTGCTTCTTTTTAGAGTGCAGACCAGCTAAGGTAAGACTGCAAGTTCAACCGGATGAGGTATTAGCATAAGCCCTCGCATATCCGAAATGCAGCGTAAGAGCGATCAGTCAACACTGTGGTCTCTCCAAAAGTCAGGTTTGGAAAATACTTAGCAAATCAGGTGCTCATCCATAGCGACCAACGCCTGAACAGGTTTTAGTGGATGGGGATGCCAAGCGGCGCACGGAATGGCAAAGCACCCATTACTGGGCGCTGGAAAATCCTAAATGTTTCGTCGACGTTCGACATCAAAAGCGGTATGCTATTAACGTTTGGTGCGTAATTTACAATATAAAAGCTGAAAGGCCCAATATTTTACAATGGCTTGTTAACGGGTGCACAATATTTACAATTGCTACAGAAGGTAATACCCGATTTTGTAGAGAACCTGCCGTTGTTTAATCTTAAGAATCTATGCTTTCAACATGATGGCGCGCCTGCTCACAAGACATCCCCATTGAAGCAGTACCTCGTCAAGGAATTTGGCAACCAAATACTATGGTATGGCGGTTTTGAAGAGTTGCCTCCACGTTCTCCTTATCTGACTCCACTGGACTTTTTCCTGTAGGGATACTTGAAACAGCAAGTGTATGCGACCCATCCGCAAAAATTGCAGGACCTTAAACGACGCATTACGGTCGCGTGTTCCAACGTGTCACGCTGTATACTCCAACGTGTGCAACGTGATCTTCAAGCGAGGATCCAAATGTGCATTGCAGCTGACGGTGAGAAGTTTGAACATCTTAAATAAAGTATATTGTTATAACTGTTTGTTTTTCTTTCTTAGATCGTTTTGTCACGTTACAGCATGAAACAACAAATGCGCGTTTTAACCGCTATATTCTTTACATTAATGCCTACAAGGTATCTTTTCGTACTAAATTGGTGATGCTCTACAACTTTGTAAATCATTTTTTCTCTCCATCTCATTCCGTTTTCGAGATAGGAATGCTAACTCCGCAGTTTTCCACCAGGTGGCGCAGTAGTACTGTTTCATTCAGTACCGCATGGCTACTTTACTATACCTAGACACCACTTTTATAAATATAGTAGCAGCCGTTCCGAAGTTAAGAGGGTGGCAAGGGACTTTAGTGGACAAACTGTATATATATATATATATATATATATATATATATATATATATATATACACACACACACACAGCTTATCTTTTACTATATATAGGGATCTCTTACACTTTTATTTATTTTCAGTTTATTAGTGAAAATTCTGAAATTTATGAGCTTCAGAGTATTTCGATATTCTTAAGTTTTCTTCAATAAGTGTGCACATATTACGAGATTCATTCTGAGATGTCAGAGAAGCATCTGTACATGACTTGGTCAATATAAGTATCTCGTGCTTCTCGAAAGTTTCCACTCAGTCAAGCTGTTGAGTTGCGAATTTCTTGGCTACTCTTGTCAGATGATAGGAAGATATTAAAATTACTCAGGAACTGGACGAAAGGGAATTTCTTTCATTTGGGAAGGAAATGCAATGCTTTAGTTTCAATCACTACAAAAGTATAAGTGATAAAATTTCGCAGTATATTGGCTTTTGAAAATTCCCCCTATGAGTTGGAAATCTAAAACGGATGTAATAATTTCCTTATTAGGTAGCTTTCGAAAGTTGGTAACTAGATGAAATAAAAAAAAGTTTTAGAGTGATAAAAAAATTTCAGAGCAAAGCCTTACAATGGCTACAAAGTCTTACATTTAATTCAGTATAGTATCTTTTTTTATCTTTAAACTGAAACAAATGTCTTAAAAGCTGGTTTATTTCAATATTATGTAATATTTATACGTTTCCCATGTTCTTTAGTAATATGTGTGATTATTCTTTATAGTTCCAGCAAAAATTTTTATTTTATTTTTATAAAAAAGCATTCTTGCATTACTATTAAGAAAAAAATAAACAGATTATTTATTAGTGTGAATTGAGAGAAAGGGCATTTGTTGAGAAAATGTATAAAGCATACTTGTACGTTTCAATAATTGAGATAATTCCCCATTTAGTTTTTACTGACTGAATTTGGCAATATGACAATAAATACGGTCATTTTTTATTATCTTAAAAACTACTAATCTTCCAAGCACATTCTAATTATTAAAATAAAAGAGATTATCACTTGAATTTCAAGGTAAATACATAGACATTGGAAATGCATAACATATCTTTTCTTGCAATCACTTCTGTAATTCTAATCTATACAAAGTACTTTCAATTTACGTCAGTGCAAGAAGTTAAAATGATGACACCTTTATGTTCTAGCCACCCAGTAGACGTGCCAACGTGACCTCGAAAGTGGTTGGATCATCCTGATTTAGAAGCAGGACTCAAGCTGTAAACACTCTACTTGTTCTGCAACCGCCAGAGGAATCATTTCACATGGAAGACATTGGACAACGACGTATCTCACGTGCTCCAGCCGCTATTAGTGAATATGACAGATCTTCGGTTGGGTCGGTATTTGAACTTTCTACCTTGCAACAACGATAAAGAACGTGCTAACCAATCCAGCCACAATGGCTACATTTTTTTCATATTATTAAACTTAAAATTTTCAAGATTTAATATTTCTCAATTTTTAAAATATTAAAAGATTTAAAATGATCTTGGTAAATATTATTCTACTAGAGTTTATAGTTTAATATTGTGAGTTATCATAAAGATTAAAGATCAATAAAGAACCGTCAGTTGTAATTTTTTGCGTATTTCTGTCTTGAAAACAACCATAGATTTTTTTTCAAAAATAAACTCTTCATACTATTTAAAACTTTTCTCTCTCTTTTCACTTCTTATGTTTTAGAAAAGATTTAAAGTGTTTTGAGGAAAAAGTTCCTACTAATAGAGGATTAAAATCACAAGAAAAACAATTTAATGAAATCTTACACGAGAAGCTATAATATATACCATCGGAGTTATTTTTATGTAAACGATTAATTCAATAATCCGATTACAGTATTTCGAGCATTTAATGAGTTGCTTGAGATTTTAAGAGTGGATTTTTTATTTCTTCCATTCATAATATTGCACACAATTTTATTTAATCAACAACTTAAAAGCGTAGTAAATAAAACACATTTTTATGTTCGGAACTTAAAGGCGTTTTCAAAACTAAATAATTGTATTTTTGAAAAAAGATCATTCTTTGGAAAGTATTAAGAGTTAGTGTCCTTTTTCTATTCTAAGTGCGTTTCGTAAATATTGAAATTAGGATCTAAGGTGTTTAATTGTTTATTTAATAATTAAATTGTTTTCCTATGAGAAGAAAAGTGTTAGTTTGATAGAGGTAATCATTATATTAAAGTACCGATAAGATAAAGAGTGACCATCATAAAATTTTAAGTAGGAACTTGATACTTTTGCGAAAATTGTTATTAACATATTTTATGTAATAATTAATCATCAAGTTGATATTAATCATCCATGTTCAATTCTCAGAAGGTAAAGATTTATTGATCAGTTAAGCAAGCTACAATCTAAATAAGAAAGTTCTTGTCATTTTAGCTTTGTCATTGAATGACGTGATAAGAATATTCAAATTATTGTATGACGTGGTTGTGATACCGGTCATGCGAGAGTAAGAATATCAGTCGTTATAAAAGCAGGTCCACCGCACCATTCATCTATCGTAACTCGTACAGTAGCGAAAAGAATTAGAAGTGTTAGGAGTTCGTTCGGTGTTGCTTTCTTAACGACTTCAAAGTGCTGTTACATCAAGTCTACCGAATATGCCTAGAGTTTGGGGATCGTGGTGTGAATGAACGTATGACAAGGCATTGGTTTCAAAAATTCAGGTCAGGAGATTTGTCCCTTTCTGACGAAGCTGGCAGTGGAATACTTACAGGCCTTGGATGACGAATCCCTTCAGGAGGCCATTGAGGAAGACAATGGTCAAACGTCTGGTGAACTTGCCAGATAATTTAAAGTTTCCGGTGTAACAGTTCACTCACAACACAGGCCACACTTTCCATAAGTCATATTCTTTTGTGCCCTTGAAATCGGCAAGAACTTTCTTGTTACCTCGTATTACAACAGTATATTCATTGCTTAGAAATCTGACGATATTTCAGAAGTTTTCATTGTATTCATTTCCTCTTTTGATTTTCTCCCACCGAAGTTATTAAATAATTTGAGTCGTTTTGCCATTTCGTATCCCTGTCAAATAATTTATCAGCCTCCATTCAATGCCACACGAATAGATATACACGTGACCTTTCATTCATTTATTCATTCATTGTCGTGTGCCATCTAGGCTGGCAACATGGGTTATGCTGCTCCACTTTTCCAACTGAATCATATTTTGGTGTGGAATCCGATTTCTTCAGTACACACATGCCAGAGGGACCCGTTTACAGGGTATGCACAACCATTCCCACCTCATTCATACCAGGAAAAGACCAAGACAGGATAGATAGAGAGAGAATGTACATCAATGCCTGAACCGGGATTCGAACTCAGGACCTCCTCATCCGTAGTCAGGTACGCTGACAACAAGACAAGTTGCGCGGCACATGCGACCCTAAGCAATTTAATTTCTGAGAAACATTTGAGAGTCTAATGTATCTCCACATTGAGCTGCAGAAGCTTCATTCCGCTTCTCGTTCGGATCAATAAAGTAAGGTATAATTTGCCACTGCTGGGATTGGGATCATCCTAAAATTATATTGTTTAACTAATTACTAAGATTACTTAATGAAATGTCGAAACTGGAAAATTTTTTTAAATATATTATAGCTATTTTAACTTTAAAATACAGTTTAGTAGAATTTATTAAAAAATTATTTTAGAAATAGAAATTTTAAATTTTGCCTGGATAAGAATTTTGATTACGTGAGTTAATGTTTGAAGCTAAAAATTAAATATAATTTAAGTGTAAAAATATTTTTAACTAAATTTATTTATGAAAATTATCTAGAAAAATAAACAAAGTTATTTATTCATATAATATTTCTTTTACACTATTAAAGGTCAAGACCAAAATTCAACAAATTCTCATTTCGAAAGTGATAACATGAAAAAATTGCGTCATTCTTTAGTATATAACTTAAAAGCAAATATTCAATAAATTACATGAATGAATAAATTATAATTAATAAATTAGTTGAATGAATAGCTTAAAAATTCCTAAAATTTCATTTTTTAAACACATAGAACTATTTTACTTTAAAGAAAATTTTATCCTATTTTATGGTAAAATTATTTTTGTTTCTTTCTTAAATTAAATATTTTTTTAAAACTATTTTAAGTACATAAAAATGAAGGTTGAATTTATATATTATTTTTCCAGTTTTTAATAATGCAGAGTCAATGTCAGTTGATGCTATGTTTTTAAACTACCACATTTTTTTTGACTAATAACTAATATAGTTAGTCTTTTCCTAACATTAAAGCATTCTGTGTTCCTTGCATTATAGCCTTTTTATATTAGTATTTTAAAAATTGAATTAATAAATAATTTTTTTAAGTCTTTTACATGAAATAAGTATAGAGATTTATCTTTGTTGAAAATATAAAACAGATGAAATTTTATTTTAAAGCGTATTTATTAAAATAATAATTTAAATAGATGCCCATCACTGTATTTATCACAACATTACATTTAAAAAATATGTTTATTTTATTTACATATTTAATTGCAATTTAAGTACCAAAATTTTTTTAAAGTTTTAAATTTTTCTTAATTGAAGATAAATAAATTAATATTTTATTTTTAAACTAAATAATGTATTTATTATAAATTTTGTGTAGTACTAAAACAATCCAATTTTTATCAAAGTAGCTATATTATAGTTTATTTGCATCAAATGTACCTAAATAAATCATAGTATAATTTATTTCAATTGATTTTTTCCATTCTAATAATGTTCTAAGAATCATACTGGAAAAATCAGTTGAAAAATCCCGTCCTTACCCACCGAAATTTATTATGTTAAAATTTATATTTAAAAAAAATTGTTACTAATTATGTAAATTCGATGTAATAATGAAAATAATGTCGAAATAATGTAAATTCCATTTTTACTCCCCCAAATTTAGTGTGATGAAATGTATATTTAAGAAAATATTTTATCAAGTCCAAGTTATGTAAATTCCTTCTTTACTCATCGACATTAATTATGACGAAATTTATGTTTAAAAAATGTGTTATTAAGTTCAAATTATGTAAATTTCTTCTTTACTCACCGAAATTAATTATTATGAAATTTATATTTAAAAAAATATGTTATTAAGTTCAAATTATGTAAATTCCTTCATTATTCACCGAAATTAATTATGAGGAAATTTACATTTTAAAAATATGTTATTAAGTCCAAATTACATAAATGGTAAAATGAAAATTTAATGAATTTCAAGAGTAAAAATTAGGAAAATATAAAAGATATTTTACTGTAAAGCATATATTTTATTAATTTAAGATTTAAAAGTAATGTATTTCGTTAATAGATAAAATTTTATAATATATAGTTAAGTCGTGACTTAAGTAAAATAATTCTGCTTATCTCATTGCAAATTTTTCCTTACTGATAATGTAAACTAAAAAGAATTCCATATTGCTGGGAATTTTTGTTATAATAGCATCAATTAAAAAAGATCTGAAATAACAATAGAAATTCTTGCTATTAAAATTCTTACGTTTTAAAGTGTTTGTTTTTTAATGTTGCAATTTAAATACTTACTTGTAATATTTAGTAGTATTCAATTAATACCTTTGAATAAAAACCAGTAAAAAGGGCTATTTTATGTTGCTTATTAGACGCAATTTTAATTGAAAAAATAATTCTTCATAATATACAATTTTAATTAAAAGTTTTAAAGTGTCCAAAGCAATTTTGAGAAATTTGTATTCATTTTTAGCAAAAATAATTTTTTGTTGTTTTTCATCACAAAATAAATAAATATTATTTTAATCTATTACAAATAAAGAATATCTAAATACAGATCTATATAATATATGATGTGAAAATGTAAATAATATAAAAATAAGATAAAATGTAAAAAAAAATTGTTAATTGAAACAAAAATGTATGTATTTAAGCTATAATTTTGAAACGCATTTGAGAAAAATCATTAACATTTAAAAACATATTTATTTTGTTCCGGGACTAAATTTAAAACTCCCTCTCTTGTTTTGTAAACTAAATTTACAAAAACTAAAAATCTTTTAATTTTTTATGCTTTGAAATTCATACATTCACTACGAAAAGTTAAAAGTAGACTAAATTTTAATTTTTGAGTTTATAAATATTTAAAGATAAAAATAAAGAATGTATTTTGATTTGTTTATTTTCACACGTCAATATTAAATAACAAAAGTATATGAAAGAGGGTACTAGCCATTTTCATGGGCCATCCGCAATTTCTTCCTAATGTTTCTGAATTTTTCTGTATACCCCTCTCTTACTCTTTATTTTGAAACTTAATAGTAAACAAGTGGTCTGAGATTTTTGGTAAACTTTATTGTGTCTACAACATAACGCGACTGTAGCGAGGAAAACTACCACATACCCAGGGCCGAGCCCTGCCACATACCCATCTCTACAAACATACAAGGCAGTTAAGCATCATCCACATCTCGTTGTTCAACAGCAGCTGGGATCGAATCTGTGATCTTTCACTCGGTGAGGAGTACTATGTTGCCACAAGACCACTTGGAGTTCAATGTTCTTTATTTCAAATAGGAAATTTCTAGGAAAATTAAAAAAAAACTTATTAAAATATTTACTAGCTTTATTGTATTAAAGATAGGAAAATACTCATAGGAAATGGTTATACTCCATTCTTTTTGTACATGCTATTTGCTTTTGTAAGTAAAAGAAAATAGCTTAGAATCTACATTTTATTAGTATTTCTAACATGTAATATTTTTATTACTCGCACACACAATGTATATAATATGTCTACAGTAACCAATATGAAGTTAAACGCTGATTATAAAATTTTCTTTATCTCAGTATCAAAGAAAGGCACAAATTTCATTTTATTTATAGTGGTTAGAATATTTCTTACCCGTGTGATGGGTGTGGCTTGAAGTTATAAAAAGAAAGAGTATAAATTTTTGCTATACTTTTTGTCCATCATATTTGAAAAATTGTGTCTCAGTATTTCAAACGGATTTTTCAGAGAGTGACCCAAATATCATGGTGTGGAGTTGTTACTAGGCGTTACACTGATGCTTTTCTTAGAGAAATAAGCCATACTTTTTTTAAAAGTTTGCAAATTATTCCCATTTTATAAATGGCATGGATAATGCTTCATTTTTACTATCCTTTTTTTACATACAAACACTCCATTTTATTTATGCACTCTTTACATATAAGATGCATACTAAATGCTTTTACAATTTTTTAATTTCTTTTAAGAGAAAGAGGTTTTTTCTTATTTTTTATTTATGAAATCATAAAAACTTTTGAAACTTACTACCAATAAATTTTATTTCTTTTAAATATGTGAGAGGTTTTTTTTTATAACAGTGTAATTAATAAAATAAAGGATATTTAAGATAGTTTGATAATTCAATATAAAATATGATTCCAAATAATTTATGTTTATTTTATAAATTTTAACTAAAAGGTGGTATTCTGGAAATACAGAATAATCTTTTATTTACCTTCCGATAACTTTTCCTTTTAAGATCATGAATTATAGGATACGAATATAGAAAATATTAATAACAAGACTATACTATTAATTAATCAATATTAATACTTCTATTACAACAGAAATAAATTATCAAAAGAAATAGTGATAGGTATCAACGCGGCCTAGATCTAGGACATCATTTTTTGAAGCACAGGCTCTCATGTTCGATTCTAGACACTGTTGAACAACAAAAGATTTATTTTGAGCTTCTGCCTTCTGCATGCACATCTTTCGGCGTGGAGTTTTGAAAGGTTTCCGGGTTTCCTCCCTTGGGATACTTGAATACGGCCCAGTGTCTATGAAATGTTCTCACAAAAAGCAGTTTCTTTGGAGGATGTTAAAGTGTCTTACAATGAACTTCGACTGTTTTGCAGTTCAATAAGCGGTAGCAAGAAAAAATATAGGTTTGATCCTAGCAGAGCCTACACCCTTGGCATGAAAGGTTTTGGTCGGCGATAATATTGGCTTGCACCAATCTTGATAGCCCTACTTGGATGAACTAGACATGATAAACCAATGTGTTTCTGGAATTTCGTTCAGTCTTGGCACTTTTTTTTCAGCTTGTCTCCAAGGGTGGGGGATTTTCTAGGATTTTGCCAAAATATATATTAAATAATATTCTCTCTATTATAAGTTGCTTATAGAATGACCTTTAATAAAAAGACATAGCTATAGTTAATCAGTATACCACTCCTAATTTATTAATATTCATAATTCAGTTTAAATGAAAACTATCTCTAGCAATGGTAATAAATTTTAATTTATTACCATTGCTAGAGATACTTAACGTTACTCTTAAGATCTCTTTTTACTCAACGTTATTCTTAAGACCTTGTAATCCAATATCTAGGGAAAAAATTGAGTAGAAAATTAATTTATTACCATTACTTGAGGTAATTTTTGCATATTACTGCATTACAGATGAATATATAGTAGTAACAAGACATCGTTACTGTCACTCAGTGCATAAATATTATATTAATTTTTTTTAAAAATTCAATCGAAATAATATATATTCAGTATATTAACAAATTCCTGGAACCAGGGGGTATGCGTACCCCTCTGGGGCTTGAGCTAGCCACCAGGCGCGTAGGCAGGTGGTGGATAGCCGAAAGTCCTGTAGGAATGACAGGATAGCCTTGAATATTGAATAAGAGGCCGCGAACCAGCTCCCGTAAACCCTGGTGTTATGCGTTCCGTGCCTAGGGCTAATTGGCACCGCGGTATTGGTGTCTTAACGGAGCCTCTAGTTGCCTGGCGAACTTCTAGAGTAAATTGCCTTGCCCAGTAACTCAGGCAATGCTGGGTGGACTGTCATATTACCTGAGCTTATTAACTGTTATTATATTGCTGAAAAGACATTAAAAATAACAAACATTTCTGCTTTTGCAGGAGAAACTTCTGAAGCAGACCTTTCTGAAAAAGACAAGGGAACTCAGAGACAATCTAATGAAGGGGTAGCAATGAAACCTTCACAGGAGGTAGAAATGACCTCCAAACCATCTTCTTCTGGTGAGAGTCAGGAAGCTATTTCTAGCATGACTGACTCTCTGACCAGAATCTAGCTTAAAAAGAGAATATCTGGTGCTCAGAAAAAGAAGCTGGTGAAGGAGCGCAAAATCACTGAGGGGACTTGGGTTGAAAAACCCAAGGCAATCAAAGGCGAGAAGCGTCCTGCCAACCGGATGAACCAGGGCAGGGTCGGAAAGGCTGCCAAGAGAGAAGGACCTGAAGGATTTACTTACAGGGCGGCTCTCACGGCGATCAAGATGGCCGTGCTCTTAGAAGGTCATCCGAAAAAACGGTTAACAGAGAAACAGGCCTATGACCTGGAACTCTTGTTAACCAGGAAAATAGGAAGGAATGAGGAGGGTTTTGCTCCAACCTTCCTATCTTGTAAACTTGAAAATGGGGCTCTTATTATCAACTGTGCAGATCTGGAGAGCTCAAAGTGGCTGGAACAGAATGTCAATGATATAAGCCCTTGGCAAGAACATAAACTCTTGGTGGGTGAGGCAAGGAAACTTGTCAGAACCACCAAGATAATTGCAAAACTGCCAAAAATATGTAATGAACTGGAACCTAAAGAGCTCCTGAGAAAAATCGAGGCTCAGAACGGTGGGGTCACTCCAATGGAGTGGAACATTCTTAACACCAAGAACGACCCATCTGGGCGGACCATCGTTCTTAGTGTGCCTGAATTAGATGCTGCCACACTTCGTGTAAGGGGATATAGGTTTCATATTGGACTTCACCATGTGCAGGCTAAAGTACTTGATAAACCTGCTCCTGCTGATGGGGGTGAAGGTAGTTCAAGCCAACCTCCACCACAGTAGAAGTGGTACTACTAACCTCAGTAAGAAGTTTCTTGCTGGGGATATACACCTGGCCCTGATTCAAGAACGCTGGTTGGTTAGAGGGAGAATCAGTGGTTTCAAAGGAACTAAAGGTAAGCTTATCTATTGTACTAATGGTAACGCTAGAACATGTATACTCTTACATAAAAACATTGAGGTTCTTCCCCTCTCTGAATTTATTCTTAGGGACCTGACAGCTGTGAAAGTCAGACTCAACATAGAGGGTAGGGACAGGGAAATTGTTTTTGGCTCTGGATACCTGCCCTATGAAGAGAAGGCTCCATCTGACCATTCTCTGCACAAGCTCATGAACTTTTGCAGAAATAACAACTTACAGGTAGTCCTAGGACTAGACTGTAATGCTCATCATGTTGTCTGGGGAAGTACGGACACAAATAAAAGAGGTGAGTACCTTTTGGAATTTATTCTAAACTATGGGTTAGATATTCTAAATGAGGGCAACGAACCAAATTTTATTACTTCCAATCGATCTGAAGTAATTGACATTACTATAGCGACAACGCTGATTAGTAAAAATATCAAATACTGGAAAGTAGATGACAGACCTTCTGGTTCAGATCATCAAAACATCCATTTTGAAATTCACTCTAATGTGTGTCTGGATCGCATATTCAGAGACCCAGTTAGGACGGACTGGAAGAAATTCCAAGAAGAACTGACTGGGTTGATTGAGCTCGGGAACAGACCTATTAGAGACAACTACGATCTAGAAGTTACAGCAGATCTCCTGCAGAGAAGTATTCTAGATTCTTATCATAACAATTTCCCCATTCGCACTAGAAAAGCTAAACTCCAATGCCCTTGGTGGAATGATTCTCTAGCTGCCGAAAGAGCAAATGTTAGAAAACTTTTTAACAAAGCTAAGAAAAATGGTGAATGGGAGAACTATAAAAGGGCCCTCACTATTTATAACAAACTTGTTAGAAAAAGCAAAATTAACTCCTGGAGGAAGTTCTGTGACGAGATAGATTCTATTTCTGAAGGAGCTAGACTCCAGAAACTCCTTAAAAGGGATGAACCTATTTTGGTTGGTACCCTAAAAGACGAGGAGGGTAATTTTGCTGCTTCCGGAAAAGGGGTTATGGAAATTATGACCAGGACCCACTTCCCGGGAGCTAGAGATATTTATAGCAACGAAGGGGAACATTGCATTGGCTCTTTGCAAAGAGTCAATAGCAATCAATGGACCATCGCTAAAAATATCATAAACTACAACATTGTTAAATGGGCAATTTTTGCCTTTAAACCTCTAAAATGCCCTGGGCCTGATGGAGTTATGCCCATCATGATCCAGAAGGCAGAGAAGGTTGTCATACCAATGCTAACTAGAATTTATAGAACTAGTTTGGCCCTGGGATATATACCAAAGACATGGCAAAAGACTAGGATTGTTTTCATTCCAAAACCTGGCAAGGACACTTATGACCAGGCCAAGTCATACAGACCAATCAGTCTTTCTTCATTCTTTCTTAAAATTATGGAGAAAATCATTGATCGGCATATTAGAGATTACTTGGGTAGAAATAGTCCCTTGCATGCTCTTCAATTTGCCTATCAACCCGGCAAATCTACAGAGACTGCTCTACATCAGCTGGTTTCCAAGATTGAAACCACTCTGGATCAAAAGGATATTGCCTTGGCAACTTTCCTCGACATCCAGGGTGCTTTTGATAATACTTCCCATCCATCCATCCTCAACGCACTTAGAGGGGCAGGGATTAATCAGACCCTGTGTGCTTGGATTGAGGCCTTAATTTCGGATAGATATATACAAATGAACATCTTTGGTGAATCATTTGAAAAAAAGACTACTAGAGGTTGTCCTCAAGGAGGTGTTCTGTCACCATTACTTTGGAACCTAGTTGTAAATAGCCTTATAAAACATCTAAATGATAAGGGCTATTATACGCAGGGATATGCTGATGACATTGTCATCCTTATCCTTGGTAAAGATTTTGACATAACTTGTCATCTCATGCAGGATGCTCTAAGTTATGTAGGTCAATGGTGCATGGATAGGGACCTGATGGTTAATCTTCAGAAAACCTACCTTGTACCTTTTACACGCAAAAAGAAACGGAAAGGTTTTTTCATACCAAGATTTTTTGATGTTGAAATCAATGTGTCTTCAGAGGTGAAGTATCTGGACATCTATTTAGACCAGAAACTCACCTGGAATAAGCACATTGATGATAGGATCAACCGAGCAAAGAAAAGCATTATGATTTGCAGGCGAATGCTTGGTAAAAACTGGGGTTTACATCCAAAACTGATGTTATGGATGTACGCAGCTTTTGTCAGGCCCATTTTCACATATGCCTGTGTGATCTGGTGGCATAAGGTGGAACAGAAAACTGTGATTGACAGACTGGGGAGTCTACAAAGACTAGCCTGTCTCTGCATCACAGGAGCAATTTCCACCACGCCAACCAGATCATTGGAGGTTGTGTTGGATCTGACTCCCTTGGACATCTTCATCTGCAGCGTTGCAAGAATGAATGCATACAGAATGAAGCTGCAAAACCACTGGTATGACCAGCCTGTTGCCAAAGGGCACAAGGGCATCACCAGGAAAATTCAAGACTCTACTTTTCTGATGCCATCTGACATCATGGAAAAAACATACATGTTTGATAGGACATTTGATATAGTTTTTCCAACTAGAGAGGAATGGGATAACAACATGTTTGAAACTAAAACATGAGATCTAATCTGGTACACAGATGGATCACTGAAGAACAGCCTCTCAGGACTGGGAGTATATGGCGTATCACCAAGATTCAGCCTGTCTGTAAGCCTTGGGCGATACGCTACGGTCTTCCAGGCAGAAGTTTTGGCCATTATCCACTGTCTGCGACTAAATAGGAAGAAGGGCTACTACGGTAAGCGGATTCCCATTTTTAGTGACAGTCAAGCTGCTATAAAAACGTTTAATTCTTTTGAAATAAAATCTAAAATGATTTTGGAATGTAGAAACCTTCTTACAGAACTGGCAACTAGAAACAGGTGATCCTTGTACGGGTGCCAGGGCACAAAGGTATCGAAGGTAATGAAAGGGCTGATGAGCTTGCTAAACAAGGATCGTCTTTTGTTCCCATTGGTCCAGAACCTTTTTGTGGGATCAATTTGAAGACCACAAAAACCAATGTTCTTAGATGGGAAAAACGAAAGATGTATGAAGCTTGGCTCAAATCTCCTGGTCAAACTCACGCTTAAAGTATGATCTGTAGATCATCAGCGAGGATTTCCTATGAAATTCTAAGATGCTCTAGGCAGAAGATATGTTTAATCGTAGGCTTCATAACTGGGCACTACTATTTCAGAAAACATCTCCATAAAATGGGACTATTTCAGCAAGACCCTATCTGCAGGAAATGTCATATGCAAGAGGAAACGGCCAAGCATATCATTTATGAATGTGAGGCTCTTGCCCCCCCTAGATTAACCTCTTTAGGCATCATCCATACTAGAGAGTTACACCTAGATTCCATTAAAGGGTTATCAGACTTTATTAATAAAGTGGGTGATCCGAGCAAATGGAACTAAGAAACATTGGGTTTGGAGTTAACAGTACAAAATGCTGATAAAAGCAGAGGTGCTCAATGACATACAAACCCAACTCGAAGAAGAAGAAGAAGATATGAACAAATTAATAGCTATAATTCAACATTTATAATTCAATATTACAAGAGATAGTAATAAATTAATTTTTCTATAATCAGCTTCTTTTTTGAATACCTTAGATATTATAGGTTTAATATACAGTAGACATTTATAACTTGATATTAATATTAAATACTGATATAATTAGTATATAAATATTAATATATTAATATTTACAATTATTTTGTAGTTGAAATCTTCTGGCAAGTAATTAATCGATTGTACTTTCTATCCAAGTTCGAATCCCAATTCGGGCATGGATGTTTCTTTCCTTCTCTGTTCTCTCTGTCCTTTCTTCTGTGATGATGTTTGAATGTAGCCCGCCCTATAAACGGGTTTGTGGTGGTATGGCGCGGGTAACGCTACTCGCCCCCGTGACTTGGTTCACAGGTGCTCGCTGGGTAACGACAAATGAGTAGCAGTTTCTGGCCTTGTTATGGCATAGGATTAGTCACTCAAGTGTGTGCCCGCCATTGGATAAAAAAAAAACTTTCTGTCCAATAAAATTCCTTTTCCTAAGCTTTTGATCATTGGGTTAATATCTAGAGAACATTAATAAAAATGTGATGAAAACTTATTATCATAGGACATATTTACGAAAATCAACACCAACATATTTATAATAATCATTTAATTGAAATAAAATTCGTTATAGGAGGTATTAAATTTCAGGAAATATTTTGATGTATTTCTTTTTAATCTTGTATATCAATTCAGTTAAAATTTATAAATTGGGCAGAGTAATTTTTCTTTTAATTATAAATTGTGATACTTTAAGTTTTCATTCTTATGCAATCATTAAGTAAATGGTAAAAAGAAGTGAATTATTCTGATAAATGATGTTTTTCAAAAAATAATTAATAAATTCAAGATTCTTAAAACAGTAGTAATCGCAAAAAGTAGAGAATATGGAAAATATCATTTATTAAAATAATACTCCTTGTTGAGGATTCAATAATATTTGCTTTTAATTCTCATTACTCACTGTCTGCCTGTTATGCAGCATAAATGAATTCGTCTTTCTTTTCCCGCATAGCATAAAATGCAATATTTGTTTGAAAAAACTGTTTAAATATATTCTCTTTGCTTGGTTTAGATTTTATTTGCTATTTCCAATAAAATATATGAAACAGGAAAAATTTCAATTATATTTTGCATAAAGAATATTTTCTACTAAAATTAAAAAAGTTTTTCAACTAGAACAAACTTTAGCTGTTAAGAATGATAAAGTTGAACATTAATATTTGAATAAGAAATCTTTGAAGCGAAATTTCTTTTTAATTAGATTTTTTGATTGATATTTGTTTAAAAAATGTTTAAAAATATTCTCTTTGCTTAATTTAGGTTTTATTTGCTATTTCTAATAAAGCATACAAAACTGCAAAAATCTGAAATATATTTTGCGTAAAGAATATTTTGCGCAAAAAAATAAAAGAATTTTTCACTTAAAACAAAAGTTGTTTGTTAAAAATAATAAAGCTGAACCTTATTGAATGAGAAATCATTGAAGCAAAATTTTGTTTCAATAATATTTATTATTGTGGAAAATATATCAATATTTTTAGAATTACATTTAAAAATTTAAAAATGTGAAATCTTTTATTAAACTCTCATTTACAGAAATACATAGGACACTGTTTTTTTTTACTTGCAGTATAGTTGAGGGCAATTTGATTTCAATTATTAAAATAATTACTAAAATTACTCAAATATATATATTTAAAAACCAAAAATCTTAATTTTTCGTAGATCTATTTGTCATTGATTTGTTTAATACGTAGGAGTTAATCTGTCCTAATTTTCTTCCAATTTTCTACAATGCTTCAAATACATCCATTGGGATCCCGGTAGTAGGGTTCGGAGGCATCTCTCTCTAGTTCAGAAGGTAGTGGATTCAATACTTGATTATCAGGACAATGACTATCATGATGACAGAGCTCATGCTGTGGGCGCGGTATCCTGGTTAAGTTGACATTCTCATTATCGGAAGGTAGTGAGTTCAAATCTCGGCTTAACTGAAGAGCCGTTGTGTTCGTTAAAGGAAGCTGGGGCATGTTAAAACTGGGAATGATCGCAATGTCCTCTAAGTGGGAATGATCGCTCTATGGGGGTGGTAAGCCAAGTGTTGGAGGTCCTCTGTTTTGTCTAACTGATAAAGCCCAACTCAGATCTAGGTGCAAGGATGCATGCTGGTGCAACAACAACAACTCTCATGCTCATCATAAACTCCATTAAATCAAATGTCTATTCGATTTTATGATGTGGAAACAAAATTGTAAGCTCTGGTATAGACATCTTTATACTAAGCCCTCATTCAAAATTTCAAAACTTTAAATTGTGTTTATTGGCTTCAGTCAAAAGGAATAAGAATCCGAAATAGTACCAAAATAAAATCATATATTTTTCAAAAATAAGAATTAAGGATCTCATTGTCTTGAAGTAAGTATCATAAAAATATTTATTGAATATTTTAAATCATTTTAATATGAATACTCTGTAGACACATATATAACATTTATATTTACTGTATAGTTTGGGTATTAAAAATGTTACATTTCTAACAATATATGTTTCTTAAAATGGAAAATTCTGAATAATTTTCTACTTTTTACTTATTTTTTTCCTATACTTCTATTTTAATCTGAATTATTGCATACCATATGTGTATATATATATATATATATATATATATATATATATATATATATATATATATATATATATATATAATTTCATGTGAGCTCTGTAATAATTAGTAAATAAAATTACATTTTTAAAGATATGAATTTTTAAAATTGAAAACTTTTGAATTCTTTTTACTTTTTATTTATTCTTCATTACATTGAATATCTCTCTCTATTTTAATATGGAGCATTATATTCAGCCTTTAGACACATATAAAATATACACATTCACTGTAAAATTTAGTAGTTAAAATTGTTACATTTTAAAAATATTTATTTTTTAAATAAAAAGTTAAAAATTCTTCCTAATTTACATTTATCCTTCATTACTTTGATTACTTCTAATCATTTAATGTGTTAATGGTGTAATCTATACAGACAATAAAATATATATTCGATGCAAAATATTGATACTGGAAACATTACATTAAAAAAGAAATATTTTTTAAATCAAAAACTCTAAAATTCTGTCTAACTTTCATTATATTTTTCTCTTTTTGATTTTTAAGCAATCAATTCTCCAAACTTCTTCCGCTTCCTATTAAGGAAGTTGTTTCTCTACATTACTCATTCCTGATGCAACTTCCGTTGCTCAAGACTACTTCAAATCTCTGATCACGTTACTGGGATCAAAAATAAGACGTTTCTACTCTCTCAACTAACAGCTAAAAATTTTATCTCCAGCTAGTTTGTGAAGCACCTGGACCACTTCCAAGTAAACTTAATATCTTCTTCTTATAGAAAGGTAAACAAGACGAA
The DNA here is from genome assembly GCA_037975125.1 of Latrodectus hesperus. Lineage (NCBI taxonomy): Eukaryota > Metazoa > Arthropoda > Arachnida > Araneae > Theridiidae > Latrodectus > Latrodectus hesperus. The sequence goes on from CM075861.1 coordinate 52,354,359, forward strand.
TTTTCATCGATCATTTCATCTTAATCATATTTAAGGAGGAAATAAAGTCCATAATCTTGAATTTCAAATATGCAAACACTTTGGTGCGTGTTTTTCAATCAATAACAGCGTTTTTTATAGATATATATACTAAAAAATTCAATAAAAAGTTTAAAATGGAAAGAAGAAATTTCCAAATAAAATAGAAATATATTGTTTGACTTATGAGAAAGAGAGAGAAAGAAAATATACTTCTATTAATTTGCTCAAAAAATTGATTGAATTTGTGAAATAATTAATTTGAAAAATCCTTTATTGATATAAGAAATTTTTTTGTTTAAAGAAGATTACATATTTCAAAATTTTTAATAACAAAGCAATTAATTTAAGGTATTTCCATAATTTTTTTCCATAAAATTAATTGAAAAATCATTTTTTAATCTTGTATATAGAGAGTAATTAGTTATTGAATTTAAAATCATTCAGGTCATTAAATTTAGTAAGTAATAAAAACAAAAATTAAAATCAGAAATTTTTTTTACTAACATCATTAAACTGAGAAAGCTTCATAAAAAGATTGCCTCCTTTTGTATTAATTAATTATTATTTTTTCCTTTAATGATTTGTCTTCTTAAAATCATTGATAAAATATTTTACGTATGCAAAAAAACATTATAATAAACCTAAAAAAAATCCTTATTAGGTTGCCTTACTATAAATTAGTATTGCTGTATACTGCAGATTATTATAATGTGATTATGGTAAATTTTTATTGCAATTGCTTTCTTATAAATTTTTATACAAGTCAAAGTTAATTGGTTGGTTTGTTTTTGTCACTTAACTGCCATTTTTTGCACACAAGGGCTAATTAGATCGAAGGTAATTTTACTATGGGTTGAACATAAAATAATAATATTTATCTGTTGATGTAAGTAATGAACATAAAATTATTTTATTTATTATTATTAATAAATTAAACACGTTTGCTTTGAACTCATGTTCTAAAGAACTTAAAGAACGCTTGAACTCTATTAAGAAGCAAACGTGTGATTGAATCTTAATAGGCTTGTAGATTGTCCCCAATATTTTTTATGTGGTTTTTCAAATTAACTAATGTAATATTAACAAGCGGTAAGCCCAGCCTGTATGATGGGTATGACCCTTAGTTCTCACCGAGTTGGCTCGGGTTTGAATCCCGAATAAGGCTTCGATGTAGAACGGGGTAAGAAGTTGGACTTTCTGCCTATAACGGATTACCATTTCAAAAGGAAGCAGCGCATCCTCTTGTTTCTGTCTGGAGTCTTCGTCCTCGTCAATGAATGTTCTCTATTTCTGCTTGTTGTTGTCATTTCTCATGTACACCAGATGAAAACACGCGACAAAAAATATCAAAGGGTGTGACGTAGATCCACCTCCCCGTGGAACATTCTGGGAGCTATATTAGCGGCTGAGAGATTTACAATATTTGGTTTAAATCTCTCTATCTGTCTTATTGTTTATTTACAGGACACGGATACCTTGCCATTGAAGCGCTTAGATACCTCTATCAATCCTACTTGCCCACTTTGTGCTTCTGGAGGAAGTAATGGACAGAGACCATTTGGCCCGTTGTACTCATTTACCATTCACTTGTAGCACTTAGGTGCCACTATCGATCCTATTTGCCCATTTTGTGCTTCTAGAGAAGTAATGGACAGAGACCATCTGGCTCGTTGTGCTCATTTGCCGTTCACGTGTAGTGCTTAGATACCTCTATCAATCCTATTTTCCCATTTTGTGTTTCTGGAGAAGTAATGGACAGAGACCATCTGGCTTGTTGTGCTCATTTGCCGTTCACGTGTAGTGCTTAGATACCTCTATCGATCATATTTGCCGATTTTGCGCTTCTAGAGAAGTAACGGACAGAGACCATCTGGCTTGTTGTGCTCATTTGCCGTTCACGCGTAGTGCTTAGATACCTCTATCGATCCTATTTGCCCATTTTGCGCTTCTAGAGAAGTAATGGACAGAGACCATCTGGCCCGTTGTGCTCATTTGCCGTTCACGTGTAATGCTTAGATACCTCTATCGATCCTATTTGCCCATTTTGTGTTTCTGGAGAAGTAATGGACAGGGACCATCAGGCCCTTGTGGGACTCTTCGCTGTTCTATAAAAAAGTCGAGATATCAGGAGGCAAGATGACTCCTAAAACACCAAATTTGGTCTCTTATACTGAGTTCTGTTTTATAATATCGTAACCTTCCAGTTTTCTGAAATTGCCTGGCCGTTGAAAGTAAAAGAAGATTTATAATTTTGATGTAAAAGTAATATTCATTTTTAATTGTATCTAAAACTGCTTAAATTTTAACAAGCAATTCTTTTTAATCATGCTATTTTATTGAATAACAATAAATACAAGTCTTTCATTGTAGGCGATAATATAAATCAAATATTTTTTTATAAATGATGATTATTAGTAGATATCAGTACTGCGGATCATCGTCATAAATGTTGAACTTGTGTTCTCGGTTTAATTTACTTCGTGTGCAAAAAATGATAGTATAGTATCAGTTAAAATAGAGAAAACATTGGAAATTATTTAAATGAAACTGTTTGCAGTACTAATGAAAAAGCTTAGCATTTAATTTATATAAGCATAAAACTATGCGTTGCCAAATAGTAATAGCAACTTTGGAAAATATAAAGATTTTGCAAAGGATCAATGAAATAGATAATAGTTTTGAGTAAATATGTCCTTTTAGACAATTCCTGATTTATTAAATTCCCTCATATGCATTGTTTACATTACTTAAAGACAAAACCCCTTTATTCCAATTCCAAAGAAGCGTTGTCACTTGAGATAAATTAAAATTTCATTAAACAATTTCAATGAATCCTTGAGTTATACGATTGACATTCCATTTGAGCTTTATTCAACATTGTGAATTAAGAAATTTTCGGGTGAGATAAACTGTGTTTCATTATTCTTGTGCTACACACTCTTTTATTTTTCTACTACGTAGGGTTGTTCAGAGTTTTCAATGGTCTCATTTTATTTTCAACATTTCCGTATAGAAAATAAAATCATGTGCAGGAAAATACTCATAATCCCAAAATTCATGTGGTTCTGATACTTAAAGCGAAAAGCTTTAAACTAAAAGTAGCTTTTCTATTAAATACACATTTTTCCATCACATGTATTGTTATTAGGAATGATATAACTGTACAGATAGAAGTAACACTATAGAAAAAATAAGCACAGTTTACTTGCACCAATCATCCGTATTCAAACATTCAAGATTGACTTCTACCGCCCCGCTTAAGCATTCAATAATTAAATTAATTTCTGTCTCACACAAGCAAAATCTTGTTATATGAACATTCAATAATTAAGAAAATTTCTGTCTCATACGCAGTAAAGATTTGATATAGGAATAGTCAAAAATAATATGTCATATGAACATTCAATTATTAAATTAATTTGTCTCCCACGTAGCAAAAATTTGTTATATAATATGCTATACATTGTATAATTGTTTAAACTTAATAGCTAAATTGCTCTTTATTAGATGAATAGTTATAAAGCTACGTTTTCATTGGTATATTTTTATCTAAAACTTCATTAAAATTTTTCTAATACATTTTAAATAGTCTATTGCTGTAACAGTCTATTGTGTAACAAAATGTATTTATTAATATTAAACTTAACGTATTTGTTAAAAGAGGGAAAAAGCAGTGACTTCCATTTTTGTACCTTAACTTAATTGATTGATCTTATAAGAAAATAGAAAATTTTTAACTATCAAATTTATGAATGGTAGCTTCCTTCATTAAACATAAGAAACTTATTAAAATTAGTTGCATGATTGACTGATGCTAAAACTGCAATTAATAATTTGATAATCACGTTTAAGTATTTTCCAATGGTTATTTTAGAAGCTGGATTTTAGTCGTTACTGAACAACTACAAACAGACAACATACTGAGAACATACAAACTTCTTTTTTCCCTTCATAAACAATAAAATCAAATACATTACAAAACAATATGCAGATTCACATTTTTTTGTATTTATTGATTTTTTTTCAAATGTTAGGAGAAAAAACATAGTTAAAATACCAGTTTACTAAATTTAAAAAACTAAATTTATTTTACTTCTTTAGATACTCATTTTAAAGATTATATTTTCTATTTTCGAAGCTTGCTATGTCTTTATACTAGCCTTTTTCTACTAATTAAATTTTTAAAATTACTTTAATTTTCAAAATACGTAAGCATTATTAAGTGCTTCAGTAGTTCCCTGTGCTGGAGTAAATAAATGTTACCCCAAATCATGAATTTCTTTCATAAAGGAATTAATAAATATTATCAGAAATCATAAATAGTTTTAGCTTAGCTGAAGTTTCCTGTGGCAGAAGCCTTTGATGAAAACGTTAATAACTGTAATTAGAAGTTGTTGCACAGGCAAGGGCGCTCCGTGGCTGAGTGGTCAAAGCAGCACTCCGCTAATCGCTTGAGAGCATAGGAATGTGGGTTTGATTCCCACCGTGGCCCTGGGTGTTTTCTTCGTTATCTTCTGTGGTTGTACATCAGTCATTGTGCTATTTGTCCTATTATCGACGAAGACTTATAAGTGGATCTCAAAAATCAAGCATACAAGTCTGAATATATATAATGTAATAAATAAATAAAAGCACAGGCAAGCTTCCCTGTTCCTAGCCCTGAATTGGGCTCTACCAATTAGGTAGGAGCAGCCTCGTGATTTTGAAGCTGGAGTCAAGAAGAAGACTCTCAATACTTGGCCTGCCACTCCAAAAAGTATCATTTCACTTGGAGGACATTGCGATCATGCCCAAGTTTAAGTGCCCCATCCACCATTAGCGAATATGGTGGATCTTCGGTTAAACCGGGATTTGAACGCACTGCATTCCGATGATAAGGAGAATGCTCTAACCAACCAGGCCACCGTGGCCCTCTGTAATTAGAAGGCATGAAAAGAGTTGATGAGATTTACACAGACTTTTAAAGGTATATAAAGTTACACACTAATATAAATCTAAACTCTAATTTATTAAGCACTTTAAGTAACTTTCTTTTTTTACTGTACATGACTTCGGCTATTTGATTAAGCATTTTTTACAATTTTCAAAAAATCCAGATTGCACTGTTCTTCGGCAATAATTTATAACCTTATATCATCTTTAAAAATTCATAAGCTGATAATCATTGCAAAAATCAATTAAAATTCCTAACTCTGAGTAAAGTTGCATAGCACAGATTTTAGTATTGGGTTAAAAGGTAACAATTAAATGAATAGTACATAAATACAAATTTTTTCTTAAGGTAATAAAAAATAAAATTCTTAAAATAGAGTAAATACATTAAATTTTGAGTACCCCTGATATTTAGATTGCAAAATAATTGTTTTCCAATCATACATAAATTAGGAATATTATGTGTAATTGTACGGGTTCAGAAATAATCATTTTTTTTCCTATTTATGAAATGTTGTCAATCATCAATTTTAAAAAAAGACATTCAATTGCCTTAATTTGTAATTGCAATGGAATGTTTTGTTCGTATATTTCATAACGAAATCAACATTAATGGATATCCATTTAAACATTTAATAATGCAATGCATCATGTTATCGTCTACATTTTACACTTAAATTTAATGTATTACTTATTTTATTTCTATGACTAGAAATTTTTTTAATAAATAATATAGATTCAACTTGCTTAGGAATGAAAAGATACTTATTTATCTACAACTATTGCAATTTTTTTCCAAGTTGAACAAAAGTTATTTTAGATTTACAATACTTTTTAATACTCACCTACTGATAATAATCTTCGCAAATTTTAATGCTCATTGTTCTATAATACAGGCATGATTTATTTTAGCAATCAAAATTGGGCAATATGCAATAAATTTTATGTGCAATATGCATTTTGCATTTTATGTTAGTATGCAATATGTCTTATTGCCGAAAAAACCACATGATTTGCAAAGTTAATTTACTTAACTTTGTAAAAATTGAATACGAGAAAGATAACTGTTAAAAAAAACTGTACGGTATTCCCAAAAGTTCATTTATTAAAATATTGTACTATTTTAAAAGTTGGCTTTATTTTTATTATCTTCTCAAAATCCCTTTTGTTGTTATAGACTAGATTCATTCAAATTTTATGGCGTCACGTCTCTTAAAAATAAGCTGTGTTTAGAATCACAGTTGTAAACAAAATATTAGTTTACAAATTTTTATTCAGCAACAGCAATAATAGGAAAAACGCAATGAACATCAGCATATGCATTTTAAAATTATTAAAATATATCTTACGGACAAAAAATAAATGTATAAAAATTTTCCATTAGATATGCAAAATGTAAATGAAATTATTAAAAGAAAAAAAATGCCTAACCTTATATATGTCAATGAAACAAACAGAGATATACAAAGAATTAAAATATGTATGCTTAAGTATAGGATGGAACAATAAATTATATGGTGAAATTGAAACTAATATTTTTTCTCAAGATTATATTCCCAGCACTGATTTTATAATATTTTCAATCATTTATATAATGATTTTAAGTTTATTTAAAAAGAAAACATGTATTACATATTAACAATTAATATGTTTTTTATATAATCTAAAAATGTTACTTCCGAGAATATTAAATTGATATATCCAATTTATTCCAGATCATTACCCACAAACCATTATGTAAATTTAACTTTTTACAGTGTATTGTTGAATTGTTATATACAAATAAATCATTTTGTTGATTTTCGCCTATTCTTATTTCAGTTTTATTTGAATACATTAAACAACGAATAAAAATCCAGGCACCTTAAAAATTATGGAAGTAAGAGGAAATTGCATATAATATCAATAATGCGGATATTAAGTATCTAAAATACATATCCAACATAATGGATCAGAGGTTGGTAACTGGATATTAGATAGAAACGCAGTAGAATTACAATCCATTTTAAAATACATCCTTCATGTTATATTATAATTCGTAAAACTCAAAATATATCAGCAGCTTAAAAAAAGCAACGGCCATAGTTTTTATTCTAATATTAGCAATGTATTGAGCATGCATGGTTTGTGAACTATTGACGTAGTACTGCTGGTAAAGTATTCTGTGACTTATGTACTGGAGCCATTGAAAACAAACATCATTTAATCTGTTTGAATTTAAGGCACGAGTATATTTTATAGGAGTGTGTAAAAACTGAACAAAATATTACAATTGTGCATTTAAAATATGAAATGAATTAGGTAATACACAGAAATTTTTGTAAGTATTTTATAATGGATAAAATTCCAAGAAAATACACAATCATTACTTAAATTACCTACTAATGAAATTCAAAGAAAATCCAGAAACAGTGCAGGCAGTGAACTATTTGCTTACTTCTGTTGTTAAAAGATGTAATTGAAAGATCAAGTCTTATTGCTGTAATATATTCTACTATAGGTGAAGAATATCTTTTAATTAGTATCTAATTTAAGAGCGTATGATATTTTTTAAACAAGTAACTAGTTTAATGGTGCATAATATCTTTAGTATCCGATTACTTTCTAATTTGCGATGCATTGTATAGTTCAGAACGTATATAACTAGTTTAACAACAAAAATATCTTTTAAAAAGGTATACACAATGTATCTTTTAATAAGTAATTACACTAGTGTCCATAAATTAAGGATAATGCAAGTTGAGGCAAAGAAAGAGACAGAAGCAAAATAAATGTAACTTATTTGTAAAGTCAATTTATTAAACGAAAGGTAAAGAGCAAAAATGATGCTATATGTTTAACATCATTAATAAAAATGGCAATTTTTACTCCCTGGAGCAAATTTCAAAAACCCCCCAGACGATGCAATACAGGCCGTACAACGCCTAGGCATGCTGAGTATCAAATTATCGATCTGATCTTGGGAAATATTACACCACTCATCAAGCAATGCTCTCCGTAGTTTACGTAGACATGTGGGAGTGAGTTGTTGGGCTGCAACTCTCTTCAAGCATGTCCCACACATGTTCTATTGCATTCAAGTCCGGTGAGTATGTTGGCAGTCCATACGAGTGATATCCTTCGATTGAAGGCATTCATCTACAATGTTTGAATGGTGAGAATGGACGTTGTCGTCCATAAACAGAAATTCTGCACCCATGGCGCCCCGAAACAAAAGTACTTGTTGTTCCAGAATGACATCCCGATAGATGTGGCATATCATGGTTACATTCTGATTATGCAGGTTAGTACTGTAACCCAGAATAATTCCTCCCCAAACGATTAATCCTTCACTACTGTAACGGTGTCGTTCAATGGTGTTCTCTTGGTGGTAACGGGTACCTGACCCTCTCCTTATGAAAGTTCGGCGAGAATCAGACTGAAAGCTAAACCTGGACTCGTCGGAAAACATCACACAAGACCACTGTTGCGGAGTCCACAATGCACGCTCTCTACTCCAGGCTAACTGCAGCCGACATTGAGTTACGGTAAGGTGAACACATATGAAAGGCCTATGAGCATATAGACCAATGTGCCCTAAATGCCTGTACACACGGTCTGCCTTGACATTGTCGTACCGGTAGCTGAAGAGAGCAGACGAAGCAGGTCTGATGCTGAGCTCCGTTTGTTTCTTTTGGCAGTAATTGCCAAACAGCGTTCCACATTTGGCGTTTTAACTCGAAGGGGACGACCTGTTCAGTAACGTCTGCTCACATTACCATCATCTTGGAATCGTTGCCAAAGCCTGGAGATGACACTCTGGGCGATTCAAAGTTCCTCGGATACTTCCAACTGGGTACGTCTACATTCCAGACGGCCGATAATTCTACCACGTAAAAAAATCATCCAAAGGCTTCCTTTGTGCCAAAACTATCCGGTTATTGCACTGAAAGGCTTTTAAAGTGCTTGTGAACAATTTTACTTCTTTGCAACTATTCCTTATATACCTCTCTCTTACACTCTCGTCATTGTGACGTACTATCGGCGCCCTCTGTTGGTTTCTTGTAACTCATATATTATTCTTCAAAATGTGTGTGATAATTCTACATGAGAAATTTTTATTTTAGAGTTAAATTTTTGTGTGATTCTGAATTATCCTTAATTTATGGACATGAGTGTAATTTAATAGCGCATATATTTTAATTAGTTCCGTGATTTTTAATATCGTTCAACAATGAACTGTTTCAAAGGCATTCTTTTAATTAATGGTGTAAAATGTCACGGTTAAAAGTAAATGTTCCAAAACTTGAGATGTATCAAAGGTCATTTATTAGGGGACAAATGTCGTTTGACGCAGTGCTTGCGTTGAATAATAATATTTTTCAATTATTAACAACTAACATATTAATCAACATAAGGAGTCCTAACTTGTTTTTATAAGAACGATAAAACAAACCTTTTAATGTCATCTACTATTAAATAACATTTACTCTATCAAATAAATCAAAATGGAAAAGCTAATCAAGCATTCAAATAATATATGTATCAGATTGGAAAGTATATATACAAATTATTTAAATATACATTCGAATGATGTGCAAGCATAAATGTGGAGCTGTCTAACAAATTCATTTAGCTCTTTCAAAAATGTATTAGTTAACACATCTGAAATAATTTTAATTATTTTGAGTAATTAATAAGTAACTAAGCAATGTGTCTCCATGCAAAATTTATCTTCTATTAGAATTTTATTCAATTTATTCTCACTTTATTACTTATTTTCTCTCCTCTGATTGAAATACTGATTTTCTTAAGTCCTTAATCTAATTACAAAAATCTTAGATAGACTTTTGAATATTTTATACTGTAAATATCAATATATATATATATATATACCTTTTAAATAATTTTGCCAATTTTTTTGTCTGCAAAAGATATAGTTTGAAACAGATACTTAATAGTTAATTAGAATACATATATTTGTCAAGTCGTTTCTTTCCCGCGCATCATAATTAGCATAATTATTATGATTACTTTCCTTTGAAAATTATAACTTTGTACAATTTTAAGCAAACTTCAGCATCTCAATATAATTATAACTGTATAAAATAATAATATAAATTTTTTATACAATGAAATATTTCTAAATTTGTACAAAATACTAAGAATATTTTTATCGTAATGTATTCATGAATTCATAATTTAAGAAATAAATTTCAGAAGTATAGGACATGCGTTTTTTTAAGATTTATTATATTAAATTTGAAAAGTGACTACAAAAGAGTATATTAAATTAATTAATTAAATAATTAATGTTAACTAATTACAAAAATTTCCACTGTAAAACTTAATCTTCACTTATACAAATCTCACAAGGAAAAATGCTTTCTCAATTAGTTATTCTATATTAAATTTCTTTCTAATTATATTTGTTAAAATATCAGGATAAAACTTAATCCATTTATGATAAAATATTAAAATTTTCTAATTATAAATATCTTAAAGTTATACTTTATTCAGGAAAAATTAACTCCTTTGTTTCCATATAAAATTGTAAAAAAATGCAGAGCATGTATACATTATTACAATAACCTTTATTTTACATTTATTTGCAACATAAAAGTATTCTCTTAGTAACAAAGATCTTAAGTGACATTATTTAGGAATTTGAAATCTTTGTTAATAAAAAATTATTTAATCTTGATTCTATTTAGAATTTGTATAAAATATATTTTTAATTTGGATAATTTTAACATGATTAAAATGTTTAGGTTTACTCTCTTAATTAAATTAACTATATGTTTAAGAATAGGAGTGATATATTTTTGCATTGATCAATATCTAGTGCTTTATTATTTTAACGTTAAAGAATATTTTGTTCACTAACAATTGATTTTTTGTGAGTTAAAATATTCAATAAATTTCTTTTTCTTTGATGTTTACATCTTTGGTTTAAGATTATTATTAGTACTGATTCATAATAAAGAGAAATTTATAACTTGATTCTTTTTATTTAAAGAATAAAAGTGACACTTATTTTAAAATACTTTATTTTTTGCACTTTGTTCTTGTGTTGTTGTTTAATAATTAAAAAAGACATTTTCCAAGCATTTTAGGAGTTAAATAAAACAAAGGGAATTTTGTTGGCAATTACCAAAAATTATGAACGTAATCTACTAAATACGGTTTTAAAAGAGATATAAACCCCTTAGAGTTAATTGTAAGTTAATGGTTATATAAATGTTTAGGAAATAAAAATCGTAAGAAATTATTTTTCGAATTTGTTAGAATGCGACACTGCTTTTTTCTTGAAATAATATAAATTTGCGGAGATAGGCCATTAAATATAAAAATAGTTTATAAAAAGAAACAAGTTAAAAAAATACGTTTATAATGAAGCACATTCTATAATTTCATTTAGATTATTTGGCACAGATGCCATGTAATCCAGGATGCCAAATTCTGAGTACGAAGATTTTTTTATGCATTTGACAACTTGGTTTTTATCATGTCATAAATATGGAGACCTATAAAAATTATGTTGAAAATTCTATTTTGGAAACCTTAGTGCTTACGTCAGTTTTAACGTCACAGTACGTCATCTTGGAGACATTTCTTTATCGCCATAAAAATTCAGAATTTGGAATCCTGGATTATACTGCATTTGTGTCGATTACTTATCTGTAAATATTATAGTATGAATAAGAAAGCTGAGGTTTTTAATTGAAGTAACGAAAAAATTGTAAAAAAAGTAATGAATGTCAGCTTGAGTGTGATTTATGAAATTATCCATACTATTTAACATTTATTTAATGACTTTAAATTATAGAACTTCATTATTAAAAATTTAGCATTTAAATATTCTTTTAGCAAAAATATACAAAATTTTAAATAAATGTGTTCATAATTACCTATTTTTTTAATGGAATATATTTAATTTAATTACATTTATGTAGATTTCTCAAAATAGCACTGCAATTTTTTACTACAAAATATTAATAACATTTTCTAATGTATTAAAAATATTTATTTCACTAAAATAAAGAGATAAAAATATAAACACTATAAAAAATTTTAAATTAAAATATTTTATAGTATTGAAATGCTTGAAATTTAAATTAATGTGTATAAAACGGATGAGCAATTATTGGTTTCTCATTGTTTTTAGTTGACAAAGTACTTTTCACATTTCTTCAATAAGTGTCAGTAATTATTAATTAGTTATATAAATAATATAGTGTTTTAATAAATTTAATTCCTTTCATTCATCTAAAATAAATTTTTAAAAGCTGTATTTTTACTTATGATAAATATATAATAGTGAATATTATTTTAAAATTAATTCAAGAAAAATTTATATTCTTAATGAATTTTTATGGTGTTTAGTATATTTGCAGGATTTATTCTTTACTAAAAATTTTACATTTTTGTAATTTTGAAAAAATATGAAAAATTGACAAATTATTTTTTAACAAGAAATTTTAATTATCCTTTTCTAATTTGAAGATACAGTAGGAATAAATTTGAGTAACTCCAAAATGCATCCATTACCATTTAAATAAAAAATTTCAGTGAAAAATGTCTACAATTGGCAAAAATGTTAATTCTAATTGTTAGTCATTGGGTTTCATTATTGAGAAATATATTTTTGTTTGTTATAATATGAAAAAAAAAAGACAAAACACTTAACAATGCAAATCAATAATGCACATTTTATAATGATGGAAGTTCATTGACAGTAAAACAAAGACATATTGTTCATTTCCAGTTTAGCTCTTGAGACTGAAATTGAGAATATTTTTGCTCTGAACTGAGTGCAATTAAAACGTCTAATTCGTTTAATTTTTGAGTTATTATGGGTAACGTGATTAGCCTAATTGTAAGGACTTTGTCCAATTGTTTTAATTATTTTATATTTCCCCTTAGTCAACTGGAGAATGGTAGAGACAGTTTAATGAGTGAGGAAAATTATTCCGATGCTGATTCTGAGTATTTTGATGCAGAATCCGATTGGGAGGGGAGCTCAGAGATTGTAAATGACCCCAGGGTGATTGAAGCGTTAGATTTCGAGTTTGGAAGGGGTGAGTGTCAGATCCACTTGGTAAACCCAATCAATGATGGTGAGACCTCTCTTCCACGCGCGAACACACCAGACCTTGAAGTTCTACCATCTCTAGTCCCTTACTTAATTCGAAACCTTTCGGCTAACTCTGAGGTGGATTTTCCTGTTTTACCACCAATTGAAAATCGGAACATCCATCGACAAAATTTCAGAAATATAAGAAAACGAATTGGGCGTTTCTTTAGAAAATGGTGTTGTTGTTGCTGCTGAATTATTTTGAAACTTATATTAACCACCTAAAATGTTAAACTCTCCAAAAGGAATTTTATGTGTGTTGAAGCTATGAAGCTATTCTGCTCTCAACAATAGAGCTCAAACATCTTTACAAAAGTGCTCATGATGAATGGATCGGAGTTGTCTTTGTTTACCACCTGCAACTTCCCTAAGGACTGGCATCTTTAACTTGCTTTGAATTTCCACCTCAGCCTTCAGAAACTTAAAAGGCAAATAGGGGGAAGTAATTGAAACTTCAAGAAAGCAAGATTCCAAGTGAAAGATAAAGATTCTATTTTCATTTTTAAACAGAAAAGTGAGAAGTATCTGTTGAAGTAAATCACTTAAGGAAAATTGGTGATAAAATTTGTAAAATCTGCTTGCAACTCGTTAAAAAAGAATGTTAATGTTGAATCTCTACTTGATGCTCTTGAGTCATGGTAATGTACAAACTAATAGACAGCAGCTATTATGCACCATCAGTAACTTCATGAATTTATTTGGCCTATTTTTAACCATACTTCCATATTTATGCTCGAGGTATAATCAGTATAGGAATTACAGCTTAAAGTGGGTCCTCAACCATTTTAATATCAATACTCTTGGTACAAGTTCAACAAAGGAACTATTGAAATATTGCTAGAAAACCAAAAACTACTGAAATATGACAGATGTTCAAATGCACGAGCTATGACTATTTAGGAATCAGTTCTATATTTTGACCATAGCTACATCAGAAACATGATGGATACACTGCGTTTCTTACCACAATGATGATAGACATAGAAATATCTGCGTGAAAAACTCCATGATTAATCACTGAACAGATGTTAATATAATTTTGCTAATTAAGTAAAAGAGGTAGCTTAATCAAGCAGCGCAGATATACTTCCTGGGAAGTGGCGTGTCAAGAGATTTTCTACAGAATTGTCTCCTGTTGGGAATACTACAAAATAGAAGAAAACAAAAGTAGTGCGTTCTCAAAGCAACATCTATGGTAAACAGCGAGTCTTGAACATAGATATTCATCACAACTGAAGATTCCTATAAACAATCATTGATGAATGTCCAGATTTAGCTAGAACATTTATATTAAACATAAAAGTTTCCAACAACTCAATTTTCTAAATTTAATTAATTTTCTTTGCATTTAATTTGTTTTAGTAAACGAATTATCTGTAGCTTGTATCTATCTCATATACGTACAATACAATAAATGTTACCACCACAATAAATGTTTATCCATTATGTAGTTTTTCCATTCCAACATCATATTAATTTATTGTAAAAAATCATTTAGGCAAAGTTGCCGTATAATCCAGTATATCAAATTCTGAGTTTGGTGATTTTTTGGCGGATTTTCTTATCTGTCAGGTAACCTCGTTTTTATTGTCATTGATATAGAGACGTATAAAAATTATGCTCAACAGTCTATTTTGGCAACCCTAATATTATGTCATTGCGTACGTCACAATATGTCACCTTGGCAACATTTCTTCATCGTCAAAAAAATTCATAATTTGGAAATACTGGATAATACGGCATGTGTGCCATCACTTATTTTAAATAATGTATTTTTCTTAATCATAAATAACAGAACAATAACTTTAATAGAATGCTTTTGCTGATTTTAGTGTAAATACTATTATTAAGTAGTGTTATTTCGTAGTTATACTGTAAATACTCTTATTTATTTAGTTATTATTGTTATTTAGTAAATACCGTTATTTAGTAGCTATTTAGTTGTATCTATTATTAAAATCTAAAACTGACATTCATTGTAGAAATAGTTATATATTTTGAAAAATGCTGTCAAAGTTAATTTCTTTCTAAAAACATTGATAGATGTCTTGGAGATGAGATATCAAAACTAGATATCAAACATTTTATTAATTCTAAAATGGGAATCTTTTAAAATGCAATTTGAGGATTCTTTTCAATAAAATTTAATTTATGTAATGAATTGATGCAAAAGGGCTTAGAAATGTATGCAAATTTTAGATATCGTTTTGATACATTTCATGGTGTAAAAATGATACTGTAAGCTTTTGACGAGTTTTAATATTCATAATTGAATTGTTAGGTTATAACAAATCAATCATAAAATTTAATGTAAATCTACTATTGATCTCATAAAAATCAATGTAGTCTTAAAAGGAATGTGAAGTGTTTTAAAGAAGGAAATTCCTAACATATAAGTTTTTTATATGTACTTTGTTTTGAAAAAAAATATTGCAAGAATCAGAGAAAATTGTACTTCTTGTAATCCAAATACAGAATCTCATCAACAAGTAAATCTAGTTATATAAGCACGTTATGTGGCTTTAAAGAAAAACATTGTTTAATAATAATATGATCTGACTTCAGTTTTATATTGAGAAAGGTTTTGTATATTGACTTACAAAGTCTGTACAAATTAAAGTACATTCACATAGGTTCTTCTACTACACAAAACCGCTGTTAATTTTTAAATATTTGAAGTACATGCTTTCAAACTTCAGAATTAGCATGTTAATTTTTTATGTTCAGTTTTTGTAATTGATGACAGATTTTTTAAATCGAATTGGTAGCGCAATGGTTTGCGCTCTGTGCTTCTGTTTGATGTCTGTGCGTTCGATTCTCATTTTGGTTGTGGATGTCCGTAGTGGTTCAAAATCCTCTTTAGACTGTAGGTCCTGGTCAAATTATCAATCATAAGAAATTAGGATCATTGAGTGGCAAAAAAAACCAACCAGCCAGAAAATAATAAGTTCCAGGCAAATGTTTTTGATAGATTTTAAAGGATCGATTCTTTTCAAGCACTTATTTTGTACAAAAACTTTTTTGCGATAGCTTATTGACAACTAACACAGCTTCCTGTTTCTTAGGCCTCTTTTATGCTAGACGACTTTTATCGTACGATAAAAAGTCACCCGATATTTTATCGTGAGAAGTTATTAAGAAACACACAACAGACTGCTCTCTTTCACACTGAAAAACAATATTTTATCGGGGACCAGTCTATTGTGTGGTTTTTTAATAACTTCTCACAATAAATATTGGACGATTTTTTTATCGTGCGATAAAAGTCATCTAGTGTGAAAGAAGCAAAAGACCTTAGTTTAGGTCTTGAGAAACATTATAATTGTTTTAGATACTATCAATGGTGATGATTTTTTGCCATATTTTCTTCGGAAAAATCCTCAAAAAGTCATAGAAATCGAAGAAATTTTACCTAAATATTTTAGTTGAAAGGCCTTTTAGAAGTTAACTCGAAATATTAAAGTGTTCAAATAATGTATATTAAGATTTTTAAGCAGGTTTTAAATTTCTCCCCTTGACATTATTATTTTATTATTTAGTATTATTTTACTATTAGATTTGACATTATAAATCAGAAGCTACATAAAATTTTGTAAATCCTAACAGATTAAGATATATTATAACAAAGAAAACCTATTAATAATTTCTTATGCAAAAAATGGAGGCGAATTTTTTAGCTTAAAAGAAATTCTAGCAAAATATTTAATAAGCATTTATTAGGAAAGAACATTTAAATTTAAAGAATACTGCACTGGAAAAAAGAGATTCTTTCCTGCATAAATAATGTTAGATATCTATGAATATTTGATATAATTATATATGAAATTAGAAGTACTGTTCATTATTTTTCACACAATATAATGCTTTCAATTTTTTTGCCCTTTCTAATAATTACTGCTCTATTAAAAAAGAAAAAAGCCCCATGAGTTATTATGAACCACAACAAATATGTTAAAGTTTAAAAGAATATCCATTAAATGAGTTATTCTCAATGAGTAAAGAAAGAATAGAAATTGTATGCAAACAAAAAATTTATCCGTTATCACGCATTGTGAACAGAAATAACAAAGCATTTAGCTTATAATTGTGTTTTCTGAAAAAGGGGATTTTAAAAAAAAGTCATTCTCTTGAAAGAAACTATAATGATCCTTCATTACTCTTAAATAATTAGTTAAATTATTTGTGTGTTTGAATTCAGGACGACACATAATATGTTGGTTTATTCTGTGTTGTATAGTGAAAGTGAACTATGGAGAAAAAAGAGTCTATTATTACATAATTTGTAGCCTTACAATGAAACTAAAATCAGATTCTATAATTATCGTAAAAAAGAATAAATTATGTAATTTATTTTCCTCAAATTTATTAATTTTACTTTTATTTTTTGTAATTCATGTCATGTTAAATTCGTTATTTATTTCTCAATAGAAAGTGATAAATTTATTATTAAAAAAAAAGAAAAAGAAAAAAACAGGAGCTTTTTCATTAATATTTTATCTTGAAATTCTAGATTTTTGTCTTTCTCTGAAATATTTTACTGTTAATAATTATTTACGGATTTGATTAAGTGGATTTTAATTTTTTTTAAAATGTTAAGAATAATGAGTACATTAAATAATTTGGTTAAGTATATATTTTTTAGTAAAATTTATGCATAATGGAAAATGATTTAAAAAATTTATTATTGATATTTATAATATTATTCTTTCAAAATAGATGCTCCATTTCATGATAGAAACACCTGTAAATTCTTTCAAATTCAAAAATTAAAATCAAAGTTTCGAATTATAAATTGATATCATTTGAACATAATTATTTCAACGTGTATAAATGTTTACCTACTTAGTCTAAAAACGATTTATTATTAATGAAAATGATTCAAAACTAAATCATTGTCACAGTTTACTGATTTAAATAATTTACAAAATTGAAGCTTCAATGCATTAAATTAAATGCTAGCAATTTGACTTTCAATGCAACAAAAGGTTAGTCTATGGATTCGACTCCAAATTCGCAAAGGTATTTGCGTAATAAGAAATCTAGTTTGAAGCAAAGTTTCCGAATTTATTAGTCTTGATGTGCAAAAATTACAGAATGATTAGAAAATTAAATTAGTCTATCTGTAATGAATATGATATTATGAAGAAAAGAAGTAGTAAGATTTACCAGATTTAATTCAAAATCATCATAAGAAACTTTATATGAAACTGTATTTGAAAAGCAAAGTGAAATAAAATTTGGAAATGCATGAGCACATATTATTAAAAATTGGATGATTTTCTATTTATTTTAATGGTAAAAGAACTAATTTATTTATTTTACCTAGTTTTGAAATGTTTCGTTAAAGATTTAAATTCATAGTTAACATCAAAATGTATCATATAAAACTAGAAATGAAATTATTATGACGAAAAAAATTTTTTTCTTCTATAGATGTTTAAGAAATGTTTATGATTAAAATTTTTCCAAATGCTTGTAGTTTTTTAAGAAAAAATTGAACAGAATAGATTCCTAAATTTTTAAATTAAGAAATTATATTTTTAATAATTTGATGCGCTGAAATGTGTCGCAAAAATGATTATGTGAATAATTTATAATTGTTTTGTTGTAAAGTTTTGCAAGAATTTCCAGTTAAAAATATCACTACAAATATTTTGAAAAAGCACAGATATTTTCAGCAAATAAGTATTGATGGAATTTTTATAATTACTCTTTGAATCTATTTAGAAAGGTTTAAAAGTAAGACCAAACCATGTTTTTGCCTAATTAAAATACAGAATATGAAATAAATCCTTAATTTCGTGGATTGAGAAAAATTTTGAATAATTTATGTAAAAATAAATAAAATAAAAAAGAAACTTTCTCATAATAATGAAAATATTATCAATAATAATTATAAACACGCAAAAATTAATAACAAATATCTATAATTCCTTCTTTAAAGATTAGTTTTGAATTTTTTAAAGTGAAGCAAAAATATTTAAACTTAAAAACAAATACATTTAGCAGTCAGGAATTAATAATAATATATATTTAATTTACACAATTAATTATCATATCGAAAGAAATCAAATACACTTCTTAGGGGAACATTCAACATCAAGAGTGCTCCTTATTTATGTATATTATGTGTTTTTTTTAATAGTGAATGGTAAAAAATAATGGTAAAAATGATAATATTAATTTTTATTTTTTAATTGAAATGAAAAGAGGGGTACAAGCATATTTCAGTTGCATATCTTCAGAAAAGCTTAATATTGAATCACATAAAGCACGTTACATTTTAAAGTTACTTCTATGTTATATGAAATTAATTGACTAAACGTATCACTAACTACATAAAACTGAAAGCTGATATTCAAAATTAACTTATATTTAAAATAAATGAATATAAAGAAATTTCCAAATTTGTAAAAAACATCTTAAGAATGAAAATAATTTATTATAAAAGTATGCAAATAAATTATCTTTTTGGTTACTTTAATATATTTAGGATGACACATTCAATCAAAATAAATTGATTTGTAACTTTTGCGGAAGACTCTTTAATTTCTATTTATATTTCATTTAAAACTTTTCAAATCAGATTAATTTTCTTATATTAAGGCTTATTAAATTATCCTACGTTTGCAAATACATTGAAAATGAAAAAAAGGTTTAAAATCGGATAGAAAGGAGTAACTAAGTAAAGGAGCTATAATTTGTTGTAATGACGATATTTTTCAAATATTAATCTAAATATTTAGGCTTAAAAGTGTTTTGTTAATTGGAAAAATTAAGAACAATTTGAATAAAATGACGGGTATAAATTTTCAACGTGTTAGTCAATTTAAAAATTGGAAATAAGTCAAAAGCTTCATTTCAGTAATAAATCTTAAAACAAGAAAATATATTTTAATAAAAAGACTAGATTCAGAGCAATATTTAACAAAATTTCTGCTAAAATATTTTAATGTATCAAATATTCAAGATTTAAATACTAATCAAAAGTTTAATTAAATCTCAGTAAAAATCTTATAAAATAACAAATGATTAAAAACAATTTATAGAATCAGCAGATTAAGAGCAAATTGAATAAAATGAAAACAATTATTTAACAAGTTAAACATTTTAAAAATCAAATGTTAGCAAAAAAATTTATTTATCTCTTTATTATACCTTTAAAAATAACTGAACAACCATATATTTGCCTTATCACATAAGTTTAAAAGATAAAATTTTATTGGAAATCACTAGTGTTGTGGGAATTATGAATTATGATCATAATTCACACAGCACTAGTGATCAATGAATTATGATCAAATGAGTCTTCTTTAATTTCAGATTTCTTAAATCTCCTATTTTTTTAAAATGCAAAATAATTTTCGTGAAAGAAAAATTCAGAAAAGAGGAATTTTTTTCAGAAAACTTGAAATTTGAAGAACAAAAATTTTACAGCAAAATCAGATAAACCAGTATGTAAGACAACTGAATCATTTAAGTTACAAAATTTCTGAATTAAGTTTAGATAAAAAAGAATCAAAGAAATGGAAAATGTTTTTGAAATTTAAGCACTAATTAATTGTTTCATTTATTCATGGATTATTAATACATTTCTTAAACGCATATATCGTGTAATACCGTTTTATGAGTAAAAAGCATTGCGTGTTATTTTAATATTAATTTCTTCTAAATTTGAATATTTCAAAATACTTCAAATTACAAAACACTTAAGTTACATTTGCTTAACCAGCTCATCAGTAATTTTTAATAAAATATCAATAGATGTTCAAAGACATTTTATTCTTTAATATTTCCTTTTTTACTTTACATACATCTTTGTAATTTCATTCACACTAATTTTATAAAATAATGTTTTGAATAGATAAAAGGAGTACATATTTGGCATGTACATAATGAGCATAACGCGCATTACGTATCTGTCATATGTAAAGTATTTCTTTTTTATGTCCAAGGTAACAACACAAATAAATTTATAAAAAAATAAAGAGCAACTATAACACAGCGCAACAAATGCACTGGGAAATTCAAGATTACCTGTTAAATAATAAAAACAAACATACATAAATAAAGAATTTAGAGCTGCCAAGAAAGGTGCATTTTTTATGAGTCTTAGAAAAATTGTGCTACAATTATTGAAAAAGTAAAATAAAAAAGTCTTCATAATTTTTTAAAATTTAATTTCATTTTAAAATGTTTATTTTGACATAATAGTTAACCAAATCTCCTTAATGTTTGCCTTAATTGAATAAAGTTTTACATAGGTTAATTTTGTTTATAAAAGTACTAAATAATTATAAGAAAATATCTTTGTTTGGAATGGTATTACATATAAACCTTTAAACGTTAAATGTAAATTGCCATTATTTATGTAACATTAAATGATATTTTGATATCTATTTCATATTATTTTCACAAATTAAATTAGTTTTTTTCTCTATTATGTGATAATAATCAAAAATTGTGAATCTCCAGAGTTGTGAATCTCATTATTTATATTAAAACATATTTCTTTCTCAAGGTCATATTCAAATAGTTTTTTTGGTTTGCATTCATAATTTAAACTAATATGCCTTAATAGAATTATTTCTGTTCTTTATTGAATTAAAATAAAAGCAACATATTACAGAGACTAAAGGTGCTAGAATATTTTGAATTAATAAGTAATGTTACTATACATATGTTACAAATCTTGCTGTAATATTAAAAAAGAGCTATTTATGCTACCAAATTTTTAAACTAACAATATTAAATGCTTATGTATTATCTCATCTACCATATCTGTGAAAAAATATAGTTCCTTTAATTATGTTATTGAGCACCATACAAATTATAAATAAAGTTTTTATACATTTGCTACCATCAAAATATAAGTAAATTATCCCGTTTTTCCTTTTCATTTTGAATAAAAAATTATTAAGATTTGCAAAATCCAACGATGCGTTTTAATGGACGACGAGATGATACAAAAGTACCAAAATAATAAAAGGTTTGTCGACCTATCAAAATGAATTTCGTTAATGCCACTAAGCATAAGAACTTCCTTTTTTTGTAATGACCCAATGATATTTTTGTTGTATGTAGAAGATCATTCACCTGCTTGAACATCTCATTATCAGAGTATGATTATAAAAAATAATGTAAATAATTCTAGCTTGTTTCAGATTGGAGGGAATCCATATAGAAAATTGTCGAGTATCATACATGATTCATTTTAAATAAACATATTATTAAATGTGCTAACAGAATTTAATGTCCTCAGCATGCAATAAAGCCATATTCTAATTTGCATATTTCTATCCCACACACTTCTGAAAAATATTTAAATGAGTCGATTCAAAATTCGTTAAAATAAAATACATCGCATAGGATTTATTTTTTTTATAAATACTTTAATAAAAAAACTGATTCTTATTCATAAAACATTTTGAAAACATTAGTATATGCACATGTAATAACAGTAAACTTTATCAGAAAATTTTAACAAAAGCAGCAGAATGCTGTTTCGAATATCTAAAATTGCATAATGTATACAAACATTACTATTAAACTTTGTTTTCATAAGAAATACAATGCGTTATTAAAATCATATAAATTTCCATTAATCGATAATCTTCCATTTTCAAAAACTTTTTTTACTCTGCTAGTACTACATTATTATTTCAATTATTTTACAGCACAATATTTGCTTAAAATCTTTTTTCTCTTATATCATTCTACATATATATTCCATTCAAATTCAAATTTATCTGGAAGTCAAGATGAGATAAAAAGTCAATATTTTTCAATATTGTGAGAAACATGATTTATAAAGAACTAATATTTATTTTATAAGAAGTCAGTTTGAAAGAAGCAAGAATTATTATGAAAATATTTTCAAATATTTTTTCTAAAATCTTTCTTGCATTCGAAAGTTATTAGAATTTTTTTCTCATGTGGTAATAAATATATTTCTAAATAATATGTAATAAATATAATTCTTAGGTTTTCAAAATCTTTGTTTAAATACAATATCAAATCACTAAATATTTTCTATAATGTTTTAAGCATTATTTAAAACTGTGTACAAAAAAGGGAGAATATTATTGTAACATAGTATTTTATTCATTTATTTATTATATTATTAAAGAGAAGTCTGCTTAACTAAAGAAAATAAACGAGTTCACGAAAACAATAATTAAACTCAGAATTTTTTTTTTACATTTCTTAAGATCATTTTATATGCAATCTACATTTGAGACCTAAATATCTCAAGAACACATGAGATAAGCGTGTATATAAAATCTTTCCCCTGAATTATTGCTCCGAATGTAATTTCCATAGAAACATTATGAATTATTTTTACAGAAAACTTCTAAGAAAATATTTGAATTACCATTACAACATTAAGTTGTCAATGAAAGGGCCAACCGCAGAAGATGTGTCACGTATATATGACTAAAGTTTTGATTAACAAAACAAACTGGTTTGAATAGTAATTTGTTGACTTTTAGTCAATAGAATCAAAACAGTAATTTCATAAGTTTATTTCCATGAACAACTAAGTTTATTGGTTTGTTCACCACTCAGTGGTCATGTTTTTTTTCATGAGGGCAATTTGACCAGGATCAACAGTTTAAAGGGAATCCGAACCAACGCAAACATCCGCGTCTGAAGTTCAAACTCAAGAAATTACGAATAGAGCGCCAAAGCTTTAACTATTTGGCTGTCAAGTCAAAGTGAAACAATTTGAATTGCTAATCGTTAGAGCAGGGTATGTTCAGTTATTTACAGTCAAATTGTGATATTGGTGAGCTCAGACGAATTATAAATCTTTTTGACGAGCTGTGAAGAATGGTAAACGAGTAATCCTTCGGCTTTGAAATCTAATATCAATGTTTTACTGATGAACAGTTTATCGTTTCCACATGACTGAAATTCAGCAATAAATTGAGGAAGTTTTGGTTATTTATCTCGTTTAAAAATTTCATCAATCATTGAAGACTCCGTTATTTTAAGAATCTTTTCCTATTAGAATTACTGCCTAAATTTTAATATTTTACAGAAAAGTTGATATTTGTGGTATACTAATGAAAACTTTCATCACTAATAGGAAGATGAAATGATTCATCTTTCATTTGAAAACTGTAAAGCCATGTTCAAAATCACTTAAATATTTATAGTTTGCTACTGTAGTAGTAATAAGCGATCTAACAGTCTTGTCACAATACGTGTTGTTTGATATCGGTGCTGTCAGGCGTTGGTTCCGATTGATGATTGATCCGCATCATTATTAGCACATGTATGTCTGCACCTATTATTCTTGCCCTTGAATGATTATATATTTATTGCATTTGAGTATATTTGAAATATTTTGAGCAAGATGGATTTCTATAAACATCCATAATTAAAAAAATAATTGAAAGTGTTAATTTGTCAAGAATCAGATATTCAGTGTCCTATAATCAAAAGTGTCAATTTTTGCATGCAATTCACACAAAGATAAAACTTTCTATATTAATTTGTTTTTAAATATAGGTTGATTATAAAAAAACTATCCCGACATATGGCCCCTAACTATCATACCATTCACAGAAAATAAATGAAATTTTGTCATAAGGTATTTTGAGGTTTGTGCTCAAGAATAATTTGGAAACAACAGTGTCGCTCAAAATACTATGGTTACAATAAGAAAATTTTAGAAATATAAAATGGAAAAAACAAGTTTTTTGTAATGTAATGTTACCTCCATTGTGAAAAACCCTAAATAGAGCTTTCGAACGGCAACTGTAGTAGGAAAATCACAGGTGGTAGATAGTCTAAAAGTGAGGACAACCAATAAAGACAGAGAAGCAGCATAAAATAAAGCATTTTATTGTGTTTCACAAATTCTCAACCTGACCTCCTTCATTTTGATGAAACTTTGTATGCGGCAGATGATGGATAGCACTGCACCACGTACCATGGCAATAGGAATCTCTGAAATCGCAGTTCTGATGGCATCTTTCAAATGAGATGCAGTTTGAGAAGGAAACTGATCTACTTTGGATTTAAGATGTCCCCTCAGCCATAAATCCATTGGTGTCAGATCAGGCGACCTTGATGGTCATGGAAATGGAAAACGATGAGAGATAACTCTGACACCAAATTGTTGATTTAAGACACGTTTGACTGAAAACCCTACATTTGAAGGAGCACCATCTAGCATCCACAGAACTTCAGATTGAGAATTTTGTCGTTGCAATGTATGAATCACGTAACAAGTTGACATGTCCAAATAACGAGTACTCGTTTGCAGATCACCGACAGTAACCTTTACAAAAGAGTAAGGGCGAAAGATGATTGTACTCGTTATACCACACCACACAGTCACTTTTCCTCCTGTAATGGGGGCACAAGCACATGATGAGGTTTATTCTCTGCCTAATGCACACAATGATTCGAATTCACGGTACCAGTTAACGTGAAATGTACTTTATCTGTCCACAGAATTCGTAAAGGCCAGTTGTTACCTTTTTTCTACAAGATAAGGAATTGATTCGAAAAATCCAGCCATCACCTTTTCACCATCTGGACACACTGGAATCAATACGAAAACATGTTTAGAGCAGAGAGCAGTATCTTGCGGACAATTGGATTCGGCAGAATCAGAATCCGTGAAACACCGAGTGCACTTGAGGGAAAAAAGTTTCAATTAATTTTATTGGCTTGCAGTTTTTTGCTAAATTTTTTTGAATGCACATCCAAGCGTATATACAAAATGTTAAATTTATTTAAACTTTAACGAATGGAAAAATGTTTTCTATTTTTAACAATAATAAGCAGTTCTTTCTTTGAATTTATTAAATTTTTACATTCTACTGTATTTTGATTATGTAAATGTTTTAAATTATTATGTTCCCGTACAATTTTATGTATAAAATTTAAATCAAAATCTTATAAAATAAAATGCTGAAAAGTTCACTAAAACTAAATGTAATATTATTAAACATTGAACTTTATTTTAAGTTTAATTTAATATTTATTTTCAAACAATATATTAATATTAAATTATTCATTGAAAAAAAAATGACGAAATCTTGAGTTTTATCGTAAAACATAAAAGAAAAATTTTAAAAAAATTGCATGAGGATTTTAAAAAATAAATCTACACTTTATTTTTCTAATGAGATTTTATAACAAATAATGATGAATTAATTATGTAATTATAGAAATAAGAAAGATCAAGAATTAAGTTTTTTAAAAACTAGTCTTTCAATTAATTTTTTATAAGAAGTCATACTTTGAAATCTATGAGATCACATTTATGCGAAATAATCAAAACGTTTTTTAAATAAAATGTTTTTTTTAAATTTAGAAATAATGAATAAAATGTTTTTTTCATAATTTAAACAAAGAAAAAGTTATATTTGTTTTCAGATACAAGTATTCCTGTGTAATAGAGTTCTCAAAGTTGCATTATCTGATTTATTTTACAGTTTGTATTTCGATCAAATAATTTTCTCCTTATTCTTCTGAAAATGCAAAGCTGGTGCACGACAGGAACACTTGTCTTTATAAATGGGAAAACTCCTATCAAAAACTGTTTGTGTTTCCGTGAAAATAACAAACCTTTGAAAGTTTTATTTCGAGGATGTTTTATTTGTGTAATTCTTTATTTTTATTCCTTTTTTATGACTTCAAAGAAAGTTTCCTTTTGAGTAGTTAGTAGACATCTAACTGCAAATCCATTGTTTTTTCATAAAATTAGTAGCATAATAAATCATGTTTATAAAAGAAAACATATTTAGATAAATTAATGAAAAAAGTAAAACAGTGTGAAAAAATCACATAAAAATGTAATTATTCATTAAGTCTTAATCGAAATTATTTCTAGGATAAGTTGAGAGGAAGGGCTATCAATTACTAATAAAAAGTTATAGATGAGGAAACATTTTTTGCATGTATCATATATCTATGAAATATGTTGTTTTGAAATCACTTTAATTATTTTCTAATTGCGTGAAAGAATTGAATATTTATTGGTCAGAATAGTAGTTCCTGCTTAAAAGTTTCCTGCTTAAGATGCAGTGTTGCGGTGAAACTCGGTAATTCAAGAAAAACTCCGAGGAAAACTCAGATTCGTTTTTAATAATTGAATGACAGAGACAAAGATTCAAAACAAATATAACTTTATAATTTATTGTAGCAACTTAATAACAAGAGAAGTTAACATTTACAATTAAATCATTCTAGATTAAATAATTGATGAAATTCTAACTTTAAATATCTTTTGTGACATTTACACTATAATATATAATTACTAAATTTGACCAGGTGGATTCAGAACGAGAGATAGGACTCACCCCTTTTAGAAGTAGTATTGTGGTGTCTCCTATCGTCAACGGCTTTGCCGGTCTCTCTGGTGTTGATGTGATTCTCTTTTCTCATCCACTTTCCGTCCTCTACTCGGCATCTTCGCTTTCCATTTCTATCCGCTAATATTTCAACATCTCGCTTGGCGTACTCATTTTTCATGAGCTTTCTCTTTTTTCTCTGCTATCTCTCATCATAATTTGTCGAACATCTTTGGCTCCATTCAGGAAAGTCGAGACAGGGCTCTTACTGGACAGGGCAGTTGTACTCCATTTTACCTCGTAGATCCTTTTAGCTTCTTTAATTCTGCTCAATGAGGATCCAATCTCCAATCCTAGACTCCTTTTCTCTGAGTTTTCTCCTTTTTTAGATGGAGTTTTTAATTCTTCATAATTCTAAATTCTTTTTAGCTTTACATTATGCTCAATTGCTCCAATCTGTAATCCTGAACTCTTTTTCTTCTGTGGGGCTTCTGTCTCTTCTCCTTTTTCAGATGTAGTTTTTAATTCTTCATAATTCTCGTCTTAGCTTCTCCTCTTTACACCATTGGTTTTCCAAAGTTCAATAGTACCTCCTATACTTCTATGGAATAGGTCAGAAATCTCTCCTCTTCAATCCCGACTGGTCAGGTTTACATATAAAATATATCATGAAACACAAATGCTCTTGAAAATTTTTCAAGATCACCCATCCATTCCAAAAGGAAAAATTTATTCTTTTATTAAACTTATCTCATTGGGTGAACTTTCATTACATCCTTTCCTTTATTATACAACAGCATAGTTTGAAAGGAAAAGAGGAAAAACTCTTAAATTTAAAGTGAGAATAAAAATCGAAAGATATTTCTTCCCAGGGTTTGGTAATGTCGTTTTACACCACGACATGTAGTATGTATTAAATGCGTATGGGGATGGCGAGAATTTTTAATTTCAGTGATAAATAATGGTAAATAAGTCATAAGTTTTGAATTTTATTTTTTATAATATTTTTATCCCGAGTAACAAGAGAATTGTTAAAGTGCCGATTTGTGTTAAGATTTCAAAATTGATATACGTCCTTAAGAGTTTGTAATATCGTAAATCGATATGACTGGAAAATTCTTAAAATAACAAAATGAAGCATCACATTAATGTATAAGCTAACATTATATAATATTTATTTAAACTGATAACAATTTTTTTCTGGAGACTAAAACTATAGTTAGATCTAAATATATTACAGTTTTACAATCTAGATCTGTTTTTCGCTTACTAATACCGAGAGAATTTGATTAATTTTAAAAAGTGATTACGTCATATTTCTGGAAAGTATATTCAATTATTAAAAGTACGTTGCAAATTCGTAAAATAAGTTAAAGAACACAGTGTTATTTAAAGTTAACACTGTTATGTCTTTATGCATAATAATATTATTTTATTTAAATTAATTTAAATAATGTGTCTGTAGTTTTATAAACTATCGTAATATTAATTAATTATATTTTACCTCCTACATGAAATATTTTCCCTATTTTTCAGTAAACCATTTCCTGTTAAATTTTAAAAATTTAAATATTAATGAATTTTTTAAACTTGATTTTATAAAATTTGCATTCACAAATGAACAATAGTACTCGAATTGTCAGAAGAAAGTGACTTATTATAATAATTTATAATTAATTATTATAAATTTTAATTAAATTATTCTATTATAATTAATATTATAAGAAGCATTTTGATCATTAATTTAACGAATACCTTTACAGCTCGAATCAATCGTAAAACATGGATGAAATTCCTAACATCAGCTATAGCACAAGCCCATAGTTGAGTTTGATGTTTGGACACAATTTAGACACGAGAATTTGTTAGCCAAAGCATCTAAGACAATTGAGAAGCAGTTTTAACGTCCATCACACGCAAATAGTCTTCAGAGAAAGCTTTTGATTAATTGTTGGCTATATTTACGTATCATAAAAAAAAGTCCTTAAAATTAAAAGTCCTTATTCCAATAAACGTGCATTAGGAAGGCAGTAGTGCAACATTAATCTCCTTTTTTCCTGAGATTGAATACGGAACCTTTTGCAATAAGGAATACGGATTTGCTACGTGAAAGCCATGATGATCTCAACTTCACTGTATAATTTGAATAAATGAAATGTATTCTAAGCACATTGAATGTTTCGTAATTTTGAAAGGCAAATCGGTAACTAAGCAGATTCTTGAACCAGAATTTTTTTTCTCTAAGTTACATTATGTCACTGAATTCTTTTGCTGAAGAAAAAATTTAAATTTATTGATCCTCTAAGTGTAACAGTCATTGACTGTGCAAAAAAGTTCTAAAGACATTAATTGCAGTATATTCAAGCACATGAAAGAATTTAGGTTATACTTTTTCTAAACAGTGCTCGTCGCTAGAAATGATTGACTTTATGCTTGGCATTCAAGTGGGACAAATTGTAAGACATTTTCCTTTGCTCGTTGGCCTGATATAGGAAGAGTAAAAAATAAAGTTACATAAATGTGAATTCTATCGAATAGAAATTATTGGTATTCGTAAATAGAATATTTGCTTATGGAATTTTAATGGCTTACTGCAATGTTTATTTGTTAATTATATTTGTAAAAAAATTTAAAATTCAATAACATAAGCAAATATTTTTGTCAATTCCGATATTAATATTTATATTGATTAAGTGTAATTATATGAAAGGAACGCTCTGATTTGAAAATTTTTATATTTGTAAAACAGATGACTAGAACTCTGAAGATTCATCTATTCCTTCCTAATTTTTCTGTCCTACGTGAAAGCAAATTTCGTGAGATTCTTACAACAGCCTTAGGACGTTAGGCAATCCCCTGTGGACGGTCAATGATGTAAGCCTCGGTCACCTTCGGTTCACACTGATGACACTATGAATAGAGCCTTATTTTCTTCTTATGATTCTCTGATTATTGTGATAATCTTTATTCTAATCTAGAGAAATGATATATTTCAGCTGGATAAGGTATATACAGATTAATGCTTCCAAATTCTTCTTGCAAATATAATCACTTGCCACTGTATTGATTTCGACGAGTCGAGATAGTTCTGCGGACGCAGTAAAATGTAGTATAAAAAGGGAAGAGAGAAAGGCGAGCTGTCTGGTTGGATTTTAAATGAAGGATTAGGAACGGGCCTGATGAGAATATTATTATGTGTTTTCGTTTATAAAATGCTCATGTAAATTTAATGTTGTGTTATGTGCAATCATAGAAAATATTAAAAATTTGGTTACTAATATGTTGTTTGATAAATTCACGGCACAAATTTAACTCTGCTTTAAAACACCATATACAGTAAAAAATATATGTCCAATAAGTAACATTTAATTATTTTTATTTCTTTCTGGTGTAGTATTTTAATGACCAAGTGTTTAGGTTTTTCCTTTCTAAAGAAAAATTATTTTATTTATTAGAAATATCATTTACATAAGATTATTCTATTAGTAAATTATGATTAAACCATAAGAAATGTGTGAGTAATTAAATATATTACGGAAATATAGATTAATAACATTGGCCTTTTGTTCCTAAAATAAAGTATTAAAGGAGATCCAATATAACGATAAGTTGGTTTATTATTTTTGTCTAAAGTTCAAAAACATGGATAAGGTACACCAAAATTAAATTTTTATATAAAATAACATTTAGCCACTATTACAAAAAGAGAAAGATTTTTTATGTACGTAGCACTAAAAACAACTAACTGTATAAAACAATACTTCATCAACCATCACCCTATTTAGTATTTATTTTGTTTCTGTAATATTTTTATTATAAAATTAATATTAAGTGAAAATAAATTCTTAGTGTTCCTTCATTTCAAATCATTTAAAATAGCATGACACACTGGCTTATATTCATATTCTACGACACTGTTTTATCTTAATTTTGATTATCGTATTATATATAGATTTTCTTATTAAGACTCACGCGTTATTATCGACTCGGGTATTTTAATCTGAATTAAAAACAATTAAGAAAACTATCATCTTCTTTTATATTTAATGTGTAGAATTATACAATTTATGCTGTAGAAAATAAAGGGAATATAGTAGTGCTTTAGAAAGAAAATTTTTTATTAAGCAATTTTTGTTTTGAGATTAAGGACTTTCGGGTTTTATTTGAGGAAAAATATTGAAAAAAAGATTTTCTTATATTTCACAATATTTAGATTATTACTTAATTGAATATAGTTCGCATGACATAAATAAAATTTAATGTTCTTATTTTAGAGTCTTATTAAACTAAAAAATGCTTTACCACCAAAAATAATTTACGATGCAATATTTGTTAATTACAAAAGCTTAGTATAAATATTGAGCATATTCCAAAATATTTAATAAATATTATGAAAAAATAAAAATTCCCAAGAAAAAATATATTAAATATATTTTACTTTTGTCATTTGTTAACAAAAAAACGAAAATGATTTTTGAGTATGAATAACATATCGCATATATTTAATCACATTGTCTGAGTTAATACACATACATATTCGAGAAAAAATAGATGAAATACATTTTTATATTTCATATTTTTTCTCCCTTTTGACATGTCAATTGAATTCATGAACATGAATATTAAGTTATTAAAAAAAGCAAGTATTTAATTCTAAAAATATGGTTAAATTATGTTTGCATCATAAAATATTAAATGAATTAAACAAACTATGTCACAAGTTTAATGATTTCACTGTACGTTTTCTTGTAATCAAGACCTGCATTATATCCTGAATAACTGCTTGAGGTATCTAATATCTCATTATTTCCCTACGATTTTAGCATCTTTCAAAAATCTTTTAAGTTCTTAATTTTAATTGCTTTAGCGTCTTTAATTGTTAAAATGATTTAGACGCTTTAGTAAGCTTTTAATTGTTAAAATATTTTCAGAATCTCTCACTGAGATTAAATTTTGGATCCAAAGTAGAAGTTTAAAATTACATTATACAACATTCTGTAAGATCTGAACTGAGAGGAGTATCTAACACATAAACATTAAACGGAAAAACACACATTACTAAATTCATTACTTGGATCTGCTCCAAGGAAACTCAGTTTTCTTTCTTTTCAAAAGAAGGCAGAAAATCTTATCTCATAAATTGAAACATTATTCAGTTTGCGACGAATACATTTTCAAATATAACGTAATTTTAACTTTGAATAATATATATATATATATATATATATATATATATATATATATATATATATATATATATATATATATATATATATATATATATATATATATATATATATATATATGCATATATATAGAGAGAGAGAGCTGCTATCATTAGATAACTGTTTAACTATTACTAAAATTTTAAACTATACGTATTTGTAACAATATTTATATAAATCGCCGATATTTATACGGTATTAGATAACGACATGAATAAATCATTTGAAGTCTTCACATTTCTAAATTTTTTATAAAAAAATTTTACAAATACATTATTATATAGTAAATTGAGAAAAATTTTAACTTGAAAGCTATTTGTATTTTTTATTGAAGAAGAATATTCTTGTTTCTGAAAGTTAATGATATAAAAGTGTAGGAATGTTGAATAAGTATTGCAGTGTGTATTATAAGTTCTTGTAATTCATTGGTTTTATTTAGCTTTTTGTGTTTTAATAATTAACACAAAATAATTTATGACTGAAATATTTTATAAACTGAAATGAGTAATGTATATAGTAATTATATATAGAATTAATTATGTGGTATCAATTGTAAAAAAAATTACAAAAATGCATTGATGTAATTTCTCTTCAAATTAAGAAATATTTTAATACTATAAACAAGGTTTTAGCTGTATTTTAAATTAAAATTTTTTATAATCAAATATTTTTTTATCATTTGCGTAACCAATTTTTACAAATTTCAGCTTTAAAATTCCATTGTTTGTTTTTCACTAATTCACTCTTATATCAATCTATCATTCAGAAACGAGTGATGTATAGATTAGTTATTGATTTTTTAATGACATTTTAAACAGCCTTGTAATAAAAACTATTATTATATATGCAATTCCTAAATCAACTGTTATTTTTTTCAAGGGTTGAAAAGTTATCTGTTTTGGAATATATTCCATTTTAATTTTTATCAAAAGATTTATATTGATGAAAATTTATTTCACTGTGACATATCGGATGAAAGCACTTCTTTCATATGTAAGTCATTGGGAAGAACAAGAGGTAAAAAATGGTCGTGATTTTTATTGAAGTAACTGATTACTATTTGCTTATTGTAAAATGAATGACAACGAAGATGACATTATAAATTATAAATTTGGTATAATTATAGACATTTGACATAAGTGATTTGAAGTCTGTGTTTTCTTCCTGTGTAATCCGATAATTTGTATTTGAGTATCAAATTGGATGTCATTTAAAAAGCTTAGTAATACGTTAGAATTGTTTCCTCAAAAAGTATATGAATGATAATTAATAAAAGAGTTTCATCAAGATAAAGATAGTAATATCCATAAAATCTGAGGGGGATCTCATTAATTGTCTTACATTTTCTTGCTTTCCTAGATGAAAATATGCTGCTGCCTTGATCAACAAATCCCAAGTGCGTCTAATGCTCTACAACTACTTGATTTTTAGAACTAAATAATAGACAGTTTCAGAATTGAATATATTGAAATTTATTTTAGAAGTACCAAACATTAGCGCTGTAGTTTATTCATGGGCCTTAAAATTCTCATAGAGCATGCCCTCATAATGAGAAAGTACGATATAATTATTTAAACGTTCAAAAATTATTGGTTGAATTGATTGATTAGAGTCTCACAAAACACAAATTAAAGAATCCACTACTCTTATTGTATAGAGATGGTCGTGCAAGCACTCATATATGGTCAGTCTTCTGAATACAGCCATTGCAGTCTTTCTTGAAAAACTGGGAACAGTTCTTTCCTCCACTAGAATCTACCATCTTTTATTCTTTGCGTGTTGAAATACTGAAATTTATTGTTTGAGCTAACTTACTTTGTTAGTGATAATGGAACACTTTTATTTAAGTACCTATTACGAGATGCTAATATTGTAAATTGAACTTGAAGTGATCTTTTTGTGTACTCTCAAATGCAAAATTTTAAACACACCATATTTTGATTCTATTGAAGGTATATCGATGATTCAAAAGACCTTTTTTATTTGCTTTTTCTTATTTCACAGATGAAATTCTTTCTTTTGGAGAAAAGTTGTTTACTAAATATTTTCATTTAATTGTCATCATAAATGTAGTATTTAAACGAATTCCTATTAAATGCTAAAATTTATCTCACGTAATAATGAACCAGAAGAAAATAATTTTCTCCATTTAGCACCACAGTAAAGTTTTTTGTTGATAAAATGGATTATACACTGAATTTCTTTCTAAAATTTAGATTCTGTAGCAATTTCACAATAAC
Organism: Latrodectus hesperus; assembly: GCA_037975125.1. Classification (NCBI taxonomy): domain Eukaryota; kingdom Metazoa; phylum Arthropoda; class Arachnida; order Araneae; family Theridiidae; genus Latrodectus; species Latrodectus hesperus. The sequence continues at coordinate 52,389,208 of CM075861.1, forward strand.
CATTTAGTTGCATCAAATGATCTTCAGAATTTAGTCTCTTTTCAAGATAAGTTTTTTTTTTCATTATTATCAAATACACATATGTTATTTTAGCAACCATTATTTTGATATACCATATAATAGAAGTATATTGAAAGACGAACTTTCATTGCAAAGAAGAGGAATTCACAGTACATATCATTTAAAATTCTGTTGTTTTCGAAAGGACGTTTTTAACAGATAGTTGCTTCTAAATTTGCTTATCCAAAATGATAATAAAATATTTGTAAGTAAAAAACTTCTAATTCTTCTTTGTCTAATATTTTACTTCCAAAAATGATATGCGTCTCCAGTAAGAAAACATTTTATCTCGAACAGTATTTTGAGGTATACTGTTCGGGGTAAAAAGTGAACTTTTATTTATGTTAGCAGCTTTTTTTCAGTATATTATGTCTATTTAAGCATATTAGGACTTTTAATATCCAAGTTGCCGAATATTTTTATTATATATATATATATATATACATATATATATATATATATATATATATATATATATATATATATATATATATATATATATATATATATATATATATATATATATATATATATAATATATATTATAATATTATATACATATATATATATGTATATATATATATATATATATATATATATATATATATATATATATATATATATATATATATATATATATATATATATACATATATTATTAATTCTAAGTCTGCTATCAATCACAATCATATATTTTTTGAATATTATATAAGAATTATTTTCAAATTTTATGACTGCGTCTTAACTTGCTCTTAAAAAGTATTTTATTATTTTCAACGTCCAATGCCATAAAATATGTTCCATTTAGATCAAGAATTGGAAGATCTATGTTGCTTATGACCTAGACAAACTCATTGCCATATTGCTATTTTATATTATTTCCAAGCCATAATTTTTCGTCTTTACATCGCTGCTCTGAAAAGTTTATGATGGCATAAATGTTCGCAAATGATTCTTGCTGCAGCTTTCGATGAAGTCGATTATTTGTAATAATGCCTGTTTGAGAGGAATTAAGGCATATTTGTCTTCAGATTAAATAGCGTGTTAAATTTTAAAGAAAATTGGGATTGAATTTATTTCTATGTCTATTATCTTATGGAAGAGGTTCATCTGAATGCTTTTGATACACATTGGAAAATTTGAGAGTGGAATTAATTTTGCCAGGAATTAAGCACTTTGTTTAGTATTCAATAAATATCAATGTTTTTACTCTGAGCTGTCAAAAATATACTTTAATGTAAAATAATATTTGTCCATAGTCAGAATTTTAAAATTAATACGTTCAAAAGATTTCTTTACTTAATTATTAATTTTGAGAAACTTGTATATTATGAGAAACATCTTAATATTTTTAGCAAAGCAATTTTTTTCGCGACAATATTTTACACGACAATAAAGCAAAAATTAATTTTTAATATTTCAAGGTTATTTTAACCAGTCCTCCTAACTGAGAGCAACCCATCAACATTGCTGCCTCTTGATAAAATCCATAATTCCAAATATAAAATTGATTGGATTACTTAGGAGTTACATTATACCGCTGTTTAACTAATGTTAAGAGTTTGAATAATTGATAATATATACAAAATAAAACTTTTTAGATATTTAGATTTTCTCTTCAATTAAGAACAATTGCAATGTCAGTCCAACATTAAATTATAAAAGCCTTCAGGTTTAAGGCATTAAGTATTTTGTTTTATCAATCTTTTTTTATCCTATAAAACCATCACACATTGTTTGAGACATTTCTTTTTGGATGTATTCGGGATTTAATAGTGAAAACTGCTTAACAGTAGAATTACTTGAATCTGCTGTTAAACAGCTTAACAGCGGATTCAGGTGATTCTGCTGTTAAGCAGTTTTCATTATTGTACTGAGAGAGATTTCAAACTTACGAATTCACCATTGATTGGTCCATAGGCAAATTCAGAGACATCAGACAAGCTTCTTAGTTCTATATCGTCGATTAAGACGCAACATTAATTATGTTTACAATCCATAAGAAATACAGGAGATCTCGTGATACATGTTTTTTCGGCGAAAGAGAATTATCAAGCGAATTTCAGTAAGCATAATTTTTGTTAATGCATTTTAGCGTTTATGATTATGAGACCTACTAGACCAAAAAGCTCAAATATTAAAGCAATTTGTAGAGAAAATTGTTTCGCATAAGCATAACTTTTTTCGATAACTAAATCAAATGCAAACCAGTCTGATTGAAATCCAAAGTTTTGATTTTAATAGTTATTATGATATCTCAAATGTTAAAAATTTATTTCTGAAATATTAAGTTATGTACTAGGGTACATTCATTTCAGTGTCACTTTATCTCACGGCTTCAAAATAAGTATTTATAATGATAGGTTCTGCAACGAAACAAAAAATGAAAAAAAAAATAATTTGGTTGAACAAACGCTTTACAAAATCATTGCGAAAATAGATAGTTAGAATGAAAAATTTTGAAATGAAAAAATAGTAAAATTTTTTGAAATGCTTCTTTTCTTTAGAAAAAAAATAGCTCTTCACATTTTGATAAGAAAATGAGTCCGTATTACACAAGAGCATGTTGAAAGCTCAATTCAAAAATGGGGATTACCTAATTCTTGAGGCCATAAGTAAAAAAATACACCATGTTTTATCAATGCCTACATTCTGAAATGAGTTTCGCTTCAAATCTGAATGAAAAGTTTTCATTTTTTAGATTATTAGTTACGAAAGAAGGCTTTTCTTAAGTTTTGCTTCAGCATTTTCAATTTTAACTTTTGTGCATTAATATGAAAAAGGAATAAAATGTTTTTTTAAGCTTTTAAAAAAATAACTTTTTAAAAATATTCTCGTACTTTAAAAAATTGGAACAAGAATTATTCAGCATGTGAAGTATAATTATTTGAAATATTCAATAAGCCTTGACTGAGTAGTATAAATTAAAAATAATTATCATTTAAAGAAACTGTGGCATAGAAAGGTTGAATAATTAATGTCATAAATTTCAAATCTTATGTTTGTTTAGTATAGTATAATTATAATAATAAAATAAATAAGAACAAATATTATATTAAAGTAAATATTTCTGAAATTACTAACAGATAATATTTTCTAAAAATAGTAATCATTACAGAATCAAAATGACGACTGATTTTATTAAATTTTAAAATTTCTTGTAATTAGATGATATTTGTCTTATATATTATGAATACACTGAAGGAAAATATTCTTAGATGTGAAAACACATCATAAAATTAATACAATAAATAAAAAGGAAATAGTTCAAGAGATATGCAATAAGCTGCTTAAAATAGGTAGCTGAAAATTTTTACAAATTTTAAACATTTTGTAAAAAATATTTATCAAATATGAACTCTGAAATATTTGACTAAAAGTTATCTGCATAGATCTTTGTGAAATAAATAGAAGGAAAATTTGAATACGGTACTTAGAATTAAAATATGAGAAATATCCATATCTGTTCCTAATATTGATATTCAGACTAAATTTCAGGTATAACAGGTAAAGTGATATAGCTTTGAAATAATAAGATGCAATAAATTTGCCTAAAATAGGCAAATATATAAGAGTATGTTATATAATAATTGTGATATATGCAAATATTTTAGAAGAATATTTTCAAGAATGCTCAAGTTAGTCCATTTTACATCAATATAAAAATTTTTTTTCAAGTATCTTAAAATATGAAATAGAAATTAAATGTTAAAGTGGACAGAAAACTATTTTTTTACTATACAAAGTGTCATTAGCCATCTCTAACAGCACTATATTTAATAACAAAATCAACAATGTATATAAATATCAAATAAAAATTATTTATAATACCTTATATTACAGTTGTATTTTAAGAGTGTCGTATTATAAAAGAAATATTATTGGTGTAAATCTTATTTTATAAGAAGTGGAAAATATTTGATCTACTGTTCATTTTAAAGGAATTTTTTTAATTGAACAAAATTTAACTGAACAATATAAAATGTGTTTTATAAAATTTCAATTATATTTATTATATTATCATTTATAGTGCAATATATAAAAATATTTTACCTCTCAAATGTTAAAGCTGTTAAAAAACTCTTTGTATTCATGAAATTGTTTTCTTGCATAGCAATTTTCTAAGCATATATTTTATAAATTTATCTCAATACTTTATTCAAAATACTACCGAAAATCGGAGGTTTTGAAATCCTCAATCTCTTTTACAGTTTTAATTAAAGATTTGTGAAATGCATATTAATAAAGGATTCAACATATTATATTGACATATAACAAAGGAATATCGATATGCTGAGATTATTATCAGTTGAAATTACTACAAATTATTGGTTTACATTAATTAAGAACATTTCAGTAGAATCTTTGATTGTTATTGAAAACTGACCGTTTAATTTATTCCGCATTTAATCTGATTGAAATGAGGTATAATTTAAAATATAATCAAACCATTATATCTTTAATCGAGAAAGGTATTCTTTCTACAGAAAGTACATTCCAGAAATTTATATTCTATATATAACAGATACAAATTTTTAAATTTTAGTCTCAAAACAATTCTTTGAGTTTTCTTGAAAGAAGAAAATTTTAAAAATTCGATCAGCGAAAACAGATAAACACATGAAATGAGTTGATGAAAAGATATTCTTTAATTAGTCAGTTTATATGATTATAAGGAAATCGTTTAAGCAAAATATTCACGAACAGATGCACACCATATTAATTTGACACCAAATAATGAATAGACTCATAACTGAAAATAGTTTAAGTAGTTTTTTTAATTCCTTCCATGTTCTACAGTCTGCAGAACTTTTCATAATTAGTGTGTTGTTTTTTCAACTCGCAAGAGTAAAGTCCAGGAACTCTCAAACAAAAACAATGAGAGACATACGTGTAGAAAACAGACAAATGCTACCCCCACACTCATTGTTCAACAACAACAAGGCTTAAGTATTGGATTTGATATTCCATCATTTATTTATTATACTCAACAACAATAAATTTCAACTCTAAATTTCATTCTAAATCACTCACTAATAGAAATTAGCTGATCAATATTTGCCTAGCTATGCATTTCTAATTTAAGTCAAAAGTAAGTGTCTAAATATATATTATTTTAGGAAATGTTTATTATTTTATCCGTAATCATGACAAAAATAGAAAATATTAATCTTTTGAACAGTATCATTATTGAATATATCTTTTTAAAGTGTCAGAGAAAAGAATAATTATTTATACCTATGATGTTTTCACATAAATGTTTAAAATATTTTCCTTCATATGAACAAAGAATTTCATCTGGATTTAAATAGATTAGGAATTAGAGGATTTATGACTTCAGCAACTTTATTTATGGATTAAGGCTTAACTTAAAAAAACTTCTAAAATATAGGAAGTAATATGCCTATAAGTATACATAAGCCTTTGCATGTCTCAATCTAATTTCCTCTCAAAACCAACTCACTCTTTTCGAAAGTCTAAACTTTTCCTAAATTCCCTTCCAGTCAGGATAACCCTTTGTTATCGGAAATTTAATGCTTTTCCAGAACATTAATTTCGACAGATTAATTTTGAAATGTAACGACAGTAAATAATTACAATATTTTGATTTCTTATAGATAATTTGTTAACTTGTCTGCTTTTAACATTATATCATGGGAATAAAAATATTATTTATGAGCCATGTCACATTTATATTGTTTGTATTTATTACATAATAAATGTATATTATACAAATTATACACCGTGGAATCGCATTATTTTAAATACAACGAAATTGAATAAACACATTTGGCTTAAAGTCAATAGTTTCATCTATGTTTAGAATTATTTTAATTATGATGTTAGATAGTCCGATTTTCTGAATCCCGCTTACGTATTAGCTCTTTATCAAAGAAATGGTAAACAAAGTAATCTCAAATCAATTCCATCGCATTTTTTCAAGAACAGATTAGAATTTGCTGATGCCCAGGTTTTTTAGATAAAAAAAGTCGCGAAAGCAAATATATTATTCTTTCTTTCAGGAATTTTAATCTTACAGTTAAGAATATATAATTAAATGTGTTGTAATTATAACAAACACTTTCTAAGTATTTCTGATAAAGTCAAAATTTTTTCCATACATGTAAGAGCTTAATATAAATGTTGACAGTTTGCATGTTCAAGAGTTAAAAATTTCTGCTTGTTATTTATAGATAAAATAACAATTTTTCTTATTGATAAGATTTTTAATGACTGTAAGCATAAAACTAAGATTAATTTATATATTGCGAAAATACTTTTTAAATTATTAAGATATTCTATTACATTTAAGAGCATTACACATCAACACAATATAGCCTTGAACTCTGTAGAAATTCCATAGATTTTATTAAATTTTTTCTTTAATTTGTTAATAAGCAAGCGTGTTTGATACCCTGAGTGTTAGTTGATAATTTAATATTAATTTAGATGTATAATCAAATTATGACTCCTTCATATATATATGATCTAAAATTTGCATTGGAATATATTAATATAACTATTATAGTTTTCAAGATATATTAATAAATTTCTAAGATTCTTTTTTAGAAATTTGTTAAGATTTGATTAAGTATAGATGAAAATTTTTTATTTCATATCTAAAGTGATATAGAAAACTGAATAATTATTTTCATGTAATTATTTTATAATAATAATACATAAATTGATTACAAGTATATGATCTTGATTAATAATAACATTTTTCTCCGAAATAATTGCAATTTTACTTACAAATTTCAAATAAAATAAAATAAAATTTATTAAAGAACAGTTTGTTTTAAATGCTGCAATATTCATTACATTAACATATTTTCTTGAAAATAGGCTCCTTATCTAAACTTGGGGGAAAGTTTAATTAAATAGTGTTTTGAATCTGCTTCTAATTTTCTTCAATGCCCGCATAACTAAGCGATTTGCGTATGGTTGTTTTATCAAAGAGATTAACTTAATAGGAAATGTAAGGAAATTCAAAGTTGATGATGAGAAACATGGCGATATTTTGGGAGAAAAGACGCGCAAGTAGTGTGCTTGTTCCGTAGTAATATTTAAACTTCATTTAATCAGTTATGCAAAGAGATACAAAATGTGAGAAACGAGATAGAAATTTGATAAAAAAAAATTCATCGATAATGTGAAAGTGACGAAAAATTCTTAAACATTTAAAAAAGAGGGTATCAGATCAATATCAAAAAAGAAAAAAATCATCTTGATTTAGAAGAAATGCTCATTTGATTTTGCAGTTTGGTACAGGATTACTAACACTTTTGCATATAAAATGATTGAAATTGTAGTCTAAAAATGGCATTTTGACGAAACATATCTCTAAAGATATTCGTGGTTCGGTGATTTAAGCAAGGAAATGTCTATATGAAGCATAACAACAACTGCACAAAGCTACCTAAAGATTACGTTTGATATATTTTTTTGCTTGTGATGACAATTTACAACAGCAATTTGTAATGTTTTTAATCTTAAATTACAAGATATTTTTGCACTGAGAATAAAAATGTATATTAGAGGCTCCAATAAGGATTTTTTAAATAAAAATTTAGGAGAAAAATGACTCATATGCTCAATGAAATATATTAATTTTAATCGTTCATATTTATTTCTTCTCTAAATATGTTTATGATATCATTTTCATTTTAAAGGATTAAGAGTTTAATTTAATATTTTCCAATATTTTTGAAAACTTTGATTCATGTTGGCAGTTAAATTTAAAAATCAATTTTTGCATTTTTAAATTTTAATTTTCTAGTTATGAAATAATCTAACTGTGATTCGTGTTGGCAGTTAAATTTAAAAATCAATTTGGCATTTTTAAATTTTATTTTTCCAAATATGAAATAATCTGAAGCAGTAATTAAAATGAAAGAACTTGAGTGATTTTATTATGTACTTCAATATATTAAATTTATAGAGATTTTACCATGAGAAATATTTTCATAAATCCATCAATTAATAGAAATTAGAGAAAGTGCTATTTTATTCTTAATCAACATAATTGATTTGCCGATTATTATTATTATTATTGATAATGTATGTACTGAAACAATCGTTATATAAGGTGTTGTCCCTTCCTCCCTTTGTAGTGCAAAAAGTGGAAATTGTAGCATAACTGGGTTTTATACTTCAACAACAGAATCAATTAGTGTTATTAAGAACTAATATATATATTCTTCATTTAGTTTTATAAGGAAAAAATTTTAAAATCAAAAATATAATCGCTTATCTATCCTTCTGTGCAATGAATATTAACTAGATTCATAAATATATTACATTTTGCAATTTATTTGTGAAGAAATTAAAAATTACGGATGGCTATACTAACCTGAAAAACATCCAATTAACAATGAATAATTAAATTTTTCCTTTATAAGTTTAATTACATTCTTGCTTCTAAGAACAATTGTTATTTACTTAAGAATGTTTTCTTTGGGTAACAAAAATTTTCATATGCTTTCATGAAAATTATTATTTTTTATACTGTTATTTCAGAACGATGTAAAATTATATATTTTTTCTACCAAATTCCAAGCAATAAAACAAATATAAATCTATTTAAGAATTTTGTGGTTATAGTAAATCGTAAATATCAAATACTTCTAAATAAGAGTAAAAAATGTCGCATTATATTTTCTGTTAAAATATGAAGTTAATTTTATAATTTTTTAAAACTGCTTCAAAAGTCTGATATTTTGAAATAGTGAAAGCTCGAAACATAAAACTAATAAATTTTTAAAATGTTCGAAACACATTTACAATAACAATATATTTATAAGCAAATGTAATATTATTAACAAATGTGAAGGTAAATTCATTTTCATAAAATTTCAGTATAAAGTTTTTAAATATTTTTAAAGACTCTAAGGCTTGGTATAGCAAATTGTTGTTATCAGTATTTGAAACTCCACTTTAGAATGATAAAAATATTTTGTTATTTTTTCTTTCATGAATTTCTCATATATTCAATAAATTATTCAATTTATAAATTTTTCAACAGCATAGCTGTCTGTAAATTATTTCTAAGCCCTCAGATAAACTGATTACAATAACATATCTCCTTATAAGTTATTATTACTGCTGAAAATATTATTAGTTATTATTAAGGGAAATATAAATTTATTTTTGATTCCAGATCTTTAGTGCTTTGTAATGGTAAACCTTTTTCGTAACTTATTTTAGTACTTTTTCGTAACTTATGACGACACAATATTTTACTTCCTAAACTTACTATTAAACACTATCCAGTTTTAGAAAATTAACGCTTCGTAAGGGAGTTTTTAAAGAAATTTGAACTTAACGAAATATTTTTGGTCTATATGTAGAGTAAATCATAAAGCTTATATGAGAATACTTTATGTAAAACAAAATACAATGTAAATGTCAATTAAAGACCGTCAATACACATTCAAAGTTTTTGCCATAATTGCTCTTAGTGTGTTAATAATGTGTGCAAAGGAGTTGTAATTTATTACTAAGGCTTTAGAATAAGCAGAAATGCTGACAGGAACGAAAGTTTGCGTATAATTAACAACAAAAAAGATTAAAAAGTGACAAATGTTCATTTTGTTCGTTTTTCATTTTATTATTGATATTCATTGTCAATACAGAAATAATCATTCCATTTTCTAAATTTCATTTTGTATTTAAGAATTATTTTATTTTTTAAAATTTGTTTATGGTTAATTAGATTAAAACAAGATTTAATGAAAAATTTAAAAACAGCAACAATAGTTTAGATATTTAGTGTTATATACTGACCGTTCGCTGCTTACTTAACTCATTTTTTAAGAACAGGATAAAAATGTTTTCTTTTACAATGGAGGAAATTTTGCAAAAAATGAACAGTTTAAATTTAATTAATATTGTACTGAAAAATATTTTTTGATTAAAATTGATTAAAGAACAGGAAACAAATGCTTTCTTTTAATGTTAATTTTATTTTCTTTCTTTTTTGTTAAATCGGAAAATTTAACAAAAATAAACAGTTTGAATTTAATTTTTATTGTATTTAAAAATATCTTTTGATGGAAGAAAATGAATGCTAGAGAACCAGTTATATAAATAACTCATTTTTTGGTTGTTATAATTATTGTTTTACATTATGTTTGAGAAAACTTATCAAAGAATTCTACTTACTGTGGGAAATGTGTTTTATTTATCATTTCAGATATTTTCCTGCATTATTTTATCATTAGAAAAATTTTGACGGTAGTCAAAGAACGTAGGTCTGGAAGCCACATAAAAATTTTGAATACTTTCTACCTTAGATTAAGGGGATGCAAGAGCAAATAAAGTGTCTTTTAAAACATATTATTTTTGCCATAGGTAAACATTAAATATCCTGTGGCTTATACATTAAATCTCTTTTTAAGAAGTGTTGAATAGGATGTTATAATTGCAAATTTCTGTTAATTGGAAAAAATTGAGTTACGATAATCAATAATTAATATTTTAGTAAAAGGTTATTTAGCACCAAAGTTGTTTATTTTTTTCTAATCAAATTTAAAAAGTCCAAAGAACTAAATTGAAAGAACTATTTTCTGATTCAGAAGAAGTATTTTGAGTGGAAATTGTGGAGATTAACAATCTTTAAACTTTTCAAATTCCACACAAAATGCAACAAAAACTTCACTTATTCTTTTTAATATTATTAGATTATTATTTTGTAACCTTAAATAACTCTATGAAAATTTTTTTAATGAAATCAATATTTTAAAGTATAAAATATACTTTAACTGTAGTCTTAGATTGATGAATCGGAACACTTTTAATTTAATGTTATAATTAGTTGTGTGTGAATTTCAGAATGTAATTATTTCATCTAACTTATTTGTTAGAAAGTATTTTTTTCTTTAAAATATGAAGTTAATTCAGATTAATTGAAATCTTATCTGTATTCTTAAATTATTTTTAGAGTTCAGAACTTAATAATCATTGAATAAGAAATTAAATCCGCTTATATATTCGTAATCATACCTGAAAAAGGATTTCAAAAAAAAAAATAAATCCATTTAAGATGAATTATTACCTTTTACTGTTAAAAAATAATGGAACGAAATAATTCAATACAAATAAAGAAAACAGTTTACTAATAAAACTTACTTACAATCTAATTTCCAAGTAGTTATATTAATTATGTTCAAATGCATAATTTAATTTTTGAAAACAAATCATAAAAATTCAAACTTATTGAATAATTTATTCAATTGAATTTTTTATGAGAAATGTGAGTGTTATTGTTTATTTATAAAAAGTCAGTAAACACGAATTCAATTAACCGCAAAATCTGTCAGGTTATCTCAAGAGAAACCAAACTCTATTTCATTATTTAATGAAGCTAATTAAATAAGTTTCTAACTAAATTATACCCGGATTTGAATACTTTTCTGGATGTCATGAATTATTCGTCTAGTATAATATTTCTATTCTAAAACACATAAATTTAATTTTTGTCAATAAAATAAAATTTTTGATAGTTAAGATATAAATTATTTTTCATAGCTAAAATTTTAACTACTTTCAAAATAAAATAATGAAATATATGAACGAAATGCTTCTGAATATTTATAAAAGTATAATATAAATACTATTAAAATTTATATGTTACAGCCTGAATATGTTCAAAAATATAATTAAAACTTGAAATCTTGTTGTCGAGTCAACTTTGTAACGGAATTTAAATTAATAATTTTTCAAAATCCTTTATGGTTTTGTGTTTTATTACGTTTATAAATTTATTTCCATATCACACACCCAAAATATATCTCTTATTCAAGTGAAATATTTTATTTTCATTTCAAATAAAGAGGAATTTTGAATCACTTCTGTTTCGTTGTTCTAGATATAGATGGTAAAAATACTGTAATTACTGAATTTAAATAAATTTTTTCTTAGATATCAATTGTATAAATGTCTTTGATAGTTTATAAAATATGTGTAAAATAAAAAAATAGTGTTATATAAATACGGTATTTTTATTTATATAATATCAATTTTAATATCTAGTTTGAAAACTCATTTGTGAATTACAGCATTTCATGAAAAGTTGTGTGCATCAATTTAAAAGCATTATATAATATCTAGGTAGAATTATGCATTATAATTTAAATTTCTTGCTCATACTGCAAGGAATTCTTACACTGTAAATAACTTATCAATAATATTAAAAATATATAATTCAATTTATTTGTGAAATTGAGTGGAACTAAATTTTTTAGTTTTTCAAGTTGTGTTTGTGATACAATATTTTAACACCTTTGTAATTAGTTTAAAACTGTTTGTTTTATAATTTGAATAAAAATTTTATTCTGTAGAACATAGCAATATTAATTTTTGATTTCTTATGTGTTATGTTTCAAGAGTTAAAAACATAATTATATCACTAAATTATCTATCAACATATAGTATTGAATATCCAAATAGGTTTTCATTAATGCTTATTTTAAAAAAATTCTTATTATGTATTTTAATTACTTTTAAAATTAAATTATTCAAGTAATAACGAAATTATTCACATAGTAAATCAAATCCATAATTTTGCATTATTACATTATATAAAATATCTATGAAATCTTATACCGAAATGAAAATAGTTAATTATATGTAGAAAAGCATTAGCAATTAAGTCTTGAAATGCAATTAACCCGTTAAAAAATCATTTTCTGTCTATTACTCTTTTAGACTGAAGATAACTTTACATATTTGGAATTAATATTCACTTTGGTAAAATGATTTTTGAAATCCAAAATGGTTTATATGTTGGGAATTTATTGCATTAAGAAAGTTTATAAATCTAAATTTTTTTCAAACAAATGCAAAGTGCAGAAAAAATTATTTATAAGAAATGCAAACTAAGCAAATTTATAATTATAATTGTTTTTACCCTTGTTTCTGCATTACAACCTAAAGAAGACTGTGATTACTAAACAAGATGAAAATTTTATCGTAGTTACTTATGCATAATTATTACTAAGAAGAACTCAAAATATTTATTTCAGAAAAGGTCATACTATTCTGAGGCTATGCATGACAAACAAGTACCCTGAAATGTTAAAACATATTTAAATGACTTATCTAGATATAACCATTAGATTCGAATGCCTGATAATAATGTTATTAAAGGAGGTGAATGGAAGTAGAAAATGAAAAAGAAGATTGAAATGCTCTGATTTGGCAAATTAGTTTTGGTAAGAAATCAACAAAAAAATTGTTATTATATGTTATTAACTATTTATGTTGTTTCATATCTTCCATATCAAGCGACAGCTAGACAATGTCCATGAAATTATTAACTCTCAAAAAGTACAAAAACATTAAAGGATTTTTAATTAAATCGTCGTGGTGTAATTAAAGACAGTCCAAAATGTGTTCTTTCGAGAACAAATTTTGAAGAAATCATTTTCTGAAGCGCACTTGATGCATGTTCGAAAAATGTTCTGACTGCTAGTGTCCTTTTAAGTGTCCACAGGCAAATCTGGAAAGAATAATACAAGAAAAAAATTCTAGGTAAAAGGAAACACTGTTCTATATGAAGCATTATAGTTAGGCATTCTGATATGGAGAATAAAAGTATAAAAAAGATATTGATTATAATATAATCTTATATATTATATAAGTATATATATATACTTATATATTATTTACATATATATATGCTTATCTTATATATTATATAAGATAAGCAGAAATATTACTTTCTAGAGAGGGAAAATAAATAAAGATTAAAGTAAAATTTATTACTAAAATCTACTTAACTAAAAATTTTAATTTAATATTAAAACGCTTAATTATTTAAATTAGGAAAATTAAATTTATAAATTTTGCAGTTATACATTACGTAAATAACTTCAATATTAAAATGAGAACAGATTACTGATTGTTTATAACTTTTTATTAGAAAAACATATACGCAACACAATGTAAAGATGCATTTCACTGATAGAAGGAAACTAAGTTTTAGTTGATAACTTTATTATTTTAGAATGAAAAAAATTGAGAAATGATTATTTTAAATCTAATAACATAGGTGAAATTAAAGCTTCTGCTTTAATTTGGCATCCGTCAGCATGTTTCATGGTTTGGTTGATTTGCTTATTATTTTTAAACGAGGTTCTTAGTTTTACATACATTAAGTAGAAATAATACACTTAAGGATTTTTTTCTGAATAGATTTCAAACATTCTTTACAGGCGTGTGAAATTAAGATTCACTTTTAGATTTGAAAATTTGAAAACTGTGATAATCTACAAAGCTTACGTCTTCATTTAGAAACAATAAATAATGATCAAATTCATTTCCCAGACATTCTTTTGTCAAATGGTCTTTACAAAAATTGCATAAAACATTAAATAGTTAATTATCAGTTTTATAAAATTGTTATTGGCATTAATTAATAATACTTAAGAGTTTTCAATGAAATTTTTATACGTTTTATTTAAAATTTTAAATAAATTATAATATGAAATCGATTTTTATTTACTTGAATAAATACATATTCTTGACCTATGAATATTTCAAAAGAACCAAAACTTACCTTTATTTATTTAAAATTTCCAAATATTCACGTGCAATTATTTGAAATAATATAATTGTAGTTTTTATTGTATTATAGTAAGGTAAATATTTCACCGTCAGAAAGAATGAAACCACTATGTGAAAAGAATTTCCAGAAATTTCAATAATTGAAAATGAATGTTAATAGTGGCTGAAGGGTAAAACTTTTATAATATTAAAAGGATTAAAAATTCTTATTCTCTACAAAAATGTCAAAAATTTGAAAAACATGAAGAAATATTTTATGAACGAAATAGATGGATGAGAGTCTTTCTCAAACAAAGGATTCACTATATCAATTAGCTAAAAGCAAAAACTTTTTTGAATTTATGAAATAAAGACTGGAATAAATTCACAATTTAACAGTTGACATGCTTGAGGTTTAATTTTAGATAACAGGATTAAAACTCGTTATAACAACTTTTAATAAATAAAGTAATATTCGTTACAATTTTGCAGTTCTTACTCTATATATCTAACTAAAAGTTCTACACTTAATTTTCTGCACATTAAATTATTTTAATATTTTCATTGTTATACTAAAATATATCAAAGACAACGATAAGTAAGAAAACACTCATTGGTCTACTATATTAAAACCATACAAATAATTTCATTCATTTTTATTTTTAATTTAATAATGATGTTCTGAAAATTTTATATGTAAAAATTATATTTTGGAAAAAGTTGGTGAATTTGTGCTTGTTAATATACATTTCAATTTCAAATATAATTATACATATTTTAATTTAAAAAAGCTGATAGTATATTACATTCAAAGAAATGTGGTTTTAATTACCTGTTTTCTAATTCAAAGGAATAAAATACTTCATCTCATTAAAACAGAATAAAGAACAAACACATTTTGAGTAAATGCGAAACAAAACTTCTGCTTTCAAATCAAAAAGGTTAAAAATATAAGCATCTTAGTGCCTTTGAAAATGTATCTAATTATTCAAAAAATGTAAAATGAAATAATAAAAATTCTTTCTTAAAAATATGTAAATTGGAGAAAAAAAACTAACCGAAAGATTTTATGAGATTAAATTACTTCTTCAACCTCAAGCATTACTTTATTTTTTATACATGAAAAGAAGCCATTTAAAAAATAAAGTAAGAAAACGTTTGTCTTTTTGTAATACTTTTTAAAGCGAGTCCTTGATTACATTTATTCTTTTAAAATGATTCATTTACAGAGAATATTTTGGAGGAAAGATGAAGTAAATTTATGTATATTCTCTTAATACTAATTTTTCTTGCAGTTGATTCATTGGAAAAAGTTATTTCGAACATTAAAAATATTATATTAAATGCAATACAAGAGAAAGCAGAATGGAATCTTAAATTCTTATATAATTAATCGGAAATCATGATAATTTGTTGTTACTAATGACACTTGGACAAGCCAAGCTCGCTATGCCTTGGCTATGTGAGCGTCTTTCGTTTAATCAGAGCACCATAAATGTGAAAGTACGACTTTTTGCTCTTAAAATCCTTCGATAGATAGCAGCACCGAAGGATCTAATCCTCAAATTTGGAATTTGGCAATTTGATTGGGTAAATTTCTCCAGACCATTTCACCCATGGTAACTGCTCAATGACCGAGATTGAACGAGCACAGGCATATCACATGATCTCTGTGGGTCTTTTGCGGCATTGGGAATCGAACCCCACTCTTCCGGATGGAAGGCCGATACCCTAATCACTAGGCTACCACGGCCCTATTAGCGATGATTTAAATATATTTATGTATATCCAAATAAGAATTTAAGTTTTTAATCATACTATGAATTTATGTTCTACGTATACGTTTTTATGTATACTATGAAATTTTTTTAAATCTAAAATTGAGGTTTACATATTATGCAAAATATATATTTAAAATATATAATGTATTTTTAAAGCATTTATATAAGGAGATAATTAAAATTTTGCCCCTCCAGTCAAAAAACTAAAAATTTTATTTTCTAATTTGAAAGAATATGTTATTTAAGGTAATTTTATGTTCTTATTACAATATTAGAGAGATTATTTAACCTGCTATTAAAATAAAATTTCATAACAAAACTTTTTATAAAATAAACTTCATTATAAATTTCTAAATTCTAAAATATAATTAAAGAAATTTCTAAATTAAAATAACTATTTAAATATCGTTTTTAGTAAACAATGTATAAATATATCATCAACATGAAAGGGACAATTACCAATAGTAGACATTCGAAATGTATACATAGACATTCGAAATGCATGAATACATAGACACTGAAATGTACCAAGACTTAAGAACTAACTATATTTAAAGTTTTTTGTTTGTATGCAACGTCACATTATTTAAGTAAAATGCAAGTTTTAAGAAAGCATGAGTTCAGATGAAATAAGTATTTTTTAATCCCGTTTAAAAGGATATGTGTAGAATTTTATAAGGAGTTTCAGTTTGTCATAAACTAGTACATAAAAAGTAGAATAAAGTCCACAAATAAAGAAGTATATAAACAAGGTGAAATCCTATATAATACTACAAAATCTGAAGTGTTTATTGAAGTCAATTAAAGTGATTGATAAAGTACATGGAGATTTCTTATTATGACAGGCGGATTTCTTATAAAATATTAAAAATATTAGTTTGTAGAGTTTCATCATTGAAATTTCCTATTTTTCTCTAAATAGTAATGTTGCACTCGAGAGAACTTGAAACTTTTTTTTATAATGAAAATTTGTGTGTGTTGGCACTATTGAAATATACTAATAAAATTCTTTTGGGAATATATATATATATATATATATATATATATTTATTATTACACTTCTAGATTATATTATAGATTATGTCATATTTTAAAATTATGTTGCATGTTGCATAGCATCAATTTATGATATGTATTTATTATTCTACAATTTTAAATTTATGATTAATTTTCTGTTTAATATCTTCGTAGCTGTTTTGAAATTTAATTTTGTTAGAATGTTTTTTCATATTGTGAGTATCAATACTTTATGTAATTTTAATAAAAAATAGCTAATAGTGGAAATATTTACTACATATAAAGGGCATAAATATTGTAATTGTTATCATGTACACTAAGTAGTATTATTAAAAATAATAACAAAGGAGTGGATTTTTATAACCTATTATTCAATTCCTTATATCTTAATTCCTTATATCTTAACTGAAGCAACTTAAAAACGAAATTTTAATCAGTCTGTTTATTTTAAAAACTGAAGTCAGTAATTTTAATGAATTATAAATAATAAGCTTGCTGTTAATCATGATAAAGCATAATCAAAAAGCTGTATTTAAACAATAAATATAAAAGTAATTGTATTTGGATAATATATTAATTTTTTTAATATTGTTATACTGCACGATGCAATTACAACAAAAATAAAATTTCTTTTAATGGGATTTTTTACAAATAATTTTTTACTAATAAACTTTTTAGTGTGCTATCAAAAATAAAAATAATGCTTTAATTATCAAGCAGATTTTTGTTTTGTTATTTAAATTAAAAAACAGATATAATATGTTTTTTATGCGTAAAGAATTTTGTTAATAAGATGACAGTGTATTATTGAGATATATAATAAGAATTTGTAAAAGAAAAATTAATCTGATTTCTCCATTTCTAAGCATATGACAGTCATTTCATCAGAGACATATTTAAGACATAACTTCGTATCTATGGTAGTATGATATTTCATTATATATAATGAATGTATTGCCACGTATTTTTGAAGTTATGCTTATAAGCATAGCTTCAAAAATACGTGGCAATAATTATTTATTTAATCAAATTTTAAGCTATTAAATTAAATTTAATTATTATATTTTATTAATTTTATTTCATTGTTTCGAATGTCCTTCTAATTAAAATATAAAATTCTAGACCATGTGATACTTTATAATTTTCTAATGTTATTGATAATTTTTGTTGTTGTTAATTAAGTTTGTGCATCATTACGATATTAATAGAAAACATTTTAAAATATATTCAAAAGAGAGAAGTGTGTGGTTCTTTGAAACACTCAAAAACTAATACTAAGATAAAAGAAAAGTAGTCAATAAATTTCAAAATAATTGTTATTACGAAATTTCACTGAGCCAATACCTTTTGTTAATTTTTACCTGAGAATGAATACATTAAATTTAAAAGACGAAAAAATTTAAATTAAAAGACAAGATAATTTGAAATCATCTAAAAATTTTCTATCTCGATAGTTCATTAGGTTTGCAATTGTAACAGAAATTTACATGATCAACATCTTCTTTTTATCTTGTGACTGACATTTTCTTTTTTTATCATTGACATATTTTTATCTTATTATTGACATAATCTTATCGTACCTTTATAAATGGAATGAATGTTATGAATGCAGTAAAAAATAAGGGTGTAAAATTTTATACAGCAACTGCAAAATTTATCACCTAGTGGCAGATCCCCTCTTATCAACCTAGAAGGCAAATATTTCACCTCTAAAAGCTCCTAATAACGAGATGAATTTAGTATTTATGTTTTCTTTATGATTATTTGTTAGGGAGAATGCTTGAATGTTACCAACGTTTATTATAGTGCGAGTGATAAATGTTTAGCTTTAAGCTATACATTATATACGCAGCACCAGTGAGACGTTAGATAACGCAATTTTGAATTTAAAAGTCAATTTTATAATTTATAGAAAACCAACTAAAATGTTAAGGATGCATAAAATCATAGTATTAACATTTCTGGAAATAAGTTATTTTAATAAACTAAGGAAATATGTTTTTGTATTTTTACAAGAAATATTCGACAAAAATAAAAATATATAATTAATGAATCCACAAAAAAGTAAGAATTATTCCCTTTATTACATTTAAATTGAGACACATATATTAAAATATTTATAGAGTAGAAGGATATACATATTAACTTCTTTACTTTACTACTTTTTAATCAAGATTTTAATTAAAAAGTAAAAAACTAGAATTGTCTCATTTTATCTCCTCGTTACGATTTAAATTTAATATAATCTTTAGAACTCCTTTTTTAAAAACAAACATGAAAGTTTCTATTAATTTTCATCGTTAAAATGTATATTTTAGTGACACATATGAAATAAGACTGACAAGAATAATCCAAGTTAGCAAAGAACTAACTTATTACATCTAACTGACTTTCTGAAATTAATTTATATCTTCTTAATCTTTAATTTTGCTCTCACAGATTCTTAAATTACAGCTTCAGGTATTTCTGTTTCTTGATGATAAAGTGTAAGCATTAATTCAACTGCATTTAGAATAATTGCAGATTCATTCTAATTTAAAATAAAATTTTGTTGATTTTTTTTGGTAGTCTCTTTTGAATAGATTATTCTTTTGTTGTAAGTTTTAAATTATTCAGATAAGCATTTTATTATATTTAAATGTAATAACCTCAATGTTTTAGGAATAGAATTAAGACATTTCCTTCAGTAAACTGCAGTTTGTCCTAAATTATGAAAACCATAATCAAAGCAAATTCTAGCTAGCTTTAAATTTAATTCCAAACTTTCACAGAGAAGATAAATATTATGTTTATATCAATATTTTTAAATAAAGTCTAATTTACTTTATTTAATT
Organism: Latrodectus hesperus; assembly: GCA_037975125.1. NCBI lineage: Eukaryota > Metazoa > Arthropoda > Arachnida > Araneae > Theridiidae > Latrodectus > Latrodectus hesperus. Next base: position 52,409,447 of record CM075861.1, read on the forward strand.
CTTGAAATGATTAATCATTTGCTTTATTACATTTATTTAATGATATAAATAAGTAAATATTAATGCACTAAGCAACTAAAATTAAAAATGATATTATAATTTTATAATTATAAAATTATAATATGATTATTATACTTTATTAGTACACTCAAGTTATCCTCTATTATAATTTATCTCAAATCACTGAATGTTTGTTACGAATTAAGGGAAGGGAGAAATTATCCATCTCTTTAACTGTTTTAATAGAATTTCAAATAAAAATAAATTCAAAGCTAACGATAAAACATATTTATGTTTTTGCATTACAGGATTTTAAGAACGAATACTTACTTTTTCTAATATATTAAAAAAGAAAATGATTTTTTAATATTTAAAGTGTATAAAATGAATACTTATTAATTCTAAATGGTTAAAAATTATTAATGTAGTTTAAAAAAATGCTTTATTTAAACATAATTATTTAAATCACTCGATATTGTACACCATAAGCAAATTAAAAAATTGTGTTCGGAATACTTCCTACAATTTTCTTTAATGCTTTTTTACTTTAATGCTTTAATGCTTATACATTTAGCTTTAATGCTAAAATGTATAAGTAATATTTAAGATTAATGTTTAATATTTTTCAAAAAACATTAAACAGATTTTACATTAAATATCAAAATATATTTAATTTAGTATCTATTTAATATTTTGAATTAAACATATTTAGATTCTTAAGATACATAGTTATTTATCATTTTAGAATAAAAAATATGCATGTGCAAAAAGTCACAATTATTGTTTTACGAAAAGTAATATTTATGATTAATGTTTAATATTTTTTAAAAAACATTAAACAGATTTTACATTAAATATCGAAATATATTTAATTTAAAATCTATTTAATATTTTGAATTAAACATATTTAGATTCTTAAGAAACATAGTTATTTTTTATTTTAGAATAAAAAATATGCATTTGCAAAAAGTCACAAATATTGTTTTACGAAAAGTAATATTTAAGATTAATGTTTAATATTTTTTAAAAAACATTAAGCAGATTTTACATTAAATATCGAAATATATTTAATTTAGAATCTATTTAATATTTTGAATTAAACATATTTAGATTCTTAAGATACATAGTTATTTTTCATTTTAGAATAAAAAATATGCATTTGCAAAAAGTCACAATTATTGTTTGTGTTCGATTAATTTAGTTGATTATATTAATGTAACATTGTTGAAGTAATTTATGAAAAATATTAATTTAACTTTTAAGTAAAAGGAAATAATTTTCACAATATTGTATTACTAAAATACATAATGCTTGTTTCAAGTTAAGGAACGAAAAGAAATTTCTAATGTTTCAATATTTTTAAAGATTTTCATATAAAAATTTTTGAAAAAACAGAACCAGATTAAAAAAAGTAAAGTATGTCCCAGAAGTGATATTATAAATTTGATAAAAGTTTCCATAATATTTTATGTGCTTGTAAAATATTGTTTATATTTGCTGCCTTAAAGTAAAAATTCCTAATAAATTTAAGTTTTTTTACAAATTTAATGATTCCAAATACATAATGTCTGATTAATCACAAGTCTTATTTTCGAAATAACTATATTTCCATAATTTTTAAAATTGTTTAGTAATAAAAATTTGTTGGTAATATAATGTTATGTAAATTTGTTAAAATGAATCTATATTAAAATTTGCCTACGCAATTGTGATTATTACTGAATTTGCAAAATATTTTTTCAAATATTTAATTTGATATATGTTTCGTAACCTAAATAAATGAAATACACATCGAATATATTTTAAATCGTTTTAAACATCAAGGAAAGTATTTCTAGAAAAGATGAAACATCAAAAAATAATGTATTTCCTTTTATAGGAAAATGAACACATGTCTTGCTTATGGATAAAATGCACGAACAGTAACTTCAGTGTTCTTAAAAGATCACCTTATGTAAATATAGTAATATAAATAACAACTTTTTCATCATTTTTCATTTTCATCAAATGTAATTTTTCAATTTTATTCACTTTATGTTTGTGTTATAATAACAAATAAATAGGTATGATATTTTTCTAATAATAATTTCTTTTATCAGAAGCTTTTAATTCCATTTTTACAGAAATAAAATTGTTTTGTGAGTCCACATGTAATGTTAACATATGTTACATTTATTCTTTTATGAAAGTTTAAAACAACCGTAAGTGATTGAAGACTTAACTAATGATTTAAGCCCCTGTAACAAAATTAGATATACTATTTAGAAAATTGCAATTATGTAAAAATTAATACATGTGTGAAAAATTAAAAGCAAAGGTTAATAATGCATTATCGTTAGTATTATATTTAGTGTCAAAAACTGAATAAAAATTTCAGAACAATTTCTGTGCATATTAAAATAGAATTCGATTTATTTTCTAAAAGTTTAAATATATTTCATTAAATATATTTGCGTAGAACTTATAATTATAACTTTAATTAGATATACCTTATTATAATTTAAGTTAATTAATTAACCCATTGGAATAATGGAAATTATACAGAGAAAACCATAATTTTATAAATGATTAATTTTCTTATTTAATTTTTTATATTAATTAAAATTATACTATACATCTTAAAAATACATATATAATGAGTAGGACAAATTAGTTTATCTAAGCTTCATACATTATCTCTGGAATACACAAATTTAAAATAATTGAAAAAATTATCAATTCAATATTATCCAATGGTATTATATATATATATATATATATATATATATATATATATATATATATATATATATATATATATATATATATATATATTATATATATATATATATATATATATATATATATATATATATATATATATATATATATATATATATATATATATATATATATATATATATATATATATATATATATATATATATATATATATATATATATATAAATTATTGTTTGTTACAAAGGTATACTTGTTTCAACTACATTAAGCATTTTGGGTTTAAAAAATATCTTTTGAATTTTCTTGATAAGTGTTAAGGGAGGAAAAGTACGAAGCATTAAATAATCAGCATTGAAATAAATTATATATTTACGTGATTTAATTTTTAATTAAATGATTTATCAAATATATATATATATATATATATATATATATATATATATATATATATATATATATATATATATATATATAGTAAATTATAAAATCTTTCCAAATACTTTTCCCTTTTTTAAAATTATGCTTATATTTTAATCATTATATAAGCTAATGAAAAAGATAACTTACAATCAAATGAAAATTTTCATGTCTTCCATTGTATTAACATTTCCAGTAGTTTAGCAAATATATACTACTAAAATACTCATCACGTTAAATGTATTTTTTAATTTCATAAAATTAAAACTAATATGTAATAAAATGAAGTATTATTATTTTAGATGACTTATAGCTAAATGACTCTTTAGTAATAACTTTTTATAGAAAAATTATCAAAGATGATCTATGTATTTTTTTTAAGAAATAATTGTTTAAAATGTTAAAAATATTCTTTCTTGTAATGTCTAAACAATATAGAAATATTACGTTTTTTTTAAATAAACTATGAATTATTTAGTACAATTTGAATGTCCACCTAATATCTTTAATACTACTACTACTACTAATATATATATATATATATATATATATATATATATATATATATATATATATATATATATATATATATATATATATATATATATATATATATATATATATATATATATATATATATATATATATATATATATATATATATATATATATATATATATATATATATATATATATATATATATATATATATATATATATATATATATATATATATATATATATATATATATATATATATATATATATATATATATATATATATATATATATATATATATATATATATATATATATATATATATATATATATATATATATATATATATATATATATATATATATATATATATATATATATATATATATATATATATATATATATATATATATATATATATATATATATATATATATATATATATATATATATATATATATATATATATATATATATATATAAGACTTCAGAGGTATCATTTCCCATGGAGGACATTGCGACTATGACATAATTATTTTACCTTAGCAACCATAAGCGAAATGACAGATCTTAGATAGTGTCGAAATTCAAACTCATTGCCTTCTGATGAGGAGAAACAAATACCCTAATAATCAAGCCAAATCGGTGCAATACACGCATGCATACATTTCAGTATTTTCCATGTAGTTATTACAGAAATATCTAACCTTTTTCACTTATATTTTTAAAAAAAGAATTATATATTAAGTATGCTATTATTAAATGAAGGAATTATTTGATAGAAAAATCAATTCAGTTACATAATAAAATTTCCTTACTTTTTAACAGAATTAATCAATGAAATTATAATTATATAACCACATACATTTATATGATTAAAGATCTATGTCCGGTATTATAAATTGCTCATACATTTTTGTGCCAAATAATTCTGAAATGAATAATATTTCATTGCATTATTTTTGTCTTGTGACAGTTTATTGTGTACTAGTTTGAAATATTTTCGGTGTAAATTTAATTTTAAATTTTAGATATATATTGAATTAAACTATATTAGTGTGTTTTTTCTTAATATTATATTTATTTATTAATAAGCTTGTAATATCATCTCAATAGTTATATTTCGAGTGTTTTATTTTCAATTATTTTTGGAAATGAAACCTATGAAATGCTCTTTGGGATGTTAATGTTTATGTTTGCGTCATATATGAATTTACATTGTGACATATAAACATTTGAATATATTTATTTGATATATTTAACATGATAAATGGAATTAGGAGATTTATTAACACAATAAAAATGCTCTTGTTTTTCATCTACTAATATTGCTTATGTTTCTATATAATGTTTTCAGACAATAGCATATTTATATCAGGTTATTCAATAAATATTTTACGCGTCTGCCACACACACACAACACACAAAATTCTCAAACATCTATTTGTGTATTGGACTAAAATGCTAGTACTGACTGCAAAGAATATTTTATTAAGATATTTTGGAGTGAAGTTCACGTGAAATATGTAAATTATTTGCAGAGAAATATGGCTATTTAACATTCAATTGCAATAAAAAATACTTTTTTAAAACCTTTTCTCTATTTTATTATGCTCTCTTTAAATATATTTCTATATTAAAAATAGTCAATTTGAATTAAAAATATTGTTATTTATTAATAAATTAACTAATAAAAATAGTTTTAGTCTTGTTCCTTCAATGCTTGTGTATTACTTTTAAATACGTGCTATTACCCACATAATACCTACGAAGACTTAATATCTCTGACATATAAACAAAAAATATGTATTGTAATATAAAAATACATTAATAAATAATTAAGAATCTATATTAATAGAAACATAGTAGCTAATTCATATTACAAAGATTCATACAACTTTATTTTAATTCTTATTTACATGCAAAACAATAAAATATATTTTAGAAAACGAAACATTATAGCAATAAAAAGATTAAATTATCTTAGTAATAATTATTTACTGAATAAATAAATATTTTAATACTTTTAAATATGTTCAAAATGTTTACTTTTACATTATTATCCACTTTTATATTATCAGTGCTCTACCAATATAAACTTGATGTAAAAGGAATAACATAATTTACGAAATGCTAAGCTTATAATTAATTTTTCAAATAATTATTAAAATATTTTCTACCTTAATTTATTAATATATGTGGGATACTGTTAGAATTTATAAATCAATATATCTGCATTACTTTGACACAAATATAATAATATTTATAAAATAAAGAATGTTCCGGTAAAATTTAACTATTCATAACGTGTTTTGAATAAAATCAGGTATTGTTTAGCACTTTATTATTTTTCAAAAAAACAAATTTACTTAACATTTTTACTATTTTTAATACCAAAATTAAGTTATATAAGTATAATACCTAAATATGAAATAAAATAAAGCAGGCAAGTATAATTAATTACCACTTCTTATTTTTATATTTTCCTTTTTATTTATTATTAACATTAATAGAATGAACAAGCTTCCTAAATTTTATGAAATTGGACCGGTAGTTTTGCCTAACTGGAAGTTATAAATGTATCTATCTTTAAAGCTTTATTTATCTATCTTTAAATCATGCATTGAAATATTGAAATAAATAGGGGAGTAAACCAAAATTGTGTACAACTTTAAAAGCTTCATATTTTTTTAGCATTGTTAGAGCATAAAGTATATTAATTTTGTGAAATTACAAATGTTTAAATATGAAATTAAAACACTGATTAATGTAAAATTGAATTAAGACAGATTTAAAATATTTACATAATGAAAAATATGCTAAGTAACAAATATAAGGTATATCTTAGTTTTCACTGTATTTTTAAAAAATACATTCTTACAGAATCAATATTAATTAAGTTAAGCGTTTTTTTTAATACAGTTTCATAATGTCTTTTTATCGAGTGAACTTGTGTATTTGTAATTCCTCCATTTTAATAAATGAAATCAATATGATCTCAATAATTTGCATTTTAATTGATGGATCCATTCTTCTTATTTGCAATTTCAAACTTTGTTATAAATGTTCAATAGGATTCAGATCAGTGTTGTTTCCTGGCCAAAATAATAAATCTACACGCTTATTTTTAAACTATGCATAGTTTTTGAAATTCGACATTTAGTTTAATTCTGTTGAAAGATAATGTTGCTTTATTGTTGAAAAAGCTTTCGATGGAACTTATTAATATTGATTCCAGAATACAATCTATGTATTAACAATTTTGCATTTGAATGAGCATCATACTACCTTCAGACATACATGCTTGATTCTTGATTTTATTGGATTATTTATAGTTCCTTAATTGTAATTAGGATGCAGATCTTACCTTACTCAACTTCTCGTGCATTTTTGATTTACAAGGACCATATTTTATTCTAACCACTTCTGATTATTTGCCTTTACTGACATTTGGTAAACGAAATGTGCTCTCGTTTTCCCACTGATTTATTTTCCTGTGGTGCGAATGATTTTATATGGTATTTTTTGTGCAATTCATTATTTTTTGTTAAAAACTTATTTCACTAATTGCCCTCTAATTAACTGAAATACTTGCTGCGTTATTTACGCATCTAACAACAGTTGGTAAAATCTTTCTACCTTGGAATCGTTTTATCATTCTCTCGTCAATTGCACTTGTGTATGTTTTTCAGCCTGATCTTGAATTTTTATTCACTGAATCAGTTTTTTCATAACGAAAACACAATTTTCGTGTAGCAGGTAGTTTTACTCAACTACCAACATGGTTTGCATTTTCAGCAAAAAAAGAGACTTTCTTCTTTTAACATGACAATTCTGCTTCTTTTTTTAGATGACTAATCAGTTTTTGTTTTTAGCGGAATTGTTTTAAATTATTTCCTTTCTTTAAGAAAAGGATTAAAGTATTCAAAAAATGTTATATTTTCTGAAACTAATATGTATTTTCTGTGAAACTCATTCCAATAAAATAGTGTTTTGCCATTAAAATATATTGCACTACTAATCAAAACATATTGTAGTTTGGTTGATTAATTCGCAAAATATTAATTGTGATGGGTTTTAATTACGTTATTACAAAACATTTCACAGAATTTATGACAAATTATGTTTGAATTTCAGATTAAAGGAAGTGCAAGGTCTTATAATATAGATATTTCAATTGTGTATATGAATCAAATTATACATATATGTATTTAATATAATATATAAATCCACACATTTTCATATAATATAAAATTAATATATTCAGCTAAGCATTCAATATTAAATAAAAATGCAAATTTTAAATGTTCATTATTGTGGGTATATATATATATATATATATATATATATATATATATATATATATATATATATATATATATATATATATATATATATATATATATATATATGAAATTAATAGTACATTTTATAAAATTAATTATCAAACATTAAATGGAGAATAATATATTTATAAAGTTAGTCGAAAACCAAATTTATAAAATCAAATATTAGATGGAGAATAGTAATCAAATATTAGATTGAGAATAATATTTTGAAAATACCAAATGGAAAACAATATATTGAAAATACGAAATATAGTAATCAGTTGGAAAAATGTTTAATATATATTTTAAAATTTCAAAGAAAATAGAAAATTTAACAAATCTAGTATCTTTCAATTATCGTTTTTTATGTCTTTACATAAAACTAAAATTACTGCATCAATCATTTGTTGTTTTATGCGCTAAGCATTTATTTTAATATTCTGGCTTTCATTTTAAGATAGAATTGAGTTAAACGTTTAAATTGCGTAATAAAATTAACTTAAAATAATTCCTTTTGTATGATATCACATTATTGTGGACATATGGGAATACTTTAATGACATACGTTTCTGAAATAAAGTGAATATAATTCTCTACATAAAATGAATACAATTTTATAATCCAGATAACGCTTAAATCAATTGTTAACTATTTATTTATCTTGATAACAAATTGAAAATAAATTTTACATTGTATTATATTTTACGAAAGTTGTTAAATGGGATTGGCATTGGATATGCGCTGGGTAAACTATGACAAAGGCGAGAATATATTTCAGAAAAATATTTTACATCAAAAATTTGAATGAATTTTTTAAATTCAAAAGCAACTCGCACAAAATATGAAAGGAATAAAATTATTTAGATAAAATGTAAACGATACTAAAGAGAGAGATTTGCATTAATATCATTTAGTATTGTTTGCACAAAACTGTATGAATATAAAGATGATACATTACTTGCTTCTAAATAAAATTTTTTGTGTTGTAAACGAATAGAATATTTTGTGCTTGGAAATAAGTTTCCTATAGTAATAGCTTAGTATATGAAGAATTTTCTAAATGGATATGATGACTATATTATATGAATACAGAATTATTTTTTATTTCTGAATAAATATTGTGCAAAATATATCATAGTCTTTTATTTCAATTGGTTTTATAATCAAGTGTAATATATATATATATATATATATATATATATATATATATATATATATATATATATATATATATATATATATATATATATATATATATATATCTATATATATATATATCTATATATATATATATCTATATATATATATATCTATATATATATATATATATATATATATATATATATATATATATATATATATACATATATTATGTACATGTATAACCACACAATAGAGTACTCTCTTTCACACTGAGAATCGATATTTTATCAGGGACCAGTCTGTTGTGTGATTTTTTAATAACTTCTCACAATAAAATATCAGACGACTTTTTATCGTACAATAAAAGTCATCTAGTGTAAAAGAGGTTGTAGGATGAAATTTCATTAAAAATTAGGACAACTGAGAAATAAATAGGAGACAGTAGAAAATCTATGTTAATTGCTTTGTTTCTTTTTATTTTTTACCTATAAGTAATTAACCTGTATCAATTACCTAACATTTAAAAATTCTTATGCTGACATAAATAATTACTGACTATTTTTTATAAAAGTTTAATATAAAAATGTCTTCGAAGAAAGATATTTTCAAGATGAAAAGTTTATATAAATTTTGATAGATTTCTTTTGATTTTTGATATTATTGATGAATCTAAATATTTAACTGTGTATGTTAGCCAATAAAAGTTTTTTTCATAGACATGGATATTAATTAGGCAGAGATCTTTGGTTAAAGTGGATTAGGCTCTACAGCAAGCACCCAAGGCCTAGATGGGATTTGATGTTATTTAATTCCATAAAATGTTGAACCGAAGGCAAGAACGCTAATCATGAGTCTACCAGCTCCTGGAATATTTAAATGTTCTTATCTTATCTAAATATTATGTGATTAATATAAATTGTGTTTCTTGCAAATGTATCTGATACTTACAATAATTAGTAAATTAACAAAATAATATTAAGCTATAAAAAATTGTGGAGTTATATACTTATTATTCATGTTTTATGTAAGTTTATAATTTAATTATCTTTCATTTTAACTTACTCAATCATAAGTTTTGTTAAATTGTAGATTTAAAGTAAATTTTGGCAAATAAATTTGATTTTAAAACACAAATTTAAAAAATGATTAAATATATTTATGTTCATGAACATAAATGTGTGTGACTTTAAATACTTTAGCACCAAGAATTTTATTACTTATTAAGTTATATTACTTAAGAATATAAATATAAAATGGCAAACATAAGAATGATATTTATGTGGCTATATAACTCAGGAATATATGCGTATATTGACAGATAACGATACTGATTTTAATAATTATATCACAATCATACAGCAAAATGAGTACATTTTAGAATTTTTCTTAAAATATTTGACATGAATAATTGCTTTTGGATTTATTAAAAATTGTTTAATTAGATATATTTCTAGAATGTATTTAATTATTTTATGAAAAAATGTATGTTTTCTCAGTTTATTTGTAAATTAAAGTGGATGCTATATAATAATTGTTATAATCATAAATATTATACTTAGGCATGAAATATTTTCCGCTTTTATCTAAGTCAAGATTCCAAATCAATAAATTCTTCAAAAAGAATGCATGTATTCGCCTTTTATTTTAATTTAAAACGCGATTAATAATTTGATATTTTTCATCGGAAATAAGCTAATGCATTTTTTGTTAAATTTAAATAATAATCGAAGATTTTCCTTCACAATATCAATCGGAAGTTGAAAAAAAGTTAATGGAAGGCACAGTCACATGATTTGATAATTGAGAGTCATCCCTATTGTATTCTTCTATTCTACGTCGATTTTTACTAAAAAAAGAAAATCTTCAAGTCTAATTATAGTTCCTTACTTCAATGGTTCTTAACAACAGTTAAAAATGTCTTCTTCTAAAATAGAAAAAAGCACTTTTGAATATAATTTCGCTATTTGAGATTTATATTTTTCATTATCGATCAAAATAAAATTTTTTATTAGTTTTTACATAAAGAATTAATTTATTATCTTAAATATTTGTTAAACATAATTGATTTTACTTTATTAATATTTGATGGTGATTCCTTTTAATAAAAATTTGTGTTAAGATGCTATAACGAATTGATTGTTTAAACTGAGTTTCTTTGATAATTATTTGTAAACATAATATTTTGTTGTTCCATACATTTTTTTTACTTCTTATAATATTAATGTAAAAGCATTCTGAATTTCTGGGACTTTAAGCATTTGTAATTACCACAAAACTTATTAAATACACAAAATAATAATAGAATTTAAAATATACATTTTTGAATACTTAGTAAGATTTAAAAATTGTTGAAGGAATCTAAAAATAGATTTCTTTCTAATATTTATTGACCAGCAAACTAATAAGATAAAAAGAATTTTTCCTTGTTTTAGATGTAATCGTTGAAATAAGAAAATGACACTTTCTGTTTCACTGATTTGTATAATATGTTAATTGTATTATAAGTTAGATTAATTATTGAAGAAAAGGGTATATAAATAAATAAATAAATAATCAGGTTGATCTAAGCAATCAATAAATATAGAAACAGCTGTTGAGAAGGGTAGGAATTGCTTATGTATATATTAGTAAAATATATATTTAGTCACAAAACCACTTTTAGAACTCAATACGTCAAGTATGCAAAAGTCAGAAACACAATATCCTTCTCAAAATATTCAATGGTTGCTTGAATCAAACATATGACATTCAACGCTTAAGAATGCCAACTTACAACTAGGTTACGATGTGATATTTTGTTCATAAAGCTTTGCGCATTGTGCTGATGATTGACATTACAGTACCAGAACGGGGCTTTAAATCATGCATTTAAATTTTTTTACCGACAGATGTTGAGTTTAGGAAATGGTAGGGATTGATTAAGAAAAATGGTGAGATTGAATTAATAGTTTGAATCAGATTATGATTTTTGTTAGTTTTGGCATTTATTTTTGAGTGGTTTTTCAAGATATTTGAAATAATATATATATAAACCAGGCATTTTATTGGTCCAAATCGTATGCTACTTTAACGGTACAGAGCAAGGAAAAAATTTAGAAATAGCTTCAATGGTTAGAGACTATCTGAGCTACAAATGTTTAAAAAACAAATCAATTTTAAAATAAATACTTTGTAAACAAACAATATCCAACGTGGCATTAATTACTTGCTGATATGAATTCAGTGCATCAAATTGTATCATTTGCAAACGTCATAATGGATTAGGTCGTCATGTAAAGTCAATTAAAGTAAATAGCATTAAACAATAACGATGTGTAATTAGATGAATGTGACCATCAACAATTAATTTCACTTTTCTCCAAATATTGATCACAACTGTAAATAAATTTAGAGGCCGAAATGTCAGTGAGAACACAATTAGAAATTGTGTGACTGATAAATGTAACAAGTAGGGAAAATGATTTGAAGAGACAATTAATTACTTTAATGGTACTCTGATAGAACGAAGGTAGATTGATGAGACTTTTGTAACCGGTTGCATTGCCAAGGTAATTAAGTTTTCAAGATGATTTTATAAAGAAGTGATACATTTATAATTAAATATAAGAAGATTTTATAAAAACTTTTTTACTTAATATTCTCAAACAACCATATTTAAGTAAATCTTTCTATAGTCTCCTAGATCATCAAATTTAATTCATATATACCGTTTAATTTATATTGGCAAAGGAAATTCAGCATATCATACTGAATTAAAAATAAATGAACAGTTGCTCTTCATATAGCAGTATTTATTTATGAAATGTATTATAAATATTAGAAGTATTGCTTTTCACTACTATGTGCGCTGATATGCATCATTAAATTTAACCATAATGCTTCATCTAAATATAAATAACAATTTGTTTTTAAGATCTATCTATAATCAATCAAACTATATATATATATATATATATATATATATATATATATATATATATATATATATATATATATACTATATATATATATATATATATATATATATATATATATATATATATATATATATATATATATATATATATATATATATATATATATATATATATATATATATATATATATATATATATATATATATATATATAGCAGGTGGGGTATATAACCCTACTGATTTCAGTTTTTACTGAGAAGTATTACCCAGAAATATCCATTTCCTATATTCTAGAAACTTATCTTACACCGAATCCGATTGTTTTAAGTGCCTCTTACATGAAATAAATTCAATTGTGTTCATAAAAACCTTCTCGGAAATTTTTCTGTAGAATGAATCTTCTATTTATTAAATTGATAGGAACATAAATCTTCATCAAATATGTACATAACATTGAAATCTTTAAATCTTAGATATAAGTGATTTTGAATTTTTCATTTTCTGAACAATGTGCTTATAGTTTTTATTTATTAAATTATTTAATGTATCTAAGCTTACTATGTAAACAGATATCTGGAATTAAAGAATTAATTACTTTGAAAAGAGCACTTCAAAAGCAATATTTTTTTAATATCTAAAAAATATCTTATGCAAATAAATGTTGATCAATGATTAAATATTGCTCCAAATGTAGATGCATTTGCGTATAAATATTTCTTTCTAACATTAAAATGCAATTTCTGTAAATACAAGTAGTCAAATGTTAGTAAAAAATCTGATTATTGTTTTATGTAGTTAAGCTAATTAGTGCTTTCATCATATAAATTCTTTGCCCTGTAATATATTATCTTTTCCATGTATGTAAGATATAATTTATTTTTTAAATTCTTTCTTTCTACAAATCTTGATCTTGTTTATTTGAGAGTTGTAAAATTAAATCTTTCTATTGAAATTCCATTATTTAAAATTTGAGACCGTTAAATAATTTTAAGAGTACATATTAGCCAGTACTGAATGTGTACATTATCTTTATTGCCTTTATTATTGAGTTATGAAAGCAAATTAAAAAATATTAAATCAATTCGCATGGGAAGTTATAAAATTTATTTTGCTTATTCCTTGGTACCTTTCTTATCTTTTAAAAGTTTATTTTACTTATTTTATTAAAGAAAAAACCTAAATGTTTTTGTGCTTGTGTTCTCATTTATCAAAATTCAAATATAAACAGTTATATAAAGTTTATTTTAAGGATTTATGCTTTGCTAATCAAACAAAATTGAGTACGTTTTTTCCAATTCTTCATTTGAGGATCATAATGTTTTGTATCTATTAAGTTAAAATATTTACAGAAACGTAATTTATATTACATTCTAAAGTAAATATTAAATCTAGATGGTTACATAAAATATTCAAACTAAATAATGGAAAGAATACAAAATTTTTATGCATTTAGTACAATGCTTCATATGAATAAAAATGTTTGAATGACCCTTACTATAAAATCATCTTCTGATATTTTCTATAGTTTGAAGAAAGCATATTAATAGATTTTGGTTCTGCAACTTATTTCAAAGTTGGCTATTAATTATATTAGCAAAAGGGGAAAAAATACAAATAATCAAACTGATGCATATACCTAGCATTTCAATATGACAGCAAATTTTGATTTTAAATAAACGTTATCTTACTGCTAAAAACAAAAGTTTTGAAAATTACTTCAAAAATGAATGTAAAGATGTGTAGAGATTTGGATTCCAAAAGTAAATTCACAAAATTTATTTACCTCACAATTACGGAAAGAATAAACACCTGTGGTTAAATGTTTTGCATTTGCACTTAATGCAAGGAAAACAGCACAGCTCTTCGGCATACAAAACTTTTTCATCCTATTTAAAACTAGATGCTAGAGTCTCACGTCTTCAGCATCAAGAATTTTGAAAGTTTGAAACCAGTTATTAACTAAATTCAACCAAAATGTAGAAGTTAAATCAATGATTTTATGAGTATGTATTTTTATTACTTAATAATATCAATATTTCTCATATTTCATATGATTATGGGACAAACATTCGCCAGAGGGGCCCCCAAACAAACAAGGATCTGCTTGGAGAAAATCAGGATCTGATTGTGCAGCAAGGATCATTTGGTGCACAATGAAAAATCCTTGTGCTCAGATTCGAATGTCATGCTTTTCAGATGCCCACTAATAAATCTTCAGATTACCATTTGATCATATTATAAAGCACGCATAGCAAGAAAAGACTCTATTGCAAAAATCTTTTCCTGGGCTAAGTTTAAATTAAATTATGAGTGCAAATAATTCTGCGTTATAGATAATGCTTTACCAGGTTTACATACCATATAAATTGCTATATTATGATTAAATTGAATATTCTAAACGAGAATTGCATGAAAATCATGTTTATTTGTAATTGTAACTCCAAAAGTCAGAGGTGATAATTTAGAAGCAGGGGCCAAGCAAAAAATGACCAGATCCTGTCTGCCTTTTCCAGAGATATCATTATATAAATTATTATAATAAAGTTATTAACTTTATTTTATAATATTTTAAGATTTTAAAGGAACAAATAAAATATTTTAGGCAAAACTGGATACAAAAAAAGTCAAAAGTTGTGGATAAAATTTTATTGGAAATAGCATTTGAAGGATAGGAAATATTTCTCAAAAAACTGCTGACTAAAATATTTATATAATTTGTTCTAATATATATATATATATATATATATATATATATATATATATATATATATATATATATATATATATATATATATATATATATATATATATATATATATATATATATATATATATATATATAACAAAATACTGCATAAGTAAGTAAATATGTATTTAAAATTAAAGTACTTATAAACAAAGTAATTTTAATGTAATTAAATTAATTTTTGCAATATTAAATTGAAGAAAACTTAAAGCACATATTTAAAATATTGTTTTCATATACTAAATCAACAAAAACAATGTTAATAAACTTAAGCAGCAAAATAAACCTTAATTTAAACTTAAAGACCCTTTTGCATACGTTTGTTGAAGTTAGAAGATTAAAATTTCTAAATTAATTGGAAATTTCAATTACAAAATATTTGAGATTTCTTTTGTCTTTCAATCTTGTTATTAGAAAATTATAATGTATGTATAATGTGATGAAATTATAATGTATAATGTATGTAATGAAAATTATAATAAAAAAATAATCATCTTAGCCATGTCAATGCTCCGATTTCAATAACATAGTTTTTTAAAAATAAATTTACAAAATTATGTTCTTGCAAAAAGTATTTCAATTAATTTAAAACATAGTATTTTTTCATTAGGAACTGTAAAAAACATTCTTTTATTATTTTTTGTTGTCGTTCCAATAATTTGAATAATTAAAGTAAAAACACGAAAAACTTTTTGTTATCATAAAGAAACGTTAGTTTTTTAAAAATATAAATGAGACAATTACTCTGTTTAGTTCCTAATTTTTAATTTATTATGAACACATATGAAAAAGTTCCCAAATTAAAATTTCCAGTATACATGAAACAATATATGTTAATCTATGATTTCAGCTATTTTTAATTTTTTTGCAATGTTAATGGTAAATTTATTTAAATTTGAGGATTTTCGCTTAAAGTGTTTTATTAAGATTATTTAGATTAAAAGAAACTAATATACAGAACAATACTAAATATTTTAAATCGATTTAATACTATGAAATCTTTTTTATGTAACTGGCAAACTCCAAATTGCTTGTAATATTTTAATTGATAGCAATTGCTTAGTAAAAACCATGTATCTAATAAATTAAATTTTTAAAATCTTTTAAGACATGAGTTGTACACTAAGATGCCAGATCAATATTTTTGAAAAATATTGCATTATAACTCCACATTTTCATTAAAAAACTTTTTTTTTAGCAAAATCTATTGCACTTCTTAGTTACAATATTACAAAATTACACGTTTCCAAAAACTACAACATAACATAAACTATAGTTTTGAGAAAACATTGAAATTATGACAGAATGAGGGCTTTTGAATATCATACAACTGAGTTAATTGTAGGATATTATGCAACTATATGTAAACTTTAGTTCAACAATCTTAAACTACAAATTGATTTATTGCGTTGATGCTACACAATTTGCATTAAACCTGGTAAATATATGTTATTTTTTATCTGCACAATCCTAATAACTTCAAGAATATTTTTAATATATTTAAAAATATATGTATATATATTCCCAATATAGTCTGTATCTCATATCATGTAGAATTTCCAGTGCTAGTATATTTTAAAAAATGTTTTATTCCTACTCCAACTGATTTTTTCAACATCAGAGCAATTTGATTTTCCATCAAATCACTAAATATTTCTACTATGTAAAAATATTGTCTCATAACCATTAATTTCAAAAATAGGATTCACCTTTGTCAATAATCCTTATATATATATACAAATAATGAACCGGGATTTATTTATTTTTTGTGTTTCCTGAATGTCTTATGTATATATATATATATATATATATATATATATATATATATATATATATATATATATATATATATATATATATATATATATATATATATATATATATATATATATATATATATATATATATATATATATATATATATATATATAGGTCAATAACTCAAATATATCTTACTTTTTTAAAAATTCTTTCAGAATCAAAATGCATTCCAGCTAATATTGGAAATTATTTACACAGAAGCTAACATCGGTATTTAATATCAAAATCAAAACTATAGTGTTTACTCGTAAAAATCTTAAAAATGTTATTAACGCAATATATATAGTTCATGTTTGTTTTTTAAAAAAAGGTATGCATGCAGAATATGGCTTATTGTTTAGTTAATTATTAACTGCATCGCAGATCAAAATATGTTACTTATCTTCGATGCTATTTCTTTAAAATAATTTATAATTTTTGTACCGTATGTTCCAAATTAATATACAGATTTTGACTTTAAAGAAAACATTTAAAAATATAAATTATAATGTAATTTCAGCCAACTTGGTTTTAAATTAGAATTTTATTTTCTGGTTATTTTTTTATGTAAATTAATGTAACAAAATCGATGATTGACTTTTGGTTTGTATTACATACATTATTGTTAATATTGTGTTCTGAATTTTAACATGTAAAAAAAGTAATATTTACTTTAAAAATTATTATAAATGTTAGTTGTAATTTAATTTTAAAAAGAGTTTCTTTACATATAATGTTCGTGCTTTTATAAATAATTAAAAAAATAGACATAAAATTTAAGTTATTTGTATTAGTCTCTCAATTTAATCCACTTAAAGGTAAATATTAATGTTAAATAAGTACAATTTATATATAAAAAGGTATGTGAATAATTACTCTCAAGTTTTTTTTTAAAAGTTTGCAGTACTTATGTTTAGACAGATTAGGTGTGAAAACATTTACATAATAATTAATCATAATCAATACTATGAATTGGATTTAATTTTTTGAAAACTTTTATAACAAAAAGTTATTTTAAAAATTACAAATAAGTATGCACAATTACATATTATTTATTTTTATATTTTTATTTAATAAAATATTTGCATATCAGAATATGTTAAACAAATACTCTAAGTAATGTAAGGTTGTTTTATGCTTAAGAAACAATAAAATTGTGAATTTATTTCCATTTTAATAGAATTCAGAACAAAGAAAGAAGGGGTTTAAATTTGTATTTAGAAAAAAATGTTTCATTTAATGATTTGGAAAATCACATTTGAAATATATAAGTAATGACTTACCGGTTAATATTTGTCAGCTGAAAAAAAGTTTGCAGCTCAAATGTTTTTAAATTGTGGAATATTTTCTGCATTACCTTTAAAAACAAAAGGGATTATTTAATACTTTTGTATTTGCTGAAAAAATATAATATGATAATTCTCATGTTACCTCTTTTTTATTTTTAAAGTTTTTCTAATAATGTAAGAATTGATTAAAAAAGAGAAACTTTTTAACATTTTGCAAGTAATTTTAAGCAAAACAATATATGAACTAATGATGTATTATTCTTTTTAAAATTCTAACCTGATTGAACAAAAAGCTTTACACAGCTTAATAAAAATGAAAACTTTGAACATAATTGTATACAAAATAAAGAAAAGTTTCTCTTTCATTAACAATTTGGAAATTTAAAATTGCGATTTATTCTGTATTTCTTTTTATAATCTCTAATAAATACATTTATTGCCCATATGTGCACAATGCATGCCTTGTTTTATGCATGCCTTTAAGTATGATTTCATATCAATTAAAGTTTTTTTCAAGTAGTTTTTAATAAATTTTATAACTAAGAGATAATTATATAACTAATAATTTTATTTAATTATAATAGATAATTATATATTATAATAGATAATTTTATAACTAATAAATTTTATAACTAAAAAAATAAAATTGTATAATCTGAGTTAAATATGAAGTTAAGCGATGAAAATTGATGAAGGTATATCATAAGAAATTGATTAAAGTTTCTTAATAATTATTAAATAAAAATAATATTTTTGAAGGAAATGGGTAATTTTTGAAAACGCATTTATTGGTTTTACTTTTATTAGTTTTATAGTTTCATAGCTTTCTCTTATATTTCTCCATCTGAAATTTTCTGTAAAAATAATCTGTAATCTTTGCATAATTTTTAAGATTTTGCCAAAGAAATATGCTAATTTCAGTTTTTTTTTGACAAAGATTGTTATATCAAGATCTTTAAAAGTGAATCATCATATTTGAAATACAAAAATATTTTATTATGAATATGGTTTTTTTGGAAATATTTGTATTCATTCTATGTGGTGGTATTTCAAAAAATTCAGTAAAAGAACTTTAAAGATGATTTTAGAAGAATAGAACTTACTTCATTTATTAATATATTATTGATAAAGGTAAATATAGCATTATTGGCATAAAATAATGTAATTTTTATACTTAACATTTTAGTGCCATAGAAACAATAACTAGACATTTCCCGTACAAATTAGATCTGATAAGTAAGGACTGATATTGAGTTGCAAAAGATAGTATAGACTCTTTTATTATGTTATTTTCTTCAGTATTTATTACATAAAATGAACATTATTTTTATTTAAAAATAGTTATATATCATAGCATATTACAACAGAATTAAATGTAGCATACTATTCGCAATGTTCATCGAAAATGTGTTTGGTTTTGCATCATGATTTGTTTGGGTTTAAAATAAAAATGTGAGAAACACAATAAACGAACATTGTGTTTCTCAAACACAATAAACGAACATATGGTTTTATTTAATTTAATGATTGGAGAATCTGTTAGCTATGCAACAAGACAAAAATAACTGAGGTCATGCTTGCCTGACTGGTTTAAGCATCATTCTCATTATTGGAATGTAGTGGAATTAAACCTGCTAAACCGCAGATGCATCGTGTTCACCAAAGGTATCTGAGACATGTTAAACAAGTCTTGATCTTAATGACCTTCAAGTGAAATGATACTTCTGGGAGTGGCAGGCCAAATATAAGGATTTTTTCTTGGTACCTGCTTCGAAATTACAAAGATCCACTTTCTTTAACGTCGTTATGACATGCCCACTGGAAATTCTAATGTATAAGGTTGCATTACTTTTGCCCCTTGAAGTGCTGAAATGTGCAAATCTTAGAAGCTGGTTATTAAAAAACACATATATATATATGTACGTATATATATATATATATATATATATATATATATATATATATATATATATATATATATATATATATATATATATATATATATATATATATATATATATATATATATATATATATATATATATATATATATATATATATATATATATATTAGCTTTTCCCATCGCAAAAATCTTTACATCAAAGTTAGAGGCATTAAGAGCAACAATGTAGGATTCATCAAAATATCCTTCTGAGTAAAATATAGTACTAATATTTCCCTCGCATAAAAAGACATCAGTAAAAATATGGGTTAACTCAGAGCTTACAGTAGCTTTTATAATTACAAAATATCGCGATATAATTCCATTCTTATTGTACTCGAATTCTGCTCTAAAGTATTGATTATAAAGTGTTGATATTTCCATTTTCTCACCTTCTTCTCAAAATAAATGAGCACAATTCTAATAAAATTTATATTTGAATCTGAAAATTCATCAATTAAAAGTGTAAATATTTATTGCAAAACAATTGTACAGAGAATATTATTCAAAAACTCACAAAAATCTTGTAATTCAGATGTGAAAATATCATATTTATTTTAATTGCTTTAATGAAAACATTTCTGTTTTATACTTACATCCATTTGTAAAGAATTATACAATGGCTCCTATAAAAATGAATTTTCTGAAGAAAAAAAAACATTTTTTTACACCAGCTATAATTTTAATAAAACCCTATTGCTCAATGCTACAAAATGTTTATTATGAAAGCTACTCCTGTTACTCAATGTTGCAAAATGTTTATTATGAAAGCTACGAAACTTGATGACATTTATGCCAGATTTCATCAAAATATAGTTGAATTTCACATCTTTTCTTATAGATTATGAAAAATATGTATTTAAAAGCCAATAAATGAAAACTTAACTTTCAGAATAACTGAATGTTTTTTGAAGTATATAGATGTGACTACGCGAGACAATAATGATTAATTTAATCTTCTAATAAACAATTTATACTTGTTAGACAATACTCCGTTAAACATTGGAAAAGTTTGTTTATATATGAGAAATAATTTTATTAAGTTTCAAGATGATTGATTTTCACGATGATATATGTTAATAAAATTTTCCAATAATTTTCTTACCCTGATGCTAATTTTGAATAATATTTTTTCTGTTAATTTTAGATGATATGACTTTTACAAGTGAATAATAATATTTAGAATTTCGGTTATGTTATTATAATCATGTGTAAGTTAGAATTTTTATTTTAATTTGTGGGTCACTGTTATTATCATAAAGAGCGATAATAATAATTTTCACTTGAATTATTTTAATGAATCACTTGAATGATTTTATTTGTAATTTTTATTTAATGTTAGCGATATCTTTTTAGAGTCAAAATTATAATAATGATTATTATTGTAGAGTTATAATTTTTCTGATAATTTTGGATCATATGCAGTGAGTCTTATAGCTTGCTGCAATGATTATAAGAGTGATAATTTTTCCGATAATTTTTCAACTGCTCTATAAAGTCTTAATGTAAATAATATTTTTTGATGATTTAAACTACGATGTTGATTGTTGGTGACTAGTTGTATACCTGATGTTCTAGAATGCTCTATAATTATATGCCCACAGTGATTTCTGATTATAATTACAAGTAATTTACTATGTCAGTTTGTATGTTTACTTTTTCAGCTATAAAACTAGATATGTTATGTGTAAAAAGTAATTTTTCTTTTTAATCAGAATAAAAAGGAATTATTTTTTTATTCATTACCATCTTTATTTCGGTAAGTTTCATGATGTTTTTCGCTTAAGTAAATAGTAATTATTATTTATTTAATAAATTATTTTCAGTTCAAAAGTTATTTGAATTGCTCTTTACATATAATATTAAATTTTTAATTTAATTCGTAGAATATATTATTTTATCGGTTAGGATGCTTATTAAGGGCTTATAAATCCTGATGCGTAGGAGACAAAAAATAAATATATTATAATAAAGTTATTCTGTTTCAGATATTTGATAATTTTAGCAAGGAAACAATTCTCAAGTTTAAAGATTTTTGTCCAAAATTCCAATACATTAAAATTCCTGAAAGCATTAAGTAGTCAATAAGGTTTTTGTTTTTAAATTTTAAAATGTTTCTCGTATCATTATCAATCAAACATTCTAAAATAGTTTGAAAGACTCAAATTTAAATTTAAAAGCAAAATAAAAATACTACTGACTAAAATCGATACAATTTCAATTACTTCATAAGATGTAGAATCATACTTGCTAAACAAGATGTCCACTTCTTTTTGTCCAGTTCTCGTAATTCAATGAAAATAGGGAACATCTTTGAAAAGGCAGTTTTCTTTTTTTGTTGTACTGAAAAATCGTTTGGAGTAGAAATCCATTTAGACAAAAAACATAAGTATTCGATTAATGTTCCAAAAAAGAAATACTGAAAACCATTTGAAAGGAAAGAACACTTAAACTCCTATTATAAGACCTTAAATGAGATAAAATGCTTTAAAATTTTCTATTCATTGAAATGAATTGAATTATTTTTAGAATAAATATGAACTTTTGAGATGGAAATTCGAAGCAGTGAAATTTGAATTAATAACGGCCTGATTTAAAAGTTTTACTTAAAGATAATTTAATGCGTTTCAAATAGTTATTTCATCATTAAATCATAAAGACACCTCAAGAATTGTAATGTAAATTATCAGGCTTTAATGGCCCGTTATATCAGGGCGTTCGTTCTTGTAATTGGAAGGTGGTGAGTTCAAACCTCAGTAAAATCCATCGTATTCAGTAATGGCGGCTAAGATACGTTAAATATGCTGTGGTTGTAATGTCTTCTATGAGAAATAATACCACTGGGGTGAAAGGCTAAATCTGGGAGTCTACTGCAAGATCTCTGCTTTTAAATTAAGAAGAATCCCTTTTGGGGCTGCGATTTCACACTCACTTAGTGGCTCATTATATTAGGTGTCATTATTTATGTCCATTGTTATGCGGAAAGGTGGAAATTCTAGTAGATGGGCATTATGGAACAATAATGTAAAATATTAAATTATATCTAAAAAATCTAATATTAAATTAAGTTTATTGTTGTTGTTACTAATGACACTTGGACTAGCCAAGCTCACTATGCCTTGGCTATGCGAATTTAAGTCAATTGGAAGCGTCTTTCGTTTTAATCAGAACACCATGAAGGTGAAAGTACGTCTTTGCTTTTCAAATCCTTCGACAGATGGCAGCACCAGAGGATATACTCCCTCAATTTTGGCATTGGTCTGAAGGGGGAGTAAATTTCTCCAGACCATTGCACCCATGGTAACTGCTCAACGACCGACCACAGAAATTTCGATTGCACAGATTTAACGAGCATATATATCGCATGTACTCGATGCATCGTATGATCGCATTGGGAATCGAAACCCACCCTTCCGGATGGATGGCCGATACCCTAACCACTAGGCTACCACGGCCCTAAATTAAATTTAAATATTAAATAAAGTTTAAATGAATTTTTAATGTGATATTTAAAATTCTATATTTTTACACCAATAGCAAGAAATTAAGTTAGTATTATCTGTCATATTATTTTGTATTTGCCAACCAATTAATAACACAAACAAACTCTTTAGTCAGTAGAAAGTTATCAAACGGTGGAATGCGAACAATTTTATATTAGACTTGTCCATTAAAAAGTTATGTAATCTTTCACTATCGTAAGACAATATCTATTGATTGTAATCAACTTAGAAGATATTACAGTATCAAATTCTATACTTCCTCACGCTAGGATATATGAGCACATTTCAGAATGATAAATCAGGAAAACTGGTCAGTATACTTTTGATTCGAAAGTATAACCACAGATAATTCCACTCAGAAGAAACTCTCAAAATTTTGGTTTACTTATTTGATATTGCTTGAGATTCGATATTTAAGGTTAGCTTTATTAGCTTAGTAAATAAGAATTTTGTAATGCAGATAATTTTAAAATTTCTCATTATTTTCAAATTAATAATAAATATAATTGCAACTTTTATTAAATTTTTTGATGTAAATATATAAATATATTCTGTGCAAGTATCTAGTGAAATAATATATAAAAACCATTTTTCCTGTTAACAGTTAAAATTTTATCTGAATCATTATCACACAATTAAATTATATAAAATATTATGTTAGTTAAAAATCACAATCATTAATATTTTTAGTATGAAATTAAGTAAAATATTCATATATTTCTTAAAATTCTTTTTAAATATTATTTTAATGTATATAAAGAGTAATTAAGATATCACTATAAAGTTAAAAAATTATAACAATGATCTTTGAAACAATATAACACAAAAATTGAATTAATTTAATGATAACATATACTTGAAAAGTAAAAAAAAATATTTTTTAAATCCTTTTTTGTTCTGCATTCACAATTAGGATATTTTTAACTGGTATATTACTTAATTTTTATTTTTAACTGGTATTTAACTGGTTTCCCATTTAAAAAATTATAAATTTATAATTTCCTTCTTTATATATATATATATATATATATATATATCGTCATAATTACAAAACAAACTTTAAAATATTGCAAGCGAAAACTAATTCAATCATTCTTATCTATATCAGCTAAATCTAATTAATAAATTACAATATTTTTCATATATCCTTATAATTAATTTATAATTATTTATTTATATTCCCCAACTTTCATTTGTGCTAATGATAAAAAAAGAACAAGAAAATGTACAAATGTTTCATTATATAGGTAAGAATTATATTTTATAAATGGTCTTTAAAATTGTCAAAAAGAAAACGTTATCATCGATAAATTATTTTCTATTTATTTATATTGAAGACTTAAAATGATTACTTATAAATAAAATAAATATGTATTGATTCGATATGAAATAAATAGTAAAAAATGTAATTATTATTTATCAGTTAGAAACCTATAAAGATGAGCAGTATAAAATATTATCAAAAGCAACAACACAAGCGTATATGTTTCTATAATACAGTTTAAATCTAACAAAAGTATAAAATTGAAAAGGAAGCATTAATTGCTTCAATTATTTTGTCTGTAAATTTTAATTTTATAAAATTGATATGTTAAGACAGAATCAATCAGTAGAAAATTTTATTCTAGTATTAAATTTGGGAAAAATTCATCTTTTATTTATTTATTCTAATTTAGCCTTTATATTTCATAGTGTTTTCTATAATTTTCTCTCATTAGTGTATTATTTATTTAAAAAACTTTTTATTTCTTGATTTTGTTTATATTGACATATATACCTACTTTCACAATTGTACAATTTTAACAGAATTTCCCTCTTTCATAAAAGTCAATTTAAAAAAGCTTTGCTCACAGGAATATAATTTTTCGGAAAGTAACACATAAACAAAGGAAACATTTATTCAAAATATAAGAAATAGAAATACATTCATGATAGAAAATACAGATTGGTAATACATGATAGATAACACATTCATGATAGATAATACAAATAGATAATTTATTTAATAATATATTTATTCAAAACCAATAAATAAGTTAACTAAAAATCCTTTTTAACCGTGATTCCATAGGAATTAAAGATGCAAGAATTAAATTTATCACTGTAAAGTATAGAAGCTTTATTTCTCTTGTTTTTTTCCTTCAGTGGAGAAAACTAAGAATATATTACATTAAATTAAAGAGACGACATAATAAACTAATGCAGAAATGTTTTTCTTACAAAATGGGGAAATTATTTCCATTCTAATACTATATACTTCCTGAGAATGAACTTTCAAAATACATTTACAATATTTAGAAAGCAATTTCTGTCTAGTACTCGTTTCAAACATGGCTTCCGACATCAAATTCTGCTTCAAATCTCAGGCCCCATCACAGAGATCAAAACTAACGCCGTATCTTTTACCATGAGTCAGAGAAGATCTTGCCTTCGACATGTCTGCGACTATCTTGGAGTGGTTCCAAGAAATCATAATCTCTTCCTGACATCAAAGGATAGCCAAGAAATGCCCCCTAGACAGGATTTCTGATATATGCAAGATAAGTCTGTGTAAGGACTTTCTCTAATATATTTTTTATAAATATGATTCTTAAAAATTTGTAAGCTGAGATATATTATGCAGTATATATTAAAACCATACAGTTTAGTAATGAAATATATAAAGCGTGAATAATTTTAAAGGATTGAAACAATTGAATTAGAATGTTTCAAATAAAATATTGAATTTCATTTATCTAAAAATTTTAATTTTTATACAAATTTATTTTCACGCATTTTTTTTATTCACAATAATTTTATTTTTTAAAATCATTTTGTTTTCTTTTCCTTTAAAATCTCATGTAAATTTAATTTTTGCATCACTGGAAAATAAAAATTTAAGTAATATAAAGAAAATTATTATTGAATATGTGACGGCCCGATGGCTGAGTGGTTAACGCTCCTGACTCCTAAGATGTGGTTCCCGGGTTCGAATCCCTGTTCGGGCATGTATGTTACTTCTTTCTCTGTTCTCTCTGAGTTTCTCTATCCTTCTTCTGTGATGATGTATGAATGTGGCCCACCCTATAAACGGGTGTGTGGTGGTATGGCGCGGGCAACGCTACTCGCCTCCATGACTTGGTTGACAGGTGCCCGCTGGGTAACGACAAATGAATAATAGTTACTGGCCTTGTTGTGGCATAGGGTTCGTCACCCAAGTGCCCGCCGTTGAAAAAAATAATTGAATATGTTTCTAAAGAGGAAATTCTCGATGACATAAGGCAGCTAAAATACTGAGTGTGATGTTTAGACTTTTCGACTGCTTAAGTCCTCGGGGAAAATTTAAAAGTGAAATAAGTAATATTATGTATTCTAAAATTTTAAATCATTATAATGTAAGTAAAAGAAAAATATAAAAAGGCATGGAAAGGAGGATTATATCATCTGTTTGCAATAAAAGACTTATTTTTAGAGTTTGCTGCAAAACAGAGGCTTACTACACTCAGAATAGCCCATTCGGACTAGTAAATCTAAATCATATGCAATAATCTCTCATATAAAGTGTAAAATCAAATAGGGGTTTCGGAAATTAGAAAATATCCGAGACAGAGTTAAAGCACCGTAAAAATGAGAAAATGAAGTGGACAGAAAGTCAGTACTTAGGAGGATACTGGAAAAAATACAATGTTGGCTTTAACATTTTTGCACCATGGAAGAATGATCTTAAGAATATCTAAATAACATAAATGGATGATGAGGCTGGGATGTGCAAATGATTATTATGTAAGTGAACTTGGAAGACAAAAGAGATACAATTGACTTCGAAAGCAATGCATAAAAGAAAAGTTAGGCAATTAATTTTAAGTTAGGAATTAGATCGAGAGTTTCTCAAAACACTGTGTTTTATTACGAATAATAGATGTGCATCGCAGATCTACCTCCTCGTGGTGCACCCTGTTTTCGTGTAGCGGCTAAATGATCTGCAACTCTTCCTTGACCACCGGGCATGACTGCCTTCTTAAACACCTATGTAGAACTAACCTTTCTGCAGACTCTGCGATCTTTGGAAGGAGATAGACGTACACCACCTTCGTCGCTGTCCAGAACTATTAGAACCTTCCTCCTGCGATCGCTGCTGGCGTGCTCGAGACATTCTCAGCACTTTATAGACTTTTCTATGTTCACTTGCCTGTCTTACTTATTCTTTCTGTATTTGAGGCGATATGGTTTTTGTAAAAGCGGCTTTTGGAAATAAAACAAAATTTCAAATAAGAAGAATAAATGCTTATCAGCAAGTGTCGGAATTTGATAGTTTGGCTCATTGCTTATAGAGAGTATGGATTATCAAACCAATGGTATTGCATGATTAAATATTCGCATGACATTGATTGCATTGATCGAAAGTCAATCAGTGTCATGCGAATAGGGAGTTGGTAGTTTGCTGAATCGTTGAGAACTCAATGGGAAGCAGGACCTCAAATTTCGCCCGTGAATAAACACCCCAGAAGACAGACACATTATGAGGTAGTCCTTGCATAATCCTACAACCATATCATGATTTGCTTGCAGCAATTTCACTATCCACTTGTTGCTTAGGATAAATTTTTTTTTATATTTTTTATTTGCTTTCTAATTTAATAACGTTGCAATTTTGTTGGCCAGCTATGTAATACTTAGCTTGAATGATCCGAGCAGGAGTATTTGTTATTCTCATGTTTTATTAAGTGTATTTTAAGATTCCTACACTAGTAAGAACAGTAATGTTCTGTAAAGGTGTGAGAAGTATTTGCATGTAAAGGAAATGTACTAAAGGAACTCTGCAACGAGTTCCTTTGAGAATGAGCTCTTGTTGCTATCGAAAATAACTCTAAGCCTTTTGATGTAATTTTTAGAGGGTCGAGAAAGAAATTTCAGCAAAGCAATGTATCTTGTTATATATCTAAATTACTAAAAATTGTTTTCTACAGGATAGAATCAAAGTTTTAATCTCATCAAGTCGTAATCTATTCTTGAATTAATAAAAACATTTGTTGACGTTATTTAGCTCATTATACTGCATTGAAAAATGAAATTTGGACGTTTAATTGCCAATTTTAGTATGTAGTTTTTAAAACGTGCCGTATTAACTATAAAAAATAACCAAACAAAAATGTTAGACATTATTCATAGTAATGTAAAATAAATAAACTCCCCACGTAATTCTTTTATATAGGAACTGACAAAGAATTAATGGGAAAGCAAATCTACAATTACAATGGCCTGCAGATGTCCATCTTTATTGAATGTTTTAACGCTATCATTTTATCAATGGTCACTTCCATAACTGCAGGAAATAATGTTTTAAAAACTTGTATTTTTCAATAATTGTCATAAATATTTTTTTGTTTCATAATTGAAGATGTGTGATCAAATTATTTTAAGGTTTTCAAAATGTCGACATTTCTATGTATTTTAAAAATATCATTTTAATATGCATACTTTTATATATTTCATAAAGCAGTTATAAATTACGAAGAAACTAAGTAATAAAAATGTGTATAAAAATCCCTTTTCAGGAGCAATATGAAAAAAATGGCTAAAAAGAAAATTTTTCTGTATTCATTTACATTCATAAATTATGTATTTAAAAATACTTTTCATAATAATACTGAGCATATATATGTGTCAGTCATATAAAAAAAGTTGAAATTCTCTTTACAAAATATATGAGATTAGGAGATGCTATGATAAGCTCATTTATACTTTTCTTTAAACAGGATTATACAAAAACATATGTTATCAAGGCAAAATGAAAGAATGTAAAATCATTCAACCATTCCTTTAAACTTATTAACATAGAAACTGTTTTCAAATTCAACAGAATTCTTGTTCAACTGAAAAAGAAAAATCTTTCCACTCGGAGCATTTTACATTTGAATAAATTGAAGATCAGAACAAAATTTTCTTTTTTTACCACATTAGGAGAAACAAAGATGATTTATTTTTGAATAGATGCAACTGAAATAAGAGGATTTAAGATGTTTTAAATGCGAATCATAAAAGTTTTTGAGATGTATTAAATACTACGTAGTTTATATCGCTGGAATACTTTAAGGGAAAGTAAAAGGAAAAACAAATTTATTTTTATTAAATATTCTGACTTTTTTGTAGAATCAAAACAAAAAACACCCATCTCAAACTGAATGATTAAGAATATACAGCGGTAAAATATTACGTATAAATGTCTCATTTGATGTTTTATGATTACTTTTACTTGTGACGGTTAATTTTAATGGTATTAATATTTCAAAGTGGAATACATAACTTAACATTACCATTCAAATATACATCCTTAAGTGGTAATCAATGCAAGGAATTACTAAGCAGTAACCGTAAATAACCCTAACTAATCAAATTATGAAGCTGATACACATAAATTCTAACAAAATACACTTGAAAAAATTCAATTGCAGTTATCATCAAATATTTATTTGTATTATATACATACATACATATATATATATATATATATATATATATATATATATATATATATATATATATATATATATATATATATATATATGTATATATATGTATATATGTATATATATATATATATACATATATATAATTTGTTTTTTAATAAAAAAGTTTTAAAAACCAAGTTTCAAAATATTACTAAAAGACAGCAGATTGAAAATGAACAGCTTTAAGATTGCTCGACGAAATCGATTAACATTAAAATTATTCAGGAGCAAAAAAACCATTTTAATGCCATTTTAATGCTTAATTAATTTCGGTTATTAAGACATGTAAGGATTATAACTGGAATTTATTGCTGATTTATTAGTTTTTTTTAAAACGAAGAGAGGATATTTATGATTAAGTATTCTTTCATATATGGTATGAATAGCAGTGACAGCAGAATAATTAACAGATTATTACCTGAAAAATAAGCAAATCATGGTTAAAAGATTAAATTAAAGGAAGTTGCTCGATTTGAATTAATACTTAAATTATTATTCATTATTCAACTTGTTATTGTTGCCAGTTCTTTTAATTCAAACTTCTGCTGATAATTTCATTTGTTTGCACCTTTAAATTTTCACTTTCAACGATGGAAATCAGGTGTTTAGCTTTTATCAGATATTTTGTCCTGTTTTTTTCTTTTCAAGTTCCAAAATGGTGCTCTAAAGTTTTCACGAGTTTTGTGAAAAAACTCAACCCTACTCAATGCGAGCTATAAGCCTACGAGCATAAAGCTCCAAAACTGTTTTTGTCATAGTACTACTACTATTTTCTTTTCGCTTAACTTTTTTCAGCGTTTCTTTTTACATTATATGTATATATATATATATATATATATATATATATATATATATATATATATATATATATATATATATATATATATATATATATATATATATATATATATATATATATATATATATTATAGATTTTTACTATTAACTTTAAGTCTTATTTTCATTATTTCAGAAAAATTTTCTCGTAAATGATTACTTGTATGTGTATATTCTCCACTGATTCAGCTGATTTCATAGAAATTTAGATTAAAAAGTGCTTTTCTATTTCAAATATGTTTTTTCTTCTTGTATGTTCAATAAATGCTATGACCTATAAAATATTATGTGTCATATTTGTCCCATCTGAATTCTTAAAAAAATGTAAAAACTATTCTAGTAGTTTAAAGATAAAATTCTAGGTTATGCTATCATTTCTGAGAATCTCTGTTTCTCCAATAACAAGAACACAGTTAACATCTAGTAATATTAGCCCCAATAGTGGAATGAACCTGAATTGGCATCTTGTTCTCTAAGCACTTACAAACGCAATTATTCTTTAACTCATCAACGAAGTATATTGAGGCTTATGAATTTTTTAATGTCCATAAGAACTTTCAGCACGATCATCTTCTGCGATGTCTGGCGTCAAAACATCTCTTCATAGTAGTTAGAATGATGCCTTTTCAGCAAAGCTGTTATGATCTATGCTGAAGAAATAATGATTTCAAATCTTTCATAAACACAATCAAACTCAGAGTTTATATGTTTTTATATTATCATGAATTTATATTAAACGCTTCACTTTAAAAATAACAAACAAATAGGAATAAATTTTGACTAATGGAGGATAATTTTATAGAAATCGTTCTTAAATATTTCAACTTAACTGTATTGGTAAACAAGCATTTATTTGGCGTATTTTTAAAAGCATTTAGACCGTGTCAAGTATTGTTCTGAAACCAACTTTTTGGGGAACATAATTTCTCGCATTTTCTGATTTTTAATGTAAATAATTTATATTTTAATTTCTAGAATAGCAAACTTCAGTACTCACAAAAAATGTTAGTAAACAAATAAATTTCTGTATATGTTTCATTGTAGAGACAGAGTAATTCGTACTAAATATTAATTGTGAAATGTTTTATACTATGTGTGTGTGGTAGCTATTCCTTTCCCATAAACGGATTAAGATTTGTGTACATTTCACTATAAGGATATGAATGTCAAATGAACTAATATGTACTTAATTTCAATTAAATTTAATGAGATTTGTTAGAAATTGATGCAAAATGTGTAAAATGGGTTTAGGCAAAAAAATTACACTAAATTTTAATAAAAAATTACATAAACAAAATGATAGAGTATTTTAAAATGATTGATTGATAATTTAATGAATAAAGACAAAATAATTTTTTTTTGCATTAGCAATATATTTAATACTAAAGTTCATATAATATTGTATATAAAATATTATAATAATACTGTACGCGTAAAATATTACAATAATATTGAAAATAATGTAGATTTTTTGAGCGTACTACAGTAATACAAATATTTTATAGTTGAAATTACATTAAAGATTGTGCATAGAACCCGAAGATAGCATAATAAAGCAGATAAATAAACAGATATAAATTTCATTCCACTGGTTTTAAAGTTGAAACAAGGATTATAATAATGAATGATTCATTTTCCGTACTTTCAGTTGCACCAAAAGGCATCAGATGTTTCACACTGATGGTGTAGATAATACATTAAGAAATATTAAATTTATATAATAATAAATACAACATATTACGTAGAAAATCAGCAGTAACAAAGACAGAAGTATCAGGATAATTGTTCAAAAATTATGTATCAAAAGATAGAAAATAAAAGCGAGATCAAATTGTAAGCATACAAAATTAATAAATTACAAAACTACTTTTGATAAACCACTATATATGTATGTATGTATGTATATATATATATATATATATATATATATATATATATATATATATATATATATATATATATATATATATATATATATATATATATATATATGTATATATATATATATACATATATATATATATATATATATATATATATATATATATATATATATATATATATATATATATACATACATACATACATATATATATATATATATATATATATATATATATATATATATATATATATATATATATATATATATATATATATATATATATATATATATATATATATATATATATATATATATATATATCTATCGTGTTAAAAGAGAAATTGATCTACATAATGATGTTTTCTTCTTGCATTTTCTACCTTTAAAAAGTAATGTTTATGTTATAATGTTTAAAAGATTTATTATTGAAAAATATGTTGGGAAACATTGAGAGAGGGTTATAAGTGTTCTGAATGACAACATTCTCAGTTTTTTCATATCATGGTGTTCTTCCCTTTGGCAGCTTTTGATGGTATTCTGTAATGTTGATTCTGCAGGTGGTCTTTTCTTTGCTAAATGGTGGACCATCTGCATCAGGAAACTACTGCTGTTATTTTGACTCAGTATACTTGTAGCTAGATATTATTTTGCAAGAATATTGATGATATGTCTTTTCATATTGCTACGTAACTAGAAAAAAGCTTTGAAGGAATTTCAGCTTTTTTCTCAAAAGACTCAAAGCTGTGACGCAAAATGGTTTCCAAGCTCATTCCGTAGTAATCCTGTATAGTTTTCATATAACTAGCTTACTTTTTCTTAGAGTTTTCAACTATTTGTTAGCTTAGTAATGCCATGATTTTCTTTTCAAATCATTTTTTCTCAAGTACAGTGAAATTGTGATACCTATTAGGTTGGTACAGAACTTCATGATCAGAATTTGGATTTAAAGGACTTGCTACAGGAATTCACCATTTACCCTTGTACTTAAGTGATCCGTGTTTCTCTCATCAAGTATAGTAAAATTTGATGCTCACTGAAATTTGATTTTATAGGCCTTATTACTTTAGGTAGAGAGTTCATTATTGGCCCTTCTACTTCTATGGTTTAGAAATATGTGATTATTTTCATCATCCATGATCAAAGCGAAATATTCTATTGAAGTAATGAATGAATTTGTTATGGTGTGAAAATTTGATTTATTCGTTAGTTATTCATAAGTACATATAGCTGACAGTTCTTCTATCTGAGACTTAATGGTAAGCTTAACAGAATCTTTCACAATTTCTAATAAAATATAGATGTTAATTGTAATAATTAAGATATAAGACTAAGACTAATGATATGCAATTATTATACATAAAATGTAATTTTTATTATAATAATTACATGTTATGAGTCTAAATTCTAGTCTGAAATATGACATCACACAGTGATTAGCTGAATAGTTACATTTGTGAATGTTTTATAGCATCAATCAAATTTTTCCTTATCGGAATACATATAATAATAGATGATTGTTCTGATTGATTTTAACTGTGTTGTTTCTGTTGTTGCACCAGCATACTTCCTTGTACCTAGTTCTGAGATGGGGTTTACCCTTTGGTGTACAAAGCCGGTGGGAGTCTTTGTAAATTTGAATCCGGGATCAAGTAGAAGACCCAATAAGACTAGACTGGTACCCACAAAGGTACCATGTTAATTCGAAGATATTGCAATTGCATCCAATTATAGTTCCACAGCTGTCTTTGTTAGACACAACGAATCTTCGGTTAATGCGGGATTTGAACGGAATGTATTCCAATAGTGAGAACAAAGCCCTGACCAACCAAGGCCGAAAATTCATTGTATTTTATATTTCCAGATTTGGATTCAAGGAGTGGATGTAAGAGCATCTTCTGCTGCAAATAACTTTTTGAAAATAAATTTAAGTGAGAAAGAGTTATTAATACAGTATAAAAATTGGCACAGTACGGAGTCCCTCCTTATAGCAAAATGCGTTTTTGGTTGACGATTTCTGCAGACTAAAAACCAATTTTAAAGCACGATCAAATGACGAGGATGATATTAGAGCTTAACCCTACCTCTTTGCATCTCAAAACAGAAATTTATGACTATTACCAATTTACTTGACAACATATCATTAGTTGACATAATAGATCTTCAGCTGCTTTCTAGTCACTATATCGATTCCTTTCAGATCCAGATTACTGTTCTTACATACTTCATATATTGTGTGCACTAATTGCTCCATGTTTTCATGTATTGTGTGCATTAATTGCTCCATATTTCAGTAGCATATTGAATAGACATATCTACTATATTTTAAGCCGCCCAATTTGTCTAGTGGTCAGTTTGCCTGACTGCGGATAAGGAGGTCCTGGGTTCGAATCTCAGTTCGGGCATGGATGTACACTCTCTCTCTATCTATCCTGTCTTTGTCCTTTCCTTGTATGAATGAGGTGTGAATGGTTGCCTACCCTATAAACGGGTACCTATTGACTGTATGTAGAGCAAAGTCGTACTTTCACCTTCATGGTGCTCTGATTAAAACGAAAGACGCTCCCAATTGATTTAATTCGCATAGCCAAGCCATAGAGAGCTGGGCTTGTCCAAGTGTCATTAGTAACAACAACAACAACTATATTTCAAAAAAACGTAAATTAACGATTATGAAAAATAATATAATTTCATAATTTCTCCGATTTAATTATTCAGGTTAAATTTTTAATATTTATTTCCTCAAAATAAATTCATTTTGCTTTAGTAATAAGATCAACTAAATGCCAATCGACTTTAAATAATTGTCCAACACTTTCATATAAGATACAACTAGTTTCATATATCATCTGACAGATCAACTTTTCTTTTCGATACTATTTAAAAATATTTTCTAACTAGTCATCCTATCGTTCTTCCAAGAAAAGAGTGTACAGTCAAATAATTTCAATTTTTGATATGTAGAAAAGTAAACATTTTGAATTTCTTACCAGCGCTTCACTGTATTCAAATTTTTAATCAATATGAAAAGGCACTGTATATTAATTTATTTACAGTGGCATCAAAGAAAAACGTTTTTTTAAAAAAATAATTCTTCTGAGATTTGAAATTAAATGCGTCAAATAATTTAAATTCAGAACAAAAGTTATTTCATGACATATCATTCACCTTTTTTTCTATATTTGACATCAAAGATATTTCCTTCATAAAAATAAAATAAGAATTAAACTACATTCTATATTTTCAATTAACTTGAGTTCTTGTGGTTTTATGCAAAAATATTTGCATTAAATAGAGAAGATTGAAAATGAAACAATTTATTTAAAATGATTAATAAAATATTTTAAGTATTTTGAAACTAATTTTTCAATTGCGTTTATAACGTCCAAAAAATGTTTTTTATCTAGTATCTAATTAAAACCATAATATGCAATTTTGTTTATATTAAACTAAACTATTTCACTAGAAGTATTATAACTAAACTATTCCATTAGAAATATTTGGAAGAATTTAATTTACACACACTTTTATTCGTATCCACAGAAATTCTTGGCAAATTAATTTCTAGCTTCTAGGAAAGGAGAAAATATTTTTTTATAAAATATTTCTGGAAATTAATTACCAACTGTTGATTGAACCAGTTGAACCTACTCCATGAAAATCTCAGAAGAATTTATATAGTTTTGGTACATGTGTGTGTGGTTAATGGAACTGAAATCAATACTTGTACTGATATAAGTAAGTATCGAACATATAATATTAATTTCCGAGTTCATTAAAAAAAGAAACTTAAAGTTTGTTATAGCTTTAGAAACGTTTTGATTTATTCAATGTCCACACACACACATTTCAGGAAATTTAAAAATAAAGAACACAATATAAGAATTAGAATTTCAAAAATTTATAGCGCGCGCTTGTCCAACAAATATCATATTTTTTTTACCTTTTACATACATTATAAAGGATATCTCTTAGACATAATAAAAGTTAACATTCCTTTTTTAGGTATAATAAAGGTTTTTCTTTTTTTAGATACAATAAAGGACATTTTTCTTTTTTTAGACATAATAAAATATATCTTGCATTTTTAGACATAATAACGAATATATTCCTTTTTTTGGATATAATCAAGGATATCTTCTCTTTCTCATATACAATAAAGGATATATTTCTTTTTTACATATAATAAATGTTGTGGTGAAATTTGGTAACATCAGGAAAACTCTGAGAAAAACCCAGATTCGTTTCAATAATTGAATGACAAAGGCAAAGATTCGCATCAAATATTATAATTAATTATTATAACATATATTATAACAAATATTAAATAAATATTCGCTAAAATAATATAACATAATAATTTATTTTAGTAACTTTATTCTAAGAGAAGTTTACATTTACAAATTAAATCATTCTGTATCCAAATAATTGATGAAATTCTGATTATTAAGTTCTTTAGCGACATTTACAAAATAATATATAATAACTAAGTTTGTCCTGACGGAATAAGACCGAGAGGTCAGACTCACTCCTTTTAGAAGTATTGGTTTGCGTGGTCACCTATCGTCAATGGCTTCTCCGCTCTCCAGTGTCGATGATTCTCTTCTTTAATCCACTTCTCGTCCTCTACTAGTCATCTTCGTTATCCATTTCCATCCAACGATATTTCAACATCTCGCTTGGCTTGCTGCTCCGTTGCTCAATTGCTTTTCTTAGTGCTCAGCATCTCGTTTGTTCCTCCTGTGTTTTCTGCTTTTTCTTTGTTATCTCTCATCAGAATTTGTTGTCTCTTCTTCATAATTTCTTCTCTTTTATTCTCATTCTATTTGTCGGACGGCTTATGGCTCCATTCAGTAAAGTTGAAACAGTGCTTCTACTGGATAGGGCAGTTGTACTCCGTTTACGACTTGGATCTTTCAGCGCCTCTCATTCCTCCGCTCAATGAGGATCCAATCTGTAATCGTAGACTCCTTTTTTGTGTCTTCTCTTTTAGATGCAGTTTTCAATTCTTCATAATTCTCATCTTGGCTCCTCCTCTTTACACAATTGGTTCTCTAAAGCTCTATAGTACCTCCTATACTTCTATGGGATAGGTCAGAAATCTCTCATCTTCAATCCCGACTGGTCAGATTTACAGTTAAAAGATATTATTAAACACACACATTCTTGAAGTTTACTCAAGGAAAAACTTATTCTTTTATTACACTTGTCTCATTGTGCCAATTTTTATTACATTCTTTCCTTTATTTTTCAACAGCATGGTTTGAAAGGAAAAGAGGAAAAGCTCTTAAATTTAAGATAACAATAACAATATAAACATCTGTTTTCTCAGTGTTTGGTTATGTCTCATTTTACATTACGACAATAAAAAATATCTTTCCTTTTTTTAGATATAATAAAGAATATCTGTTCTGTTTTAGAATTTCACCCTCTTTAGATGGAAAGACATAAATGAAAATGTCAGTAAAATTAAATGAAAATTCAGAAATAAAGAACATTATACTAAAATTTAGACAATAATTTATTTTACTGTGCATGCTCAATTGAATTATTGTATTTTATTTGTCTTCTTTTAGATATTAATTACATGGAGCCATGTAAAGGAAATCACCAGTCATATTTAATGGAAATTATCTGAATTACCGACAATGTAAGGAGTCGTTATTGTTTTCTGAACGTATCTGGCTAGTTTAATTTTCACCTTATTAATGTTTTTAATTTATCAAAAGTATTTGATTATTCAATTGGGGATACAATTAACGTGGAAAGACAAGTATTTAAGATACATAGATTCGAAAGGAAATATTCTTTGTCATAGAACATTAATATAAGTCTCATTTATTTTACTAGGAAGTTTTTGCAATAATATTTTAGGTCTGTTTATTTTTTCCAATTTGTAATATTGAATCAAATCCAAATGACGAAATCAACACTAAGTGCGGCTTTTCTTCTTTCCAAACTTCTGGACTATCTGTGGGACATCAAATTTTACGTAAAATTTTAAATAAATGGTCCCTCACAATTTAATTTTCTTCGATTGAAATTGGTATCGAATTTTTAGCTTTAAATTAGTGTCAGGGTTAATTGAATGCATTTGATAGGAACTTTAAAACGGCCATAAAAATTATTTAGAGTATCCATCTATGATATTAATGTACAAAGTTTAGAGTTAAAATTATAAAATTTCTTATGTTTTCACTCTAAAATGCTTTATAAATTTAGAAGCATTTATTCGAAATTGATTAAAATGCGTGAATATGCAGATCGAGATAAAGAGATTAAAAAATTTAGAGTTTTATTGTCTAATCAGGTATTTTAAAGCGAATTCGAATTCTAATTGGAACTATATTCAAAACTATTGTGCTGCAAGTAAATACAAATATTCCTGTAAAAGTACAATATTAAACAAAATTTCTTTCATAAAGTTCACTACATTAATATTTTTAAGTAGTTAAAATATTGAAACCCAGGGGGTTTGCGGCAGCGATTCACGCTCCCATAGCACAGGTCAGAGGTTCGATTTTCTGGCTGGGTATGACCGACCCAGCCTTTCCTCCCTTAAGTGGGTCAATAAAACTGCGTACCAAGCATTGGGAACTAAACACTGGGGGTTTCGCATTAGGCTGACTACCTAATCGGGACATATGGTTCGCACC
This sequence comes from Latrodectus hesperus, assembly GCA_037975125.1. Taxonomy (NCBI): domain Eukaryota; kingdom Metazoa; phylum Arthropoda; class Arachnida; order Araneae; family Theridiidae; genus Latrodectus; species Latrodectus hesperus. The sequence continues at coordinate 52,449,616 of CM075861.1, forward strand.
CCAGGACCTCTCGGTCACGAGAACAGAGATGGGCACGGTAGGCCTTGTGGCCCACATGGGCTGTCGTGCCATGGTGTTTAGTTCTCAATTCAGTTAAAATATATGGCGACTTTCACCTTTATTATAGAAAAAAATAAAATTTAAATATTTATACGAACATTCAATATATTGACATCCTATTCTAATTTTAGTTAAAAGCTAATTAATAGAGGTTAATATTTCTCATGTATTTATAATAATTACTCGGATTATGCTCTTAACAACTTAAAATCAAATTTGTTATAATGGAAAGAGAATTTCTTGATAGATAAAAAGAATGATATTTCAATTAAATCTATTATAATTAAACAAAAATTTCTGATGGGTCTTGAAAGGATATATGAATTTTAGTTAAATAACCCCTTGTGTGTTTTTTTTAAAAAAATCACATTCATTCGCTTTATACAGGCATATGTTCATTTGGTAAATAATTAAAACAAATATAATGGTAACAATGGAGCTAGCAAAGATTGAAAAAAATGTAACACTATTAGAAATCTATATCTTTGTTAAAAAATATAAAAAAATTGCCTATATAATTTTTATTCTATTTTAGAAAAATACTTTTGAGTGTAAAATAACATGTTAAATTGTAATTGTCTCCTAACACAAGTTTTCAACTTTCACATAATATTATCTTATAATTCAATGTTTTTATTGTAACACTATAATAACTGTAGAAACGTGATTTTTTTCATTTATTTCAAATTCAAATATTTATTCAGCAAGGAAATAACAAATATTGAAAAGTTAATTTATTAAAATTTCTTCCTTATATTTTGCTAAAATAATCCTTCTATTTTTTAAAAATTGCGATTCATGCAGAGAAAACGTTATTTTAGAAAGGTTTCCAATTACTTTTAAAGTAAATATTATCACTAGATGTTTAATGCAATACATTTTAGTGCTTTTATTTTACTACAAAATTTTGAAAAAATGTATTACTTCCACACTAAAACTAACTTTTAAATATAAAAATATTCAGATTTATTATATTTTAAGAATAATTTATAAGTAATAAGAGATTATATTACAAGCTTCAATCAAATTGTTTTTTTAATAAGGGTGCATACGAAAAGTTTTACATAATTTAATATTTGTTCAAAGGATAACAAATGCATTTTTAAAGTTTGAAAATTTCCAGAGATGGTTTTAATTTTCTTTTTTGAGTCGGTTTTCGTTTGTTGATTTAATCTTTACGTGTTATTAATAGAGGACAATAAACTTTACTGAAGGAATGTGTTTCTTATGTTATTAATGAGGATTATTTCAAAGAAAGATGAATTAGTTTTTATTTCTTAAGAAAACGGAACATGATGTACAAAACAGCAGTATTTTTCCTATGCATTTTGTAAAATTCATTGCTTACAAATGGAACTCAAGAGCGTTGTTGACCTTAAACTCAAAACTGCAATTAAGAGAATCGACATATTTACCCCTATTTGGTTTCAAGTAGACTACCGTGAGATATAAGTCTGTTTCAATAGGGTCAAAATAATTGGAATCTATCTAACCATTTATATCCTTAATTTAAACATATCGTTAATATTTCATGACTTATTTATCAAATACTTTGTACACTTTACTAGTAAACATAATTTAACGTCTTAATCTTTGGAAATCTGGGTTTTCAAATGGCAATATTCTTTACAAAATGTTTGATATTAGTGCGTAAAAGTTCACATTTCATAAACATATAATAAAAAGGTTCTTTCATAATGGTATGTATGTTGCACATACGTGTTTAATACACGATACATTTATTTATTATTTTACTTTAATTGCCCTATTTTTACGCATGAGTTTATATTTTTCCAAGATGTTTTGCTGCGCAACAGACTTAATACCGTTTTTAAAAACCAAATGATCTACGCTGAAATATTAGACATACATGCTATTTTATAGCTTATTTCCTTCATTTTTAAAATTTAATTATATAATATTTTGTTTCATTAGAACTTTAATCTAAAATACTAATAAAATTATTTAACATTTCTTTGTTTAAAAATTTGTTCAATATTCTAAAAATAAGTATTTATTGTTAAAATATTAAATACAATTGATTTTTAAAAATTATATACGTCAATATATTGTTATAAAGTGTCTAATTTGTTTTGAAAAGCTTTCTTCCTAATTATACTTCTAGAAATAATTATCCATATGCTTTTGAGTGTGTTACAGGCTATTTTAGCTAATGTACACAGTATATATAAAAAATTTAAATTATTAAATAAACAATTTTGGAAGTACTTGTAAATTATCCTACAAAATTAAATAATCATCTTTAATAATAATGAATAGTAAATTTTATGATTATATTGTTTAATTTTCTATGAAACTTGTGCCAATACCTAATTATTTGGCTTAACTGTTTGATTTTTAGTGAATTTTGTGTAACTAATAAATAAATATAAGCTTTAATAATTTAGTAGAAGGTAATAAACTACCCAAATATATCAGATAAACATCACAAATCTTCTAAATTTCATAAAATATATTTGCAATATGAAACTATAATTTAAAAGTAATAAAATACATATTCTTAAAATATTTTTTACATCGTCTTAGATGAAATGTTACCATAAATTTTAAGATAAATAAAGACTTAAATGAAGAAAACTGGAAAGAATAAGCAATTAATTTTCCAGTTATTAATATTTTGGTTTGTTAGTGTAATTTTGGAGTTCTCATTTTGTTAAAATTTACTTCTAATAATCACAAAAATTATGCTAAATTTCAGCTTAATTACATTACAAAAAATTTCAATTCATTTATGAATTTTACCATTATAAAATGTATATTTATCAATATTTAAAACGCTTTAAAATAAAAAAACAATTGTTCATTGTTTTTGTACGTAAAACGTGTCTAACTTTTATAAGGCAAACAATAAATATATAAAGTCAGAAAGTATTAATTTAAAGCTCAAGTTATACTAGCAGTATATTTTTATCCTTCGTTCAAATCCTGTTACATTTATTAACCCTATTAATTCAATGTAAAGCTTTCTTTCAAATCATTTGATAGTATTAACAATGCTTATGTGTAATTTAAAGTAAAGCAAAACAAATAAGAACTAAAACTATTTTAAATTTGAATATGTCTATATGATTTCAGGATTTAATTTTTAGTCTTTCCAATTAAAACACAATAAGTTTTTAAATTTAATAAATAAGTAATACTCAACATAAAGTAATACGAAAAAAGGCAAGTGATGTAAAATATTTTTTCAATTCTCAAAGAAGTTAATAGGAAAAAAATCACACAAAGCTGAAATTACTTATTATCTTTGAAAACAGCATTTGTTTTTTCCAGGTGATTTAAAGATATCAAGGCTTTTTAACAAAAAAAATTTTATTTGCATTCAAATATCAGTTTTTTACATTATTTTTTCATTTACGGAAATTGTAAAAGCTGCTTTTTAGTTTTAAACTGAAATTTATTTCGGATGAATAAATTCTTCCTAACAAGAGTTCGTGTCAATTCTTCATATATTTAAATATTTTACCCTAACATATTTATAGATTGAAAGAAAAGTATTCCCCTTTTTCTCCCTTTTATATAAATTCAGCTCTTACAGAAAAAAAAAGTTTGGACTAAACTTTCCATTTTATTCTCAGGCGGTACTAGAGTCTTTTCTTCTTTATTCGCTTGTAAAACCTAAGAATTTCTGAAAGAGAAATTTGATGCAGTCAATAGAGACGCAGCGGTGAGTTTGTGGGGCACTCAAAAATAAGTATGACAATATAAACTTTTCTTGTAACAAATCCATGGATGGTTGCTTTTATTAAAATGCAAATTGTTAAGGGAATGCATTTGTACTTAGGGAATATTTTTAAATTTCATTATTTCAGAACATAAAAGCACGTACGTATTTAGATAAAAGTGTTCTCATTTGATTCTCATTAAAATGAAACTTTGATAAGTTTTAGTTACAATAATAGATTTAATTTAACACAAATACTTTATGTAAATTTGTAAAGAAGTTTTTTTACTTTTATGTAAATTTGTAAAGAATATGCTAACTATCTTGATCAAGCGACAATCCAATTGATTTTCGCGAAGAAATTGTTTTTATTCCTTCCATAGTGATAAGAGTAGTAATTTTGTGATAATAAGAGTAGAAGCTATTACTAAAGTATTATTAATCAAATATTATTATTAATGGTTTTAAAAATTAATAAAATATTGTTTTTAAATTAGATGTACAATTAACTATTTAATTCATTGTCTTCAGAATAATTGAAATAGGAAACAACATGTGATGTATTCTAAAAAAGGAATCTACATTTGAGAGCATATTTAACAAAATTGAAATTTTTTATTCATTTTTCATTAACAATAAATCCGAAATAAACATAAATTAAAACAAGTTCAATTTATTAGAGAGTCACTAATACAGGAAGGAGAGAAAGATTATCAGATTTGACAAGTAATTTTTTTGATGACATGTTGTAAAAAATTCGAAAAACTTTTTTGGCTCTTTTTCAGCTATTTTTTTTTTTGTAAATTCCGAGAAAAAGACAAATTTATAAAAATATTTACTTCCAGAAGTAGATTAAATTATATGTGAGTTAAATTGGTGACTAAGAACACAGAGCGATATACCGTAGTTTGCTATGAAGTAATTTTTGTTGCTGTATATTAAATAATGATAACTTCTGTAGTTTTAGTGCAATTATATTACACATTAGATCTATTAGTAATCCATAGAATAAGCACTGAAAGAATTTTAAAATATATATGAATGCATAATAAAATATGTTGCATGTAAAAAAATGTGTTGGGGAATAGAATATGCTTGTCTACCCATCGTGAAAAATGATTCTCCAAATCTTAAGTACCCAACAGAGAAGTGAATCTCAGAAATGAACATATCAAATTTGTGAACATTACAGAACCTTAACATTATATATGCAAGTTTCTTTTGTAATTAATCATACATATTTGAATTTATAAAAATTTTGCATAAGAACTTATTTCATATTTCCATCAACAAAATCAATCGTTTTTAGAAAAATTAATGATATTTGATGACATAGGGTAGATATTTCGGTAAAATTCTCTGGAGCTTATTTGGCCAATTTTTTTTGGAAACTCATGAAAAAGCAGAAAAATATAAGCATGCATACTTCTGGGAAATAATTCAATAAAATGAGAGATGAATTAGAAATTAAAGAACAATGTGATACCATATTTTGGTGTAAAGCATTGTTAGTTGTGATGAAGCAAAGCTGAAATTTGACAGTTTCTGATTGTTTCAATGCATTTACTTTATGCAATGGTTCAATTAATAATGAATAGATCACATGCTAAAAGTTTTCTGAAATATCTATGAAAGAATAATAAAATGTGTTTTAGAATAAAATATGATCTATATAATAAGATGTGTTAGGAATAAAATATGTTTTTCTACTCACAGTGAAAAGTGAGTTTTGAAATCTGACAACCAAAAGTGAAATTAGCAAAAGTCATATACCAAATGTGAAATCTGATAAGAAATATACCAAATTTGTGAACCCTCCAGAAGCATGTTATTAAATATGTAAAGTTGCTTTTGCTGTTAATCATGTATTTAAGTTAAAAAGAAACATTGTGTGAGAACTTATTTAATAATTTTATCACAAATTAATGATTTTTTTGAAAAACTTAAGGTGTTTCAAATATTGTAATGCTCTTTTATGTTCTTCAAGATCTTTAATCATTCTATAAATACATACAATTAACTTCTTCTTAATAATTTAATGTCATCAAGTGATAATATTGCTCTAAGAACAAAACTTTTGATTTTGCATTTATTTTAGTTTCACAACAGCTGATCTTAAAGCATATCTTCTGTCAACAATATTATATAAAACCTTAACAACACTTTGCTTTACAGAAAAAATCAGTATTAAAAAAAACAATCAAATGTTATAAAATTAATACAATGCTTAAAATTCTAGACCAATTTCTCATCAAATAATTAGCTAAAAATTTATGATATATTACTATAGTGCTTACTCGATGTTTTACAAATGTTGTAGGACAGCAAAGTAAATGTTTGAAACCGTTTGTGGAACTTAAGGTATTAATAATATAGTTCCATAACCATTCTTTGAATTGTTGATTCAGTAAGGAAGAATTTTCAACATATTTATACGTGAATATACGTGTAATATATGTGTGTATATATTTGTGTCACACACACAATTTAATATGAAACGACAATTTGAGAAATTTTGTATATTTCCTATTAAAAGAAAATAATGTAGTAAAATAGCAAGAATTAAGGATGTAAAAGGGAATTATTAATTCATGATATTCATTACTTATGATACATAGAACTATATAAATAAAATTTTGATTTGTAATAGCTATCGAAACGTAACATTGTATTAATGTTTTCATTAAGGACGTTTATTACTGAAAACATAATCCTAAAATAGAGAACAGAGTCTCAGTTAATATAATTAGAAAAGAACATGAGGGTTGTCGTATTCTTGTGGTTAGGGCATCAGTCTTCTGTTCGGAAGGGCGGGGTTCGATTCCCAATGCCGCAAAAGATCCACAGAGAACATGTTATATGCTTGTGCTCGTTGAACCTGTGGAATCGAAAGTACTGTTGTCGGGATCGTTAAACACTTACCACAGGTGTAATGGTCTGGAAAAAAATTTCCTTCCCATTTATTAAAAGAAATGCACCGTTAAATTAATTACCTTTTAAAAGATACATACTTCTTTAAAAGATATTATAATTGCTAAAATAGTTATCTTCTTTACGATAATATGCATCGCAAATTATTAAGTAATCGAAAACTAAAGATATTATGCATTAAACAGTTTCTTATTTAAAGAATACTATACGCTCTTAAATTAGTTACTAATTAAAAGATATTATACACCATTAATATATATTATCGCAACAAGATTTTATCTCTTATATCGTTTAACAGCAGAATGAAACGAATAGTTCACAGAATCTCAAAATTCAAAATAGTTCTCAAAAGTTAATTTTCAATAACAATCCAAATAAATGTTTTGCCCTTTGTTGAAGGAGTTAAAATCTATTTCAGAGACATGTCAACAAAAACAGTTACAAAAATGATTGAATGTCTTGCAATTGAAGAAACCTGTTATCGTTTTTGCTGTTGAAAAAGAGGGAGAACTGAAAACTTAAATTTATCACCGAATTGATACAAGTTATGACTCCCCACCAATTTTTATAACGCTTTATGAACTATAACCCAGTTATAGAAGAAATGTTTGAGAAAGAAATCTATCCACTCTTCTCAACTGGCATAGCTTCAGAATGCGAATCCCTTAGGCATCGTCCATAGTTTTAATTCACAACCCAAATTACAACTTTCGATTTTGTATCGATTTTAAGAAATTGAATTCTATAATTAAGTTAGATATATACCCTTTGTCACCTATGGATGTTTTTTTTTAAATTCACAGAAAAGTACCTGTATGTCCGTCACAGACTTAAAATAAAAATGTTCCCTCCAAAGATTATTCATCGAAAAACAGAAACCTTGTAACTACAATAAGGTAAGGAGGCAGGCCACCAGAATTCCTATGGTTAAAGTTTGGCTTTCTTTATTTACGTTTTTAGACGAAATAACAAAGACAAAATTTTCAGACAAAATTACTGTAACCTAACATTTCTCTCTCCATCATTTGGTGGATGGTGAGTCATAATTAGTCCAACTCGAATTGTGGAGTTAGCGTTAAGCAGGTTTTGACTCTGAAGTCAACAGCAGTCACAGGTTAATGTTTGTTTACTGTTTTATATAAATAGTTTCATGATGAAATTGCTGTGGAATTCTAAAGCCTATTCATATCTCTGATATGAGAAATTTAAAAGAGTGTGATAAATAAGAAAACTCAAAATAAATCGAATTCAGTTTGAAATTTAAATTAAAACTTTAAAGAAGGCTTATATAATTTGATTATTTCCTTAATGGGGATTAATTATTTTCAATTGCATTGTCTAAAGCTCGATTGGTAAATATCGTATTTTATTTAACTCTGCTTCCGATTACGCATGTGATGAATCATCTCGTCAGATAAATTATCAACTAATTGGTGTTAAGTATGTTAAAGTTATTATAATTTATTTTAATAAAACGTAAATCAAATTTAAATAAATTTATAATAATTAAATACTGATCAATGAGAACCCATAAAACTTTCGAACATTTTTAATTCCTACTCATTGTAAGGATGATGCTTATTGTTTCCATCGTCTCAAATTTTTGACTACAACTGATTTCTTATAGTAGGGATACATAACAAAAAAATCAGAATTGGTAATGAATAATTTAATTAAAAAGACTATATATTGGTTTATACATTCATAAAAATTGACTGATCTTTTGAATTCGACGGGCATCAGATTATCTCACTTGTTTTTCGATTTTAAATAAATCTTTTCTAGCAATTAATTGAGTGAAAATATTGAATTGCTTCTGGATTTATGTAATATTTTAAACGAGATAATTTTAATCATTTATGATTGTTGAGTTCTAAGTAACATATAAGAATGGAAATTTACTCCATTTGATTTTAATTAATTTCTATATTTTAAAAGTGTTTGTTTAGTAAATGACATAGTTTGATCTTTCATTTTTTATGATATACGCATGTTTATTACTATTATTTCTTAACTTTATATTAGCTGGTATGAAATAATTTGTCATAAGAAATAAAAATTTTAAATTAATTTTTCTATTAAGTTGCTTCATGAATTTTATATAATTATAAATTAATTCTTAACTCCCTTTTAGTGATTCCTATAAAGAATCGTCATTAATTCCACTTACTTTTGATTGCATAATTTATTTATGTTATTGAGTTTTGCTCCCATCACAGAAGGTTTATTATTTTATTTATATATAAAAAATATTTTTGCAAATGTATTCTGAATTTTTTCTATTAAAAGACAGTAATTATGTGGTTACAATAAAATAATTTACATAAATATGAGATTCTGATAAAATAATTGCAATAATTATACGATTCCGATAAAATAATTGAAATAATTTTGATATTTCAATGAAAGTTGTTTTGAAAATTTTTTAATGTAAAATATTTTATTAGATATAAACAAATGAATATGAATGTTAATTGTAAAATATAATGGATGAAATTATAAAAATATTTAATATAGTAGATACGGGAGCAAATATTTGAGACCAACAATAATAATGTATAAAATGAAATATTTAAAGCTTCATTTAAATTTCTGTAAAAAATTAGTAAATAATGTAAATGCATAGTTTAATTTGGTAACAAAAACATCAATTTTTAATAATGCTACTTAGTAAAATATTTCTTACATCTTTATAAGAATTCAATATACATTTGAAATTACTTGATATATAAACGAATGAAATAATTAAATGATAATTTGTATATTACGAATGATGGAAAATTTTAATTTCACTTTTACTGGCACTGATGATTGTAGAGATTACTTCTTATAACGAAATATTACTTTTAAAGATTACTTTAAGTGTTTTACTTGTAACAACAAAAAAATGGAGATAACATTAATGTCGTTTTTTATTTGACATTTTAGAACAATGTATGATAAAAATGAGAAACTCCTTAAGCATAATTAGTTTTATGCATTTATGTAGATACCATCATATTATTTATTCATTACTTATTTTAAAATTTTGTAAGTACTCCTTGTTTATATCTTGTTCTTTGTATTTTGTTTGAAAATGGTAAAAGTATTCCCTTATGCAGAAATGTCTGTATATTTTCATGAAAAATCAAGTAAAATACTGTTCAAGAATACCTCCAATCTGTGTTGTCTTCTTTAAAAGCATAAATTTAGCGAAAATAAAAAATAAATATTATTCTGCATGTATCGTACATAAAATAATCTGATTTCAAAATAAAACAACATATTTTAATTCTATATTATGCAAAATAAAGAAAGATAATTGCTTTAGATGCAAAGATAATTGAATTTAAAGATAATTTCAAAAAATGAAACTGAAGCGAAACAATGGCATTTTTAGCATACGTAGTCAATGTTATGTTTCTAACTTTATTTCAAAACATGTCATGTAACAAAACTTTTGTCTCAACAGATTAAGATATCTTATATAAATTATTCATAATCACATTTATTTACAATATTTAAAAGAAAATAAGTTGCATAAACTTTTAAGGAAAAAAATATTTTAGGAGAAAGAATCATACATTTTTATATAGTTAGAGCTATTTAAAATAACATTAGCTTTTTCCTAGGGAATTCAATTACTGGAATATTAAAAATACATATCAATCGGAAAATGTTATAGTTTTACAATATTATAAGCGTGTATTCTCTTTTGTTCTTACTTCCCCATATTTTTTGGGAAATAAGATATTATCTTTGTTGTCAAGCTAACTTTTGTCTATTTTTTAAAAGTAAAAATGGGAAGAATATTCTGCAGATAATCTACTTATCTCCGACCGAAAACGGATGCCTTCTGATGATATTTTGAATTGTGTGCCAAAAATATTTTTCACGAATTATTAATTTTTTGAAAAAAACATATTCATTGAAAAAATATTTTACAAAAATTAGGCTTAACGACTGGCGTTTGTCTTTCAGAAAATCAAATATTAGATGGTGTTTTTAAAGACAAAATAAAGTTGGTTGTGTATTTCGTTTTGTTTAGATACATTTATTTTGATTGCTTCTCTTTCCTTTTTTAAAAAGTACTTATTAGATATTTATTAAATTATTATGAGAGTTTTACAAACGAATAATATAATTAACTGAAATTTAATCATTACTTTAATTAAAAGAAATTTATCTCAGAGTAGCTTTGTTTCTAATGCTAATCAGATTGTGGAAAGGCAATATTGAACAAGATCGCATTGTTAAAATACCGGGTGATCCAAAAGTCAGGACGAACTTTAAAAATGAATAATCGGAAAACGAATCACGATACAAAGATGCGGTTTGCACCAAACGGATGGAAAAGAAACCGGTTTTTGTGTGGCAATGAAAAAAATAGTTCTGTTGGCGACCAACAGATGGCGCTATAGTATTTTATTGCAAAAAAAGATGTTTTACAAATGAAACAATGATTAATGAAGTCAGATTAATTACAGTTAATTAGTACTTACTACAGTAAATGTTCAATGTGCCGTCCATCATTCAGAAATAATGCTGTGAGACGAGTCACCACACCATTCACAACATTTAGTAGCATTTCTTGCGTTATGGCAGACACATTTTGCCGAATGGCATCTTTCAGTGCCGCTAGTGATGCCGGTTGGTCGCTGTACACTTTTGACTTCAAGAAGCCCCACAGCCGAAAGTCACAAGGTGTGAGATCGGGAGATCTTGGAGGCCATGCGTGATTAAAGTAGCGACTGATAATACGATCCTACTCAAATGTTGAGCTTAGCAGGGGTTGCACAGGCAGAGCAATATGAGGTAGTGCTCCATCTTGCATAAAGGTGACTGTTTGGAGTGCCTGTCATGCTTGCAGTTCAGGAATAATACTGTTCTGTAACAGTGCTAGATATCGCTTACCGGTGACAGAAACTGTTTGGAAACCTGTCTGTGTGACTTCTTCGAAAAAAATGGACTAATTATGAAATCAGCAGTGAAGCCACCAGACTGTCACTTTAGGCTGTTGCAAGGGTACCTCAACAAATGCATGTGGATTTTCTGTGGTCCACACTCGACAATTGTGGGTGTTAACAGCGCCAGAAAGTGTGAAATGTGCTTCATCTGTCCAAAGCACAGTGTGGAGCTAGTTGTGCTGCTCTTCCATCTTATTGAAGACCAAATTCGCAAAATGTCGGCGAGAGTCGAAGTCAGGAGGTTTCAGTTTTTAGTTATGTTGCAACTTGTAGGGATATCGTTGCAAAGTTACTCGCAGCGCTCTCTAGACACTTCCGTACGACACTCCTGTCTGCCTCGAAACTTCTCGAGCACTGTACTCCCCATGTGCAGCAACCACCGACATGGCTTGCACCGTCTGCTCCACTGTCGTGGCAACAGCAGCTACAGTTGAGGAACGTCAACTTCTTTGACGTGATGCCAAAGAACCTGTAGCTTCAAATTTTTTCACAATTTTGTTCAATGCAGAAGACGTTATTGGTCCTATGCTATCTCGCATAACCTTCATGTAGCGATGTGCTCGCAATGCCGCAATGGCACTTTCCAAATTCTTATAAAACTAAGAGGGCTTTCTCAACTATGGACAGCATTTCGATGCATACCAGCTTCGACTACCATTACCTGCTGCAGTTGCTTCCTTTTATATCGTTTGTTTCTTTGCATAATCCTACATCAGAAATCCGACAGCGCCATCTGTTGGTCGCCAACAGAACTATTTTTTTCATTGCCACACAAAACCCGGTTTTTTTTCCATTCGTTTGGTGCAAACCGCATCTTTGTATCGTGATTCGTTTTCGAATTATTTATTTTTAAAGTTCGTCCTGACTTTTGGATCACCCTGTATATAAAATATATAAGGACTATAAATGTTACCAAGTTGAAAATCATTTGCATTTAAAAAAATGTTAGAGTTTTGAAAATATGCATTACAATTATGTTAATGAAATGAATGCTAATTAGAAGCACAAAATTGAAATCAAATAGACAATAGTTAAAGTTTACCTTAAACAAACTTTTTTGTTTTTTTACTCAATCACCGTTATCAAAAATATTTTATTAAAATCGTTAACCTTTCTTAATTAAATAAATAGTCAATAAAAATTTTAATTAGAAAAAGTGTTACAACTTTTAAAGCTAAAAAGGTTAGAAATGTAAAATAATGCACTTAAATATGCAATAATTAATTGAAAACTTGAAGATTATATAAATCAAGTTAGTTTAATGGCCAAATCTTTTTTAAAAAAAGTATTTTGTTGTAATGCTTGGTCATAAATTATCAGAAACACTTTGATGAAAGAAATTAATCTTATCAAATATGGAAAATATGGTTTCATAAAATTAAAGAAATTTAAACGCGAAAGCAAAGTTTAAAAGTTCAATGCAAAGGATTATAAAGATTATAATGAATTAAGTAATAATTAATTAAGAAGTCAAAATTATAGATTGAGTGATTGTATGGTCAAATTTGAAATAAAAACTAGTTTTTCCTTTAATCCTCAGCAATAGATTAAAAAAAACTGTGAACCTAATTACATTAAATAAATAATTTTCTTAATATATTATTCAAAAGAAAATCATTATGAGAAAGTAAAAACAAATTTAATATAAACCATTGCAATAGAAAGGATAAAGTTAAATAAATAATGATTGAAAGTTCTAAGCTCAAATTACACAATTGGCCATTAAAACTACTGGCAAATAACAGAACGATATTTATTGGACACATACATTATAGTGGAAAGAACAAGTGATTAGAATTACAGGAAATTAGGATGTATAGATCTTGAGAAATCAGTACCCAGAGCAACCACCTCTGGCTGCAATAACTGCATTTATCCGCCTACGCATGGAGTGAAACAGAGATTGTATGGCATGTACGGGGATCTCAGTCCATGCAGCTTCAACACTATGCCACAGTTCATCGACAGTAGTGGATGGTGAGTGATGGCGTGCCAATCACTCGGCAACCATTGACCACACGTTCTCAATTGGTAACAGATCAGAGAACGTGCTGGACATGGGTAACAGTCGAACCTGTTCTGTATCAAGAAAGTTCAGAACAGTATAGGAAGATAAGGTCGTGCATTATCCTATTGAAACAAAGCATTAGGGAGGCCTCGAAGATAGGGCAGAGCCACGGGCCTTAATACATCGGAAATGTAACGGTTGCTGTTCAAAGTGCCGGTAATGCGAACATGAGGTGATCGAGACGTGTATCCAATGACACCCCATACCATCACTCCAGCAGATGGGCCAGTATGGCGATGTTCAATGCAAGCTGGCAATGAGCATTCACCACGATGCCTCCAAACACGGATGTGGCCATCATGGTTCTGTATATAGAACCGAGATTCATCTGTAAAGATGATGTGATGCCATTCGCTGATCACACCATTGAAGGCGCTACTGTCTGTGACGCAGCGTCAATGGTAGCCGAAGCCATGGTCGCCGTGCAGACAATCCATGCTGCTGCAAACGTCGTCGAACTGTTCGAGCAGAAACTTGTTGCCTTGCAAATGACTCCATTTCTCGACTCAGAGTTCGTGACGTGGCTGTACGATCCCTTGTGACCATGCAGATAAGATGCCTGTATTCTCAGCTGTTAGTGATGGGGGGTCGCTGAGATCCTGCATGACGTTCCGTAATATTGTCCTGAACCCATCTCTTCCATATTCTGCTAACAGTCATGGGGTCTCGACCGACGCGGGCAGCAATATTGCGGTACGATAAATCGCAATCGGGGTAGGCTAAAATCCTTCCTCGATCAAAGTCAGACACGTGCTGATAGGCATTTCTTCTTCTTACACGAGGCATTGCAACAACTTTCTTTGCCGAAAACAACGTTGAAACGGAAATTGAGTATGAGAAAACTGCTGTCAAATCTCTGGTTTTATACTTATTGTAGATGTCGCTACTGTCGCCTGCTTTGTATGAATGTGCTGAAAATCTAATCATTTGCATATCACAGCAAGCTCTACCTGTCATGTAAATTCCACGTGTGTGGTGTGCCGCTTTAATGATGTAGCAATTTAATGGCCAGTAGTGTAAATGTATTATATTCTAATATAATCATATTAACAATTTTCTATTCTAATGATTCAGTAGAGATTACCAAAAATACTTCGTTAAATTCATTAGCATAACTTAAAAAAAAAAAAGCAAAAATTTCAAGTAAAATATCAATAAAAACGCAGAAAAGGAAAACTAAATATGATGTGTAAACTATTATAATACAGTTAAAGTTTTAAAATTTAAGAATGTTGAATTTGTTACAGTTATTTCTCTTGCGAAGCTATTTTTCTCCTGCATGAAAGCAGATTTTCACACAAAGCCCATTAAAATCCGGTCTATCTAAATAAATTACGTAATTTATCATAAATAAGTTATGTAATTTGTCATAAATATGTTTATTAATTTATCATAAATATGTTACGTAATTTATCATAAATAATGTAATTTACCATAAATATGTTTAGTAATTTATCATAAATATGTTATGTAATACAATTTCTACTAATGTTGTAGTCTATTAAATCAGTAAATAGTGTTTATATGTTTTAGACACAATTGTTTACAAACTCATTTGATGTTGTACACACTTCATCTCTTTTTATTTTTGACACTCCCTTCAGTCACTAACAGCTGACCTCTTGTACGTGAATCAAATACTTTTAGTTTTTTGTAAAAACTGAAGATATTAGCTTATTAGATGTTAAATTTCTAGACAGCCAATGCAACTGGTATCTAATAAATAATGCTTATATCAGAAGATGAAAATCAATATTAAATTCACTATTACAATGAGCTGAAGACTATTTGAAGCAAAATTTATGAAATTTGATATTAAGATTATTTTATTTTTTATTCGGAGTTCTGTTGACTATTTGAAATTGTATTTATTAAAGTAATAGAAAGATACATTTATTTAAATATAAAATAGGTTGTTTTTTAAAACTTTATATTCAATATATACTTGTTTTTGGTTATTGTAATCATCAAATCGTTTTAGTATAGCTAGTACTGCACTCCAGTGGCTCAGTAGCTTCAAGGCGCTTACTATTATGTAAAGCAAAGTGAAGCATCATTTGCCACTGGCAGTGATTGGAAGGGTGACCACATTCTCCTTCTCTGGCTCATTGGGTTGCAGGAGCTTCATGAGTTTGGGACGTGTCCATGTTATTTTGTTCCGCCTGAAATTCGTCCGCTGGTGTAGTGGAGATGTGGACAGGAGGATAACAGATCATATGTAACCTCACCTCCTGCCAGTGTTTCAAAATTATGAGACATTTGGTGATAGGAGTGTATTCCGAATCCGTTAATCATGAGATACGTTCCGGGGCTGGCCTGTGCCACTAGGCATGCATCTATTATTAAGGAATGAAAACCATTACACACACACACTTGTATTTAACTGCCTGAAATATTTTATTCTGCTTAGAGTTTTTAAGGCTACAATTCCATCAACAGAAATAAAAGTAATTTAATATATTACACTTATTATTAAATTAACTATGAAATATTTTAGTTTATGAAAAGTATAGGATTTTAGTCTTCCAACAAAATATCTAAAGTAATGAATTACTTGAACTAAATGTTTTGTAAATCAAACATATCATTGTAAACCGTATATAACCACGTTAATTATCTTGTTATTAAACAAGGCTCATTCAAATTGGTTACATATTGCATTTCAATGACAATGAATGAGCTCATATAATAGAAATAAATACCAAACTAATACTAGGTAATAATCTAAATGTTTAATATCCAAACAAAATGCATAATATATTTGATATATTATTAAAATACACTTCCTATAATCAGCAAACTTAATAACTATACAAAATGTGTCGAGGTTTGCAGAAATTTGTTGGTGATATAGAATAAATAGCTTAACAGTTTTGAATAGTCTTGTGATATTAACATACCTTTATCTCTATCATTAATATACCGTTATACACAATTATTTATAACTCTGGTGGTGAATTCCAAAGAAGCTCAATGTGTTACGGATTACAATTATTGAAGTATTCAAGAATTTAATTCCAGAATGTAAAGAGTGACATTCGATTTCCCACCATCACAAACTATATTATCAACATATTTGCATTGTATGTGTAGCATTTCAAACCATAAATCAACATCAACATAATAATATGTAATAAACATTGCTTATATCATTGATAAATATTTGCAGACATTATGCATTGTTTTGCAGAAGCACACATTCATTGAAGTTAGCACCCGCAAATTATAGTTTCTTAAGACAATGAATTAATATAATCGGATGTAATTAGAGATCTGAGTCCAGTTTGCTGATATAAACTGCATTATTCTATAATATTTTTCATAATGTATTATGATGCACATTTATATTCAAATTTATATATATATATATATATATATATATATATATATATATATATATATATATATATATATATATATATATATATATATATATATATATATATATATATATATATATATACACATATATATATTGTTTTAGAATTCAAATATATTATGAAGTAAAAATAGCAATAGAATAATCTAGAATAATCAACAACTATTTAGTAAATATTATGTATCTCACTGTGTTTCATTAATAAATAAATGTTCATTCAATGAAGTTTTTAAAATAGTATAAATTCATTTAGGTAAATTATAAATTAGTAATTCAATAATTCGTATTTAAAGAGTTTCTTGTGGTGCTATTAGATTATAATAGAGAAACAGAAGTGAAACATTATTGCTGAATAAGTATTTAAAAATTCCCTATAGCAATAAAATATTTAATTTTTTATCGGACATAAAAATCAAAATAGAAACATTGTCAGAAACGATGATTTTTTACTTACATTTGAGAATTTTAATTTTATTATTAATTAAAACAGAAATAAGAACATTTTTGGTATTTGTATAACATTCGTTAATTTTTTATTATCTTTATTTTGGATGCCATGGTAAAAATATTTGTTCTCGCTTGTCATTTGCTTTACTTTGTAATTTTAACATGATTTGTAATTAATTCTTAAGTATTAGGTTTGAATATCCATAAAATAGATTATTCTTATGAAAAATAGAAATAAAAATAATAATTCTTTTTAAATATTCAACTATACACTTAGAAACATTCCCAATCCTAATGGTTCTAGACATTTTCGCAATTATCTAATGTAAAGAAAAACGGATATATTTGTATGCATAACTTGTAAAGTTTGGAACAGTTTTAATTATAAAAAGTTAAATTATACTCGTGTATTACTTGAAATCAATGTGCATGTATATGCATAGTTTTATATGGTTTATTTATATGTTTTATATGAAATTTAATATAAAATTTAAAATTTTAGCACATAATATATATGCTAGATTTTTAAGACACATTAAGACATTAAAAATATTTTGAATATTTTATGTAAAAGCAATTATATGATTATATAAAAAATATTTTTAAACGTAACTAAAACTGCTAAGAATCACAAAATATTTAATATCTTATCCTTATATATACAAACATACAAACCATTTTTAGCAGTAAGCAATATTATTTTCAGTTTAATGTTAGATTAAGCTTTTAATTATTATATCCCAGTTATTTATCACAGTAAGAATAAACAATAAGATATATTTTTTCATAAAGAGTGTTATCTTGAAATTTAAAAATAATTTTATTTACGAAATTTCCAAATTTGATGCTTTTTTCTACTTGAAAGTATATATATCAAGAAATCATATAATATATTAGAGAAAATTAAATAATATATCTGGAATTATATATAATATATGTATATAAATAATACATTTAATATATTAAATAGCAACTAGTAGCAAATGTAAAGCAACTATTACTTTACTTTATAAGTAATGTCTCCTGAACATTTCAATTTAAATTAATTTTGGAAAGAATTATACAAATATAAAATAAAATTGTGCTGATGATATTAAATATGTTCTTTATAAACAATATTATACTGATAAGAAATTATGTGTTTTTTTTTTCTTTTATGGAATAGCAATAAATATGGTTTTTTTAAGAGCACCTTTACTTGAATTTTGTAAGTATATTTATTTTATACCTTTTCCTTCAATAAATTTTTATATTATCACAAAATTTGTTTCTCAAATTATTTTACTAATATATATTTTATTAACAATCATACACCTTTTAAAGTTAGTTAAAAATCCATTATTTTAAGCAATGATTTTCAAAATCCGAATTAGTATTATTAAAATGCTTTTAAAATAACTTTTCCTTTAGAATTATTGTTTGAAAATGAAGTTTACCCAATTGTTTACTTTATGTGAAAATGTTTAAGGAGATAAGCACTATTGGCCACTGAAAATGCAACACTAAGTAAGACAAGAGATATCACCACAAAATTTATTTTGTGGATAACATGTTGACGATGTATCAAATGATTAATTTATAGACTACTGTGAAATGTGGTTCCTGACAAAATCAGTAGCTAAAATAGCCACCATTGTTGGAAATAACTGCTGCCACACGACATGGCTTTGATTCAAAGAGACTTTAGATATGTTCTTGGGGTACAGCTGACCAAGCAGCTTCAACAAGTTGCCAAAATTGATCTGGTGTGACAGCAGGAAATGTAATCTGAGTCAATCGTTGAGCAACCACGGTCTACATGTTTTTTATTGTCGAAAGATCCGGAGAGTGAGCCGGACAGGGAACAATTCAATCTGGCAATTGATGAAGAACCCTGGGACAATTGCGTGCCACATGTGACTCGTCATTATCGTGTTGAAATAAGGTTGTGGGCAATATCTGAAGGTAAGGAAGGACAATTGGCCCCAACACCTCGGAGATGAAGTGCTGGCAGTTTTAAAGTACTGGCAATGCGTACTGGAGAAGTGCGAGAGTATAGATCCAATACCGCTTCATATCACAATACTCGGTACAGGACCAGTGTGGTGTTGCATAACGCAGCTGTTCAGCATCCTCTCTCCACGGTGTCTCTAGACTCGAATGTGACCATCGTGATGTTGTAGACAGAAGCGTGACTCATCATTAAAGACAATTTCATTCCATTTTGCCGTCCATATCCTTCTTTCATCGCACCATTGGCGGTGGAGACGTCTGTGGTTTTGGTTCAAGAGTAGACGAAGGAATGGACGGCTTGTGGACAGACCACTCTGCTGTAAATGGCGTCGAATGGTTTGCGCAGACACTGGATGATGCACTACGGACTGAATGTGCTATGGTTCGTGATGTATCTGAGCGATCCGTCACTGCCATGCGCACAATTTGTCTGTCATCATATAAAATGGTATACAGAGGTGGATACGATTGAATACGTCGGTAAGTCATACCTTTCTGCATGCAACGATCACATATCCGCATTACAGTTGTTTGGTTTCGTACAACACAACTATCGATTTAACTGGAAGATAATCCATAATCTCGGAAGGTCACTATCCTTCCTTTTTCGAACTCGGATACTTGATCAAAAATGATCACTGTTCTGTACGAGGCATAACTGATCACTTTTTTTAAAAAAAAAGCCACAAGAGAAACACAATTGCCAAACTTTAAATCGTCGTAATCTCCAAGCTTTAAATAAGTTTTAAAGTAGCGGCACAGGCTTGTGTGATGTGCTGCTGAACTGAAATTCTAATTATTTTTATATCTCACCTGCGCTAATGTATGTTGTAAACTTCAAGTTATTTCAATGAATCTTTCAGGGCTCTGCAATTATTGTCACCAGCAGTGTATTTATTTTTTCCGTGTTAAACTCATTCTCTCAATATATATTTTGTATTAGTTTAAATCTTGTACATTAATACACAATATGTGCAATAAAAGTGCTTTTTTGGCAAAATATTATAATTCAAACAAAATGTTAACCACTGACAAAGAACTATAATTTTTATAGAAATTTGCAATATATAACAAATTAAAATTGTTTAAAAATTCATTATTTAATTTTGAAAGGCATTAAAAAACAAGAATAGAAATAAGGGACAAAAATTAATAGTTATTATTATGTTCTAAAAGTTTATGTTTTAAAAATATGGAAAACCAAAGATTTCAAGAATTCAATTATTTTATATCCGAAAATGAGGGACAAAGCTTTTACGCTGAATAAATATTTTTAACTTCTATATTTCCTTAATTCTACAGACATATAGAATTATTAGATTTTAAATTAAAATGTGAATTAATCATTATCAATTTAAGATGCTCATCTAAGTCTTCTTTTGCATACCATTTAGGACCCACTATTTATATAATGAATTTAAAAAATGTTATGATTATTAATTTACATGGTGTTCTTAACCATTCATTTCTTAATTTGTAGACAATGCTTTTCCAGTGAGCAAAATATGACATGAGGCAGTTTTATGCAAAAATATTAGCTCTCTTTAAGATAATATTTCTAAATGAGATAATAAGGATCTTTACAGTATATATTGAAAAAAATATGTGCGTCACACGTGTTAATACTAACGAACTGGAATCCCAGAAACAATAACTTTCAACTCACGAGAATATAATCATATCAGTGAACCCTTCAAAGCGTCATAATAATAAGAAAAGGTTGACAAAAATGTCTTCATTACTAAAATATTGTGAATAAAGTAGATAATTGAACGGTTTTTATCAGTTAGGGTTCATTTATGCATTATATAATACATGCATTGTATTATAAGATTCCGCTACTTATCATGCATTATATAATAAGAAAATATACGATTTATTTTTTAATTTAAATATTAATTATATTTTTAAATAAAATTAATAAAATAACTATTATTTGCAATGGATAAAATTTAATAAATTACAACATCATAAATTTATTGGATTTGTTATTATGTTGCTTAAAACTTACTAACCAATTATTCTTAAATAACCTTATGAACTGTGATTCCCCAGAAAACAATATTAATTAATATTATCAATATTTTTTGACTGCCTTTTAATTTGGAGCTTTTATTCAAATCGTTTTTTGAAAGACATTATGTATAGATGTACATTATTCTAATAATAAAAATTCAAATTTTTGATATTTTAATTTATATTATTAATTATTTTTTAGTGAAAATTACATTACGTATTTTAATTAGAGCTTTATACAGAAAACTTTCCTTATATAAGAAAATATTTGGGTAAGAACATAGCAGGAAGCAAATTATAAATTAGTTATTTCTTTTCAAAATATTATTGTAATCTAACTGCTTAAAATACCCCTTCTCTAATTTTTTGATGTTTTTAAATAATAATATTTTTATAGTGTACAGCACATATTCAAGTACATCAAAATAATTAATACTCTAAAATTCTTTTTGTTTATATCATAATCTGTAAAGAAAATTTTAAAATAAAAACAAAAAGGTTGGCTATTAATATTAAAAATGTAAAAGGAATGAAAATAATAAACTATTCACGACATAATTAAATATACTTTTTTGTTACAATTTTTAAAAGTGCTTAAAATATAATAAAGATTTTATTAATTCGCATTCTTAGCAAACAGAGAATGTACAATATCCAAGTATATATTCTTTAAATTTGAATACTGAAAGATTTACACTGTTTCGTATATTTAAGATTTTTTAATTTTTTTGTAAATCGTTTAATTTTAAACATTTTGAGTGCATCTTATTCTTTTGTAATTGATTTTATTTCCTGCAATTTTAAATATGTGTTCAACTGATGTTTTTCTGTGAAGAAATAAAAAAATAAATTTTCTAATAGTTTGATGTTGACGATTAAAATAAATTTGTTTGCTTGCATTCCTTTTCTTCAACTGCTTTCAACTTTTCCTTTTTATTTGGAACCTTTTTATTTTCGTATATTATTTCATTCATATCGTGAGGTTTTAAAATATTTTAAATGAAAAAGTTATTAAATTTACATTCTGCCTTAAGGAAGTATTTAGCTTTCCTCAAAAATTTGCTATCATTTCATTTGTAAAAGGTGTTTTTATGCTAAGTTTATAATACAAGTGTGTTAAGGCTAACATTAAAAAGAATAAATGACATAACTCTTTTCAAATGTTTACTTTAATACTTGTTATATTCAGAGTTATTTTTATAAAAAATTAATATAGATTTGAATTGCGAATAATTATTATATATATATATATATATATATATATGTATGTATATATATATATATATATATATATATATATATATATATATATATATATATTTTATATA
This sequence comes from Latrodectus hesperus, assembly GCA_037975125.1. Classification (NCBI taxonomy): domain Eukaryota; kingdom Metazoa; phylum Arthropoda; class Arachnida; order Araneae; family Theridiidae; genus Latrodectus; species Latrodectus hesperus. Next base: position 52,472,468 of record CM075861.1, read on the forward strand.
TATATATATATATATATATATATATATATATATATATATATATATATATATATATATATATATATATATATATATATATATATAATATATATATATATATATATATATATATATATATATATATATATATATATATATATATATATATATATATATATATATATATATATATATATATATATATATATATATATATATATATATATATATATATATATATATATATATATATATATATATATATATATATATATATATATATATATATATATATATATATATATATATATATATAAAATAGAGAAGATTTTGAACGAAAGACCTTAAGGTATATCGGTAAAATATTTTATTATGTTCAGGATAATAGGAAAAAGTATTTAAGTCATTGTATTCTATTGAAATGACTGACATAGTATTTTTCACTAAAAAGTTGCAAATTTATATATACTAGGCTTAATTTATATAACTAATTTGAACATTCACTTAATGGTCTGAAAATATATTCAATATAAATGAAATAAAATACTATTCTGCAAAAAAAAACACTTCTATTTATAATTATTAATTATCCAAAATTATTTTGTTAGAATTTATGTATAATGGATAAAAATTATTTTGTTAAAATTTATGTATTAGAGAAAAATAACAATATATATATATATATATATATATATATATATATATATATATATATATATATATACATATTGGAATTAGTGGTGAATAAAATTATACATAAATTTCTATTTATATAAAATTTAAGAAATAAATACCAAATGTAATATTAGTATCACTTAGAATTATATTGCTCAATGTTTATTTCTATCTAACAAATTTTATTTAATTAGATTAAAAGTTTATAAATGAGGTAAACATTCATAAGTACTGTTAAAACTTTATATAGAAATGCCTTTTCTAAAAAATGAAGTAAAGGAATAATGTGAAACTAAAATTTGTTTACAGATATGAGACTGTATTTACTTTTACTATTTTCTTATGTGAGTTTAAGTAAAAAAAAAAAAAAACTCTACAAATTTAACATTTTTTCTGCCTGTCATGTGAGGATTGACTCATAATTAATACCTTGCCACTGAAATGGGATTTTCACAGAAACCAACTTACTTTTAATGAATATGACCAAATCTAGATTTCTTAATGTATAAGAAATATATACGAAACTGCATGTCCTTAAGACCTTTAATCAAAAGTAATATCTCTTAGTATATAAACGTAATATATAATGATTAAAATTGAGGTGAATGAATATGTAGACATATTACACACTACAAGCGAACACGTTATTGACTATTGACTCCTTAACGCATATCATGTGCTAGTGTGTAATTTTGATTTTAATTCTGATATCACCTCAAGTTCCAGCAAATTTATTTATTCATTACCAAACGTAACTCATATTCTGAAAATAAAATCCTCAGCTATTCTAAAATTTTAAAATCATTTAAATCTTATTTCAAATTAACTATTTATTTGAAAATAGCGTGATTAATCTAGAATTTATTGTTCCAGGCTTTAGCATAAAACAATGTCCATAATTTAAGTCTTGAATGAAAGAGTATTTTATTACTGCTTGAATATTAAATGCCTTTTCGGGAACATCAGCTCTTAATAAAACATATATTTTACTAACAACAGTTTTAGTAACATAAACTAAATCAGTTCATTATTCAAGACAGTCAACTTCAAATTAATCAAAAAATTATTGAAATCGTAATGACTACCATAAAATCCTACTTTCTCTCAGAAATTTCTAATTTTTTTATCTTGACTATGTTTGTTTTATGTTTTATTAAGCATCCAGACTATTCATAATTTTTTTTAGTTAGTAAAATCCTAAGTTGTTGAAATAGTCAAGGATATCAAAGGACATTATATTTTTATAAAAAGAATTGTGATGTGCTAATGAATAATAAAATTATGTCGCATTATTTCAGAATAATAGGTATAGATATTATTATTCATAGATATTATTATTCAGAATACTAGATATTATATATCATTGATCATAAATATTGTATGGTACATGGATTTATAATGAATTAAAACAATTAATGATAGAGTAAAAATTGTTCAACATATAAGTAACATGTTTTATGCAATATATTTTATGTTATTATAATGTTATAAAATTTTTGTTTTAAAATTATTAAAATTATCAAAAATTTAATTTATAATTCTAAGATATAAATGATTACAAGAATAAAATTAATAATTTGAAAATTGGAATTTTGGTTTTAAATACCCCCATTTATTTTGAGTTTACTAAATTCTTTATCATAGAAAAACAAAATTTATCCTTTTTGAAGTGCTATTCAAATATTTTTAACAGTTTCTTTTAAAATATATATTTTAACGTGAACTTTATTTATTAAATGATGTTTATAGAAAGATCAGAAAATAGTTTTACACTTCATAAACCTAATATTACTTACTACAAAGAAATTGGAGTTACTGATACAGAAAACTTTAATTATCTCTAAAAGCAAGTATATTTTTTGCGAGGTAACTTTTAATAACCTGTATCGCATTTCCATTAGTGTTTGAAGGAAATATTTCATAAGCTTGATATTTCTTAAACTTTTTCTGATGAAACTAATTACTTCCAAAAGTGAATTCGTGGTGTAAGAAGTTTCAACCATAAGAAGTTAAAATTTATATCTAGACATAAGAATACTATGCCATTAATTTTTTAATAATATTAATTACTTATATATATATATATAAGTAATTAATATTATTAAAAAATTATATATATATATATATATATATATATATATATATATATATATATATAAAATATACTATGTATACATGTAAACTATTTTCATATACGTCAGTAAATCTCTCATAACAAATAACGAATAAAAATTTTATACGCTTGAGCAAATCAATTGCATAAATTTTAATATATAAATACAAATAACAAATTTTATATTCTATTTTACGTTGATAAAACGTTTTTTATAAAATTAAAATAGAATATAAAATTCTAAGTTATAATAAAATATATTTACAGAACTAATAAATAGAATGATAAAATATAGTTATATAATTAATATAAAATTAATTCTACTATAAAAATTTGAGCCAATGTTTTGAATATTTCATTATTAATAAATTAAATGTATAATTGGTTTATCAATGTTTTAAATGTATTTTTAATGTTTTATTTAATATTTTCTCATCCACTTCCGTCATTTACTCGAAACCTTCGCTTTGCATTTCCATCCACTGATATTTCAACATCTCACTTGGCTTACTGCTCAGCATCTCGCTCGGCTTGCTAATTCCTCATGAGCTTTCTCCTTTCTTTCTGCTATCTCTTTTCAGAGTTTGTTGTCTCTTCTTATCCTTATCTATTTGTCGGACATTTGCATCTCCATTCAGGAAAGTCGAGACAGGGCCTTACTGGACAGAACATTTATACTCCTATTACTTCTAAAATCCTTTTAGCTTCTCATTATGCTCAATTGCTCCAATCTGAAATCCTGGACTCTTTTTCTCTGTGCGAGGGACTCTGTGCAAGGGCAGAAGAAAAATTAACGTTTCTATTTTGTGAAGTCCGAGCTGAGTTCGTTTCTAATTTAGTATACTTAATTCCCTATTTTCCTTATAAATGACACAAGTGGTCCTAGTTTTTTACAATTCCAACTTTGGTACTAAAGGTAGTCCATGACTACAACACTTTGGGAGGTGATGTTAAAGTCGATCAACATCTTACAGACTTCCGGGTTGCAAGAAAAGGAGGTAAAAAATATTACTAGAAAATATTTTTCCATCTCCTACACCAGGCGTTATATAAATAACTGCTTTATTTTGCATACTTCAGCAGGATGTGCGAAAAATATTAACTTCAGAAAATCAATTGTTGAACTAAATAAACCAAATGTTCAACTACCAGCGCCTCACAGGTCGACCCTTTCCAGAACACTTCCCATCAATGGGGAAAAATCTCCAACTAGACAGTGTTTTATATGCTGTCGTAAAACCGATGAACAAGGGAAGAGAATAAGGCATGAGACAAGAGTTTATTGTAAAAAGTGCAATATATTGGCTTTTGACAGTACATTTTTTTGGGATATTCCATACTGTAAAAGATTTGTAAAATTTATGTATTGAAAGTCATACTGTTATGTTCTTATATTATACTAGTTTATACTAGTTACATTTAGCTTTAAAATTTCATTTAATTTGCTCAATTTGAATAACATGTATATGTAATCAATGTTTTATGTGTATGTAAAAATTATAAATATAGTAGTTATTGTATTTAAAACTTTATTTTTGTAATAAATAATCATTTTCTAACCCTTATAATAATATAAAGAATAAAATTAAACAGTCAAAAATTTTTTTCCATATTTGGTTCATTTTTCTGAAATATATGTCACAGTTTTTTATTATTATAAGGGGTTAATTCTACATAATTCTCGTCTTAGTTCATCCTCTTTACACCATTGGTTTTCTGAAGTTCAATAGTACCTCCTATACTTCTATGGGATAGGTCAGAAATCTCTCCCCCTCAATCCCGACTGGTCAGATTTACATACAAAACATAAATTTTCTTGAAATTGTCTCAAGAATACCCACTTATTCCAAAAGGAAAAATTTATTCTTTTCTTGAACTTGTCTCATTGTGCCAATTTTTATTACATCCTTTCCTTTATATTAGAACAGCTTAGTTTGAAAAGAAAGAGGTAACTCTTAAATTTAAAGTGCAATAAAAATATACATATCTATTTTCTCAGGGTTTGGTTATGTCGTTATACATTACGACACATGAAATAACAAATAATCAGTAGATACATCAAGAAGATAATATTTTGATTATAAATATGTTGATTATTAAGAATTCTGTTAATTTAATTACTATAAAGAATAAAGTACAAGTATCCTTAAACAAAAATTTCCAATTTTGTTACAAGAGTCGTCTGTAATATTCAGAATATTATTTCTGTTCTGACAGATAACTTTACTTGATTAAGTATATTTTAAAATTAAATCATATTACTAATTTTTTACATAAAGAATTAGAACTCTATAGGAGTCCCACCACAGAAAAATTGTATTTTATTTATGAGATAGTAATTGTACACATAAAAAACTTCATGCAAAGTGAGAAAATGAAAAATGAGACAAAAACTTCATCAAACATTTTTGTCAAGCCATATCATAAAATGAAAAGTTTTATGCATTCATGTGAGAGATGTTTCAAGTTATTCTAGGAAAATTCTTCAATGAAACTTTGAGACTGTTAAGAAAAATAATTTAATACACTTATATGAATCACATCAATACATATTATTGCAATTTAAAATGCTTTCTTTATTAAAAAAATAAATAAAATAACTGAAGTCACCTTATGCAAATTATCTTGAAATTAAATTATGAATGTAATTTGCTAGAAAATTGCAAATTGTTTGTTTTATGCCAAGCTGTTAACGCACAATCGAATTTTAAATCATCACGCGCACATGAAAAAAATAGGCATCATTGTTGATTTTTCTTTATCCTATGTAAGAAATCCTAGATATATTTATTGTTTTTGCAGTACAATGGTAATTTTTAAATTGCCTAAGGTATATTAAATTGATAAATAGCTAAAGATAAAGTAATTAGAAATTTATTTCGGGTGAGACACATTAAAAAGAGAGTAACTAATTGTTAAGGAAGATACACTAAATAGGTATTTATGAAGTCGAAAATCAAATACAGTTACTAACATAGTGAGGACATAAAAGTGGAACGCAGCTGGAAATATTTGTAGGCAATTCAAAATGAAATACAATTACCTTTAATTCTTTAAAAGAATTTTTAAAAGGACACAGATTTATGATATATGTGCATGTCATATTTCCCATATTTATTTTATCACATTTTTATGAAAAAGCAATGTATATCTTAGGATTTTAAATTTCTTTTTTTTTACCCTTTAACTTCTAATTTGGCACTTTGATCCACAGAAAGCTATGAATACTAAAAGCTAGAAGGAATATCACATTAAAATTTACTTAAATATTCACTAAAGAATAAAATATGCAATGAAAACCTATCAAAAGGTAACGATTATTTTTCACATTTGCATTTACTTCTAATGAAAAACTTGATACACAATTGTATGGTAAAATAATTTTTTATGCAATTGAGCATAATGTTTCAGTACAAAGTTTTTTCTTTAATATTATGCATTTGGACCAAAGTTTTGAATATTTCCTTATTAATAAATTAAATGTATAATTGGTTTAACAATGTTTTAAATGTATTTTTAATGTTTTATTCATGTTTTATTTAATGTTTTATTGAATTTTAGATTAAATTAAGTTAATTTATTAATAAAAATTTATTAATAAAAATAAATTTAGATTACATGAAACAAATCTGTAAAATTAAACTCTTAACTTGTTTTCAAACATTGTAATTAATTGTTAAAAGAAACTATGTTGAAAAATGATGATGTTTAAAAATAAATCATGATTATTTTAAATTCCATTACATATCGTGAAAAAAGTTATCGATTTATATTTAATTAAGCAGAAATCTAAAAGATACTAATTTAAAATTCAAGTCGTTATCTATTTAATTCAAATAAAATACATATTCTTTTTTATTTTACATAATTTATATTATCATTAGATATTTTTATCAAAAGAGAAAAATCAATGTGTTTATAAAAATGTTATTTCTGAGACAACTATTTCTATAGGTTTTCAAAAATGCTTTTATTTTAAAATTTAACTTTTATAACATATTCTTTAGAGAAAGAGAAATATTTTAATATTTGATTGCGAAGAATAAATTTTCATGCAATAAGTTTCAGAGAGAAAAGGAACAAACGAATAAATATCTGTAACAAATATGTTATAATATTTGTTTCAACACCTATAAAAATTTTCAAAGTATTTCTGTAAAATTTTATGATACGTTATTTTTACCTCCCTCTAATAAGATATTCGAAACGAATGGGGGTTACTTTAAAAATATTTCAAAATGTTTCAACACTCTCAAAAGAAAATCAGGAGTTCGCCTAGATTTACTGGAATAAAAGAAAATTATAGAGAGTTTCTTGTATAAAAATATCAAAATGGCGCAGTCCTGCAAAAAAAATCTCGTTAAGATTACGCAGGTAAAAATAAGTTGAGAGTGCCATCACGAAAATTTTTTGGTTCAAAAAATTCCATTTTCTCTCTAATAAAGATAGTCTAGAAGCCTGGAAATTGCAGCAATCTTTTTCATGGCTTTTTCATTTCAGTTGTGGCAACTATAAAACTTATGGTAAGAAGATTTTTACTTTAAAGGAAACTTATTGAAATAGGAAATGTTGAAGAAATAAATGTTAAAATATCAATGATTCTATGAAGTAATTTTGAATTCTCTTAAAGTATTGTAATATATTCTTACGTTATAAGAAATTATAGTTTTAGTTACATAACATTATTCTAAATTTCCTCAAGAAAAAATAAACTAAAATATTCACAAATTGATGAAAATATTTTCCAATCATCTAAGTGATTTTTGAAGTAATAAAATAATTTTATTGCAATTAGTTTAGAATAAGTTTTTAGAAAACTTAGTTGAGTATATTATTTTAGATTTATTAAATAGTTTGAAGTTTTTATTTATATTTCTTAAAATTTATATAAATTAGTAATAGTAAAGGTTTTTGTTTTTTTAATCAATATTGTAATATTTTAAAATAAATTATTTGATCAACACTCTATAAATATTTTGTAAATTAAAATGCTTGCTCTTTTTTACAGGTACTTTTAATACTTACTTTAATTTGTATTACTTATAAAAATTTAGCCCGAAATATAACTTTTTTGTTTGAAATTTCCGATAGTATTACAGGAGGTTATAAAATGTTTGATTATTTATTTTTACAAATTTTTATTAATGCTTTTTTTTGCAGTGATAAGAATTTTACTATAAAACTGGTTTAGATAGTAAAATTATTAATTTTTTATTTTCTATTAATTTTAACAAAAATTCCTTAAAATGAAATGCTAATTAATAATTACTCTGTTTTTCCTTAATAAATTCCTCATGAAGAACACAAATAAATTTTAGCATGAAAATAGAAAATATGTCAAATATATGGAAAAAATAGGAGAAAATATGTATGTAAAATAATAAAAATATGTTAAATCTGAACGCATTTTTATATTAAACATATTTTGATCTCCATGATTGATGTGACTTTGTTTGAATTTTCCATTAATTTGTCATGTTTTTTTATTTTCATTTTACACGATATTTAATATAATAAAAAAACTTTCCTTTGAGTTTAAAATTTGAATACTATAAAATAAACTAACATATGAACTGAAAATTGTAGGCATAGAAGACTATTTATTCTTATTACATATTAATGCTAAATAATGTCAAGGGAAACATGTATTTGTCATGACAAACTTGTAATTTTTATATTTAGACTTATGAACAATGTTACACTATGGAAACTTTGATACTTAAATTAATCTATTTTAATAATTCATTACTTTCTTTAATTTTATTCAAATTTTTAAGAAATCTCATAATTTTAACACATTTATTCTTTTTTCAGGCAAACATGTGAATTTTTGAATATTTTATTTTCCTTATCTTCCTATATATATATATAATTATATATATATATATATATATATATATAATATAATTTCATGCATAAAAATATTTTAAATAATCATTAAACATACAAATTGTTTTGTTTTATGTTGATAGAACGAAAGCAAAGATAATTTGATTCCTAGGAAATAAAATTTTTAAATTTTGTTTTATTCAAAAAGTTTATTCGTGGTATATAAATTACAGGTCAAAATATTTTTTATTAATACCACTTAAATGAGAATTTTTATCCCTAAATATATCATGTGAATGTAAAAAAAATATATTTCCTTATTACAAATGTTTATTTTATAAAAAGTTGCTTTATACCTTAACTAAGTTTTAAACTATTATTTTAAATATAAGGCTAATTGCTTATGAATTTAGTTTGATAACATATATACTAAATGAGAGATCCAAATTTGTGAGTATTGTTTCCTTAAAAACTTTTATTGTATACGATTATAAAAAATTTGTAATACTATACATGTTGAAAATTTTTTAATAAAATTGTATCATAAAATGTTTCTTCTCATATCACTCAAAATCTAGAAAGTTCTTAAATAAAATGCATTGCTTGTATTCAGATTTGTATAAACCGAATTTTAGCGATTAACTAGTTTTATAAAGTATTTTGGTAAACTATAGAATTTTAGCACCATTTGATTACTTACTTTAATGTATTTTGGTAGATACAATGTTTTTATCATATTGTGACAAAAAATGTAGTTTAATAAGCCTGAAGTTTTTTAAAAAATATATATAATATATCATTAAACATAATGTGCATTGACTTAGTGAGAGGAATTGGTTTTTATACAAATAATTGTATATATTATTATAAAATAACTCTATTATATAATGAATATAGCACACAAATAATATATAATAAAGTATACCTAAGTACATAAATAATTTATGTTGGTAAGCTGAATTATAAATTTATGCTGTATTCAGGAGTTAGTTAATTATTGTTAAGTAAATTAAGTTGCCCTTCTTTTTCACCAGTGGTTGGATGTCCTTTTCTTCTTTCGTTTTCTCTTAAGATTCATTATTACATAAATCTCATTATTACATAAGCCTTCTTTCATGAAGCCTTCTTTCACAGTACCGCAAATATTGTGGAAAGTGGTTTTAGGAAGAGGGATCAAGATTGCAGACTGTTGGCGGTTCAAGACAGAGGAGGGCATTACAAAAAATGCAAGGATTAGAGCCTGAAGAAAATCAAAAGTTAAAAAAAAGTTTAAGATACTAACAGAAAAGATTTTAATCAATATTAAAGTCTGAATTCGGTCTGCTGAATAGGCGAATAGGCGAAATCCTGTAAATTGCTTTAATTGGAAAAGACGAAACATACTTCTGTATCATTTTTAAAACACCTTAGTAAAAATTTACCAAAAATGTTCCTAGAGTCATAATATTACTCTTTATAAAAATTTAATTGTCTTTCCTTAGTTTTGATGCTTTTTATAAACAATTCCTGTTAGAAAGTTTTATTTGCTGTACCACTCACATTTTATTATCTCTTACTTTGTGCAAAGTACAAATAGCCAGTGGAAACAAAATAATGTGAGATTAGTAATGAGGAGTATTTGAAGGAATACATGCCAATATATTTATACGTATGCAAATAGGCAAATAATTCAATTTAATTATAAATTTATTTACAATAATTTTTTAAATATACTACAAAGCTTGCTTCTACACCTAATTTCAGGTTCTATGCTGGAAAAAATATAAATGTGCAATGTAACAACCAATAATCAGAGAAGAAGTGAGTGACGTCACCACATCGAAGTTTGCTCTTGCTTCGGGTCATGTGACTGCTCGCGTTTATGTGTAATTTTAAAACTATTTTTCAGAATGCATCCGGCACTCGCCGAGTAATGTTTACGATTTCGATATGGAATAAATGCTCTTTCTTTCAAGGTATTCCAGAGTCATTATAGATATTTTCGGTCTTAAATTTAAATGTCGCGTAGACATTTCGGCCCATAATTTTTCTATGTTACGTTGAAAGAATTCCATTTTTTACCAGATCGAGAAATCGAATTAGGAATTATTTAAATTAAAAACGAAACGCAACATGCAATGCAATGTTAAGAAATAATTAGGTGTTTAATTCAATAGACTGTTTGTAAATTCTGTATGATAACTATGTTTATCAATGGAACAATGTATTAATTAATTTTTATTCTGTAATAAGCGTATGAAAGAAAAGGATTTTCATATATATCTATATTCAAACTATTACCTACCCAGATGGTAATTACAGGATTACTGTTAAGGTAATTTTGTGATGTTACTAGGATAAGAAGCATTTTTAACATCTCTCCTAATTAACTAGCGTTGAGAATCACTTGTGCCTCTGAAACGACTTTGATTTGTAAGGAGTATATGAAACCATTAATTACAGCCAGTTTTTGTGTTTCTTGCGCATTCTGAACGGTAGCATCGAAGGGCAACTTTAAAAAAGATGCAGATTGGAATGGCAATAGAACAGGTCACTTTCGTTAAGGCGCTTAAATGCAGTAAACTGCTTTTCTTGTTGCCTCTTTGTTGTATACAGTTGCTGAGCAAGGACACTTTTTGACTGAATTCGAGCTATTCACCTGTAGAACGATATACCTGTCATCTTCTGTAACTGATTTCCTGAAATATCACCTGCCAAATTTTCTAACTTATCGCTTATGAGGCTTTGCGAGTGAGAATAAACACTTTTTGGATTTTGAATTCAGTTACTAAACTGGTCACACTACGTCCTACCTCCAGCATTCTGACTATTCTTCCACATGTGCTATCACCCACATGATTTCTTATTGTCGTATTTCACAAAAGATCTACTCACTCTCAGCTAATGTCCTTAAATATGTCTCCATCCTATCTTTTATTGTTGTCTTAAAATGCTTACGTTGGCCTCACTTTTAATATTGAATTCATTTAAATGTTATTATAAAAATATGATAGATCACATCGCTTGTAATATTCTGTTCCTGAAATTTGAATATGCATTTTTTTCTACTGAATTGCGTCTTCCTTTTATTGATCGCAAGATCGTCTTTTCTGCAGTTTCATGAATGTCTATTAAATTTAAATTTTTGCCTAGTGTTTGCATATCAAGGTAAAATGTAAAATATGTTGTGGAGTAAATCATTTAATTTCTCAGATAAACTGGATAATCTATGGAAGGTGGGATAAGAGAAATGAATTAGTCCACTTGAACTGGTGTCCAAATATATTTATTATTTATTCTGGTTTGTGGTGAAAAAATATTTTTCCTTTTCACTAAATTGTATCTATGTTCACATGACATTTATCAAATTGTTTTAACTTTGTGATTTGAAACATATTGAAACATTCAGGCACTAATATAATGCCTTTAAATGTATACCAAAGTCAACAAGAATATTTAACAACAAAATTGTTGAAAAGTTTTTAGCAGCTAATGACAAATTCATTATAAAAATCAAACTGAAGATAGAAAGAGTGTCAAGGTACGTTATTGCTTCGAAAACAAAACTGGTGGAAGTTCTACAAACATCAATTTTATATTTTATTCAATAATTTAATAAAGTTCAGTCATGTTATAGCGAACATTTTGCATAAAAATATTAAAATTTTCCATTGCAAAATTTAATTGGTCAGCATTTTGACCATAGAATCATTGTGGCTTAGTGGTATACAAGCGCTCTTTTGTGAAACTGTCATGGATTTAATCCTTACTAATTTTGAACCACGGTTAATGAAACTTTGCTTCTGGCTTACGCAGAAATTTTTTTATCATGATGTTTACTTAACAGTTTTCGGGTATTTCTTCCTTTTGACAAATAAATAGGGCCAACTAACAATGAAACGTTACCCTTGCTGCCTATTTACGCTTTAAGAATTAAATTACCTCACTTAAGTTTTAAGTAGTTTGGCTGTCCATTGATCATTGTCAAAAACTCTCTCAGCGGAGTTATTCACAACCTAATTCACGTGTGAAATAATTAACATTCGATTCAATTATGGTTTTATTATTTTTTCCTTATGCAGCACACTTTTACTTGGAGTGCTATGCCACTGATCAAAATTATTGAATTAGAGGCAGCGGAAAGGCGGATTTTGTCTTGATAAAACCTCTTTTTTCTCAAAAGGTAATGGTCTAATTTGGTTTGTGAGCTGAGATAGTATTTTAAATCCGTATAATTTTACAGAGAGTGAATTGTAAGCCTTATTCCGACTTATTGAGAATAAGTTTTATTTCTGATGTTTACCACAAATATTGGAACAAAACACATAACTGAAATTTCTTCCTTTTAAACAGGATGAAATTTCTAGACGTTCAAGAAGAAATATTATGGACTTATTACTGTCACTATGTCACTCCTTTAATCGTTTGATGTTTTCAGAGACGCTTTGGTTATGTATATTTTGGCCTGATGTATAGATTATGTACAGTTCTGGCGTTTAGACTTCTTTTTATGGGATTAAGTTAAATATTAAATACAAATAAATGCATTCTAAATCATAGAATTCCAAAAAAAGTGATTACGAGTTTTATAAATTTCTATAGCCTATACATAAAAAAGTTATTGCAAATTTCAGTCTGGGATTACATTTCTTTAATGCTACTGCACACTCAAATTATTAACTCATTGTAAATGCATATTGCGGAAAATGTTTTACTCATTGAAATATGTTAGACATAACATAAAATCATGCAATTATACTGATATAAAAATAATATTTTGAAGAGATGTAGTTAAATTAATAATTACTACAGCAAAAATAAACCAAACATTTTCTCGTTCATGAAATTATTTATTTCTTTTCGAAAAATTATAGGATGTGTTGTATTAATATTTCTAAGTATGTTCCATAAATTAAGTCATATTATCATATAGGTTTCTATTTTTTAATATACTCAAGGAAAACATATTTAAAATGTTTACTCCTAACAATTATACTTTTCTATACTTAAACGAGATAGATAATATGAACATGTATTTAAATATGTCATTTTTATTGCTTAAAAGATTGCAATATTTTGATCATAATTTTAGAACATATTAATAATTTATAGATATTAGAGTTAATTTTGACAATGTTGTCTAGCCAAAATATAGTCTACTTATTAACAAATATATTTAAAGCATAGCTTTAAAATCAAATCAAAGTAGAATATTACTTTTGTGAATATTAATTTGACATTTCTTCATTTAAGAATTAAACAAAAAAACATTGGAACAAATGAAAAAGTTGTAAAATGAAATATCTTTCATTTTTAAGTCCGAAAACTTAATCTAGTTTGTTTTTTAAAATTTATTCACAATCAATATCTTTATGAATTGTTAAAAATATAACAATATTTTCAACAATATAAAAGATATTCTTTTTTCCTCAGAAAATATGTACATGTTATTTTCTTCAATTTAAAATCTCTGTTCGCAGTAATTCTATACTTTCTTATAATGTCTGTGCCTGTAGCTCCTTGAAATAAGGGTAATAATTCAATTTGTATGATTATTTACACTATAATGCGCTAATAATCTAATAAACGAGTGAACTAATAAAGTTTTCATTGGGCATCATAGAAAACTATCGAATAAAATATATTAAATTTAGAGAAAGCATTATTTTTCTATTAAACTAAAAATACCATCTTTCAAATTATTCAGTAGATTAGCATCAGGTTATGAATGATATTTGAATACTTGTTGAAATAGGTAAATAATTTTTTTTGCTAAGAAGTAGCTATAAATGAATTAACACACAAAATTCACATTCATTTTATTTTAAGAGAATTCGATTTAAATCAATTTCCTAGAAACGAAATAATACTTAATTGTTCTTTATTTAAATTTTTTAAAAAGTAAATACATCGTCATACCTTTGAAAAACCTTTATAATATTACATATATTATTAATAATAAAAGTTGTTATTCTGCTGTTAAAATCCAAAAACATTTAAAAACTTCTATTATTTGATATAAAATATTATCATAAGAGTAGAGCTATATTTAAATTTTTTATTGTAATCAGTCGGATAAAGAAATACACTGTTTTTCAAGCAGAAAATTATCTAATGTATTTTTGAAAAACTTTTAATATGTTCGTTTTATAAAAATGTTTTTCGAAAAATATTTTCATATATCAGAAGTTAAATTATATTTGTTATCGTTTAATTATTGAAATTTGGTGTTACAGCATTGATAGAAATGTATTTTCAAAAATATTTAATTAATAAGTAACGTAATGAATAAATTTAAATTATTATTAATAATAAGTGATACTAATATCTGAATAATTTTTCTCATTAATCTATTATAATATTTTGACAATTTCTGAAAAATATTTTGACACTGAATGCCATGTAGGAAGTTGATGATAAACGTTTCGAATAATTATCTCGTATTATTAAATTTTGACATTAAGTTATTTTCTTACTCGTATTCATATATTTTAATTAAATAGTTATTATTTACAAAAGAGCATCAGTTTTTAAAAACTCATGTACATTTAAATTCATGTGACTGCATGAAAAACATTTAATGAATTAAACATTGGCAAAACAGTAAAAGTGAAAATTGCTTTTAAAACGTGTATTAAATGTTTTATAATTCTGGAAAACTCCTAATTATCTTTAAGCATTTATTCAGAATTTTAATAAAAAATAATTTAATAAAATTTTATCGTTAAAATAAGATTTTTCTAATTTTCCCATCTTAGTTCGTGACAGATTTTAGATACATTAAATCACTTTTAGAACCATTGTTGGATAAAGAAAAATTTTAAATAATATAAAAATCTTAAACGGTATAAATTAATATTGTAAAATCAACTGCATTTTTTAAATGATGGATAGTAAAAATAGAAATAAAATTACTTAAAAATGCTTATAAAAAATCCTTAATGTTATAGAAAGAAATGTGATTTTCATATCTATATGGGGAATATTTGAATTAAAATTTACACTCATAAATTTCAAAAACTTTTCTTCAATGTTATAGAATGGGTATTATTCATTTTTGAAATAATAACTGAATATTCTTATTAAAATGCTTATTAAAAATATTGTACATTTTTATAGTAGTTTAACAAAATGTTGTGCTTAATGAGTCACAATCAAAGTACTATATTTCTAAATATTTCGTAACAAATTTTCATTAACGGTTGATACACAATTATTTTAAGAAAATTTTTGTAGAAATTTTAAACTATAATTTTTTTTGTTATATGAAACTCTTTTAATTTAAAATTATTATAGGATAAAATAAGATTTTCAAAATTGAATATTTAGCATGAAATATAAAAATGTTTTGCTCTTAAAATTCATGCCTAAATACTATAGTTAAAGATTATAATAAAAATTTTTTTACAAATTTCACTCATAAAATTTGAGTTTAAAATAAGTACGCATCACATTTAAATTTAGTGTACCTGCACTTGAGCTTACTATAGTAAAATTTTTCTAATTCAGAAGTAAAAATATTTAATAACTAAATACATTAGCATAAAAATTAAATGTAAAAAACCATTATTTTATTACATAAGGAAAATGGAATTATAAATGTTAAAGTTATTCCATAACAATAACTGCGTCTAAGTTTATAATGATAATTTTAAGAAGCTTATTTATATATATAATAGTTTGTTTTATTAAATTTGTATTCTAAAACAGAATACAATTTATAAAACGTATATAAAGATGTTGAGAATGCAAAGATGCTTGTTTTTTTCCCTAGTTGATTTATACTGTACTGTACTCTCTTAAATGTTTCTCTTATAAAAAAAATAAAGAAATTCATTGTATAATATCTCCAATTTACTAATATATATATATATATATATATATATATATATATATATATATATATATATATATATATATATATATATATATATATATATATAGATTAAAAAGTGAAAATTGAATGTCTAAACGAGCTTTGAATTGAAAGAGTGAAGAAACAAAGAGACAAGAGTCTGACAAATATTATTTAAAGAAGTTCAGTAAAAGTATACTAAATCAAATATCCACATCCGTGTTCATATTGTCGGTATAAGTCTTTTATTACAAAATTAAATCATAGTGCTCTATTAAGGTGGTGATATTGATGTCAAATTTGATACTGGGAAATACTTCTCTGGAAATAAGCCGCATTCTGCAATA
The DNA here is from genome assembly GCA_037975125.1 of Latrodectus hesperus. Classification (NCBI taxonomy): domain Eukaryota; kingdom Metazoa; phylum Arthropoda; class Arachnida; order Araneae; family Theridiidae; genus Latrodectus; species Latrodectus hesperus. The sequence continues at coordinate 52,489,245 of CM075861.1, forward strand.
TATAGGCATGCAGTTAAATAAAGCTTTCTTTCAAATGAAATGTAATTCAATCCTTTGCTACTTTCCACACCGAACAAACTGTCATTAATTATATATATATAATTTTTGTTATTTCTTGTATTTTTCAAAATTATTTTTCTTTTTTTCATGATATTTCATGATTTATTTTGTTTATAAATGACAATATATGATTTATTTATTCTTATTTTTCAAGGGACACATTTTTTTTCGATATGAATTTTTAATAAGAAATCGTGATAATATTTCACAAAACCGTTCCTAAAGTGATATAACTTGTCTCTCTAAACTTAATTCTAAAACTGAAATTAAAAGTACTTTAAGAAATAATTAAAGCAGGCAATTTTTATTAAAAATATTTTTGAATGCATAGTATCTGCTTACTGTGTTCTTCTATATAAGTTCAATATGATTTTCAGTTCTGTGTTAATAAGACATATTTATGGTATTGAGATTGTTTTCTTTACATGTTATTTTTATAAAATAATAGATCAAGTAATCAAGTTAATAGAATCCGCAGAAAAGGAAGAAATTTTTGTATAAAATAAAAACGAAAGTCTTAATTTTTATACGTAAAAATACAAAAGCCTTTGTATCTTTAAATACAGTTCTCTTTGTGTATTTATGTATTAATTCCAAAATAATTCATTATTACGCATTTTTTATCAAAATATATTATAAATTAATATTAAATCTTATGTAATGCAAATTTTATGTTAGGAAACGTTTGCAAGAATGTTTTAACTATTTTTACAAAACAGCGTTAAATCTTAATATTTGAATGATTTTGAAATATAAGATTCATTACAAGCCAATAATGATAAAAACGAATGAGAATGATAAAATTGGGAGTATTACCATCAAGATAAATTATTATTTCACAAAGAAAAACGAAAATTATAAGATTAGAAAAAAAAAACATTCACTTATTTAAAGTTTTCATTTACAACCATTTAGCGATTCTTTGATAAAATTTGCTTTTATTATATGCATATTTATATAATTTAGATCTAGTGGTGCCATCTATCTGAAGAGTTCAGGGTAAAATCAAACTTTCCCGTTCATGGTTTTGTTAAAACGAAAGATGCACCCTAATGACTTAAATTCGCATAGCCAACGTCATAGCGAGCTTGACTTTTCCAAGGGTCATAAGTAACAATAATATATTCTAGATTAAAGTTTTATGTTTTATTTATCTTCGAATTGATTCTGGAGCAGGGATCAAGCAAAAGGACTCAATACTTGGGCTGCCACCCCCAAAGGTATTATTTCACTTGAAAGACATGGCAGCCATTTGTATTTTACGTGCCTCAATTTGTTTTAGAGCACACGAAAGATCTACAATTAAGCTGGGTTGCAAACACATTATATGCAAAATGTGCACAAATACAAAGCTTTTGAATTGACTTATTAACTCAATCTTTAAAGCATTTAATAGATGCTACTTTATTTCAGTTTTATTCGAGTTATTTTTAAGATTCATAAAAGCAAGATGCTCACTTACTTTTTATGTAGAATTAAAAATTTATAAACATTTTGATGCTTGCATTATTTTTGTTATCTGTTTACATTTAGAAGTTGAAGCCGTACAAAAAGGACTACATGGTACTATGTTTAATTTAAAAATCTTATATTTATCAAAAAGTAACTATTTTTCTGATAAACAAGTTTATCATAATTTTTTATGCAACAATTGCTCGTATTATTGTGATTTTATTAGATTGTTTGAATTTCAAGAAATGAGCCATACTTTATTTATGAAAAAAAATGATATCACATTTTTTATAATAAGCATTAAAAGCACTTTCACAGCTCACTATATCTAGTAAATATCTCACGACATATATAATTTTAAATTTTACAATACAGTAAATAGTGAATAATTTCTTACGAATTATTTTCTTCGAGTTTTTAATGATACTTTTCCTTTTATTTTTTCGAAATTATGCTTTAATCTTTATATCCAGTGACCTAGAAAAGTTATATTTTACATATGTTCGAAATGAAAAATTAATTTAACCAATCATATATTAAGAAGTGTTAATGCATTTCTTTTAATCTCTTTTTAAACATTGTTTCAACTAATACTTCTTGCAATTTTCTATGAATAAGTGACACAGTTGCAGACAATTTTATTAAAACTCTTCGGATGTCAGCTTTCTTGAGTGACACTTTTCTTCAGAGAAATCAAATGTCTTTTAAAGGTGACTAGTTTCTCCTAAGGTCTTGAAAAAATTTTAAGATGCAGATAAGAAGAAATGAATCATTTTAAGCAATTATCTATTTCGAATTTATACAGCTCATTTTTGAGAAATTAATATAAAAAATATAAATATTATACACTTATATATATAAAACTTTTGTAACAATATACAAGTTTATTGTTATAAAATTACTAATCTTAAATACTGCTGATCTGCGTTTTGATTACAGAACAAAATATTATATCTGATACGTTATCATTAAATTCATATGGTATATTTATTTTGAAAAATAGAAGCAAAATGCATTGCTTTTACTTTTTTTCTAACAAAGTACTTTGAATTCTTCTGCGTTTTTTATTCATCTATTCAACTGATATGATTATTACTTTCTCTGACACACACGCACACACACACACACACACACACACACACACACACACACACACACACACACACACACACACACACACACACACACACACACACACACACACACACACACACACACACACACACACACACACACACACACACACACACACACACACACACACACACACACACACACACACACACACACACACACACACACACACACATATATATATATATATATAAATATATGTGTGTGTGTATCTGCAAAACATTTTTTTTATATCTTTTTGGAATCTCTAGCAGTTAAATATGTTCAAAATAGTGTTCTTTTAATCTATTTTCCTTCATGAGATATACTTTGTTGAATAAAGTCCTTAATTTTTCTACAGTTAAGAGCCTACGGGGAAACCTTTAAGTGATTTTCAAAAAAGTGTGGCTTGTACATATGTTGGCAAATGTATAAGAGAAATTGCAAAGAACTTACACATCAGTCTACGTGCTATTTCTAATTTCTTAATAAAATCTAAAGAGCACGAGGAAAGCAAATATCGGTAGGACTAAGCAATCGACGCTATGTAATCAAAGAAAAATCTTTAAAAAACTTGAAAAAACGCGTGGAAGCATTGGAAAAGTCCAAGATTCATCAGGAATGAAGCATGTAAATCAGAAAAAACTTCACAAATATATAAAAAGATCGGATACGTTCATATTCAATAAAAGAAAGCACCATCCTAAGTGGAACGAAAGGCACTTGAGCGATAACATTAGTGGGAAAAGAACAAATTTCTTGGAGCTCCAATTGACCTCAGTTTTTTTTCTCTGATGAAAAAACAATTCTCTTTAGATGGCTCAGACTGTTGTCAATATTATTAGCATTATTTGGGTACGCAAGAAGAAGCTTATTCAACAATATTCTACCAGGAGGAGGCAGTTTAATGGTTTGAATATGTGTTGGCTACGTTGGAAAGATGAATCTAGTGTTTCTGGATAAATGACAGAAACAAAAAGATCACATTCAAACTTTAAATTCAGAGCTGTCTCACTATGGCACTGAGCTAGCAGAAGATAATTGCATATTTCAGCAATATGGAGCATCAAATCATACGGTCAATGACATTAAAAATTGGTTTGAAACATATAATATTCAGGTTTTTCCATAAACTGCTAAATATACAGACCACAATATTTTTAAAAATGTATGGTCAGTAACTGTTCAGCATGCTTATGCCAGTGGCAAGCAATTTGAAGCTTTGATCGATTTTTAAGAAGATTTGAATTGCGTTTCGGACAATTTTCGTCTAATCAAGACTTTTATGATTCAATGGCAAATATATTTTTTTCAGGTAGTTACATCAAATCACAAAGAATTCCTTATTAACAAGACTTTTATTTTCATTATTTAGAACTATTTATCTGCATTTTTTTCACAGTATGATGAGAATGAAAAAAAAATTTAATTGTTATAAGTAAGTAGTTTTTTTATTTCATGCTACAGATATAGTTATTTTATTGAAAATAAGATTGCAAAAGTGTTATATTGAAATTATTTTGTAAAAAAATTCAAAGTTCTTCTCTTATTTGGAAAAAAACCTACCTAGTGTCCTACTTTTTTTCAGCTGTATATATATATATATATTTTATGTATATATATATACAGCTGAAAAAAAGTATATATATATATATCTATATATATATACACACACACATATATATATATATATATATATATATATATATATATATATATATATATATATATATATATATATATATATATATATATATATATATATATACTTTTTAATGTTTAAATAATTAATTATACTCAATTTTATCATTAATATAATTGAAATCATAATCTCTACATTATTTGTATAATCTAGTAAAAATTACTTACTGTATTATAATTTATAATATTAAATAATTATCTTTTTCATTAAAATATTTGTTTATTGGTTATTTTAATATTTTCATCATTTAAAATACTTTGCTCGGAAAAAACTATATTAAGCCCTATTTTGGGAATATAATGGCTAAATTATCCATTTGTAATTTATCACTAGTACATCTTAAAGTGAATCTTGTTAAAAGTAATTTATTTTAAGCGTAAAAATGTCTGAGAATATTTCATAAATTTTTTCTGGTAAAGGAATACAAGGCGTTAGAAAACTAATAAATTATTGTTTATGTTCGAGGAACAAATATATATTTTATGTTATAAATTGTGTGAATATAGATGTGAATAAAATAATTTTATAATTTATATTCACAGTCAAAAACTCTTCCGTGAAATGTCGCAAAGTGAATGTGTCAATGTGTCATAAAATGAATGAGGGAAATCATTATGAATATTTGAAGAGAATTTAAACATTTCTTATTGAAAGTCCTTCATGTATTTTAAATATAAAATTTTTAAAATCATTTTATTAATGGATAATTTGAAGTAAAATTTTATTCTTTTTTTAATATTTACTTTTTTTTTACTTATAAATATTTTTTAAACTATATAAATTTTTTTCATAACTTTTGTGATGATAGATAATTTTTAAAAATATCACTTTTTAAATTTCTTAGTTCCTGTTATATGTTTGTGTAATAAAATAAAATGCAAATTTTTCTGTTCAACTTAATTGCTACACTTATTATATATAAACTTTTGAATTTAGTTGAAAAGCAGTCAGCGGCAGAGCAATAAGGCAATGAATGCGAAGCACATAAACATTTCAGGTAGCATTTATTATAAGAAATGGTGAAATGCAAAATGTCCATCTTAGCATAGGTTAGCAGACATCTGGGTGTTGTTTCTTATTGAAGAGGGTTTATGCAGGTGAAGCTATAGGGTTGTTAATGTGTAAGAAAGGATTAAGGAATTCACACACTGGCACTTGTGTTTTAGGACTTCAGAGTAGAGGTAAAATCAGGGAATGTCCATAAATTCAGAGTCGCATTAAATAGATAACATTTTCAAAAAACTCTTGTTTTAATAATATACCTTATCTTAAATTTAATATTATATATATATATATATATATATATATATATATATATATATATATATATATATATATATATATATATATATATCGTGTGTGTGTGTGTGTAGTTGTAGATATGGCATTCTGCTAACTATGATATTTAAAAATAAAGTAATATTACATCCCCCTTTATACTATTGTTTGAATGATAAACTAAATTACAACAATTTCCTATGTTTCAAAATAATTAGCTGTCAAATGCATTGATCAATTTAAAGTTTCAAACGTTGTTGATAATTGTCCCAGATTTTAAATAATTACCTACTTAATATCCTTTAGAGTAATTGATAAATGGAAGCAAAATATATTTATATTTTAGTTCCAACCTTTAATCTTGCACTTAGTTTATGCTGCTTTAATCTTGCACTTAGTTTCAAATCAGCTATTTTATTCTGATAAAGTTAGTTTTCTCTCTAGTGTCTACTCCTAATAGAAGTCTTATTCCCGTGGCTTCTTTTCACTTTCTCTGATTTACTTGGCTTATTAGGATCAAACACAAAACTGATATCCCCCACTCAACTGAAGTAATTTCCTCTACTAATAGCAAATAGTCTTCTTCTAATAGAGTCTAGATATTCTATTTGAATGTACTTGCTATAGAGTAATTCTAGTCTTATTTAATAGAAGGAATATTTTTCACCATTACTATTTTTCATAAACAGTGATCTTGAAATCAATGCTAATTATATTCCCATTAATTTCAAGAAAAGGAATAAAATATATGACACTAAATCATGCTTAAAACCGACTTTAAATTATGACATATTATTATTTATTTTTTGAAGCTTATTACTAAGGATATTTTTATTTTATTATAGTAGCAAATTATATATATTGTTGAAATAATTATTGTTCTAATTTTGATTCTGAATAAAAATATAAGGTTTATTATTTTCATTTTTTGAGATATATTCTATTTAAGATATATTTATCATATGAAAATATTGTGATAACTTTAAAATAAACATTTTATAAAACCATATATCAAAAGGGAAATATATAACACAGATTGAGTTTGATGCTTGATGTGCAAAATTATTTGCTTACCAATATTATATTATTAATAATTACATCATTAATTAGTAATAAAAGTTTTACTGAATCAATCAGTTTTCAGTATAGATTTATATATAATTAGGTCAATTATTAATCTATAATAGCTAAATATAAACATTTGAATATGTACATAGCATTTGTCAATGAAATATTGCCAAATACAATTTAATAAAAGTATTATAGTCTTTATTTATAATGAGTTATAAAATAAATATCACATAAAATTTCGTTAAAAATAACATTTTAAATAATATAGAAATTGCAATTTGAAATGTTGCAGTTAATGTTTCAATGTATAGTCAATATAACTTATTTTAGAATTCAATATTAAATTTTAACTCATATATGTCTGTATTTTTTCCATGAAATGGGAAAAGTCATTAGTTTGGAATGTAAGTGTAATAGAAAGATATTCAAATTTATGAAATATTTATAATATGACTTAAAATTTTCTTGATGAGCAAAAAATAAAAATTTCTTTTAACAAGTTTAAAAATTCTTTTTAAAAATACTAGATTCAGAATATGAAATGTTTCTTAAAATTTGTGTATGCATGTAGAATAAAAATAATTAAGACATGGGAAAAATAAAAACAGCTTGTTCTGAAGGATTTATTTTTAAGAATGAAGGACTTCAACGTTTTGCTTAAATTTAATCCTGAAAACTTAAGAATAATAATTATGATAACTCTAAATACACAATATTCTGAATAATACAACACTTTTTGCATTTTAAGTAGAAACAACATCATTCGCATTTTTCTGCTTTTAAATATAATTAAATTTTTTACATTTTCAAATGTTTATATCGAGTAATAAATTGTACTAGATAATTTTTACGAATCATAGAATAATAAAGTCTATGTATATGTTACTCAAAGGTCTCAAAATCTACTCATGTTGACATTACCCAGTTAATCAAAGCGTTAGCTAATTTGCTTATTATCAATTGAGAAGATTACGTATTTTATATTCAGGTAATGTGTGCATTAACGACTTTAATAACCTTAATGTTAACATTGATGCTTAAAAAGTTGATTCAAGCAACAGTTTTGTTGCTAAATTGAATGGAATGACCCGTATCATTAGATACAGGAAAATAAGTAACATGTACCTGATACTCTATACATTGAAAAAGATAAAAATAACACGATATTAATGCCACCATACAGAAACACTACTGCTGGTTACGTAAGTGTCTTCTTCATTATTAAAGAATGTCTATTGTACAGATGTTTATAAGTAATTTACAAACTATTCAGATAATTTACAAAAAAAAATGATTTAACGTATAATTTTCATTAATTTGTACATTATTTAAAAGAACTATATATAAAATGATTTCTCCCCTTTAGAAATGACAAAGATTTAGAACCTAATAAAGGGGAATAGCTTCTAGCAGAAAACTAGCATCGGGAAATAAATAGTGATTTGAAAGAAATAACTTATTTAGATTTTAAACCATACTTATTATTTACTTTGTTCAAAATATTGTCTTGCACAAAGGAGTAACATAAGTCATACATAAATACTTTGAAAAGCGAAACAAATAAAATTTGAAACGCATGAAAATTCCTTATAATATGAATTTAATTGTTAAAGTCTAGATTCCTTTAATTTGGTTTCCAACACATTTCCTATCAGCGGTATTTTTAAAATTACCTAAACACACTCATCTTAATGAGTACAAAAACTAAATTTTAAAATTATAAAAATTTGAAATTTTAAAAATTTTAAAATTATTAAATATTTATGCCTTTACATTTTAATTACTACGAAATATTAGAAAATATGTACATAAACATGAAAAGTAAAGTACTTTGAAATTAAAAAAATAAAATATCTCATTGATTTAATTTTATTTATTTAGAATTTTACAAGTAGGAATTATAAATAAAAACTATTTTCATCTTATTTTTTGTTCTTTTATTTTAAAAAAGAAGGATATTGCATAAAAATGTATTTAACACTTTTGTCATTTATTAAATGTTATTATAATCACTAGAAACAAAATGGAAATTGATAAAGTAAAATGGTATTTTTTCAAAGTCAAATGTTTTAGTAAGGTTAGAAATGGTGTATTAAAGTTTCAGAAAAGTATTTTTACTTAAAATCTTCAAAAACTGTGGTATTCTTAACACAAAGGTTTTAGATATTTATTGTTAATATATTTGACTAAAATGTATTTATTCAGAAAATTAATGTAATTTTGTAACAGAAATACACACATTGTTAAATTTATGGTAAGGAATGATTTGGTAAGAATCATCTAGAACAAATGCAAATATATAACAGATAAAATATGGGAAAAGTTAAGAACTCGATAATAACTAATTGAAGAAGGAATGAGATTTCTACAGCAGTAAGAGTCATCCAAATTTTATTTGATCTTTAAAAGATCACAATTCATCCAAAGTAAATGACTCTAATATTCTATAATATATGTATTAAATATTCACAGGAAGAGCATAAATTATCATGAATAATAGTAAGATTTGAATTATATGATATATTAATATAATTTATTGCATTATATGATTATATGATATTATTAAAAAAAGAACACACAAATCAGCAATATATATATATATATATATATATATATATATATATATATATATATATATATATATATATATATATATATATGAATGCGGTGCTTGATATCATTTTTACATAAAAATTATTAAATAATTGTAGATAAAAAAAATGAGATTATAAAATAAAAATGAAATTACAAAAGCTCAAAACCCATAAGAACTTTACCTTTTGTAATATTTCATTGCGTGCATTTTGCATTTTTTATATGTAAGAATTTCTTTAATGCATTAAATTTGGTTAAAAATGCTTAGCTTGAAAAAATTTTAAATGCTTTAGTTTCAATATTATTTTTAGAAAATAGAATTTATTCAACTTTCAAATTTTCTTAATTTAAATTTTGATAAATTCATCAATATGTATTCAAAAATGTATAATCTCTATAAATTCGCATTACTTATTGAAGAAATTTTTTTGATAAATTCTCACAAAATAACTTAAAGATTTCTGATTCATGAGAAAAAGAACAATTTTAACCTGTAAAATATTTAGTTTGGCATTAATATTTTAAGATTCAAGAAGATATTTTTATGAATTTTTGAAAAATAATTGCGTAAGAATTAAAATTATTATGTTAGAATTAAACTTATTATGATATCATATAAAGTATTAACTATCAATTATGATATATATATATATATATATATATATATATATATATATATATATATATATATATATATATATATATATATATATATATATATATATATAGAATATATAATATATATGTATATATATATATATGTATATCAATATATGTATACATATATATATACTTAAATATATTATCATTACTTTATAGATTAAATTTATTTTGTATCTTAATTTCCTTTTCTAAATTAACATTATATTTTAATTTAGTATTAAAGATTTAGTAATAAGTCATCTTCCTTTTTGAACGCATGCAGTCCAGCTTGATTAAACCAGGTTTTTTTAATTTTCTTCTAGAGAATTCTTGCTATTTCTATAATTTAAAATCTTGAAATCTAAAAGTATTAATTAAAATGCTATTAGAATGTGAAATGATATTAGCTTTCATTATCGAATATTCATTTACTCATATATTCAATTAGCTTCTAAAGTTATTATTAGCCATAATAATTAGCCAAATCTATTTCAATTTACATTTTCACTCTAAGATATTTTAAATTGTTGATAAATTGAATTAAAAGATTTAATCAAAATAGTTTGCTGCTAGTAGTTCTTTTCATAAATGTAAGTAAGAAAATTTCATAAACATATATATAAGAGAGACATTTTTAAAATATAACTTTTCCTGCCCAATGCTCATATTTTCGAATATGAATATAGATGCTTCAAAATGAAATTGGACTATATTTTTTAAAATGTAATTTAAATTATTACATTTTCCTTTGTTTTATCATAAAATAAAGCAAATAAACCTTCCCCAAAATTTTAAAAAATATATTTTTTAAATTTGATTTTGTTTATTGCTTTCAATTACAGTTATATAATTATTATATTACGTAATTATTAGTATACGTATTTTCTTCGAATGGTCAAATCATTCTTCATTATAAGCATCTAGAGCTAGTACTTAAAAATTTTTTTGGTGTTAAAGACACTAAAATCTTGCATTTAGTAGTAGATCTTGCCAATTGAATACAAAATTACATACCTAGAGGTGCAAATGATTCACCGTCTGTACCTTAATGTTAACGGGTTTGGAATACTCGCTTTCACTAATTGCTTCTTAAAATTAGAAGACTGTCACGTTATGAGACCTCACTTGAGCTGGCATCCTTCTCCCTGTATCCTCCTCGCGCTAACTGATGGAAAAATATGAAATTATTTGTGTTGTTTAAAATATGTAGATTTGAATATTTGGACTATAAAGCTTTGTTCTAAATATGTTTTAAAAACCACTGTCAAAAATCTAAATAATTGCATGTCATTTTTAGATCGCAGAAGCTTTTACAAATTAAAAAAAAACTTCATTCAAGTTATGTTCAGTATAAAATTAATTTGTAATTTTTAAAGTATTGTTAATACTTTAATGAAATGTTCATATCAAAGCTTTGTATTACATTATTCTAGGTATTCATATTATTTTTTGAAAATTTATTGAATATAAATTTATTTGAGTGTCACTTCTATTTTATTATTTGAAAAATTATATGAAATTATTGCTTTTTATACTATATTTAACTCTATATCTACTGCTCAATAAATATGTTTTGAATATAATAAGTTGTCGAGAAAGACAGACATTTACTAAATATGTGTAAGAATAATAATGAAGTTTGCAATCAACTTATAAGCTCTATTTTTTGTTAATCCTGTTATAAATTTTCCAATTGAATTATTATTTCATGCATATTCATATTAACTTAATTTTTATTCTTGTAATAAAAGATGTATAATCTCATATTCTACAAGAAATTTATAATCTTATTTCTACAAGAAACATAAAATATATGAATAAAATATTGGAACACATTTATTAGATTCAATTGTTATCTCAATTTTTCATTAATTTATCTTATAAAATAAAAAATGATTCAAAATACGAAGTCAGGAATTATTTAGAATAAATATCACAACGTGACCAACCTTTAAATTTTTCTTCTGTGCTTTAAATTTTCAACATGCTTAAATCAGCATGGAAACAATATATCTAGTTCAATCCTATTGAACTAAATATATAGTTCAATTCAATTAGTATAATATTTAATTCAATTCATTTAGCAATTCTACTGAATTCTCAGAAGTTTTGTGTGAACCTAGAAATAACTTGATAAAAATTTAAATAAAAAATTCCTACTATATGTATTTTGATTACCTTAGATATTTTTGGTCTGAAATGTAAAATATAGCATATGTAATATCCCTAGACAATTTTATATTCATTCTATTCAAAATAAGATTAAAATTTAATTCTAGAAATTAAATTTTTATTTTCTTCGCTGCTGTTAGGTGTAAATTAATATTAGTTTTAAATTACATAATAATAATAGTTACATCTACCTCAAACTTCATATACAAATTATATTTATTATTTATTGCGAAATTTATAACATAAAGCCATTATAAAAATGAACATTTCTTTCCTTAAAAGTATGCACAAGGAACTAAATGCCATAGCTGTTTTTACCATTCTTCATTTTCTCATTTGATGAAAGTAACGACTAATCAATGAAAGTTTCCAGATTTGATGTTTCTTAACGTTAGAATGCTCTTAAAAGAGAATAAAATATAGTCTTGAAATTGGTTCATTAAAAGTCTTGAAATAGAGGTAATACTTTTTTTTGAACTGATAGTAGCTTATTTTTCTTTTTTTGAAGTTTTTTTTAAAGGAAAGTTCTTCATTTAGATAGTTCACCACAAGAATATTATGGTGGTATTCCAACAATTTTCAGAAGTGAATAGTTCATAACAAACACAATTTTATGTATTTATTTAAATAAGTAGGAAATAACTGAAACTATATTTTATGTTAACATTCATTTATGTAATTTGAAACATTGGAAGATGTGAATAAATGTTTGTGAATCATTTGTGCCGTTATTTCAATAATATACATATTGTTTAAGAAGATAAGAAGATAACACTAAAATTTACCAAATACATATGTAAATTTGTAAAATTTAAAGAATTGATCACAATCAACGTATACCAAATACTTTTTAATATATTAGTTTATCAATATATTAAAAAGTATTCGGAACTTAATATTAAAGAACAATAATAATGCACTGCTTAAACTTTTTACCATTATCCATATTTTGCAATTTTTGTGCATATTACTAAGGTTTCACTATTACTTATCTTCTAACAAAGCATTAGAAAGATAAGTAAATAAGTATTGCTAAACTTTTCAACCTCTTTAATTGGTATTATTTCTGTAAATTTTTGTATATTTTTGCTATACAATTTTGAATTAACTGCATACTAAATTGTATTTATTTAAGTCAGTTCATAAGTTGTTTTGTAATAATTTATGTATAAAAATTACTATCATGTTCCTACTACGTTTATATTATGAATCTATATTGAAGAATTTTGGTAGTTTATATCCTACTGGCTTTCTCGAAATAGTCCAAATTTTATTTTTGACTTCTGGGAAAAATAGAAACATCAATCATGCATAAATGCTTGAAAATTGTAAATGTGTAACCAACCCTTCAGTTTTTAATGCAATGAGTTTTTGAATGAGGATAGTATTGTGACTTTTTAATTTTATTATACAAATGTTTTAATATTTTTTTGTCAGCAGTATTATAATTTATTAAGATTACAAGTTTTCTGTTAAAAAATAAGGACTATGATTTAATTGCTCTACATTACTTTACTTATTTTACCGAATTATTTTTTCAAGGGTCAAACTATTAATAATTGAGAACTGTTTAGAATTGGTAGTTTAACAAATACCATTGAAAATATTCCTTATATTAATTTATGTTATTAGGAACTTATGTGTTACCTTGAATCGAAAGGCAACTATCACGACAAACACTGTGGCATATTTACACTGTACAACACAAACATGTATAACACAAACACTGTGGCATATAACACTTTACATTTTTTGAAACTATTCAGAATCATAATTTTACCTTCGCTGATATTAAATTTATTTCCCTTGCAGGGAACGTAATTGCAGTTGTCTTTGCTACATTTAAACAACATTTGTACAAAGTAGCTCTGCTACATTTAGATGAAATATTTCAATATTATTTATCATTACTGTTACATTTTATTGCAAATATTTATTTGTCAGTAAAATGAATGCAATTTTTATAGCATTTAATGCTATCAAACATTATGTTTATTTTAATTGATTTTTTGAAATTTAATAATTCAAAATAAAATAAGATGCAATAAGTTCCGAGTACTTTTAAAAACTACAATGATGATAAAAGACGCGTTTTTGAGTTCATTTCATAGTTTTATTTTTTCTTTATTATAAGGTAATTATTGTTCATCGTAGAATGTGCATTTTACTGCACTGCAGAATAAATATTTAATGTGTCAATAATTTTTAAATTGTGTTTGATTGCGAAATTTCAGTCTTGATATTTCAAGCTCATTTATGAATTGCTTATTTGATTTTAGGATTATGAAGGACAAGAAACAATATTTTGTCACATATAGAAACAATTCTAACCTTCAAAGATAATAGCAACATAAAAAATACGATAAGAAAAGTTATTTTTAGAATATGTAGAAGGATGTAATATATGTATAGGTATTTTTTCTTTATAAACGCATATATTTCTGTGAATATTGAAATCAATAAAATAATCCTTGAGTAAGTCAATCAATAAATAAAAATAAATATATATATGATATTTAACATAATAAATAATTTCTTAACTCTGCTTATATTCATTATACAATGTGTATTTCTTTTACAAAGAGGTATTTATTACACATACTTGAGCATTACAAGAGAAATGATGAATTTGAATCATTACGAGTTATAGTTTTGTACTTTTTGTTACAATACAAAGTAAGTATATTGTTTACATGCAACTTTAATTTTTTTTTAGGCTTATGCTAGTGTTTAACCCCGGTTGATTAATGGGAGCGCGAAGCGCGACAGCTATGGGTACATACAGGTACGGGTTTCCATTTTCAAGGTAGGCTAGGTCCACATTGGACTGTGAATGCAACAGATTTTTAGTTTCTTTTTAGTTACTAGTATTCTAAAAATCCAAAATTTTAAACATTATCTTCATAGTGTTTGACAATACTTACGAAGTTAGTGAGAAATGGCAAAGAAAGAGGAAAACCATCATCATTATACTAGATCTAATTTGAAAACAAATTGATTATTCCGAGATTCAATTTTCTAGACTATGTTATAAGTATTGAATATTTAGCTTATAGTAAAATATTATGATTTATACGTACTATAAAGGATTCCTTAGAAATCTGATTTGTTTCAGCTGGTTTGATGACATCCTGTATACATTATGCAGGTAAAAAATAAAATAAAGTTTCTAATTTTGTTTCAAGAATTAATTATACATTTAAAAGTAACTATTTAACAATATACTTATATAACCTATGTTTCTTAGGAATATTTTATTTGGTCTCGTAAAACACGCATTTAGTCATGCTAAACATTCTATTAAGTAACTTTCAGTAGTTATTACATGATTTCAAAATAAAAAACTGAATTATGTGTTTCTTGCTTAAAAGATTGATAAAATAAAGTACGTGTCAACAGTATTTAATGTAAATAAATGTAGAATTTTAACTTGTAATTAAACTTAATAAAAATTTATAATTAAACCTAATAAAAATTGTATTTTATTAGAATTAAAAATTGGTATTCAAATATCATTGAAATCAAGTTTTTTTATCTTATTTTTTACAAAATACCATTATTTTTTTAAAAATATTTAGTTTAATTACAAAAAACATTATTTATTTTTATAATCCTAATTAGAGATTTATGAATAGCGATGAAGGTTATAGAAATTTTATTTTCCACAATTTCATTCTTTAGAAATGTTAATTAGTGTATTAAAAATGTTTATCAGGAATTATTTATCTGAATTTATGTTTGAATTATTTGTCTGAAATTAACTTAGACAAAATGTATTTACGATCATAAAGGAGAATTAATTTTGTAGCTTAAATTTTATTTTAAATTCTGAATTTGAAATAAATATTTTACAATATTAGGTAAGGTTATACGTACAATAAATGTAAAGCAGATTGAACATAATAAAGGATTCCACATTTGAGCTCTATTTAAACAAATTTACTGAATTAAAACATAAAATATTAATAAATTCCATTTTTTTGAGGTATGCAAATAATTGTACTATTTATTTTGTAAAAATAGGGATTTAAATGCAGCAAAGAGACTAGGGAATATTAAATGAGTAACTTGTTGGATATGCTAGACATATACTGTCATAAAATTGGGAATACATGTCACATAATTCTCTGGCAGTGACAGGAAAAACCTTTTAGAATGAAGAAAGTGAAAGATCAACGAAACTCAATATTGGAAAGGAGGAACGAATGAAATTTCATGTCATATTTTTATCTGTTGGCATGGAATATTTTATATTAAACACCTGTTTTGGTCTTCTTTTAGTGATAAAGTGGAAAAGCTCATTATAAATAGATTAAAAAGTGTTCTGTATCCCATTATTCATATGAACTAATTTTTTAAATATGTTCGCTGATGAAAATATCGTTCACTGCTAAAAGTACCTGTAAAAATATCTTTCACCTACTTCGTTTCATTTCAAATATTTTTTATTAAATGTTCCATTCTATCTAAGAGAAAGTTATCGATAATTTATCTCCATAATGTAGAAATAATTTTAGCTCCAATCTATAAATATTTACATTTCCTCAATTACTTTTTCAGGCCAATAAAATTATTACATTCCTTCAGTATACTAAATATAATTTTCATTCCAATCTTAGATAATATTTATTGTAATAACGCATATATTGTCTTTAAAATATTATTTATATTTAATGTAAATTTTTTGAAGAGCAATACAAGACGCATATATTTTTACGATTCTGAATGTCATTTTTAAGTTCCTATCTAACTAATATGTGGCCTTCATGCATTCTGCCTACTTCAGTTTCTTATTTAAAAAATAAATAATTAAAATAAAAAATAAATAAATAAAAAAACTAAATAAATGAAATTTAGCATCAATTTAGATTATAACTTATGTAGATTTTATTTACAAAAAAAAGAAAATATCATCATGTGAATAAAGTAAGCAATTGCTCAAATTTTCTGTCTGAAAATAGCTTAGTTTTCTAGTTATAGTATTTATAAAAAAGAAGATAATTTCCTATGCTGCGTTATTTACGTTTGTTTTTACGGTAGGGATTTATTGTCCTTTCATTTTTATATAGTAAAATAAGCCACCAATAACTTACTTCGTCAAACATAGATGTCTAGTAAAAATCTGTGTTTATTGGTTATTGGACTATTCGATGAAAGAAATAAATTCAAGATTATATTAACATGAATAAACCTTTGTTATAACTTTCCACACTGCTTCAGTATATTATTTTAGTGGTTCCTTACTCTCCCTTCAATATATATATATATATATATATATATATATATATATATATATATATATATATATATATATATATATATATATATATATATATATATATATATATATATATATATATATATATATATATATATATATATATATATATATATATGCATGCATGTATCGAAATTTCTATTACTATTATATCTATTTTTGCATTTAAAAATGAAAATTATTTACAATGATATATTAATTCTTAGTCTTTTTTTCATTTTTATGTTTGAAATAAAATGATTGAACTGATTAGTTTTTATCCATGTAGGAAAAAACAACTAAGTTAAATTTAAAACTCTTTTATAAATTTTAATTTTCTTTACTAGAAGAGGGATTATTTTAATGAAAGTACAGAAGTAATGAAAGTACAAGAAATTACAGAGTTTATCGTAAATATTTATAGCAAGTACTGTATATATTATAGAAATATTTATAGAAAGTTCAGTTATTGAAGTGAATAAAAATTATGAATTATGATCATGGATTTAAAAAATTTCAAGTATGCTTTAAGATGCTAGTAAGTTCGTAATATACACTACTGGCCATTAAAATTGCTACACCAGGAAAGCGGGAAACCACACATGTGAAATTTGCATGACAGATAGAACTTGCTGTGATATGCAAATGATTAGATTTTCAGGGCATTCATACAAAGCAGGCGACAGTAGTGACATCTACAATGTGTATAAAACCAGATATTTAACAGCAGATTTCTCATACTCAATTTCCGTTTCAACGTTGTTTTCGGCAAAGAAAGTTGTTGTAATGGCTCGTGTAAGAAGAAGAAATGCCTATCAACACGTGTCTGACTTTGATCGAGGAAGGATAATAGCCTACCGGGACTGCGGTTTATCGTAACGCAATATTGCTGCTCGCGTCGGTCGAGACCCCATGACTGTTGGCAGAATATGGAATCGATGGGTTCAGGACAATCATACGGAACGTCATGCAGGATCATAGCAACCCCCATCACTAACAGCAGAGAAGACAGACATCTTATCCGCATGGTCACAAGGGATCGTACAGCCACGTCACGAACCCTGAGTCGAGAAATGGAGTCATTTGCAAGGCAACAAGTTTCTGTTCGCCTTCAATGGTGTGATCAGCGACGAACCTGGACGCGGGAATGGCATCACGTCATCTTTACAGATGAATTTCGGTTCTGTATGCAGGACCATGATGGCCGCATCCGTGTTTGGAGGCATCGTGGAGAACGCGCATTGCCAGCTTGTATTGGACATCGCCATACTGGCCCATCTGCTGAAGTGATGGTATGAGGTGCCATTGGATACACGTCTCGATCACCTCTTGCGCATTACCGGCACTTTGAACAGCAACCGTTACATTTGCGATGTGTTAAGGTCCGTGGCTGTGCCCTGTCTTCGAGGCCTCCCTAATGCTTTGTTTCAATAGGATAATGCACGACTTCATGTTGCCCGTACTGTTCTGAACTTCCTTGATACAGAACAGGTTTGACTGTTACCCTGGCCAGCACGTTCTCCTGATCTACCACCAATTGAGAACGTGTGGTCAATGGTTGCCGAGCGATTGGCACGCCATTACTCACTATCCACCACTGTCGATTAACTGTGGCATAGTGTTGAAGCTGCATGGACTGAGATCCCCGTACATTCCATACAATCTGTTTGACTCCATGTCTAGGCGGATAAATGCTGTTATTTGCAGACAGAGGTGGCTGCTCTGGGTACTGATTTCTCAAGATCTATACATTCTAATTTCCCGTAAATCTAATCACTTGTTCTTTCCACTATAATGTATGTGTCCAATAAATATCGTTCTGTTGTTTGCATTCCTTCTTGGTGTAGCAATTTTAATGGCCAGTAGTGTATATTTAATTCATTGCAAAATTTATCGTTTTAGAAATTAATCAAACAATTTAAATGCAGAAAAAATAGCTTATTTTATGTTTTAAAAATAATAATTAAATATTATTTTCTTAAAAAAAATTAAATTAATTAAACATAAGACTGAATAGTAATTTATATGAAAATATTTAAGAATCGCAAATTAATATACCTAATAACTAGTAATATTCTAAAGGAATTCTCATAGTTAATCCAACTGTTGCTTGCTTTTAATACGGTAGTTTACATAAATTTTGATGTTAAAAAATATAACTTTATTTAAATGTTTCTATGTAGTTATTAAGTTGTTATAATCAATCACATTTTCATTCTAATACATATTTATCCAATTGATATGTTATAATTTTACATATATCGTATATACTTTTCCCCTTACCACTTGCTATTTTAGCAAAAGTGTCATAATGTTTATTATAATCGATGTATTTTTAGAAAATTGGTATAATTGTTTAATGATATTTTATACATTTTAAGTTTTCTATTTCATACTTTGCATTATTATTTAATTTAACACATGAATACTTCAAACTTAAATTTTATTTAAAAAAGTGAAAGTTCAATTTGTATATTTATGATTTTTTAATGCACTCATACTTTTATTATCATTTCCAGAAATTAGATACAGAATTCATCAGAATACACATTTAGTATGGTAAAAAAATGCTTTAAAATAACGCGATTAATTAGGATTATCATAATCCCAATTCAATGCGAGTCTAAACCCGTAGTTAAAAAGTCAGGGAAATTTTACTTGAAATCTTTATTTTTATTGATTTTTATAAGCTTTCAAAGAATGTGTACTACCACAAGCTATTGATATCAATAAAAGTATCCTTAAACAAATTCATATAAAAATTACGCTTCTTTTGCATTAATAAATAATAAATGTTGTTAGTTTTACTAAACAAGAGTATTTTATTACTTTGATTTTATAAAAATATTTAGTAATAAAAAGTTTTTTGAAAATTTGTTTTAAAAATTTGGCGAAAATTTCAAACATCAAAGATATATGTTGATTTAGTATGTGTATAACTGTTAACAATATCTGATAATTCACAGTTTTCTTAATGTTTAAGAAAGTTTGTGATAAATGGTTTATTTGCTTGTAAGACTAGGAAGAAAGTCCTTGATCAAAAATACTAAAAACAAGTATTTATGACTTTCAAAAACTAAACATATACAAAACTAAGATTAATTTTTGAAATTTTAGCTTTGCTATGAATTACGTTGTAGAGCGAAAAACATTAGTTTACCATTCAGTTTACAAGAATATTCACTTTATTATTCACATTCATATGTCCATTGTGAAAATGCAAATGAATATTTGTCGAGTCAATTACAGATTTGAATATTTTGCTGTGTTTTGAGAAGAAGCTACTGTGCTTTGAGAATTCTTTTGAATATATTCTGAGTTAATTCTCATCAAATATATAATAAGATTAATATTTCTTTAGATATAATATTTTAGCCAGAAAATTGAACGAAAATTACAAAGCCTTAAGATTCTTTTTTTTGGAATTATTCTCATTATTTTATTCCTTTATTATAATTTGAATAAATGTGCTCCCGCTTCATAAATAAACAATTGCAATGAAAATCCTCCTTACAAACTATTTTTAATTATACATGAAAATGATTTTTAATAAATTTATATTCCATTCATGGTTTTTGTTTTCCATTTAAAATATTAATAAACTTTATTTATATTTAATTTATATATTTATTATTATTATATTAATATTGCATAACAACAATGTATCTCAGCGAATGAGTAATGAATTTTAGTTTACTAAATTAAGATAGAAATTTACTTTTACAAAAGTCAAATTTTGATACATTATTTCAATTATTCTCAAGAGATAATCTGGAATGAATTAGTAAAAAATAAGTTCAATATACCTGTAAAATCCTAAATTTCAAATTATTTTTGCTAAATAGTTATCTTTGACTCCTAATTCACATTAAAAATATTACGGTTATACAATAGTTATATTAAAGTTATATATATATATATATATATATATATATATATATATATATATATATATATATATATATATATATATATATATATATATATATATATATATATATATATACATACTCACATTTGTTTTTTTTGTAGGAAACTCAAGAAAGAAATTAAATATAACTTTTTATAAAACTTTTTTAGAAATTAATTATTTTAAATAAAATCTACAAATGCAAATTAAGCAGATGCAGAAGCAATAAAAAACAAGTTATTTTTTTCTGTTTTACAATGCGAATTTAATCTCAAAAGTTTTGATTATCCCTAAATTTATCACTCCAAAGAAAGATTAATTTTAAGCAGAACAAATGTACAACTTCATTATTAAATTTACCAGTATACTTCAATCAGCTTATTTTTGACATCAGTTTAACCTTAAATCTTTAAATTGACATATATTCAAATTAATAATATTGGTATCCTCAATAAATATTTTGAATGCGGAATGAGTCACATAAATTCAAGAGAATGTTAAGATTTCAAGAATTCGTTACACTTAGTTCATATCTCTAAAGTTACTGAAAATACAAGCTCTAATCTTCTAATCAGCAGAGATTAGATCTCATAAGTTTCTGCTATTTCAGTGCCTGGGTTAATTTCATTTAAAATCCATTTGCTTGATTAATGAAAATTGCTTGTGCAGAATGATTGCTTGTGAATTTAAAGACACTACTAATGCAAAAAATTAGATTCACCAAAATAATTATTTATTTTAACCTGAATTCTACATGAATTTAACTATACAGTTCTTAGACTTTAACTTAAGCAAAATCTCTTGACTTATATATCATTTATATTCTGACATATAAATATGAAAAATCAATTTTTATTTAATCAATACAGGTAGCCATACACAATTAATATTCCTTAGATACTAAACTAACAACGCTTGATTCAAATTAGAGTGAAATTAAGGGAAATTTTTAAAAACACTTTTATTACATTCTAATATGTTATTAATTTTGTTTCAGCTTATATTGTCAGCTTCTTGAAAATATAAGTTCCTTTTAAGTATTTGTTAAACACACATCAAATATTACAGAAAAATATCTTGTTTGTATTTATCTGTAATAATTTTTACTTATATATATATATATATATATATATATATATATATATATATATATATATATATATATATATATATATATATATATATATTCAACTTATGAAATTAATATACAGCAATACGACTACGGCAATACGAAACAGTCAATTAAAACCAGCTCTTGGATAAAATAGCATGTATATGGAGACAAGTATAAAGTTATATGGAAACATAAGTCTTTGATGTGACTGAGGCATTGTGGGTAATATTTAGCAGGAATTAACTAGAACATTTTCCACAAAGTAGTTAATTACAAGATGTAGTATATTTTATAGTATATGTATTATTTTTTCAATTTAAAAACGTTTATAAATATTTTTAAATGTATTTATTATCTATTTTTATTTGGAAATAAAAGTACATTTTATATAATATTAATAGTTATTTTTGCAACATACATAATAAAGCCTGGAGTTTCCAATAATAGATATTTTTTATAAAAAGAAATAAAAAGCTCAAGTTAAAAATAATCTTATCATAATTTATTAATCTTTCTATTACAGATGTAAAACATAAAATTTTTGCAAAAAGGGATATGATTCTACCGAAGTTTAAAAATTATTTATTTACATATTATGCGAAACAAGCATAAATTATTTAAATGTAAGTTTTTTTATCAATTAATTATAAGATATTTTGTAAAATTATATTTAAAATTTTAATTTCCTTTATTTAATGATGAACATTTTTAAAATAATTTAAGTTGTCAAAACAAAATTTAATGATGTCTTAAAAATTTAGTTTTTGTCCCTCAAATTGAACAAAATTGAAACAGTAAATTATTTTCCTTTTAAAAATGTGTACAGTTGATATATTTTATTCTTTAAAGTTCTTTTCTAAAAAATTATTGATTTGTATTTACTTTGTCAAAATATTTGTTCAGAAGTTTTATTTTTTAGAAGTAGTTTCCCAGATATAATTTTTAAATGCAAATACAAAAAATTTAAATGTTGCAGATATGAAATACTATTTCACAAAATTTTAAAAATTGACTTGACATTGATATTAAGACACAACCAAAAAGATTCTTTTTCAGATATAAGTTTAAAATATCTCTGCATCACATTTTCTTGTCAGAAAATGTGTTTTTTTATTACTGCTGTCTTATTACTTCGTGTTTCAAATACAATGCAGCTATCAAGATGTCAAATTAATGTTTCATTCAAGATAATTTTAACCTTTATACGAAACACACTTTTTAGCTATATTTATAATTTTAGGCAACATAACAATGAAAAGCTGTATCATGTTGCATCCTTTCGATATTTATTGTCACCTTTAAATACTACAAATAATAATATTTGATTGAAATATTATCTGAATAGGTAACGATTTAGCTTTTGGTTAAAAAATAAAGCTTCAAATTCAATATTTAGGCAAATTCAATATCAATTCAATATAGGTTTCAATTTAATTGTCTATGATACGTGATGTTCTGTAAAATTAAGAAATATTTCCAGAAATTTAGGAGGAAATCCAGAATTTTTTCCAGGAATCCCTTAATATATAACTATATAGAAATCAGTATAAATATAAATAGATTTAAAAAAAGTTTAATACGGAATCAAAACATAAGTTTAACTAATTTTAAAAAGCAAAGTATATCAGCATGTGAAATTATGATTATACAAATATCATATAGTTTTATAAAGTTGATGTAAGTTTTATAATGGAGTTATATTTGGCACATAAAACTATTTGACATGTATTTCTTCAATTTAAAATTAATTCTATTTATGAAATTTTATGTATTAAATGTGGTTTCTCATTTTTAAATTTATTTTTGATAAAAACTAATATTCTGTTTTCTTTATGCTTATATCTAACAAAATACTAGTTTTCACCTAACACATATCTTAGATAGCAATGTTTTATTATGTTATACATGATGTGTTACATAAATGTAAATGTTTAATGGAAAGTAATAGAAGTAACATTCATGTTTATTATTGAATTTCCTTTTTCTATTCATGTGGTAATAATCACATTATTTATGGTTTAAAATGTGTAAATTTATAATCATAAAACTAAATTTCTAGATACATATAATTTAGACTTTTTGGATCTTAAGATGTATTTGAATTGAAATTTACTAATCAGATAAGTGTTTTATTTATTTTTTGAGTTTAAAAGATAATATGGAGGATAAGGAAAAGAAAAAAAAGAAAAACAAAAAAATGAGAAAAAAACTATTATTTTAGAAAAATTTATAAAATTAATTTATTTAAAGTTGAATATATATTATAAGAATCGCAAGATAAATTGCAGAAACTTGTTTTCTATAAAAATAAGAGAAAAAATTATGCACTTTAAACAAAATAAGATTTATATTCTCGTAGTATATCGAAACAAAATCAAATTGTAGTTTAATCTAACAAGTGAATCACTTGCATTAAAAATATGTAAAAAAAAACAAGTTGCTTTATTAATGTATGTGGAGTTTGAAATTTTTTTCTACAAAAGTTGACAATACACACGTTTCCATTTTGACTTTTTGAAAGAGAATACAATTTGCCTTTTCATTTACATTTCTTTCAATTCAAGCTACGCATGTCAAGTAAAATACTTTTTTTTTCTTTTTAGAAATGAGTATTTTGGGAAGAAAACAAGAGGATTAATGTATCGAAATCTAAAAAAAGTGTGTAACATGAGACTAAAACATCTTTAATTATTCTTCAAAGATATAAAAAAAGCTTGTGTAAGAATTTTAGTTAAAGACGGTTGTGTTATACATATGCAATATTTTTAATACACTGTGTACATGCTGCTGATAGCATTATAAAATAAAGCATATTATTTGAGATAAACATCAAAGTATTTGGGATTACCAGATAAAATGAAAAATTTTATATTGAATTCTCCATAAATTAAATTCAAACTTCAAAGATTCTCATAATTTTCAGGATTACTTTTAATAGAAGCATTTTTAATGTAAAAATCATATGAATTATGATCATATGAATAACTCAACAAACCAAATTTTGCCTGATACTTTTGATTTAAAAGATATAATTGTTTTCATGGAGCTACAACTAAAGCTTTTTAGCAAATAGTTTAATGTAAAGTATTTCATAAAAATATGCTTATATAATAAGAATAAATGAAAAATATTTTTGCGCATTAAAAGAAATTTTTTTTCCAGTCGCCTTTTTATATTATATTTTATAAGGTATCCTGCAAGCCAATTATATATTTAGAGTTAAAATACAGTATTATTTCTTAAAAATAACTTAAAATCCCATATAGCTTTAATAGTGTTGAATTTTCCTATTTCTAACTGTCACCAATTTTAACATTCATTCAAACAAATGTTAAAAAATGTGTATAGTTAATAATAACAAATTAGAATTTGTATTAGTATTAGAAAATTATTGAACATATACTACTTATTGTTTTTCAAATATTTATATGATAAAATTGCTATGATTTTCGTAATTATAATCTTATAAAATGCTTTGTATATGTTTTCATCACTCAATAATTTTAAGCTACAAGTTCATTATAAACCAATTTTATAAGCAAATTACATATCAAAAATATACTAAAAACTGTTCGATTCTTATTTATATATATTTTAGAAAATCAAAGTAAAATTAATGAATTTTGAAACTGAAATAGCAAGCATTCTATAATATATAATAATTGTTATAAATGAGCATAATACTAATATTGGTTTGAAATATACTTTATATAGTTTTGAAATATTTCTTAAATTTATCAAATTGATAATATGCTAATTTTTTAAATTTTGATTTAAAATGACGGAAAAAATGGAAAATCATGTTTAAAAGAAAGTCGATAATATTGTTTAATTTTAGAGATACATATCGCTCTCCATAAATTATTCAGAAAATATATAGGCTTTAGAAATAAAAAGAATTTTGTGGGTTAAAGACTATCATTATCTACTATTAAAAAGATAAAAACACTTGAAAAAATAATGTTTTAACTATTAATTTTGGAAGTTTTGCTATTAAAATACACAGAAATTTAAATAGTAAAATCGATACGAAAGATGCTTTAAAGATTAAGATGTAATATAGATGCGATATCATTTTAATATGTTTCAACACTATTTTTTGACACGATACCGTATGATTTTCCAATATGAATAAAAGGAATAAGATTTTCTTTTTTTTCAAGTGGAACGAAGTTATACGAAAAGTTTCTTAAGTCGTTAGTATTAATACTATCATTATTACAGTATTAATACTTTTTTGCTAAATAAATCATTGCATATAAATAAAATAAACAAAACTATTGCTTCATAAAGTTTCAACCTATATATTAGAGGTAATCATTATTATTTATTTTAGAATGAAATATAATGGTAAAAAATGATTTTAATTTATTTCTCCATTATAATATTTTTTCATTTACTTTTCTTTTATTTTGAATGTGACATTTTGTGTAATATTTAGAGTATTTTTCTCTTTATATAAGTGTATTGCATTATAATTAAAATTTATACAAAAAATTTATAATTTTTTTAAAAATAATCATGGAGACCATTTAAAAGAAGTAATTTAACAAATACATTTTACATTGGTTAGTTAAAATGAAACATCATTTTTTAAATAAAAATTCCTGAGGAATAATAAATTATTTTAGCTACCTTTCTTCGATGAAACTATTAATAATTTCCATACAGAAATTTCTTAAAATATACTACGTTCCTAAGATTTTCAAAATTTGCTGGTCCTTTTTTATAAAGTATCCTTATTGTAATTAGAAATTCCCATTTTCTATGCTGATTAAACCATTAAAATTTACAATTTAATAATTATTGATTTTAAACATTGCGTTGAAACTAATTTCTTCTGTTTACGTTCATGGAAGGTATAAACTGTAAAAGATGAGCACTACTTTAAGGGCATGGTAGTTATAATACCATTAAATTATAATACAATATATATATATATATATATATATATATATATATATATATATATATATATATATATATATATATATATATATATATATATATATATATATATATATATATATATATATATATATATATATGTATATATACATATATATATATTATATATATATATATATATATATATATATATATATATATATATATATATATATATATATATATATATATATATATATATATATATATATATATATATATATATATATATATATATATATATAACATCGTCCTTTGAACTTTTCTAAAATAAAGTGCATAACAAAGTAAATCTTTAAATTTCATCCTTTAAGATATATTTCTGATTTTATTACATTATTCTTATTTATTATATTATAAACTAAATAAATTTATAAAATTAAACATGATTTAACAATAATTTATCAAGTAAAAAATTTAAAAATACATACTTAATATTGCAATGTCGTATGTTACTTAAATAAGTGTACAGTTTCTAGTGAAACACATAATACTTTAAATGTTAAAACTTTCTTATATCAAAAATCAACTTTTGCTTCAAATCATTTTAGTTTTTGAAAGATTTTATAGCATTCCTTTTTCTGTGTATCTTTATCTCTAATTTTGTAAAAAGCATAAATAAATGAGATAAAAATCTGTAATTCGCCATAACATATATTTATTGCCTAAACATTAGATGTATTTTAACGTGTGAATTTAAGGTTTTATTTTTTCTTATGAGATTAAGAATTCTTGAAGAGATATGTACCATTGTAATTAGAGTTATTTCTTCCTTAATTCAATTCTGTATCATAACTAAATTAAGGGTTTAATATTGAAGACAAACATTAATTCATTGTCAAGCAAGATTCATTATTGTATGTAAGGAGAAAAAATACTTTTTTAAAAATGTAATGTTGCATTGGATATTGATAGATTTTATCGATGAAAAAACATATTAAATCATTTAAAATGTTGTACGTTTCCATATTAAATAAATGCTTAATTTTCTCTCTTATCTAATACTTATAAATTACAACTAAAAGCTATGTTATCTAAATTGTAAATATTAAATTTACGTTGCATTATTGTTTTATTAGATGGAGACTCAATAAACTTTATAAAAATGACTGAAGAATTACTGAATGACTCAATAAGCTATATAAAAATGAATAAAACTTTAAATATTAATTCCTAAATGTTTGGATAGAAGCTCAATTAATAATAAATAATAAAAAGATAAATATATTTAAGTAACTGCTTCTGTTTTTATAGAAAATCTTCAAATCTTTATTTGCGTATTTCACGATTTTTTGACATCATCCGAATTCATAGGTAGGAACAACTCCTTTTACAGCACATTCTTTGAATACGTCTTAAAAGCTAATTCAATCGAGTTAAACAATGAAAGGTTTTTCTAGTTGATACTTCGAGTTACGATTCGTTGAAAATTTGTTTGCAGATGAAATGTTAACTGTAAGCGATACACTTTTCTTGGATCTAACACATCATGTTTGTACTGGACAAGCATTATTCCATTAAGAGATACATTAGTATTTTACTTTTACTTTAATTGAAAAAGCTTCACTATCGTAGACGAAAATTTCATGCAGACCTGTATAAGTAGTTCAGAATGTAGTTTTTAATGAGTCAACACGAAGAAAAATATATGAACAAAAGGCTAAATAGATGTAAATGAAAATATTTAATAATAACGAACTTTTATTGTATCTATAAATTTATAAGAGTGAAATAAAAAGGGATTCATATGCGCAATAGTTACTTTTATTTACAAGAGGTGTTGGATTTCGCTATCTAATGAATACTCCATTTGATGCTACATCACACCCCATGCATAATGTAACTCTTCTATTATGCACATACATGATGTAATATGGAAGAAAATGTGAGCACTTTATAGGTGATATAGATGCTTGAATATGAATTACGGATATTAATTTTTCCTTTAATTAATAAAATCAATTGTAATTGTAATTAGTGGACATGAAGTTTATCTTCGTATTTAATTTAACATGTTTGCATGTAAATAATACATAATTTACAACTATTTGCGTAAAATTAAGTAAATATGTTCTTAATGAGCTGTTGATGAGTATGTATTTTGTGCTGTTAACTAGGGATGTCATTTTTGAAAATTTTTAATATCTCTATTGCAGTTTGTTGATATATGGACATTGTTAAAAATTATTGGAAAGCTCTTATATTATAATATACCTTTAATGTAACAAAACATTTTAAAATTTTGAAATATTTCAGTATACTTTATGATATTTTAGTCAAAAAATTATTAGAAAATAAATTCTTAGATCATGTTTTTATATAATTTAGTTTCTTAAAGTTTCTTTTAATAATTTGACATCAAATTTTATCTGACATATATGCAAAAATTTAGTGTAAGTAGTATAAGTGTTGTGATTCAAGCGTTCTTTAGTAATTGTATTCCAGTTTTCAAAAGGCAATTTAAGAAAAAATTACAAAAGACACTTATTGACACCTTATTTTTCATACATTTATGTTTCCTATTTTTCAATATTGTATCGTTTATTTATGTAAGTGATGTCACTTATTGATGGAAAAATTCTATTAAAACAATGGAGGAAACCTCCATATTCTCGCTAAGTGTAAATTAAGTAACTTCTTCCTTTAAGAAGCATATCTTTCATCAGTTTAAATTTATAAATCTGAATATATAAATTTTTTCATTGTATTAAAACTTTGAAAAAGGAACCAGAATACTTTTTTTTTAAATATTTACGTTTCACTAAAAAATGTTTCCATGAGGCTTACGATTTTATTCAAGATATCTAAATGAATGAAACATGTGAAATTTGAATAATATGGTTAATATAAGTATAGCTATTTTAGTTTATTCTGTTTTAATTTCAAACATGTAGAAATAGGGAATGTAATTTCTTGGTAAAATGAAAAAATTGATATTTTTTAATATGATCTTAAAAAGTTTATTAAAAATTGAAACATAAATTAAATAAAATTTATGAAAGGAGCTGAAACAAGATTGGTACAGGATTTGTTGGTACGTGTAATATAGCTATTAATTTTTATTATTTTAAATACATAACTGTGCAATCCAACTATTTTCTCTTTTGATCAATATTAATATTAAAGACATATATGAATGTAAATAGATTTGCACCATTCTTGTACATACATGAATATAATATAATACAAAATCCATTTCAGTAACTGTCTGATTAGTTTTGTAGCGTACTCATTCAAGGTATGCTGAACTAAAGGTAGGCAAAGGCCACTAAGGAATCAGGCTCACGTAATTTAATATTCTTGACTAAATATTTGTTTACAAATTTACAAGTTAATGTATCAGGTTCTTCATAAATTGTATGGGCTCCAGGAAAATAGATGAATTCCTCAAATTCAGGAACGTTCGCTGCACTTTCGGTCAAAGAAAACTCCTCGCTAGTACTAGGAACCAGACTCCTAAATCCACACTCGGGAAACAGTCTCGGAAATTCCCTCTGTAAAGTCGACGATTCTCTCCGGAGAATATTAAAACCTTCAGGTATTCAAGCTCGAGGTCTGACGTTGATCTGCGTGGTCTTGAGCTAAAGGCCGCTCACTCTTCTCTTTCGGTCGCTTAGACTAGCCCACTCCGGGACTCTTTAGAGACAAGTCTCAAGGAAACTACATGTAGGTCAAGATCCTCCCCAGTTCCCACAAGGGCCTGCTATTTACATACAAGCTTGCCTCCAACACCTGGTAACATCAGGTAACTCCAGTAACTTCTAGATCAATCTTCTGAGGTCACTCTTCGCCACATATTTACGGCCACTTCACAGATTTGAATCAGAAAGAGTGAAGAGGCAATAAATTCTTCGAATGCATCTGGCCCACTCGCCAGGGGATTCTAATTTATTTTTAAGAATTATATTTATCAGGAAGGACTAATGGTCCTTCAGGAATCCTGTTTGCTGTTCCGACAATATCCCCCAATCACAACTAAATTATTGTCTTTTGTACTGGGTAGTTCTTGGGCTTCAAACAGGGAAAATCAATATCTTTCACAGCTGCAAATAATTCCAGAATTCCATTAAAATTCTGGAATTATCTTGGGGGTTTGCAAGGAATAACGGTGACATTATATATAGTTTATATACTTTATATAAATATATGCAAAAACTATTACTACAGACTATATTATCCTATAGTAATATGCGAGATAACCTATCGGGTAGTAACGAAAGTTTTCCATCAAAAGAGTTCTTAATGAAGTTAGAAAAATAAGAAAGGAGTACTTTAATTGTAGATAAAAATTACCACATAAATGTATGATTTCTTCACAATGTTTTCGTAGTTTATCAAAATCTTTTCCCCAGAAATTTAATGTCCACAAGCAAATATATCTGATTGCGAACCTCTTGTGGGGAATTGAAGATAGCATTAGCCAGATGTAATTTCAATCTTGAAAAAAGTAAGTTCGATGGAAATGTCAGATCTTTATAGTGTTTTTTGTGAAAAATATCACATTCGAGACCGTACAGAGTTCAGTCGGTGAATGCAGACAAATGTGGTTTTGATTGATATAGCAGTACCTTCTTGAGTTAAAACTCATTCGAAATTCGAAGTTACTAGCAGCTGCAACACGCGAGCTAGCATTTCTCTGTAAAACATACTGACGATGGCTTTACTATTTTTCAGATACATTTTCTGATAATACCAAGACAATCCCATCAGATACAAAGCATGATCTTTTTGTTTGTCAGTTTGAACTTTGTGACACTACCGATGATCTCATCGAGCACAGACCAACCCCCTTTTTGGCTTGTATTGTTGTCCACTTTTGATCACAAGTGATCAACACTGTGATCCGGTCCAGAAGTTTGTCCTTGGGAGATTTTTAAGCAGAGTAATACAGGCCTGAACATGTGTGTCTTTATTTGATTGAATCAGCTCTTGAGGCACTCAGAAACTGAACTTGTACGTCAAGTTTATCTGCAATGCATAGCTTGCTTTAATAAATATAACACCAATTTCTAATTCCTTAACATGCTCTCGTGTGGTTCGATACTGATATTCTCCCACAAGTTCTCGCAAGTGAGTTTCATCAACATCAATAGACCGGTTAGATCAATTTTATTCTTGTTTGCCATAGTCCTTATTTTTGAGTTTTCTGTAACAAATCTTTACAGTGTCATATAATTCAGCAATAGAACTTAAAGCTGTACCCTTGATTCAGTGACATTCTGTAGCTAAAGTTTTGCAACGGAATTGACAGTAAGTGATTGTAGCATAACAATTACATATCAGACAAATTGTACTTTATTTCAATGAGTGCGATATATTTTTATAGATCTAACAACACAGTGTATTCTGAGCTCTATAAAATATATAAAGAACCAGATATTGTTAAATTTATCTCAATACAGTTATTAAAATGGGCAGGACATTTGAGCCGGATGAACGACAATCGGGTGACGAAAATAATTTTCTTGGCTCGCTCCATTGGCACCAGAAGAAGAGGACGACCGAAACTCCGATGGCGTGACTGCCTTGAAAACGACCTAAAAACACTAAAAGTGACAAACTGAATGACCTTATCCAAAAATAGGGGGTCCTGGTATGCACTTCTGAGGAAGGCAAAGGCCCACCCTGGGCTGTCAGGCCAATGAAGAAGAAGAACAACAACACAGTGTTATAAAGTAAGTTTCTTTCTTAGAAATATCAAAAATAGCCTGACACACCACGCCAATTTAAAGTGGTGGCGGAAAACTTTTGTTATAACCAGGTACTTTAATGGGACACGGGACGTTTAAATTCACAAAAACATTCATAAATCAGTTATCTGAATTCACATATTTAAAATTTACCTAAATATGTTTCGAATAATAATTAACTAGTTTAAATATGAAACACAAAGATTAATTTATAAACTTACTTAATAAATTGAAAGATGAATCCTTAAAAAATTTAATTTTTAAAGAAATTTAATTTTTTCCAGTTTTTTCAATTTATAATTATTTTTTGAGTTGTAATTTTTTATTTATATCTTTAAATTTTTTTCTGTTTTCGTTTAGTCAAAACACATATTTTTAAGTGAGGGTTTTAAGAAATATCGAACCATTGCATTTTTATATTGCATTCGTTGCAAAAATATGATGCATTTTATTTTTTATATGTTAGTTGTATATTTTAATGATTGTAATAAACTAATGAATATATTTTCAAAATCATTGCTTAAAATGAATGCAAATAATAACGAACCACGAATATATATATATGCAAAATACCTGGATGAATAAGTATCATTTATTTAGTAGTCGAATGAGATCAGTGTAAGACATTTACTTAATAATTGAATATAATGGAATTCAACGAATGAAACATGAATACAGCAGAATTAGATAATTAGAATAGTCACACCACGGACTTTGTGAAATCCATAATCCATCATTTTATAATACACCTTACCATATCACATCGATAGTGAACTAATGATTTCTGTAAAAATGTTTTACTCCGTTTTGGAAGTTTCTTGTTTTTTAACATGTTATCGAGTATCTTCTCATTTCTTAAGTCACAGAGGTTTGTATTTTTTAATGACACATCTACTCTGACATTGGACGGATAAAAGTATTTTTGTTGTAACAGTATACTTCTCTATATCCATCCAGAGTTACACTCTAACAGTTAGATGGAAGAAGCGGGATGAAAAATCATTACAAGAAAGAACCATGAAGAAAATGTCTGACCACTTGACATGCCATTCCCAGAGGTATCATTTGAATTTGAAGGCATCGAGATAATGACCTATTTTGCTTGCTTCAATAAACTTTAATAAATATGATCAATTTTTTGCTTAATTTGGGATTCAAATTCACTAGTCTCTGATAAGGACGCCATGAACAACCAGGTCACATCAGTTTCTCATATAAATTTGCAGAAATGTTATTTTGTTGAACGTGTTTTTTACTTTTATTTGTAAGGGTAAGGGGACAAAAAAGGTTAAATATAAATATTAATGCTGCAAATGAAATTTAATAGCCAACAAGTGACTGCTTAAAATACAGCAGTATCTTTGTTTATATTGCACTTTCAACTTGCACATTCAGAAAAGCCCATAATTGATATATGATTATAGAATAATGTAGTAAGTTCTTTACCCGAACCTTTTGAAGCCGTTGTAGAGCACGCTGGAAGTAGCAACAAAAATATCCTCCAAGTACGGTAATACCCGTGAAGGTTCTTTTCTTGGTTCTCATTTCCAAATAATAATGATTCATACTCCAATTACATATTAAATTTCAGCTTTAGAGTCTGTAAAGTAGAGATAGTATAGGTTGATAGATTCAATTAAAATAGTAAGTGTCCTAAATGAATGAAATTGGGGATATAATATAATTTTAGGAACATTTTACACAAAACACCACAATAGTATAGAATGTGTAATTCTTAACAACAAACTAAACAAAAGAAAAAAGAAAAACGATTCCTGACTCTACTTTTTGCAAAATGAAGATAGAATACAAAAAATTTTCTAAGTGCGTACTAAGATGTCATAATCATAACACTAACTTGTCATAAGTCTAAAACTTAAAGTAGGTGCAGCTGTTTTTCATTAAAATTAAGTTTAAGAACATTATGAAGCTGATTCCATCATTATAGTATAAGCAGACTGAGGACATATAAGAACGCCTTTTAAATTTTTTCAGCATCCTTAAAATGTTATTATGGTTTTACCCATTTATACAATGCGCTTTCCGATTAATATATTATTGTCATAATAATAAAATAATGAACTGGCAAATGTGTAACAGTGTTACTTAAATCAGCTAAATAAAAAAGCTTTAAAATCAAAGGAGTTTGTTCCTAAAATTTTAGGCGATTAAAGTTGATTAATTTCGTGAAAATTTAAGTTTAAATTAATTCATAAAAATTTGGTTTATAAGATATTTATATTATGCAAGAATTTATATCTTGCATTTTTACTGTCCTTATTTGTTTACTTCTATTATAATCTGAGATGTTTTTTTATTACTATCAATTTAGCTTATTTATTTACTTTAATTCTAAGCTTAAATTTAGAATATTTTTTCCAGTTTAGAAAATCAAAAAGGAGTAACAATACTTTTCTCTTAAGTATTATGGTACTATACAATTAATGTAAATCCACTTTTCATTCTTTAAAATTGTAACTTATTTTATACTAATTTACTGCCGACATATAAACTTATTGCCAAAATTATTTAGCGTGTTATACGATATTCAGAAACTTATCAAAGTGAAACAAATGGATAAGTTGTTATAGGATCATTAATCATTCCCAGGGGCATTTATTTCTACAGTTGATTTTCTCTTATTATTTTTGAATATGGATAAGGGAGACAATCTTTCTACAGACTTATTTTCAAAATTAAAGTTACGTATTTCAAGAAAATAATTAAATTATTGTAGAAGATTTATGTATTGCAGGAAAGTTTCGAAAATATATGGGCAGCATAATTATTTTTTTACATCACTTATGAAATAGTTTTTATGTAAATATTGATACAAGAGGTAGAGTTATCAAATTAGGTCCCTTTAAATAATTTAAAAAGTGGGATACTTGAGATTTATCATCAGAACAAATTAATTTTCTAAATTATTTTAATTTTGCAAAATAATTTGTTTTAATAATAAAATAGTGATTTAGCTTATTGTTTAGACCCTATTTTTCTGTTTAGGCAACATATTTTTGGAATGTAGGAAATACATTTAATAATCCATAGTATATCTCATAACATCATAGAAATCATGAATTTTATATATTTTTCATAGAGAATAAAAAGCTATTTTTAATCTCTTAAAACATTAATGCAACCATTTTATACAACATACAAACTTATTTAG
Source organism: Latrodectus hesperus (assembly GCA_037975125.1). NCBI lineage: Eukaryota > Metazoa > Arthropoda > Arachnida > Araneae > Theridiidae > Latrodectus > Latrodectus hesperus. The sequence continues at coordinate 52,525,420 of CM075861.1, forward strand.
CGTGCAAAAAAACTTTACATTTTACAGGGAATTTTGTACAAATTTTTTTTGGATAGTGTAAAATGTTTCTAATAATTTATAATTTAATGTTTCCTTGTCTCACATTACTCAGTTAAAATTTCCTAAATTTTAGCTTAACACTTATTATAATGTTTTAATTTTTAATATTATTTATTATTATGAAATTTGTTTTTAGTTTAAATAAATTTTTTATGGTTTTTTCTATAAAAACTTCAGTACGAAAGCAATAAAGGTCTTAAGCATAATGGAATTTTAAACACTAATTTACAGTAAGAAGCAATTAAAAGATAAAATATCAGTGTAACAGTTTATATGTTGCATTATATATATATATATATATATATATATATATATATATATATATATATATATATATATATATATATATATATACATATATATATATGATCTAGAGGGATATTGTAACACAAGCAAAACAATTCAAAAATATAAAAAAAGCAATTTGAAAAACGAAACTAAACTTTGAAAAAAACTAAATAATTGCTTATTTTCAACTTCGTCACACATTGAACCTATACTTATTTTAAATGGCTTATTAATGATTGAGAAATTCATGGTAAAATGATAAAATAACCAAATTTTTGTCTTAGTTAACTTGGAAAAAATGTTTTAAATAACATAAAAACAATAAATCCATTCGTCCTTGAAAGAAAAAACATAAAAAAATGTGGATTTATCCCTGAATTGTCATTAGAAGAAGATCCTTTCTGTAATTTTGTTTGAGACAACTAATGGAATAATTTAGAGAACTTTTAGCTGTCTTCGCTAAACATACAACACTTCTTTAAGTGCCTGCTCTTTACTTTCAATCTAAGTCTGTTGAAATAAAATTTTGAGTTTGTTATTTTAATTATAAGATATTCATCTCTCTTTTTATATGAGTTGGACGATATTGAACTTCGTATCTATTTGAATTCGCGCGCGCCTGTACTCCACCTCTTCAATTAAAAGGAATGAAAATTATTAATTTTTTACCAAAATTAACTGATAAATTTATTGGCTGTTATTTCAAATTTTAATTACTTTATAAATTATGTAAATTCCTTCAGAAACTTAATAAATAACTTAACAGAATTGATTTCACGAAGAAAAATTAGTTTTCTTAATAGTAAGAACTGTTTTTGATGTTCCTTTTATTTCATTGCTATGATATATAAATTAGAGAGAAACGTAAATTTCAGATAATTTAAAAATATTTCTAAGTAATTTTATTCTAGGATAACCAAAATTAGAGAAAGTTAAGTGATAACTCTTTAAATAGTTTTTTTTTAACAAATATATTTAATGACATAATCTATACAAAATATGCCTAAAAGATAGAGAGAGTTAGTCATTATTTTAATAATTTTATTTACCTTATTTATAGCTACATTTATGAGATAATGATTATAAATCATTTTTAATTTTAATTAAATGTTTATGAAGGTATTCTCATAAAAATTTAAGAAATGTATCTCATTCATCAAAATTTATAGATACACATTTTTAACAGAACAATTATGCTAATTAAAGCAAATTTTTTTCTAACTGTTCTTCTTCTTCTTCTTCTTCGAGTTGGGTTTGTATGTCATTGAGCACCTCTGCTTTTATCAGCATTTTGTACTGTTAACTCCAAACCCAATGTTTCTTAGTTCCATTTGCTCGGATCACCCACTTTATTAATAAAGTCTGATAACCCTTTAATGGAATCTAGGTGTAACTCTCTAGTATGGATGATGCCTAAAGAGGTTAATCTAGGGAGGGCAAGAGCCTCGCATTCATAAATGATATGCTTGGCCGTTTCCTCTTGCATATGACATTTCCTGCAGATAGGATCTTGCTGAAACAGTCCCATTTTATGGAGATGTTTTCTGAAATAGTAGTGCCCAGTTATGAAGCCTACGATTAAACGTATCTTCTGCCTAGAGAATCTAAGAATTTCATAGGAAATCCTCGCTGATGACCTACAGATCATACCTTTAGAACACCCAGAGATTATCTAGAGATTATCTGTTCATCTAACATTTACCCAGAGATTATCTAGAGATTATCTGTTTTTACCCAGAGATTATCTGTTTTTTTAAAATATTAGTAATATATGTTTCCCAAACTTTCAGTTTAACAAAAGTTGTTCAATTACATAAATGATCTTTTAATGCATTATCGAAATTAGAACTAAGTAATTATTTAAAATGTAAAAGTGTAAGTTATTTAATTTATCTTACATTTTTATGAATGCATAAGACTGCATTTTTTATAATGTTTATTTTAGCAAATTTATCTGGAGTGTAAGATATTGTTGAAATATATTATATAGCAGATATAAATGATTTTATATTTTGATCTTATAAAATACAGATAATAATTACACAAGAAGACTATCTTGTACATAACATTATAATATTTGACATATCACATTATATATATATCACATATTTGAGGACATATTTTTACTGTTAATTTTTTGTCCCATTACTCATTTTAATCTTCAATGTATTTTATAGTTTTCAGATAAGAATATCATTGAAAATCCATGATAGGTAAATTTTTCATTAGCGCATCAATCTGACTTATTATCTAAAAACATTTTTAATGCTCAACACTCTAACGGAACAAGAAAAGATTTGTTTCTACAGCCAAAATTTATTTTCATGTGGTTATGTTAGATTTTATTATACAAAACAATGTACACTGAAATGAATAATTATTTATCTTTAACTGAAAAAGAAATATTAATAATTACTGGTCTTAAACTTGCTTTTCATTTACTGTACAGCATTGCATTGCTAACTGCTAATTAAGTTTGCATTGCTAATTATTTAGAAAAAAATTATAAACCAATATAACTAGTTTTTTCTATATTTTAAATCACAGATTTTCATTCATTATTGAACAAAAAATATATTTACATATGAATTTTACTAGAGTGCTTATCGAAATTTTTAATATTTTTATTTAAGAACATTTTAATAATGTAGACATGTACTGAAAGCAGAAATAAAAAAATTATTACATGGAAATTTATATTTAAATATAAGAAAGAAATATTATTTTTGTAAAACTATTTTAGCAAAGTATTAAATACTTTTATGATATGTTTTTTACACTTCGTTTAACTACATATATTACTCTTAATCCAAATGAAACTTAAAGAACTCTTTAATTATTGAACATCTTAATTACAGTATAACAAAGATATGATACATGTGAAAAATAAGTTATTTTTTAAATACTTTAGGTATGCAAATGAGCGCAGTAGTTTTCATTTAGTGTCTTATGAATAAAATTTCATTTTTTACAAATATATTCTTATTATAGCAAAGGTTAAAGCAAGCTTTTTTCAAAAATCATGTCTATTTTTAACATGATGTACATTTGAATTAAACTTTTTCAAAATGGTCAAAATTTTTAAAAAATGAAAAAAAGAAAACTGATTTGTTGAAAAAAAAGGAAAAACAATATTAAAAAAGAACGATGTTTTTCCTAAATTATGTAATATAAGTTTTGAATTGTGTAAAGAAAATAATTTTTGTTTAAAAATTTAGGAAATATTCTATTATATACAGGAAACTGATAATATACAAATAATATTAAACAAAAATTTTGAGATTTGTATTCTAAAAATAGGAAATTAGATTGGGTTGTAATCACTGATTTTAACGTTAATTTTCTATGAACTTCATATTTAGTTGCAAATAGTGCAGTCTTCACCGTTTTGAAATAAAATCGCTTACACATTCATTTTAGTTTTTCATTATAAGGTATTTATATATAGATCTTACTTTTGAAAGAACACTTGCATTTTAAAAGTAAAATATTTTCCTTACAATATTGATGAATATAAAATGTAATAATATGCACACGTCATTTTGTATAATATATATGTAGTTCTTCCTCAGAGTTCAATCATCATATGGGTTTTCCTGTGTCAAGGATTGCAGTTAGAAATTATCTTCGTAAGCGGAATCTTCCTAGCAACTTGTCACAAATGTTAATGCTAAACATTGTTAAACTGTGTCTCACTCACAAACCCTAATCAATTAACATGTGCAACATATTAATGTAGTCTAAAGGATCATCTTTCATATATTCCGTACAGCAGGACGAATGCAACTTTGGATTAGACATACAAAACGTATAAACAAGATTGTCTCCTAACAACAGTCTAGAGTGGAGATGGATGTGTCATGATATGGGTAGTGGGATCACGATTTTCTGCTGTATGAATGTTAATCTAGATGGGAAATACTAGGGAAAAATATATGGAAATTTTAACTGTTTCTTGAGGGCAATAAAATTTTTGAAATTGATTATGCACCCTTAGGTTTAGCAAATTTTGACCAATGATAGTTTGATGAACACGAAGTTCAAGATAAACCTTTACCTTTTCTTACACAGTCACGTGACTTTAATATAATTCAACCCTTATATGGTCTATTTTAGTACGTTCCATTTAAAATACTAGCAGCTCTCACAGAACATTTACAATATTTCCATGACAAATGTTGTTGTAGATGTTATCATGAGGTGCGCTACTCCACTTTTCTAACTGAACCTTAATTTGGTCCGACTTCCTCGGTACACATATGCCATAGGGACCCGTTTATAGGGTAGGCAACCATTTACAACCCATTCATACAAGGAAAGAACAAAGACAGGATAGTTAGAGAGGGAAAGTACATCCATACCCGAACTCGTATTCGAACCCAGGACCTTCCTATCCACAGCCAGGCACTCTGATTCCATAATGAATGATACAAACAATTAAGTCCTACTCCGTAGTTGTATGAATTGATTCCTAAGCGAGTCTTACTGATTCCAATGAATTAGAAAATTACAACGAATCATTTCAATAAATATATTATGATACCAATGAATTGGAATACATACCTAAGTCCAACGAGTTAGAAATATATTTTCAATGTTTGTCTTAGATTAACACTAGTTGCTTCATGCAGCTAAATGTTTAAACACAACTACATTAAAAAATTAAATTCTTTATTCTTTAGATTTGAAAACAAATGATTTTCTTAAGATATGTTACAATGCAAAAAAAATCAAATTTTATTTACTTATTTTTTTAAAATTTTAACTTAAAAAGGATTAAAGGAAATGCAAAAATTTTAGTTCTTATGAATTATTTGTTAAAGTACCTTCAAAATGTAGTGAGTAATTAGTAATTTTACATGAATAAATATTGTCTTAAAAATTACAATGTATGTAACTAAAATTAAAAATATATGTGTAAAATATATAATATGTGTAAAATATTCTCAAATATATAAGAATATGTAAAATTTACTCCTCCTTAATTGAAACCTTATGGAGTATAAAATTCTTTAAATATTTTTTAGATGCACTTGATTAATTTTCATTAAGAAGTGAATTTCTCAATTCCATAGTCTCTCATTGTTATTAAATACTTCATATTCAGCTTAATAGATTATTTTATCATGCAACAGATTTATGGGATTCAATTTCATTATAATATTAAAAAACTCGTAAATTAAATTTATATCATAATTAGCCTTATTCAGTAAGTTCTGCTTTTAGAATAATCAGGACACCTTAAATTATTAAATAGGTTTCGTAAGCAGAGAAAATATATTCAATGAAAGAAATGAGATATTACTTCCTTATTAGTTAAGGGAATAATTAATATTATTATTTTTAAATTAAAGTTAATATAGTGATAATTCATAATGTAAGGCTAAAAATTTTATTATTTGATGAAAATATATCCATAGATATAAAGTTTAAATTTACATGTGATTATACAAAAAAATTAAGTTTACTCTTTCTTTCACTATCTCTAATGTTAAATGAAAGTTTTTAAATTTATGTAACAACTTAAACTGTAAAATATGCATTAGAAACTCCAGTTAATACGTTAAGAAATAAATAAATTCTCTTTCTTTCTTGCTAATTATTCTTGCTAAAGTTCTTGCTAATTATTTATATCATTATAGAAAAATTAGATTTAAACTATATTAATAATTAAGATTTATATTAATAATTTAAGTCCTTAAATGAATGTATGGGCAATTCAATAATTTTATTTCCATTAATTATATATTTTTAAGTTCGAGTGAATAAATAAATGTCCAGTGTAATAGTTTGAAATTTTCATTTTTAATAAATAATGAGTATTTATTATAAAATATTGCACCCATTTCATTTATTATGCAACACCATAATTAAGTAACATAACAGAATTAAAAATTTTTGAAGTGTAAATTTACATACATTTCACTATAATACATTGCAACAAATAAGGAAATTCAATCTTAAGTTAACTGGTTTCTGTATCTTGTAAGCAATTTTAAAAGGAAAATACTTTAGAGCTTTGATTTTACAAAATTTGAAAAGTTTGATTTCAATAAAATTATTTCCTATATTTTAAATCTTGTCTTTGTGTTTCGTTATTGAGTGCAACGCATTTTCTTATTCGTTATATGTTTCTTTTTTCTTATCAAATTTTTGGAAAACATTTTCTGATTTATTCAATCAATATCATTGTAAATAGTTAATCAGATGTATCTTTTTCATTCATTTCAATACAGTTGATATTATAAAGAAAATATGTACATAAAAATGCATCATGCAATGTTTTTGTTATTCAATATAAACATTCAGCATATAAGTGACTTCGAAATACAAATAATGATATATGTATTTAAAATTTCATAAAAATTGTATACTTTAAGAAATTTACAAAGGGATCTATTAAAACTTTTGATAAAGTCAATTTAAATTTCTTTGAAGGTATTTATTGCAGTTAATTAAGGTTGAACTCTCATAATCAAAAATTGCTCTAAGCATTAAAAAGTAGCATATTTGCCTGAATTGATTAAACGTTTAACAAATATATTTTTAAATGACAATTAGAGAAATTAGCTTTCATTAATCGTAAATTCATATTTTAATTTGTTTATATATAGTATAATATTAATTTGCTTATATATAGTGCTTTTATATTTTTATTAAAAGATAATTTCTAAAAAATTAACAAATATCTGATTTGGAATTTTATGTAACTCTGAAAACTAATTCTGTTTTGCTCCCAAATAGCACTGGAATATTAAATTCAAATATTGAAAAAAGTTGAACTCTGTAAATGCAACATTTATGAATATCATATGATATTACTTTAAAATCACTTATAATAGATACTGATTTTGACAGTATTATTAGTGTGTAAATAAATACTTATTATTTTAAACAAATTGAAAATGATTTCCATCCCAAATTATAAAATTTTCAAAATAAAAATCCCTGATCAATTTATCAATTTAGTCGTATACTCGATGTGAAATACTGAATTTTTTATATCCACATAAATTTCTGTGGATATTAGATTTCCTCTGTTATTGGAAAAGAAGTGAAATGAGTAAAAATGTTCAACTATCCATTTCCAACCCATTTGTGCATTCTTATAAGCCTCACTGTTTCAGATCTAATTTTGTTCTCACTTTTTTAAAGCATTAAGTAAAAATTCCAAATTTTATATGAAACCAGAAAAAAATTATATTTATTGTATAAAATTAGAAAACAAAACTATCCATATATTATAAAATCAGATTCATTTTAATACTAAGTTGTGACTCAAAATCAAACGACAAAATTAAATTTCAATTTCTGCTGAAGAAAATTTGATAAAAACTCAGTCCTTAGAGTTGCTATTTTATAGAGAAACCTTTTTTAAATCGAACAGTTTAAGAATCAAGTCTGATGGTATTGTGTTCGAACTTCGTACTTCTAAGGCCCAGGTAAAAGATTTTATACTGGGGCTGGAAAAAGAAGTCTTATTATACTTATTTTTTAATTACATTCGTATTTTAAAACTTTTTTTGTTTTTCTGCAATGATAAACAAAAAATGATAATCTTTAATTTTTGGAATTATCAAAATTCTCTAAGCCAAAGCAAAATTTTAAGTACACTGGTTTTCAACAATTTCAGAAACTCAATAATTTGACCTTACTTATGCTAAAAGCTTTTCACTAAAAGAAACTAAATAGTTTTAAAAACAAGAAGTTATGAAACGACACAGAAAATACTTGATACAGCAGTGAACTCTATGTCGTAATTAGAGAAAATTTAAAATATTATAGTTAAATTTTATTTCTTTAAAGCACATAATATCTTTTTCATGAGATTTATCATAATTACTATAAAAAAGTTAAGTACTGATAAGTGTTTAATAAAATGAATAATAATAAATTATGAAATAAAAATTTAAATGTATTTATATTAAATAAATTAAATATGAATAAATTAAAATAATTTCTATTATGATTAAATAAAAAAATTATAATGGTAGTCTTTTAAAATAATTTAATGATCACTGATTTCAAATGGGAACTTCTACTAAATTATTGTTTCATTCAAACTATAAATTTTGAGAAGTAACAAAACATTTATTAAATTTCAGAGCCATAATATGAAAATATACATCTTTTAACAAGCAGTTTTTGTATAAGTCTGTACAAATATTAAATTTTTAAATAATTAGTTTGAAAGAAATTAAATTGATATATGATAATTATATAACAGCTGTATATGATTATTCAGGTGTTATTAGCACAGTGTTCAAAACTTTCCCGGATTTTAACACTATGATTTTAGCTGCATTATTCTAAGTATTCCATGAAATTGTTCAATGTGACAAAGGCTATAATAGGAGAACTATATTTAATTTGGAAAATGGATATTGAACTGGAAACATAATATAATGAATTTCTATAATATAACCATTAAAAATGTCTTTGTTTACGATCTATAAAGCTTCTATTGAGATAATGAGTTTCGAGTCACCATTTTCACCGTTTGCTAAAAGAGGACTGTCACATATTCTCAATGAGGAAGTTTATTATGGTTTTAAAAGAATCTTTGTCCTTAATGAATAAACAATATCTTTATTAGGTATGAAAAATATTATTTACATATTTGCAGAGATTCATTTTAATTTATAATATATATATACCTCTTAATTATTATTCATTATAAATCTGAACATTATGATTCATTATATTTGAACTAATTTAATGATTTATCAAAATAACATAAGTTTTGTTAGCAACAAAATATGAAATATTGTTTAATAAACCATTCAATTAATTAATTGAATGGTTTATTGAATAATATCATCAAAATTGCATGAGTTATGCAAAATTTAACTAAAATATTTTAAAGTTCATAGATTATTTAGTTATTTACTCATAAGATTATTACTGTAGAGTAATAAAAAATGTTGTAGGAAGAATAATATTTTTGTAGTTTTAAATCTATTGATTCACAAATTGGAAATTTTATATTTTGATATCTTTTTAAATAAGATAAAATAAAATGTTTATTTTGTCCACTAAAATAAAGAACTTTAGCAATGGCTTAACAATAAAAAATAATATTTGTTTCAGGACTATTTCTTATTCCCTGAAAGGAATTCAAATTTCTATTAATTCTATTTTAATATCCATATTTGAAAAAACAGAAATTGTTTAATATTTAAAATATATTGTTTCTGTTTATTCAAATGGGTGTTTAAATTAATTTAGAATACATTTATATTATTATTGGATTCCTTTTATTATTACGATAAAGCAAAAAAAATATTTCATTTAGGTTGAATGATCATGTTCAAAATTACCAAAAAACGCATACTTTAAATATTAATATTATAATAATTTATATAAAAATAGATATCTTTTGTATTTTAAAATTCCAAAAATTCAAAATTTTTAAGCATATATTTTTAGTAAATAAATATACAATGAGGAAAAATGTAAATAAAAATATATGCAACATGTTTTAATAACAACTTCTTGAAATTATTTTACCAAAAATAAATGGCATCAAACCTATTTAATAATGTAAAGTAAGCAAAAACTTCTTACATTTATTTAATAACTGTACAAACGATATTCGTAATAACAATATAAATTGCACTTCACTATGTGTAGAATTCTTCTAATAAATATAGCAGTATACTTTGAAAATTCCAGCAAAGATGTAATAATACTTGCAGAACATTATTTTGCTAAATCATATTTTGTAGAAAAGCAAATCAGAACTATGTAAAAAAATCAGTAGTTTCTACGATTAAAAAGTTATTTACTAGATTAAGTGTTTGTTTGATGGAGATTACAGAGCGATATAAGAAACAGAAATTAAATTCAATCTTTACTATGTTTATTGCATAAGAATTTATATGAGATGGTATTGTTCACAGAATGATATTGATAATATCACTAAGTGTTTTTCAATAAATGTCTTGTCATGTAAAATGCTGATTATGATGATGTAAAATGCTTGTCATGTAAAACTGATATAGAATTTATTTATTATTCTTATAGACTACGGTTATTAGATTTGTATTTATTAAAATTAATGCAAATAATTTACTAAAGTTCATAGAAAAATTGACAAATTTAAATTTGTTTCCTTATAGCATAGATATTTTTGAACTTCAGACACTAAATAATATATTGAATAATTCTGAATTTAGTAAAATAATGAATTATATTTCCGTTAATTCTGAACGAAAGAAACAAACATTTTTATGAAATTTTAAAATACTTATTAATTTGTATTTATTCGATATTTTTAGAAACTCAAAAACAAATAAATTTTTGATGTACCAATTCATTGATTTCATGTAGTTCACACATAAAATTACTGCATTTCCCTTGCACTTAATTAAATTGATCAATTTATACATCATTTAGCGACAAATAGTTTTAAAAATAACAATAATTTTACTAAACTAATTATTTTTATACAAAACGTCGTTGTGTATAAAAATGTCACAAGTATTTTAAAATACTAAAATTCCATTAGGCTATAAAATGGCACAGTTTGTTATGAAAAGTTTTATTGCATTTAATAAAGAAAATCTGTAATGTTCTAATATCTTCTAAGAAAATATTTTCTAGAGATATTTATCTGGTAAGTACTTGGGAATTTTTGAGAATTTATTTCATGGAGCAATATATTATTTGAATACTATTTAAGAAAAGTCTTAGTAGAAAGCCATTTTTGACAAGTCATAAATACTGGACAGAATAACTCATACATTTGAATCCAGCAGTTAATTTAAAATTTCATTTTCAGATTCTCAATTTGAATGCTCATATTGATATGATATAAAATTTTAAATGTAACTCACACATAGTAAAGCGTAGAGGTAGACTTTAAATTGCTGTTCATTTTTGAAGGTCAAAGAATGAGAAGAGCGTTAATCAGATCAAACTGATTCCCTCGTTAAGTTACTCACCTTAAAATTTTAAAATTAATTGTTTGTAAAAAAGTTTGATATCACAATTAGTTTAAAAATAAAACTAATTTTTTTCAGAAATATTTTTCTTATAAAATTAATAGCAGTAAATGTTTTTTAAAAATAAATTTTTCTTTAAAATTCTTTAAAAATGAATTAAAAATGTTTTATAAACTTTTAAAAATAAAATCTTTATATAATTAATAATTATTACCCAACTGGTATCAGTAGTTAAAATGCTTTCTCCATATATCTGAACAGATTTAGATACACCGTATTCATTTTCTAACTTTATTTTGAATTTTCTTGACAAAATGTTTTAAATTTATAAAAAAAAATTAAAATTGATAAAAATATAAAGGAGTTCTTAAGGTATTTTAACTTTCTATAAATTTCATAATAATAAAAAATTTTAAAAATTAGGGTATAAAACAAGTTCAGATATCCTTAAGCCGAATTCACAAAGATAAGTTCTATTAATAACAGAAATCAATTTTTTTATTTCATCAAATGGTAGTAATTAATTTTTAAAAGACTCATCATTAAAGAACATTAAAGTAAAAATAAAAATGTAAGAAACTTTTTGAAATGTTTTGTTACTATGGCATATTTTATAAACTTTGCTTGTCTTTTACATTTGAAATGTACTTCATTAATTTGAGATGAGTTAAGCATTGAATAAATAAATGTATTATGTTGTGGTTCTTGTTGTCTTGTGCCAGCTTGGCTGGCATTATGGGTTGCACTGCTCTAGTTTACCATCTGAACCATATTTTGGTGTGGAGTCTGACTTCCTCAGTACACACATGCCATAGGAACCTGCTTAAAGGGTAGACAACCATTCATAAGCCATTCATACAAATAAAGTACAAATACAGGATAGATAGAGAGAGAAAGTACATCCATGCCGGAACTTTGATTCGAACCGAAGACCTCTTTATCCGTAGTTAGGAAACTCTGACAACAAGACAGGGTGGGTAGCATAAAAATATTATTTTTGTTACGTGTTATTAAAAACAAATATGAGATAGAAAGACGTTTAATTTGCTTAATTTAATTTAAATTTCCCATTAATATATCTTTTTTGTTAAATGTCTTAAAATTCTGATTTTAATCAACTATAAGTTTAATTTGAATAAATATTTTCCGATGATGATAATAATTTTTATATTAATAATCATTATACTTATCATGTTAAAAAAGCTGAAATTCTTTTATTTAAACATATTTTTTTACAATAATTTTGTAAGGAAGCAAAATTATTACTCAGTTTTATAAGCACATTGAATTTGTAAATTTTAAAAATAGTCAGCTTACACTATAAGAAATTTATTAATAATATTTCTTGCATTTAGGTTACTATTATAAAATATAAATTTCCTAATAAATTAATGACAGGAAATATCAAAGTTCAATATCATAGACAATAATAATTTATAATGTTTTTAGCGTTCTTCCAACAAAGAAATGTCCATATCTCGTATGCATTTAGACTTAAAAAATAATTATCCCTTATTAGAGATAATATTTTCCGTTTAAAAAATTCCATTATTTTGAAAATAAAGTAATCCTTCTTACATTGCATTTATATTTTAATTCTAATACAAATTTAAGTGGATTTTCTCGAACTATTGTAAAAGGCTTTTACACAGTTAACGAATTTATCCGATATTTTACTATAAACATCAAATGTATTTATTTCTTTTAGTTTTGAAATGTAAAGCTAGATGTGGAAAAATATTTTAATTTTACCAAGACTGCAATTCTTTCCATTTATTTCTCTATTAAGCAAAGTTAAAAATTACAATGTATTGAAAATAATATATTGTGCTGATATCTACATTTAGAAGAAAACTTATATAATATATTCCAGGAAATCATAGCAAATATTATTCAAATATTTTATAATTTTCAAATAAATCTTAAATATTTCGTTGAGAAATTTAAGATACTTTATTTTCTCATAGAGAATTAGGAAATAAATAAGAAATATTTTATGCTAAAACTTAATGTATATATCGTTAGATATAATTTATTTTCTTATTTATATTGAACATTATTGTTTTTATTTTTCACGGTAGTTTTTTGACAGGAATGGAAGCGATGTATTAAATAGAAATGAAAAAATGTATATATCATGTAACGTAAACTTCATTAAGATAATTTTCAAAATACGTATGAATAAATTTGTGAAATTCTTTTGAAATATTAAACTCTTTGAGGAAAGGCACTCTAATACACATTAAACTAATAGATTTATAATTCTAATCTGTTTTGCAAATCTAATAAACTGGATTAAGATTAAGGATTCAATTTTTCTTAGTAATGTCAAGTTTTTTTTAATTAATTTGTATTTCTGACTAAAAAATTTACCATTTTATAATTTATAAACATAAATGCATTGCTTACAGAAAACTATATATTATTTTCTTAATATTTTACATTTTTAATATAAAATTATATTAGATTACTATTTTTAGAAAACAAATTTTTATTACTAAAAGTTAATATTTTATAATTTTAAACTTAAGTCAGCTTTTTTATCCATTTTACTTATAAAGTAAAGATTATTCATTACAAAGTTGATGCAATATTGGTGATATAACATGTGGAACCAGAAAGAAATGTCGTTTTTGCGCATGTCAACAATCGAGTGCCATTTCATAATATATTTTTAAGGCGTGACAAAGTCATTTTAAGGTTATCGTGACTTGTACATTTTTAATTAATTCGCTATTAAACTTTTTTTCCCAATTAGAGGTGAAATGGTCTACTAATACCAGAAGAGAATATCCGGTATTGTATGTGTATTTTGAGTTTCGCAAGGGTAGTGGACACAACATTTGCGATGTTTATCCAACAGCATTAGACGTTTGGAAAGGAAAAAGAAGGTTTTCCAAGTTCAGATCCAGTAATTTTGATCTCTCTGACATCTATCAATCAGGAAGACCAACAATATTAGAAAACAACATGCTTAAGGGTAGAAAATCTAAGTAAAATAATTAAGGAACTCTCAAAAATAACTCTTAATAAACTTTGATTGACCCTCCAGGGACATTTACAGTAGATTGGAAAAATCCGAAGAGCAAAAATTTGGATCTTCCATAATCTGTCCGGTGAGAACAAAACCACGAATCTATCACATTGACTTTGAAGTGCTGAAATCTGAACAAACTACTAACTGTGTTTTGAATTTAATATAAGAAAGCTACATGGATTTAAGATCCTCCTATTAGTTCAGTTTTTAGAATAAAATATTTAATGAATATTTAATGATTAGTTGTTTAAGTAAATATTTATTTATATTTGGTCAACTTGAAGTTGTTTTTGGATTGATTTAAATGATTTTAAATACTAACATTTTTAAGCATAATTTCTTTAATTTAAATTTTAGTAGCAAAATTTATAATCTTGTATATTTTGTAAAACTATTATACTATCGTTATAAAAGAACACATACTTTGACGAAAATCATGTACTTTAACAATTTAGGTCTGTCATACTAAATCAAAAACAAGTTATTAAAAATAAAATTAAGCTTATTTCAAAAAGTAAAATATATAGTTGTAATTTTCATAAATATCAATTCCTCTTTCATTGATTTTGATTTCCAACATCATAATTTGTACTTATGCAATGAAAATTTCTCTTAGTTATTCAAAATAATATTTACTACTTAAAGTGTATACTGAATTTTAAAAAATTATGTATGATTATTATTTAAAAAGTATTATTATTGAATAATATTCTATGAAAAGATATATGGTATTTAAATCTTTTGTGAAATAAACTTTGATGTCAATAATTTACCTTATTCTATACTAATTAAATAACGATATGAATCTAATACCATCTGTCTTACAGGACACCAGAAATTAAGAAATTCGACAAAGTTGAAGATAAAGGAAACTTATGATGTCACTGGATCATTTATCATTCTCATGGGGAAATTTCAAATCTTTTATTCGTTTTTCCTTCTCTTATCTCTTTTGACTAGGAATAGGGGAAAGATATTCTTTCTGAATAACATTGAAAAGGAAAAGAAAATATTTTACGTGTCCAGTCAAAAGCAAGCCTAGTCTTTTGTATATTTCAAGAAAATAAATTCTTAAAACGACTATCTTTTTTGTAAGAATATTAAATAAGTAGTCCTTTTTTATATATTTATAAGATATAGGTTACCAAAACTAATGCATACAGATAACCGAGTTTAATTTTCTTACCCTATTGTTTGCTAAAAAATTAAATGCATTTGCATGTTTATTTACAAAATTTTCTCAGATAATGAAAAATGTTCAAATCAAACAGTTGAAATTCATTTAAAAACATGATTTTAAATTATATCTCTTAGTTTTATCTGAAATGTGCCTTGGAAGCAAATTATTTTTACAGCTTAAGATGAAAAAAAATTATAATGAACTTAATAATTGATCATAATGTTATATACAGTAATTCGACTTGATAAGTCTGAAAATTTTCAAAAAAATTTATCCAATTGGATTTTTAACATTAGCTTTCCAACGCAATTCGATAGAATATTTCTTTATTTCACATAATATCTTAAGCCTCCTATCAAATTTACAACCATCATTTATTTGAGAAATCTGAATTTTTTTAAATGATTGAAGGTACACTTAAATCACAGTTCTCGGATCTGTAGCCACAAACATATCTTTATTGGAGTTTAAAAAATGTACAATCATTTAATATTTTATCAATTTTTTATTAATTTCCTCAGATATAACTTTTCGTATTTCTATTATTATTATTAGTGTATATATATATATATATATATATATATATATATATATATATATATATATATATATATATATATATATATATATATATATATATATATATATATATATGTATGTATTAATAGTAAATTATACTTAAAAGAATTTTCCCTTTACATTAATGATGTAGATAAATGTTTTAAATATAATATTGCACTCTTTGTTTTAAAATTTTTTACATCTTCTTCTTCTAATATTGATAAATTAGCTAAAAATTATACACATAGGGGGTTAAATTAACAAATGTAAATATTTTAAAATTTAATTTTTAAACAATATTGTTAAGATGACAATATTTGTAATAAATACAGTTTAAAATTCGAAACATTATCAATAATTATAACTTTTCTTCAAATAATTCAGATTTCATTTCAATGTTATCATTGATATCAAAGAAATCATTTTTCATATTTTTATTAAACTACATTGACACGTAAAAAAGAATTAAAAAAATATGATGATCACAATATTTTTCAAATTAGAGTTATTTTAAAATTATATTCAATTCTGTTAATAATAAAAAATTAATAATTTAAATATATTGCTTATAATTAATATATTTCCTTTAATTAAAATTAATATCTTTCTGTTAATTCCAGCAACAGATGAATGGATTATTTTCTACGGGTGTGTATTGATTTGGACAAATCTAATCGTTTTGTGGTTTGGGGCTTTAGTATGTAATATCTTTCATTGTTAAATGTGACACGCTTCAGATCCTGCCAATTGGCGAGCCTTTGGAAAAATCAGTATTCTAACAGTTATCTTTATTCCCTAAAGTGTCGCTGAATTTGACTGAGAATAAAGAAGATAAATGAGGCTGAATGGCTGTACTTTGTTATAATATACAATTTTAGAAAGAATCAAATGTTATGTTAAGAACTAATAATGAAAAATAAAATAAAATAACTAATTCTATTATTTTAATTTTATATATTTTATGAATTGTTTACCTTTTTTAATTTACTTAATTACAAATATTTATAAGTAATATCCACAAAAGAAAACTTATTTCTGGAATAAAGTCAAATAATATCGAAATTATAAGAATTTATGTGTTTGGAGTGAAAACGCAATACATATTCTTTGGAAAAATGAATTAATGAAATTTAAATCTTAAGATCGATACCATGCAATTTTACTATTCATAAAAACGCATAGTAATCTTGTATTTGCTTCGAGTAAAACAAGAGAAATATATATAGTTTTTGTTTTCAAAAGAACGAGAAATTAGTCCCAGAAAGAAAAATTATTCAATTTTATAACTATTTAATGAGGAAGAAGTTAAGATTAATATCTTAAATACAATGAAATTTTCTAATTTTAAGTATTAAAATCTTTTCTTGTATTTTAACGTGAACTGATAAATTAGAGGCATTCATTTATTCTGATATTAATTTCAATGAAAGTATGTTTTTATAAATCCTGCTGAAAAATAGAAAAAAACCCTTATGTGATACTTTTTTGTTAATTGTATAAAAAATAGTACAAAAATATATTTTTTATATAAAATAAATACATCTATATAATTAAAAAATATTTGTATAATATTTGAATAATATAACTTTTATTCACTATGTTATTTTCTGATGTTTTCCTTTTGCGATAAGAAAATGGTTAAAAGATGATTGAAGAAAACAGTTTCAAAAAACATTTTTATCCCTCGTAATTGATTTTCCAAGTAATATATGTTTTTCCGGAATTTTTATATACACAATTTCTTCTTATTTTAAAATTTAGAGCAATAAAATTTTGAATTTTGGAAGTTTCTTTTCGTAAATTATTTATTATTTTAGATTTACTTTTATTTAATGACTATCAAATACTATATTCGAAATAGAAAAACCTGGATAAATGAAAAATATGGTTTTTGCATTTATATCGTGCCATGAGAGATATTATACTTTTAAAAATACGAAAGATTAATTTGTCAAGTTGAGTAAGTGGATTATTTTTTTCTATAAATAAGATTTATGCCCGCTTTCTGTTAGATATTGTCATTAAATATTATATTTATTTAAAAATTTTAAAGAACAAATGTTAGAAATCATTAAATATTTAAATAAAATTTGATTGAAAACAATGCTAATTGCTACTTCTCTAAAAACTATATATAATGTTAAAGTTAGGAATTTTGATTCTAATTTTAAGATACATAAAAAAATTAATCGATAAAAAATTCTAAATAATGGTTATAAGCATTTATATATTTATGGTTATAGAGATTAGACTGTATGTTTTTCTGAAAAAAATAGTACTTAAAACCTTATCTTCAGATTATAAACGTATTTAATTTTATTCATATTTATATAATGCAATTGAACATGTACACTGCTGCCTACCCAAATTGCAACACTTAGAAAAACAAGAGATATCACATCAAAATGTATTTTGTAGATAACATGTAGACCAAGTATCAAATTATTAAATTTATGAACTTCTGTGAATTGTGGCTCCTGCTATAATCAGTAGCCAGAGTTGAAACTATTGTTGGAGATCACCGCTGCCACAAGCCTCGTCATTGATTCAAATAGACTTTGGATATGTTTTTTGAGTATAGCAGACCAAGCAGATTCCACTCGTTGCCAAAGTTGATCTGGTGTGGCAGCTGGGGATGTAATCTGGGTCAATCGTTGAGGAACCATGAACCACTTGTTTTCATATCGGCAAAAGATCTGTAGATCGAGCCAGCTAGGGAAGCAATTCAATCTGGCTATTGACAAAGAACCTTTGGACAATGCGTGCTATGAGAGGTCGGGCATTATCCTGTATAAGTAGGGCTGCGGGCAAGCCCTGAAAATAAGGAAGGACAACTGGCTCCAACACCTCGGAGTTGTATCGCTGCATTTTTGAAGTACCAGTAATGCGTATAAGAGCAATGCGAAATGTTATCCAATACCGCCCCATGGCATAATACACGGTGCACTACCAGTCTGACGGTGCATAATGTAGCTGTTCAACAACGTCTTTTCATGGTGTCTCCAGACTCAAATGCGACCATCGTGGTTTTGCAGACAGAAGTGTGACTCGTCAGTAAAGACAATTTCATTGCATTCTGCCATCCTCATCCTTCTTTAATTGCACCTTTGGTGGTGGAGACGTCAGTGGTTCTGCGTCAAGGGTAGACGAAGCAATGGACGCCTTGCTGACAGACCACACTACTTTAAATGACTTCAAATGGTACGCGCAGAAACTGGATGATGCGTTACAGACTGAATGTGCTGTGCTGTGGTTCATGACGTGGCTGAGCGATACGTCCAATGTCATGTGCACACTTTGTCAAATGTCATGTGCACACATCATCACGTGAAGTGGTTCACTGAGGTGGATGCTATCGAATATATTGATCGGTCGTACCTTTCTGCACCCACTAATCACATATTCGCATGATGGTTGTTTAGTTTTGTCCAACACGACTACCGATTTCCCTGAAAGATAATCCACAGTCTCGGTAGGATATTTGATCAAAAAATTATTGCGGTTTTCTATTAGACATAAATAATCAATTTTATTTTTGAAAAAAGATGACAAAAAAAGAATACACAATTGCCGAATAGAGGCGGATAATGAGTGTCTGCGCTAAAATTCTAATCATTCGCATATGTCTCCTCCAACAATGCATGTTGTAAATTTCGTATTACTTGCATGCTTCCTTCAGATTGTTACATTTACGGTGGCTAGCAGTGTATAAAAAGTTTCATATGATATGTTTGTTTTATATTTAGTGCAAAGCTTATGTTACTTTCATATCAATTTATGCACTATCTTTTTCATCATCATTTTTTAATATACATTGACTTTTCTTTGATTTACCCCATAAGGTATATTAAAAAAATACCTATCAAAAACAATATTGTTTTCTGAATAATTTTAAGAAAAAAAAGCTAACTTAGGTGTAACAAATCAAGGATTATTTCCTTAAATCATTGGGATTCTTTATGAATGTAAAATCTGAACTCAAAATGCATTTTTTGCGAATGAAGGTACAATTGATCAAATCTTAGAACATTCAGTACCATGTAACAATAATTGAAACTCAATCTTTAAGGAAGTTTATTAATTGGAATAATATGTTGTATTTTATACTGCATATTAGCCAGACATTAATGAAAGTCTTTAACTATAAACATAGCAATGCATACTGTAAAAATGCTTGTAAAGCTGCTTTTATTTTGTAAATTGTGCATATTATGCATTAAAAGACCCAGGCATGTATCGACATACTTTTCACTAAAATTTTATATTTTAAAAACTTACAAGTGATTTATCAAAAAAAATTTAACTGTGAAACATGCTTATTAATTATTTGTATTGATATAATTGTTTTTAATTTTTTTGGATTGTATGAAATTTAAAAGCACGCATTTTAAGTAAAATATTTATCTTAAAGTTACATATCATATAAATTATATATTATGAATAATTAACAACTGTGAATAGGTTATTTAAATATAATTTTTTAATCTTTATATTCGAGGATTAATATGTTATGTCACTGTTAAGAAAAGTTAGACATTCAGCGTTTACTAAGCACTTTTTGCATATAGAATATTTTCTTATACATAATATTTTTAATAATCTGTATAAAAAGTTCATGTTGTATAATCGTGGTTTGGCGATGGTAAAAAAGTTTTAAAATTTAGTTCTGATCCCTCATAATGTAAAAACATAAAAGATCAGAATAATCACATCAAGATGTATTTGCCTGGTAAAATGTTCTATAAAAATAAATTATTAAAATTGCTCCCTCTCGGAAGTATGGGTGATAACAAAATCAGTAGATTGTGTAGCATCTTTGTTGGTATCAACCAATGACAAACGTCTCAGGAAAGTATCAATGATAGGTTGGACATATCATTGACATATCGGGGTTTGTCAGCCCATACGGCTTCCACATATTAAATAATTAATCTGACGCAATGGTAGTGTTTCGTGCTTATAAGGCACTGGTTTAAAGTTTGATCCTCGGGCAGGGGAAGTTGACCCCCTTTAGTGGGTAGATAAAATGAGTACCAAGCATGTTTGGGAACTAATTCCTAGGGGTTTGCGTTAGATTGACCACCTAACCAGGGCTTGTTCTTTGCATTCTAGGGCCTTCAGTCAGAAAAACAGGTATAGGCACTGCGGCTCTTAGCCCATGGTCTGTCATGCTACAGCAATAGTTTAGTTTAATTTGGTGCAACTGCGAGATAGTATCACAGATGTTGTGAAAGCATGAAACACTTTTTAATTAAGTTAATAGGAAAAGAAGCAGATCATGGCAGCAGTTCAATTCAATGCGTAAAACAACATCATATTGTGGCAATACATATTACTGAGTGCTATGTGAGGTCTAGCATATCATCCTATTTGAATATGGCTGATTACAAGAGTTTAAAGTATGGGAGTTCTACTAAAAGCTCTCTACAGATTGCGATTTGGTTATTCAATGTACCGGTAAGATGTACTAGAGGGATGAAGGAGTGAAATGTAATATAAAATCAAACCATGATACTTCAGGAACATATTATCAGTGCATAATGCTACAGTTCAGTAATATTTCCCCACGGTACTCCAGAGTTAAAATTGATAGTCATGGCTTTCCAGGTAGGTACAAGATACGTTAATAAAAACAATATCGTTGTATATCGTTGCCTATGTACATCGTTCATTGAACGTTAAGAGAGCATACGCTTGTGATTTTGAACCAACGAAGCAATGAACGCTTTCAAAGCATTCCACTCAGTATCGCAAGACATCAAACGGCAGGAGTCAATAAATGATGCGTGATTAACTAAATATGTTGTTCTGTGGTTCACTATGTGGCTGATGATACATCACTGTCATGCATACAATAAGTATGACGTTACTTACAGTGGCGCAATAGTGTCAATGTTATCGATTTCCTCCGTTAACTCTAGCTTCTGTATAAAATGATAACAAGCTTGCGTCTTAGTTGCTTATTTTCATCCAACACGATTATCAATTTTTCTTAAAAATATATTATCTTATAAGCTATTATTCTTCCTTGATGAAACTCAGAAACTTTTTCTAAAAACGCTTCGTCTTCTAAGAGGCAATATTAAATAACTTATGCATAAAAACAATTCCCAAACTACAAATCAGGTAGCTCTTTTCCGTTTATATAGCATATAAAGTGGCTCTACAGTGGTTCTTGAAGTGCCGTGCAAATGATTTGAATATATTTTAATGGCAAATACAGACATAAAAGTTTCAAATGATTTGCATATTTAATTCAAGGTGTTGCATTTCAGTTATCCTGCTGTGTAATACTAATAATGTAAACAGTGTAGTATGATGCTTTCTCCATGCTAATGAGGAACTTCAAGCAATAAAACTGTGCAACCTTTATTTTGGTTACATGTTTCCTTTTTCTATATTTGCACGTTTATGACAATTTTTTGGAAAACATCTTTGTTAAAACAACAATGTCATTTGCTCCATCCCAGTCAGAATAGAACAAATAGTGATAGGCATTTTACTACCTATTCTATCTAATTGAGCTCTAGGAAGTGATTAGAACTTCTTTTCTTTAAATATACAAATATTGAAAATTTATATGGAAGTTCCTTCAAAGACTCTAAGCGATGGAAGTTCTTTCAAAGGCAGTAAGTGATGGAAGTTTGAAAAGCTTATAATAACATTTAGTGATTATTTAATACGACTGCCTGGATCTATCATTCTGTGTCAAAATTGCAAAATGCAGCCTAAATGTAAGAACTTTTTGAAGTGGAAAACTCTTTGGAGTTTGAAATCTACGGTTTGAATTTAATACTTATTGAACGAAAATAAATAAACCCTTCATTCTGCTTTTTGAGTGTATCGCTATCAGGCAGAGAGTTTAACTGATTATTCTCTATAATGATATTATAAAGCCCGTCTCCATTTAGGAATCATTGCTATAAGCAATATGTGATGATCATCAATCGGTCAAATAATTTATATAAAGTTAAAACAGAGAAAGTATTTATTGCTGAAAATGAAATGCGTAGCATACATACATCATTCGCATCTTTATCTTTTTATTAAACATTTATTTCCGTTATTTATTTAAATTACTGTTAAAATAAAATAAGCTAAGCTATTATTTAGAAAATACCAAATCCTTGAAACAAAATGTGTTCTTGTTGAAATATTTTACACATTTCAATCACTTTCAAATGTGTATTGGTGTGGCACATTGTCAAGACATGCAAAATTCGTCAAATATTGTGCTAGTACTCATGAACAAATATGAAGTAACATATATGAATCATGAATTTTTCATGAATGAAGTGAGAAAATATACACATGTTGAAAATAAGATTAGGTTATTATTTTATAAAATATAAGTTTATATCGATCCAAATATACATTAATTTCAATAAGAAGATTATTATGATCTATAATCAAAAAATTATTCGTGTAGTTTAATTTAAGAATTTTTCACATAAATCCATTTTATTACCTGTAAGGTTTTAAATTAAATACCCAATTTTTTGGTCACATATATATTGTTGAAGTTCTGAATGTACAAAATACGTATCAAAATGAGGAGAAAAATGTCATTTAAACATATGCATGTTTTTAAATTATAAACTATTTTTCTCTAACAAAAGTTATATAAAGCAAATAAATAATGAACAAAAACTAAAAAAACCGTTTTAACTAACCGTAATAATCATGAACAAATCTTGTAATTGGAGACCACTCAAACAGAATATATCTAACATATGTCGTCTTGTTCTCTAATTTTAAACTTCATTGACTTACTAGAGCTCCCATTCATGTCCTCATTATAGACGATAGATCTCAGTGAATTTAATGGCTAAATATAAACCTATAGCTGATCGATTCAATCATTTCTGTGATTCTGGGACAGCAGAGAAGATTGCACTTGCCATATATCTAATTCGGCTTTCAGGATGCTGTAGTATTTTAATGGCAATACATGTTATACTGGGAAGAAATGGTATTTATATGGCTCTGAATACTTCCTTTACATTGGCGAAGCAAATGTTAACATTTGTTTTGCATATATAATCGAATAAACTTCTTATAATAATAATCCATTATTATGGGAGGAAAATAATTGAAACATACCTTCATAATGAGAAAAAGTAAAAAAGCAAAATCTGAAGAAAATTTTGAGCTTTAAATTAGATTCATTAAAAAACAAGAAATGAAAAAAAATCACTTAGGTAAAGTGAATTCGAATTATGTCATCAAAAATCATTATTATACTTTGTGCAACATTCCAAAAAATGATAATCACATATTTTTTGTCTAATTTTTTTTTACATATTACATTCTATAAATTTTTTCATATATTCAATTTTTTTACACTGAAGCTATTTAATAATAAGTTTAAATTAATATGTTGGGCGCTTTGATGACCATTTTACCTATGTGATACTTTATTAAAAACTTCTTAGAAGATTCTAAAAATGCCTGTTGTAAAAAAATATTTTCATTTATTGTTTTACAAAACCCAGTGAAGTATTTTTATGAGCAGTTATAAAATTAATAGTGCATATTTTTCAGATACAAATTTGGATCTTTTTTTCTAATTTAACTTATTCATTAAGGAAAATTTTAAAGAAACGCATGAAAAATATTTGACAAACTTCACATGTGCTTTTCCTGAAACAGATATTTTATTCGTTGGAATGAAATGTCATTCAAAATGAATATGCTTAAATTCATGTACATACACGTCTTCGGATTTTTTAATTACAAATAATAAGTCAATTTTCGAATTTAAATAAGTAGTCCTATTATAATTTTATTAAGATGTCATAATTATCTATTTTTGCCCTCATAAATACGAAATTTTCATTAATACGCATTATTATTTTATTAATGCATCTAATTTCGTAATAAACTCCTTAATTCCATCATTTTCAGTAAAATAAAATAACATTTCCTTATTTTTAAATAACTATGAATGTTTTTTACAAACATATATATGAATGCAGAAGTATTTCAAATTTCTGTTAATAATACTGTCACATTTATTATTATGGCTTAATTTTTGGACAGTAAAAGAAAGTAACTTGCATTATTTAATCAATTTCCTTAAACTCAGGAACAAAATTATTAGACAATTTTGTAATTACAACAATATGGTAAAAAAGGAAAAAAATGAGTAATAACTAAAAAATGCATTTGATACATTAAATTTAATCGTAAAAATGAGAAAACGGAATCTTAACATTGATTGAATACAATCCTTGATAACTACATAATCTATGGTGAAAAATGTATGCTTTTTACATAAAATTGACAATATATTTCGAAATGTTTGTTATATCTGAAATAAGAAAAAAACATTAACAAAAATACAAATAACAATTAAGTAATAAGTTTGAACTCCATGAGACTTAATTTTAAACATTTCACTTGAAAGCTTAAAAAATTTCGAGCTTAACGAGGCAAATGGACCTTAAATTTTCTAATAAAAAGTTAATACTGAAAAAGACAACACATGTTAACTAATTTTTTAATGTTAGAAAGAGGAAAAGTGAATCAGAGGTACTAACGATAGTAGTTTAAGACAAATTTGTGTTCTGAAAGACTTGTCCTTTCAACTGCATTAACGCATTTATGAAATCTTTTGATTTATCCAATGAATCATTGCAGAATATCTAGCAGAGGCAGTTACAGAATTTTAAAGAAGAATTTTTCCCTACCTAATGTATACTCTTCTCCAATACTGCTACCTATAATATATTTATATTTATCCTTACTAGCACTGACTATACATTTAAGATTCTTAAACATGTTTCGATTATATGTAACCACTATATCCACTAAACAAGGGAGAAATTTTGAGTATGGTCAGGCAATAAATTTGACACTTAATTAAGGATCATGTTATGTAAGTTTCCACACCAAATGTGAATGGAAATCAAATCGAATGTAGCTTAAATTACATAGAGCTATTTTAAAAACAATTTTCTAAGATATCATGTATCAAAACTATAATATTCATTCTGTTATTTGCTGCAAATTTAACTAATGCATTATCTGAAGAAAATTAATCCTCAAACTAATTCTGATTTTCAAGAAATATATTGATGCATAATTATGAAGTATATGTGATGTTAAAATTATGGGAAAATTAAAATAATTAAAATAAAACTGACATTATATAATTACTTTTCCTCTTGCATAGTTTTTTTAAATTTATAATCAAATATAAATGTATCTTAATATTAGAATAATAATCTATGAAACTCTCAACAATTTACTTTAAAACTTGAATTCAGAGTTTATTTACTAACACTTGATCCAACATTGATGTATATAAAGGAAATATGTAGAGGAACCTCATAAAATATATATTTAAAAGTAATATCATTTATAAAATATAGATTTGCTTAAAAATTAGTCTATCCGTATTATACTGATTTCTAATTTTTACAATTACAATAAAAAATTGATAATAATACATAAAATGTGCATTAAATGTTCATTAAATTTGGGGATGAACTTTCAAAAATATTTTATAATTTAAAATACAAAAGCAACTTAAAAACGCAAAAAATATTCATAAAAGTTTTTTATTTTGCAATATTAGCAACAATATAAAAATTATTAATTACAAATTTAATTTTTAATTTCAAAGCATAAAAACATTTCCTTAAAGTGCTATTCTATATAATTTATGAGTTAAACAGTGATATTGTCTTCTGCTTTTAATATTTTCATTGAAATGGATGATTAGCTATATTCATCACGTAAATATTTTGTTAGTCCAAAGAATGTTTGGAGAGGAAATGGAGATAGTGGAAATGGAGATAGATCGACAACGAATTTATATATATATATATATATATATATATATATATATATATATATATATATATATATATATATATATATATATATATATATATATATATATATATATATATATATATATATATATATATATATATATATATATATATATATATATATATATATATATATATATATATATATATATATATATATATATATATATATATATATATATATATATATATATATATATATATATATATATATATATATATATATATATATATATATATATATATATATATATATATATATATATATATATATATATAAATATATATATATATATATATATATATATATATATAAATATATATATATATATAAATATATATATATATATATATATATATATATATATATATATATATATATATATATATATATATATATATATATATATATATATATATATATATATATATATATATATATATATATATATATATATATATATATATATATATATATATATATATATATATATATATATATATATATATATATATATATATATATATATATATATATATATATATATATATATATATATATATATATATATATATAAATATATATATATATATATATATATATATATATATATATATATATATATATATATATATATATATATATATATATATATATATATATATATATATATATATATATATATATATATATATATATATATATATATATATATATATATATATATATATATATATATATATATATATATATATATATATATATATATATATATATATATATATATATATATATATATATATATATATATATATATATATATATATATATATATATATATATATATATATATATATATGTCTATCTACTTAAAATTATTTTTCCTCTGTATAAGAATATTATCTCCAAAATGTCTTTCTTCCATCATCGGAAAAAGATATATCAAACACTTGCCTCCATAAAGTACATGTTTTGAGAATCTCTTGATGAAGCCAAATTGGAACTTGTCTACAGGTAAACAGACATCCATTATTCTAGTTCTCATTGAAATATTTGCAACCGAGTGGTAATATTCATATCACTTCCTACCCAACTCATTGAAAAGTATAATAAATCTCCAATAATGATCAGATCAATTTACATTACATGGACTGGTGAATTAATTAATACTCATTCACCTGTGGGTTCAGATTAGTTTCGATGGGCAATATCAATCATCTAGTATATTAAAAACTATCCTATAGTAAAATGTGAGTGTCAGGGCAGATATTGTCTGTATTCTCGCAAAATTTACTATGCCTCTAATATGAATAAAAAAAATTGCTTTATTTTTGTGTTCTGCATTAGGTGGCAAATACTGTTCATCTACAGAAGAAGGTGCTAATTTTGTTAGGAAGTTAATAAACTGATTAAAATGCAGTAAAAGTAAAATTTCTTTTTTTTACCCGTTTTAAGATCCTCTGAATATATTTTAAAATAATTGAAATACAATAACGAAGATATCCGGTATTTAGAGAAGGAGTTTAAGGAAATGATACTTAAAAATGAAAAGGGTATTTATAAAGCAATAATATAGAGTGAATAATATATTTAGCACAAGTGTGATAACTATTTTAATTTGCTTACACTAATGAAGTTTACATTTGAGTTAAAGAAATATTAACAAAGGACGTTTGCTTCTTGAAAGTAAGCTTCATTATAAATCAACACTGCTTATACTTATGGCTCATTAGCTCAGTTGGTTAGAGCGTCGTGCTGATAACTGCTTATGCTTTTCCAAATACCATGTATTTCATTTCTTTTTTTTATTTTCGACATACTATTTTTCTTTTTTAATTGTCTCAAAAATCAGAAATTAATAAAATGGACTCCATCTTAATAAGTAGTATAATATGTAATTATCTAAAATTCAAGATACATATAATTTCAAACGCCATCTTTTTAAGCTAAAAAATTTTGGAAAAAATTAAAAAATGACTCATTTTTAAAAATTTATTATTAAACTTTATAAATTATTTTTTTTAAAAAAGATAATACTCAAAGATAAAAATAATTTTATCTTTCAAGGCTATCTTTATAATTGTTTCATAAAATATTAAATTCATTGTGTAAAGTTATTTTCTGTGTTTAAATGAATTAAATCAGTTACAATAATCGGTTATTCTAACTCTTTACTTCAAGCAACATAAAATAGGTTATAGCAACATAATTTTGCTATAGAGCCTAATTGCATCAACATAGGGCAAAACTAATTCTTCTAAATAAAAGAATTATATATACCTGAATTTGGGAAAGTATTATTTTTCTCATTATTTCAATCTAAGAAATATTATTTAAAAGGAATAACGGAGTAATATCTATCATTCACAAAATGGAATTGTAAGATATCAAGAAATGTTTCAACTATTGAAATCATGCTGATTAGTTTGCTTCAAATTCAAATGAAGAAGGTAGATAATTGTGTTTCCAATATGCGTGAGGAATGAAGAAAATATAATTGCCTTTTTTGAAATTTTATTTAAGGGATAAGGCAAAAAATTTCAAATACACAGTTGGCTAATTAAGTTAAGATGATGCTTTCAATCAAATGTTCCAGTCCTTTTTTGTAATTAGTTTGTCTAGAAAGCATGTTATGCACATTATATTTTAAAGAGCGAAAATTTTCTGATATAAGATATACACGATTTAAAGTATAAAATATACATTGAAGAATACCAATTAGTTATAGCAACATTAAATATTTGTCTTTTAAATAAGAAACTTCTATTAATTTAATTTCAAGCATCAAATGATTAACAATTGTATGAAAAAATAGTTTTATTTCATTTTCTTCTTTTTAAAAATACTTTGATTAATGGAATATTCTTGCTTATAAAATGATTTAAATAATGAGTCTCTTTTTTCTTAAACGAATAAAATGTATGATGGGATTACCTTATAACATGAAAAAGTAAACCTTTATAAAAATGAAAATATTTTTGAATGGATTATAAATATTTGCATCTAATTGTAAAAATTTGTTGTAAATAGTTCTTTTGGCATTTTTATTTACTCTGTCAATTAAATTTTTTAAAATAAGTTTTTACGATTAATTGAAATTTATTGTAAATGGTTCAATTGTATATGTATAAAATAGGATTGAACTGTCTACTGTTAACTTGAGAGTAAAAGTAAAAACTCAGAATAAGATTTATATTTTGGCTCCGTACATAATTACAAATTAAAAAAAATATGTAGGAAAATAGTGCATAAAAGAAATTTTTAGCTTGCAATTTATGAAACTTTAGTGAGAAAAATATAAATTATTTTAAGAGTTAACATAAGAATTTAAAAAGAATTTATATATTCTCATATTGCTTAAGGATATAAAACAGAATTTAAAATTAATTGAATAAAGATTTAAAAAATTGGATTTAAAACTATCTGAATAAGGATATGAAAATATTTATAAAGATGCTGTGTAAAGAGCCGTTTATATTGAAAACAAAAAAGTAATACTTGCATAATGTATGTTAAAGAACCAGTTAATATGTTAACAGAAATTAATATTGTTTTCAAATTTCATCTTCGTAGTAACTTGATCAAGAATGTAAGCCTTACAAATATTTTAACCTTACACTAAATAATTAAATATGTTTACCACATAATATTAACCAGATATTGTTTTTCATTGCCTCTGACTTTGTTACTTCATTTGTCACCTATTTAAACACCTACTAAATTAGATTCATCAAGAAAATGATAATTATTCTAAGAGAGAATAACTTTTAAAATGACTGCAGGTTACTATGAATAATGTTAAGATTCTTTTCTTAGTTACAACGTCTAAGTCTAACAGAAAAATATAATATTTTAAAAATAATTTCTAAATTTATGATTTTTAAAATTTTTTCTAAATATTTTATTAAAAAATTAGAGGTTTTAATTGATTGCTGATGACAAATGTTTCCTTTATACATAATTGTAAACATAAAATCAGTTTTGATATAAGTCTATTACTAATATGTAAGGAAAGTTTTTCAGATTGAATTGTATTGATGGAAGATTAAAATCAATCCATAAAATTATGGACTAAACTACTGATCTACATACGAAATAAGAAAACCCTAATTATCTTAAGAAAGATCAAGAAAATCCAATATTTCACTATTAAGACTATAATTGTCTGATTAGTTAAAAATTTGTTAATATTAATAAAAGGTAATGAGTTCAATTCCCGACTGAAGTAAAGTTTCAGCCATGTTTATTAATAATGGCTGAGGCGAAATAAGTTGTTTGTACTGGCAATGCTCTGAAAATATAATAATATGTCTGATTGTCTTTTGCTTGATCTCTTCTTCTGAACACAACACCAATTGTAGTATCTATTTGAAACTTATTGGGAGGCCCAATATATTAGTTGCCATCTCTTCCGTTTTTTGCTGTCATAAATTTTGAATCTGCCTAAGTGGCTTGGCATTAAAATATCATATAACAATTACATTTCACATTTACAACATTTTACTTTCAAGTGTATCGTTACTATCTTATATTAATAAAAGATAAGTTATTAACGACACACTTGAAAGTAAAATGTTGTAAAAGTGAACTCACTAATTCGCAAACTTCTGAATTAAAAGGAAAAAACATAAGCCTCAGAAACAAGGAACTACATTTTTAATTAAATAAAATATCTTTGGTTTCTTAAATACTTGGGATTAGTTTTAATTTGTACATAATTGCATTGAACAAAAATACAATCTTATTATTCGTTAATAAACTCTACAAGCTGAAAATATACTAATAGCCATCTATTAAAGGATCTGAAATTAAGTATTTTTATAAGAAGCAAAATAATACAATTTCTAATTGAAAATTTAAAAATTACATTTATAGCCTTACTTTATAATCACAATATTTAAAAAATATTACAAATGAATTGAACTACAATTTCAATTGTATATAATATTTTGTAATATTGATTCAATAATTGATTAATTTTGAAATAATAAGCAATAATATTTCAAAATTAACAAGGAAAGAAATTTTCAGGTAACTTAATTAAGATGAACATTTATGGAATATATATATATAATATTTTTTTAAAATTTACTCTAGTTAATGATCCAATTTTACAAACATTTATATTTTGTAATTTAAATTTAAAA
The DNA here is from genome assembly GCA_037975125.1 of Latrodectus hesperus. NCBI lineage: Eukaryota > Metazoa > Arthropoda > Arachnida > Araneae > Theridiidae > Latrodectus > Latrodectus hesperus. Next base: position 52,557,481 of record CM075861.1, read on the forward strand.
AAAAAACATATATATATATATATATATATATATATATATATATATATATATATATATATATATATATATATATATATATATATATATATATATATATATATATATATAAATATATATATATATATATATATATTATATATATAATATATATATATATATATATATATATATATATATTATATATATATATATATATATATATATATATATATATATATATATATATATATATATATATATATATATATATATATATATAACACTGCAGGACAATTGCTAAGGACGGATCACAAATTGCAATGTAGCATAACATTAAGCAAGACATGAGGCCTAGTAGGATAAAATATAGCTGCCACACTGTTCAGACATTAGAATAAAAAATATTTATTGTTCTGGAAAGTACAAAAGCTGTAAAACATCTGAAAGAAAAAAATTTTCATTTGATGCTGCATACGGAAAAATGGAACAATGCATCTAAAATTCAGAAGGCACCTTGAAGAACGGTATCAGTACTGGATATGTCCACCGTGGAGTGTGATGCAACATTCCACACGTCGTATCATACTTTGCACAACATTATCCAGCAGCTGCTGAGGCAATTTATCCCATTCCTGTGGGAGTGCACGGATGAGGGTGTTCTTGTTTGTCGGAGAATAGTTTCGACCAGCAACTCACCTCCCCAAAGCATCCCACACATTTTCAATGGGGTTTAGATCTGCAGAACGTGATGGCCATACGAGGCGTTGAATACCATCGCTGTCTAGACAATCCTGAACAGCGAGTGTTCGATTTCATGTTGCGTTGTCGTCCATAAAAACAAATTTATCACGGACAGCACCACGGAAAAGACGAACATGAGGAAGTAGAAATTCATTAATGTATCGTTGGCCCATCATAGTCCCATTCGCAACCACATGTAGGGGCGTGCATCCATTGTTCATGATGCCGGCCCACACCATGACATTGCATGTCGGATATCGGTTCCTTTCAAGGATATTTTCTGGATGATAAGCAGTACCACTTTCGTGCCAGATCAGTTGGCGTATACACTCCGATGACAGACTGAAACTACTCTCATCTGAGAATAGTACGCATTCCCAGTCCTGTTCAGTCCAATTGCGATGCTTACGATACCATTGCAAACGGGTAGTACGGTGCTGTCTGGTCAATGGGACACACACAACAGGTCTGTGGGCGTATAGTCCTCCTCCCCTCAAACGTCTGGCAACAGTTTTTTGGGAGATCTGCTTTTCTGAGGCAGCAAGAAACTGATTTGCAACCTGCTGAGCTGTGGTGCGCCTGTTCCTTTTTGCTGATAGGACGATATATCTGTCTTCTGCAGGCGCCGTACTTCTTAGCACGACCTTCTCCCCATGCCTACCTCATACATTCCAGTGGCTTTTAGCCGACTTCCACGGCCCTGAAACAACGCTGTGAGCGATGTCGAATACTCTGGCAACACTCTCGTTATTTTTCGCCCTTCTTCTCGATCTTTCCGAAAATTCACATTACAAAAACATCTAAGCATGTCAGTGATTGGGCGCCAAAAATTTCATACGCATACTTCTTCTTACTATAACTCGCACTTATTCTAATTTTCCATATTTTGCTTCCTTTCATTTTGTGGTTTGCTATGGATGATAGTGTTATCCGTCCTTAGCAATTGTCCAGCAGTGTATATATATATATATATATATATATATATATATATATATATATATATATATATATATATATATATATATATATATATATATATATATATATATATATATATATATATACTGCTGGACAATTGCTAAGGATATATACATATACACACATATATATATATATATATATATATATTATACTTATATATTATAGATATATTATATATTTTTTCCATATAATTTTGATAAATGATTCATGGAGTTTGGTTTTTTACCCCTAATATCTTAAAATGTACATTTTTTGTTTTTTTTCTTAAAACAACAAAATATACTATTAATTTTAAGAATGATTAAAAGGTAAAGCAATTACCTTTCATTATTAGATTCAATACCTTACTTTTTTTAAAATTTGAAAAAGGCAATAATTTTTATAAAAATACTAGAGAACATTCACTTATTTAAAAATTATTAAACAACTTCATATAATTGATAAATGAAAAATTTTCTGATAAAATTTATTTACTGTTTACACTAATATTGAAATTATGAAGCGTTTAAATCAATATTGAAATTCAAAAAATAAATGTCACATGAAAAAATAATTCATTGTTCATCTTGTCTGCACTGGTGTAGTTAGTTAAATGTTTTTAGTACGTAATATACTTTAAATAAATTGGTTTTTGTGAGGGACAGCCTACTTTCTAGACAAAATTTTTTAAATACAATTAAAAAGTAGTAGATATTGTAAAACACGCTCACACACACGTATTATATATTACAATTTACATTTTTTTAGTTTTCACCTATTATTATATTTTTTCTCCATCGTTATATAAACTACGATTTCAAATTGATTTCTCATCAGTAGAAGCATCAAAATGAGTAGAATCTAAACTACTTACACAAAACACAAATTCCTTATCCTTTAATATAATTTTAGAATAATTTCGAAGTAATGTACAAATTATTTAATATTAAGATGCTTTCGTATTTTTTTTAAAAAGACGTCATTAACTGCGTGCTATATTAGGTATGGTAACACTCTTAGACGTTAAAAATTATTTGACAAATAATTTTTCTTCAACAATAAATACTGGCCATTCTTAGATTTATTAATTTTTAAGAAAGTTTTTTTTTTATTAAATAAATAAATCTTAACGAATTTGTTCTTTTTGTACACATTTAATTGAAAATAATTTATAAATTCTTTGAAAGTAATAAGAATTGCATATGAATTTATTTTTTACGTTTGAATGTAAAAAATTCCTTTTTTTTACGTTTGATATTCATTAGTTGTATTTCAAATTAATGATATAAATTTTATGAAAAAAGGTTATCCTTTTTTCACAATTTTTAAATGTTCCAAGGCATTATTAAAGAAAAGATGGTACAGGTGCCGTATAATCCAGAATGCCAAATTCTGAGATTGGCGATATTTTGCCGAATTTTTTATGATCAGGTAATCTCGTTTTTATTACGTAGAACATATCGAGACCTATAAAAATTATGCAAAAAATTCTATTTTGGTAACCTAGTATTTACTTCCTCATGCCCGTCACGAAACGTCATCTTGGTAACATTTCTTCATCGCCAAAAAAATTCAGAATTTGGAATCATGGATTATACGGCACCTGTGCCTAAAAGGTAAATTATCTTTGTTACAAATGAGTAAATAAGTCAATCTAGTGAGAACAAATTAAATAATGTATGATAAAAATTAATTGTGCTAGAAAACATGAATCTATATGGGAAATATAATAACTATTTCATTTAAAAAATCAATTAATATATTAGCTAATAATCTGAATAAATATTCGAAATTTTCAACCATAAAATATACATAAAATAGTATCTACTTTGCGTTCTAAACTATTAATTAGAATGTTTATATATTTATCTTTAGAATGTATATTTATTGTAAATTTATCAGGAAAAAATAAAGAAAGATTAGAAAATATGAAATATTATATTGAGACAAAAAGTGCATATGAGGATTTATGTGTAGACTGCTTTGCCTCATAACTTGCATAATCTAAATTTGAATTTAATAATTATAGGAATATTTATTAAAAAGAGAAGCAAAATGCATTCAAAAATAGGAGCTGTACGACTAGAAGCAGAATATTTTCATAGTGTTAAAAATATTTGTACGATAGTCACGTCCAGCGAATTTTTTTCCACTCCATTTATTCACAATCTGTGTCGACGTATTCCACCCAGAGAAAATTGTTTCCAGTCTTGAGTTATGTGGCTTAAGTGGAATAAATAGGGACGAAAGAAAAATCAATAACATTGTCATACAATAAAAAAAATCGTTATTTCTTTCTCTCTTTTATAAGGTTTTATTTATATGTTTTTTTTTCATATAATGTAAAACCGAGCCTAAATAAATCCACCTTTTTGAATGTTATTACTATTTTAGATGAAGATATGTCATTAATGTAGTGTGTGGGTATTTTTTTATGTTACACTGTAGTTTATTGAATGAAATCGAATAAAAAATTGATCAAAATATAGAATAATATATTATTTTTCATTACATGTATATTTATATTAGGTAAAATGTTCTACTAATTTATTAAAATATTAATCTTGAAGAATATATATTTTAATTGTCACAATTCCAACTTTTTTCATTTATGATATTAAAATAAATAATACTGCAAAGACTATAAATAATAAAGTAAAATCTTATAGTCACTTTTTCAAATAGTTTTAATATATCTGTTTTTTATATGAGTATGTATAGTCTGAGGTGACGAAGAGACAAACGTTTTGGTATACTTCTTATAACATTTTAAATGTCTTTTTAACGTGGAGAATTTCAGCAACTAGGTTTGACATGAACTTAACAAGTTGTAATAATTCTACTTTAGAAATGTTTTGGTTAGTTATTTATTTGATGTCCCTAATTTTGAAAGTATTTTTCGTAGCCAGTTCAAAATTTTGGGCATGAACTGAATTCTTGAATATGTAGCACAAATATAAAACTGTATTTTTTTAGGAATTCACATGCCCCATATCATTCCCTGAAATTGTTGAGATTGTTTATCAAACTCGATAACACAAATATGATGCAGTGACACGATGCTTTGTAACCCATAAGATATCCATAATTGTTTATAAAATAAAATCCATAAACAACTTCAAGGGGACTACAAATATCAGAATATAGTCTTAGCTAGTCAATAGTCAGTTCATTCCAATCTGAGGATAAAACTCATCCTATGTAAAAAGAGACAACTCTATTATGGAGTCCCAATCAGTTTATCTTGCGCTTTGTTGGTAGCAGAGGTTCATGGTTTCTTTGGTTCTGCCCTCCATTTAAATATTCCTTTCGGCTTGTAGTAATTGAATATGTGACTTATCTGACCAATCTATGGATTTTCTAATTATCTAAGACCAAAACCACATAATCAGAAACACAGGAGAGAGGTTAATGTTATGAATTTAATTGATGTAGTTAAGTAGGTCTTCTGCTGAAAAAGCACATAAAGCCCATTGTCATGACAGAAAACTCCGAAATTGATTCTGAAATTCAGACATCTGAAATTGATTCTTTCGATTATTTACACATTGTTCTCATTTCCAAAGAACAAATAAAGGTACATGCTCTTAATAATAGATATTTAGTGTCGGCGGACGGCCACTATTATTATCCATGGTAAGATTGTGTGCTTGAAACCACGTGACACACATGAGTTTGAGAATCTCGAGGAGTTTGATTAATGATTTCCAAAATAGAGTATTCATTTCGTCTGTCTCCAACCGTAGATCTATTTTTAATGTCTGCTAATTTTCAGTGTAATCGTCATCACGTCGGAAAGAGTTTATACAATAATTATTTGAAGACAAATGAATGTTTCACTAAAAATTACACTTTTATATGTTTTCTATGAGAAAGTACTGACATATGTTGCTATTTGTTGTTGTTTTTAATCCTTCAAAGATTTTGTGGCAGTTAGATCAGATCCGAGACACCGTAAACACTAGTAAAGTTGAGCACATAACAATGACTTTTAAATAAGAATCGATAGTAAAAAGTGAAGTTGTACACTTGAATTAAAAAATAATTCAATGTTGAAAATCAGTAATTTACTACAGAAATAAAAACTTGTAAGATACAGACTAAGTTCATCTATATGTGCTTAAGCATACATTAGCGATAAAGTTTGCTAAGATAAAAGATTTTATTAGACATTTCACGCGTTGCAAAATAAATCAGATTAAAAATTAAAAGGAAATACATCTGAAGACAAATATGTTGCCAGAATTTAATATTGTGAATAACATTTCATTCAAAATTATGAATAATAATACTGAAATATTAGTTAAGGGAAGGATTCATTATATCTTAAAATTTACAAAAACAATAAACTATCTGTTTTCTTTAATGTCATATTTTTTTGAAAAATATAAGTACTAACAACATTTACAACAAAAAAATTTAGAAAAAAATATTATATGGATTTCAAATTTATCTGAAAATCATTTTGTGCATAGTTAATTTAAACACACACACACACAATTCCATACTGAACTTACTACAAAAAGTAAAAGACCTATAATATTTCAAATTAAATTATTTCTGACAGCAGAATTAAGCAGTATTAAAAGGTAAATCAAACAATTTACCTTCAACTGAAAATATATAATATCTTAAAAGACCCACACACACACTAACTTATCTAAACTTATATATATATATATATATATATATATATATATATATATATATATATATATATATATATATATATATATATATATATATATATATATATATATATATATATATATATATATATATATATATATATATACATAACTTATATATATAAATCAGTATATAAGCAAATTAATAAATAGGTAACTTGTCGACTTCAAATCCTCATTTTAATTGAGATTAATTTAGCATTCATTCTATCAAAATAAGTGCTATTTACTCATCCAATAGCTTAATTTGATTATAGCTTTATTAAACATGTCAATCGCAATTAAATAATGGAGTTAGGAGACATTCACTTATATTTAGACTTAATCCTATTTATAATCTCGATACTTATGTAATTAACGGCAGCAGTTTCATAAGTAGAATTATGTTATAATTGCTATTATCTAGAAAAGGGTTTGTGCTGGGAAGTCAAAGATTATTTACCCAGGATACTAATTTTAAAACTTAAATTTAAAAATGAAATTACTTTTGCTTTAGATTTGTTGTTTATTAAGTTCTAAAATTTCATTGAAGAACGATTAAATCACTACATAAGCAAATGGAAATGTAATAAAACTTTCGGAATCTAAGTTTTGAACATAATTTTGTTTTGAAGTAACTCATAATTGATTATGATAAAATTTAATAAAATTTTTAAAGATATTCAGTAAATTTCTTTTCATATTTTTTATAATAATCAAATATTAATTTTTAAAAAAATGTGTCCAATCTAAAATTTTATTTTCTTTTCTGTTTGATTAGATGTCGTATATTTTAAATCTTACTTCCAACGATCACATGATGAGCTTACAGACTTTCTTTGGACTATATTACAATAAACTCTACTCTTTTTAGAACTTTATATTTAACTTATTTTGTTAACTAAGGTTATATTTTTGTGTGCATGTATTTTTTCAGTGTAATAATTAATCTAACCCTATGCATAAGAAATAAATTTAAAGTAGTTTCATTGAAAAATATAAAATTCTTATTAACATAAATTCGCTTAGTTATGAAGTATTATATATTTCCTAATATCGCATATTTAAATATAATGATGAACAAATCTCGATTTCTGGAATACTCCAACTTCATCAACATGTGATGTTTATGGTGATTAATATATTCGATCCATAAAATAATATTTTTTGCAGAGTTCCTTAACTTAAATTAGTTTCGTACTCTTAGGTCATTATACTCCTTTAAATATTGTTTACCTTGTTAGAAAAATATGTTTAGCAATCTTTTTAAATATGTTACCTTTAATATTCTTGTAATTTTTTTTTTGCACTTTTATGCTTAGGTACACAAGCAAAACATCACGTATGCTATGGATAAAATACTTTATACATTGGTTTAATTCAGTTTATTGGATAAATGATCAGCATTATAAAGGAAATAAATTTTTTTTTCATAATTTTGTTTCTCATTATATGTTTTGCTCCTCCCAAGCAAAATGCTTTTAATGTTTTATTTAACATTTTTAAGTTTATTAACTTTGCTATTTTTATTTTCATATTCTTTCTAAAAATTGACCGTAATTTTCTATAAATGCTTTTTTGAAAAATGAAAGTTACTCAAGCAATTTAAAATTGCTTTTAAGTAAAAATTTTATCGGTTATTATTTTCGAGGCATAATATAAAATGTATAAAAAATGTATTTATGAAATATTTCATAAAGAATTTCTAAGGTATACTTGAAACGAGTAAAAGTTATGTTTTTCTATTTTCTAAAAAAACTTAATAATAACTAATTATTTCTTCTTTATTTTTAACGCCTCAGAATATGAATAAAATATTTTTAGCTATGGTGAGTATTAGAATTATAAAATGTGTTTGTACCAAACTTCAAATTAAAGTTAAGATAACACACAGAAACATATAAATACATAATAATATTGACGTTGATTGTAACATAAATAAATACAACTATTAAAAATAACACACACACACACACACACACACACACACACACACACACACACACACACATATATATATATATATATATATATATATATATATATATATATATATATATATATATATATATATATATATATAAACATTGACAGTTTGTGTGGTACGATTTTTTATTAATATATGAGATTATAAAGTTGCTATATCCCATATAGAGTTTTGTTCAAACTATTCACACACTCAAAATATTCTTTTATACTATACATGTAGTTTAGAAAGCAACCTAAGATCAGAAAACGATAAATTAGAATATACAAATTGTTAATTTAATTCATAAAAAATAAACTTGTTAATTATTCTGCTACACAAATATCTATTTTCATAAATATTCTATTAGGGATAATAATTCCTTTAATCTTGAGACTTAAGCAAAATTTCTTGTCCTGTTTTACTGTTACAAAATATTGGTAGCATTAGTTGCGTAAATATGCATATTTTCATTTTGTCTGTAGCAAAACACATGCTATATTGTTTTAAAATATTTTTTTTTTGTGTTTGCCTAGATTTTCTTGGTAACTCTTTGAATTTTACAGTTGTAATGTATTTTTTGTTATTACAAAGATTATTTTCCTTCAATTGCTGTAACAAAATGTTGCTAACAACTAAAGTTATTTGTTTGCAACATACAAATATGCCATACATAAGCTTCTTGGAGGATTTTAAAAGAAAATAGGTAATGTTTACATGTTACAAGTAAAAAAAAAAGAAAACTGGAAAAACTACTGAATTATTACTTAATACTGTCAGTGTGCTAATTAGTGTAAAAAGCAAAATAGTGGTATGTAGAACAACAATTTTAGGTTATAAAAAGTGGTTAGAAGTCGCATCCTAGCCAAATAGTGTTTAAGAAAGAGCATTGCTTATAAGAGTGAAGTAAGGCGTAGTTATATATAACAGAAGGGTCACCCAAGCCTTGAAGGTCTTATAAGAAGCTTGAAATGACAATAGTGTTTACACTTAGTCGTTAATTTATGTATTTATTTGGCTTACATATAGCATTTGGTGCGGTTCTTGCAGATTTTGAATTGTATTCGGATATGGATTTGGATCTAGTATTAATTTGATTACTAAAAATTAAATGTATTTTGGCAACATTGGATTTTGGCATATATATTTTAGATTAAATTTTAATTCTTTTATTTTGGCTTGATATTTTGGTATGAAATTTTTGGTGTGGCTTTGGGGTGTATTGCTTCTTTAAGCCTATGTGTTGGGCCAGTGCAGAAAAGCCATACTTTGTGCCAATGTGGTCAACACCCCCTGACGTAGCTGACCGTGTTGGTACTACGTTTCATTTTATAATTTTTTTCTTAATTATAAAATATATATTAAACATTTTTCCAACTGTTTACTATATTTAGGATTTTCAATGTATTATTCTCCATCCATTATTTGATATATATATAAATATATATATATATATATATATATATATATATATATATATATATATATATATATATATATATATATATAGTGTGTGTGTGTGTGTGTGTTTAAATATATATACATACATACTTACATACATACATACACACACACACACACACACACACACACACACACACACACACACACACACACACACACACACACACACACACACACACACACACACACACACACACACACACACACACACACACACACACACACATACACACACACACACACACACACATATATATATGCATATATATGTGTGTGTGTGTATATATATATATGCATAGCTTATCATATATAAGGCAAAAGTCGACAAATTTCTGGAAATTTTGAAATCAACAAAAATGTATACTCAGAAATCCGTTCTAAGATCATTTTTGAGGGGCATTTCTTATTTCAGTAAAGTACATTTTAAATTATATTAATTTTATCAAATACTATGTAGATACTTATTTAAATAAAATTCATGCTTGAATTCTTATAATTTATTTTATTTATTTTGCTAATAATTAAGAATATGTATTAATGGAGCTCATTAATGGTCAAATTAGATACCACTTTTTGAATGGGGACCCAGAAAAGCATTATTAAACATTTTCATTAGAAATGAGCTATATAAAAGCAAATAGTTGTCTTTGAATGAACGAATCAGTTTATAGTTAAAGTGCGTTTATGATTAATTTTCAAAATTAATTTTCGGAATATGTTGTCGCTTAGAATATCTCATTCTGATAATTAACTATATTTTCTACACATTCAAAGCTAAATGAACTGTACATTTTAATACTGGAATGTGATAAAATTGGTACTACATTCTGCAGTTCAAATTAAGACATTATAAAATTCTGGTTCATATTACATTTATGTAAATTTCCGAGAAATATGTCTAGACGATTACATTTGAATTCTATATTGTAAAGGAAGGTTTTATGGAAATAATTACTGAGAATAGAAATGTTTCTCAGGATTATTAACTGCATGAACAAATCTTATAGGATTATTTGTCGAAATTACTAGTCAAATTCTTAAAAACTATTAAATTCATTAAAGCATAATATTTAATTTGCTATATGCATTCAAATGAATGGAATTTATAATACATTAATTTAGTTCTATTATAAAGAATTGCCCCTTTTTTAGTTTTGTAATCAATTTAAAATGAGAAATTAGTTTATAATTAAAAGTTGCGTTAAAAAAAGCATACTAAATAAATACAGAAAATTTAATTATTATAAACGAGCATAAAATTAATTAAAATTTGGAAGCGATCCATAAAATCGCATTAGTGAAGCATTTTTATTTCTAAAAGCGAATAATATTGGTTTATTAATTAAATTTGTTAAAAAAATAATTTTTTTAATTTATTAGTAAAATAGAGAAAAATATTTTATGTTTTTGGTTTTTTTAACCAAAAAAACTATAAGACACTTATGATTAAATTTAGATTAAAACGTTGAAATGTGTTTAAAATTTAATAATTATTGAAATATAATTTTTTATGCATTTACATTTAAAAGCTAGGAATAAAATATTTCATAACAACTGCTTAAAGCTTTGAATAAATTTTATGTTTTAAGTCGTACGTTTTGCAGTTATAATTTCTTATTGGCAAATTGCTCTGTATTAAAAAAAACAATATTTTTATATAAATTATGTAACTTATTTGAATAAGTTTTTGATTGGAAGCAACATTTACATTAATTTTTCTTATGATGTTAAAGTTAAATAATTCAAAATGCATTTATTTTAGTGTGACTATTTTCAAAATTATAAATATTGAATGATATATAGATATATCCTTTCCATTATTATTTTTTTCATATTGAAATTTTAATAAAATTAAAATACTATTAGAAAGAATAATATTGACTACAGAAATAAATAAATATGTAATATAAGTTTATACCTTATAAAATTTGTATCATACTAATTTTTGCCACATTATGGTTTCTATTGAGAGCTTTTTTCACGTAAGTGTTAAACTTAATAGAAATTTTTGGTTTTGAAACATTAATGTAAAGATTTATGAAAGTGAAATAATGTATATATTTTACATATCTGCTATTCATAAATACTTCATTAATCATTTCTGATTATAAATCGAGATGATTCTGACTACACCAGTTTAGAGCTTTGTAATAATAAAACTAAACTTTTTTTATTGTTATCCTAATCTGCTGCGATAATGTTTCCTAATACAAATTTAATAATTTTAACATGAATACTTATTATGAAATTTCGCTGAGAAATATACCTCTATAAAGTTTATGAATAAAAAGGTAGATTAAAATTTACACTTAATTATCTCAACTATTTTAATAAGTTAGCAATCATATATTGATATACATTTTGTCATTAAATTCAAACTACAGAAAGAAAACCTACAAATATGTTTGAATTAGAAACAAATTTCCCAGAAAAAGTCATTATATCTTAAATAGTCCTTTTCTGTTGGAAAAAGGAAAATTTAAATTAAGATTACAAAGTAATAAGTATATAATTATAGATACCTATAGTAAAATGTGCATATTTATACTAAGAATGTTATGCAAAAAAATGTATGGTCAGGATTCACTCGAAATAAAATTCTTCAAAGCTGTATTTTAAAAAATAGATCAGATTTCTAAATTATTCAGTTTTGATTTTCTTCTTGGAGAAGTAATAAGTACTAAGTTGATTATAGTAAGCTGCAAAGGCAATTATTTGTAGATTTATATACATTATTTTTCTTCCATAAACTTATATTCCCTTTTTCGCACATAATTAGAAAATTATAATGAATTGCTTTAGAATAAAATTTTTCTTAGGTAATAATAAAGATTTCAAAATCATGCAGAAATATTGACAAAGAATGTGAAAGTTTACTCTACTTATTCCTTAGGATCATGCAATACTAAATGTTTGATATAAAAATATTAATATTTTTAGATAATTTTTATAAACACACATAAGCCTTTAAGCAATAAATTCTGAAAGAAATAGATCAAAAGTTTGTAAAAAATTAATAGTAACTGAATGCAATAAATGCACAAAACAAGACCTTTATAATGTATTTGTCTGCAATAAACTACATTTATGATACATATACATCATTTTCCTTCCAATGAATAGCTTTTAAATCTTTGAATAGTTCATTTGTTTTAAATTTCACAGAAAACCCTTAATAATTCAGAAAATAACACAATTTCAAATAATTACTTTGATTTAATTAAACTGAACAAATTTTTATGTAATTGTAGTTAATCCAATTCTATTAGCATGAATACGCATTAATAAACTTTTCTAAAATATTTTTTCAGCTTTCAACTAATAAATAACGTTGTTTTTTAGCAATTTATTTGAATTAAGATGCGCCTCCTATTAATTTAAAACACTTTATTAACTATGCGGTTAGATTGCACATAAATTAATGTGGTGAAATTCATATGGGTTAAAAAAACAGCAGCATTTATAAGGACAATGTTGCAAAGTTTGGTTTTGATGAAATATGAATTTAGTTCCATTATTTGAATTATTACAGTAAACATACGCAATATATATTCAACTTTTAGATACATGCTTGTGACTGCATTTTTTTTATTTCTGTACTATAAGACAGGATCTTTTATATCTGTATTTTTTATAAAAAATAAATATGTATTTTTTATAAAAAGGGTATTTTAAAAGCATTCATTCTTGATCTAAGAATGCTGTTTAAAATTACGCTACATATTTTTAATTTAACTAATTTTATACTAAAGTAGGAAATGTTAAAAATTAAAGTAGGAATTTTTTTAAAAATTAATAAATAATATATTTTGTTTCATTTGGCTACAGATTTTCTGTTAGGGAAGCAAATCAAGTAATTTTTATGTAATTAAGGAAAATTATTTGTATTAACTTTTAACCTAATAATTTCTAGAAAATAAATTATTTTTATTTTATATTTTAATAAAATAATGATTAAATTTAATGCAATGAGAAATCTTTAGGTTACGTGTACAATATCATATATAATTAGTGAAAAAGGAATAACAAAACAGTGGTACAATGTCCATTTGAAGAAATGGAAGATCATTAGTAAAAAATGGGTTCACTTTTAAAATACATTGTCATAGGCTTATGTAATCTTTTATGTTTGTTTAACTGAATAACTGTAAAATTAATATATATGTAATGAATTTCTCTTAAGTAAAACTAATTTGACTATCAGTTATAAATTAAAGGAGGAGTAAAAATTTATTCACAATTTGTAATACAGTTCAAAATGAAAAAAATATGTTAATGTAAATAAAAATGATTAATTCTTTATTTATGAATTTCTTTATGCATTTTTATCCTAAAATATTGGATATTTTCTACTTTTTACTTATAAAAAATGCATTATTTATTAATCTTTATTATACATTTGAGAACTCTATTATAATACATATATGGTTTATTAAAATATATTTCTATAAATCAGATTATTTATACTACAAATATTTTGATATAATATTATAGTAACAAGTATCCTGAATTTTAATAAATATTTAGTAAAAATATTGGTTATAATATATTTTGATAAAAATACATGTTCCTGTAATCATTAATACTTATGATAAATGTCGTAGTGTAATACGACATAACCAAACCCTGAGAAAATAGGTGTGTGTATTTTTATTGCACTTTAAATTTAAGAGTTTCCTCTTTTCCTTTCAAACTAAGCGGGAATAATATAAAGGAAAGGATGTAATAAAAATTGGCACAATGAAACAAGTGCAATAAAAGAATAAATTTTTCCTTTCGGAAGGAATGAGTGATCTGGAGGAAATTGCAAGCAAAGTATATTGTTTTATGATATGTATTATTTGTAAATCTGACCAGTCGGGAATGAGGGGGAGAGATTTCTGACCTATCCCATAGAAGTATAGGAGGAACTACATAACTTTGAAAAATCAATGATTTAAAGAGGAGGAGCTAAGCCGAAAATTATGAAGAGTTAAAAACTGCATCCAAACACAGAGAAGGGACACAGAAGCCCCAGAGAAGCCCGACATAGAAAATGAGTCCACAACTGAGGACTGGGTCCTCATTGAGCACAATAAGAAGCTAAAACGATGTTAGTTGTAAACAAATTATAACCACCGCATTCCAGAAGGAACCCTGTCTCGAATTTCCAGAATGGAGCTGCAGATGTCCGACAAATAGATGCGTAGAAAGAAGGTAAAGTCTGAGGAGAGATACCAGAGACAGAGAGAAAAGAGGGAAAGCTCATGAGCGATGAGCAAGCCAAGCGAGATCCTGAGTCGGTAATGCCATTGACGTTAGGAGACACCACACTGCTACTTCTAAAAAGGGTGAGTCTGATCTCTCGTTCCTCGTCAAGCTGGTCAAATTCAGTTATGATATTAATGTGTAATTGTCATAAAACAAATAATAATTTTAGAATCTCAATTATTTAATCAAGAATGTTTTGATTGTAAATGTAAATTTCTCTTGTAATTAAGTTACTAAAATAAATTATTAAGTTTTATTGTATTTTTTTTTGAATTTATCTCTGTCATTCAATTATTTAAAAAACGAATCTGGGTTTCCTCGGAGTTATTCTGAAATTACCGAGTTCACCACAACAATAAAGAGTAGTTAGATTTATGAGAATGAATGAAATATATTTAAAAGAGTTTTATTAAATTAATTTTAATGCTTAGTAAATTATTTTGAAATACCTCCAGGTATTTTAAAATTTATGTTTCATATAACACACAAGCTAAAAATATATTGTTTTGAAAAAAATTTATGAAATTTTTAATTAAAAATATTATTTTCAATAATATCTTTAAATCTCTTTATTGAAATGGATATTATTTTAACGTAAATTTATTCCTATATTTAAAAATTATGAAGCCACTTTTTAAATTGAAATTTAAATGAAATTTATATAAGTAAATTTCATATGTATAAAATTAAAATAATTAATTAATAAAAAGAAAAATATTCTTATTAAATTAAATTATGCTTTCATTCATAGACAGAAAGTTTGAAAATATATTATACTATTTTAGATTCATATTGTTATTTAGAAGCTTAAAAATATTTCGGATTAATTATATTTATCTATAAAATTTTTAATTTCATGCATTTATGAAATTTCCATGCACTAAATTAAATTATTTAGATAAACATTTATAAATAAGCAAATTTATGCAGCTTCTATTTTTCATCATGCATTAAATTTCACTCAAATTATAACAACATCAAAACAGTCTGATAAAAAGTATCTTCAATTATGCAAAATGTTTCAAAATGATAAAAAAATTATAACGAATCCATACAAAAATAATTGTATACACTGTATCCTTTTTAAATAAGTAAGGATAATATAATTAAGTAAATCTGAATGCAACACAATTTTTGTAAATTATTTATTCAAATAAAGCACCATTTCAAAAGCCGCAAAATACTAACTATTACTATACGGTGGTTCTGAAGGAGAACAAAATTATATTTAAATTTATACAAATATTTACAGAATAAATTTTTACTATCTTTCTGTTAACATTTACTAAAATTATTTTTTTTCTTAATTTGATATTTTCTAAATTAGTCACATAAAATTTAGATTTCGAAAACATCAAATATAATTATAATTTATTTGATATATTTTCGAAACCTAACATTTAAACTAAAATGAACAAAATTTAAACTAAAATGAAGTATTCCATTATTCATTTTAGTTTAAATTTTGTTTCTATTCATGGCATATGCATCACCAATAATTATACCGAAAGAATTATTTTTACGTATCTTATTGTGTGTTCATCCATAATTGTCAAACAAACATCATTGCATGCAGTAATATTTTATTTAAATATTTATGTTTGCTATAACAGTTTTAATAATTGGCTTGAATAATTTTAAGGCATCATACTGAATTTTAAATTTACATGAAGTTTCTATCATTAATATGCAATAAAAAGTCTTAAAAGTTGCATATTTGATTATTTAATGAAGTAAATAACGCATATATAATTTTCTCATGTGCAATACTCAATAGAAAACAAATATAAACTAGAGGCGCTTATAAATTTCCAGTTTAATAATTTTTCTTAAAATTTGATATATTTTATGCAATCTATATCTAGCTATATCATTAAGAGTTCACATGAAGATGTATAAATTTATACGTATGTTAAATGTATAAATGTATATATATATATATATATATATATATATATATATATATATATATATATATATATATATATATATATATATATATATATATATATATATATATATATATATATATATATATATATATATATATATATATATATATATATATATATATATATATATATATATATACATATATATATATATATATATATATATATATATATATATATATATATATATATATATATATATATATATATATATATATATATATATATACATATATATGTATATATATACTTTCTGATTTCACCTTAAAATTTATTATTCATCAAATATCAAATACACTAATCTCTAAAGTTATATAATTGTATATTTATTGCCTGACCTGATAAAAGAAATTTATATTGTAGAAATATTTAATTTTATTTCGAAAAATTTATTTCAGTATAAAGTTTAAATTAGTCTGTGTTAATTTATATTTGATATAAATAATAGGTTGTTGGACATTAATTTTATGGAAAAGGTTATAAGCTAAAAAATTGGCACTTGATGTTAAGGAAAGAATTTTCAGATGGTCAATATTAAAAAAATTGCCATCGTTGTCGCTCGAAAATTTCTTGAAATACAATATCTGAACCTTGTTTTAAAATGAGAAAAATGTTAAATTTATACAACTATTTAACGCAAGATAATTTCATTATTTTGACACATTGCTATATATAGGAAAAATAAAATTGTTTGCATAAAAACTTCTAATCTAGATCCTCTTCATTCGTACATATCCATTTTTATTCATTTGAAATATGCAGTTTCCTTCATTTGAAAATTTACTTAAAGGATATTATTTTCAGATTTCATCAAAAATATTTGTATTTTCACATTTACAGTTTCACCATTTTATGTTTCGTTTTTATAATAACACTTTATTTACAATATGTATATATACATATCAGAATTAAATTGTAGAGTTAGTAACTGAGCAGTAATATTATAGTTACAATATCAATTACAAAGCTGTCTTCTTAAAAAAAGTCAATTTTCATTTTTTTCAAATGAAGCAATTACATAATGATTACAAAATACAATGTGAAAGCATATATATTCATGAATACATCAGTATGTCTTTGAAATTCATAGTGTATTCTACAAACACCAATCAGGACTACATTTTTTTAGAAAGTTACAATAAATACTGGAAGAATCAGTAGTTAGTGTAGACACACTTGTTAGCTACAGCATCAGCCACACATTTTTTGGTATAAAAATTCTTTCATTTAAATATATTGCCAAATTTGATCTGCTTGGTTTGCAACGGGTGAAGTTTTCCAAAGAAGTGGTTGTGTAATCAAAGACCAAACGTTATTGATTGACGATAGAAAAAAAGAAAAATCTGGTGAAGAAGGCAATGCAATCTAATGAAAAAAAAAACACTTTAACATTGTATGCCATGTGTATTCACGTATAACCTGTTGAAATATATTTAAGACAAGAATTACAAATCTGTGAAAGGCTCCAAAACATCAAGAAATATAGCACTGGGCGTTTAGTGAACCATGAAATTGCTAGATATTAGGAGATAGGTGATTGAAACCCAATATTATCTCAAATCATGAAACCAAGTTCAAAACCATTGTGAATCTGTATAATCTCTTCACCAATATTTCCCTATGACGTTTCTAGATTCGAATGTGACCAAAGTGATATTACGAAATGCAGAAATAAGCTTTATCAGGAAGAGCAATATCGTAGCATTCTGTTGTTTATACATCACAGCGTGATTACAGCAATTTTCGAGGTATTACACATGCAGTTTTAGATCAATGTTAAATAGAAAATCATTGGAGAAATCCCACCCTGTTTAACGACGTTTAATGGTACGAGAATACATTGAATGGAGTGTAAAAATCTGAATCTGCTGTGATAAGGCTCATAATATGGCTGAAATATTTATCAATACTATGCAAAAAATATGCATATCATTAAGTTTAAGGATGAAACGATATGATTGTAAATGCTCTAGTTGGATTGTTATTGAATCTTGCATCTAGTATTTCATCAAAAGCGAGCAATGATTTGTGTGGAAAATGCCCAATTTCTATAGGATATCATTCTTCTTCCCATTTGTACAGAAAATGTGCTCAAAATATCCTCGATGTCTTCATTTAAGTAAATTAAAATAAATTACACAAAAAATAAAATTAAATAAATAAAAGAAGTACTCAAAATTATCAATCTCTTCTTCTCCTTTACTTTGCACTTGAAGGGGAAACTACAATGGATTGCTATGCGTATATGCGTTGGACTACCAATGGTATGAATATATCATCGCCTAAAACGTATAATGTAAATTTCACATGGTTTGAATGCACCCTTCAAAGTGATGCCTTTTGGGTGACCAGTAGATATTTCGAGTTGTAATCTTGAATCATCGATTCGAATGGTAATCATCTTTTAAACGATGTCTTTTCAAATCTTTTAGTTCTTCGATGACAATAAGTCTCTCCGAAAACAAATTATCCAAACTAAAATTTAATTTGGAATTTGGCGATATAATAAATTAAATTCCTGAAAGTGTTTATTTTGACTTTTAATTAATTTCGTGCGTTTAGATATAAAATTAGATCCTGTTAGTACCTCTATACATTTTCATTTATCTATTTTGATAAATGCGCTGAGAGAGAGAGAGAGAGAGAGCACTCATTTCTATCCGTCATTTTAAATTCCATTTAGTTTGATATTTTTACATGCATCATATAATACTCAGAATAGATATATAAAAACAGAGTAGTATTATAGAGATTAGAGATAAAAATGTAGCTATATATACATGTATTGTAAACATAAAATATTTAAAGGATTTCGGCTGAAATTAAAAATCAATTGCTTTGCAACCTAGAAGACCAGAGTGTTTAAGATACTGTTCCGCGTGAAATATTTTAAGTCTTTGTCATTTTTTCTCAACAATGTCAGATAAGTGGTATTTAGCATACACTGGATTCTCTAACAGACATTGATGTAGAACACTGATCATGAATTTGGAAGGTTTTTAAGTACTTTGAAATTTGAAAGGATCCGTCATAGATTAAAAAAAATCCCAATTTGTAGCTAGGAGATCTGTGAAACTTCAAAATAACGCTGAGACAAATTTTGATGCAGGTATCAAAAACGAAAAATCTAAATTTAAATGTTTATCCATAAATTCTAAATCAATCAAGTATATAGGAAAATGTAGAATTTGGCATTAGCATTTAAAAATGATAAAAAAAATTCAGTTGACATAGAATAGTTGAAAAAACAGTTGACATAGAATTCTCAATAATTACCAGTGTTAATTAAAACTGTAAACCATAATTTATAGTAAAATTTGATTTAAGTAAAACGTCTTCATAATGAAATAAAAAAATTAAACTTTTTAAATTGATTGATTTCCCTAAATAGTAATGCGAAACATTGTTATCAAATTATTTGATTTATTAAGAGAATTTTTATGGTTTTAGTTACTTATTATCTGTTTTAATTTTTCTAGTTACTTTGACCTTCTTTTACCCTTATAATTTTCCTTATTTTCATTTGTATAAAGCAATGTCCAAATATAAATGAAACAACAGTAAAACACATTGCATTTATTTTAAATTTATATTTAACCGAAGAAAAATGTATATATATATATATATATATATATATATATATATATATATATATATATATATATATATATATATATATATATATATATATATATATATATATATATATATATATATATATATATATATATATATATATATATATATATATATATATATATATATATATATATATATATATATATATATATATATATATATATATATATATATATGTATATATATATATATATATATATATATATATATATATATATATATATATATATATATATATATATATATATATATATATATATTTATATATATATAAAGTAGTAATAAGTTTGATGCCATCAATAAAATATCACACTATGTTTATAAATATTTATAAATGCATATCAATTCAAATATTGTGAAAGTGAAGTTACAACTGAATCTTTAATTTCATTTTTTTGCACTAGAAAAAAGAACTGTTCTAAAAAATCCGTGCTTTGTAAACTATAAAATATAATGCATCGGTTTTATTAACAAATATAACCTTATCGATGCATTAAAATAGTGACTATATAGATAATCTAATAATGATAAAAATGGTAAGAAGAAAAATATTAAAATTTTTAGTAGAAGAATATTAATTAACCTTTGTATGAGTGTCAAATCAAAGAAAGAACTTTGTTACTTTGTTAAAATAAATGTCAGAAAATATGTTAATATAAAAAATGTTACTTACACTGCTTAGTCATGTCCTTAAAACATTTTATAGCTCAATTAAAATAAATTAACTTGATTATCTTGATCTGAAAAGAAATTAACATAAAACAGAAAATAAATATAAACATTTTATCATAATCTGCATTTTAATGAAGAGCTATAATTTTATCTATTTAGTTATTATTTATGAGTGCATTATATTGTTTATTGTCGCATGACAGCAAGAAATATAAACCCTCATAAATATTTTCAGGCGGAAGGAGAAAATAAAGTTTCTAAAAGCATTAGATGGCAAAAATGAAAATATTTTCTTGCAATCGTAAACAAGTTTCTCCGATAAATTTCTGATAGAATTAACAAGAATTTTTGATCGATACTTTAAATGTACATAAAATAAAACTTTTGATGCTTTCAAGATTTTATTTTGTATCTCACTCAAGTAACTCATAAAAATCCTTTAACTAAGAGCAACGCTCATAAATTTCCTAAAAGAGAATACGCATAAAGCATTATATCTTCAAATATGCGATTATATATATGCAAAATAAATTATATTTTACTCTACCGACATAATACATCTAATGAATTGTTTTAGGTGAGTGTATTTTTACAAAATAACCTGAATAAAAGGCACTAAACTATTTTTCTGAATGCTTATAAGTGTTATGTCTAATAATGTGGAAAAAAATAACTGTTTTTTTTTTTACTGTGCACTAACAATAATGTAGCTCAGTAGGATTAAAAATAATGTAGTTAAAAATATGATTAATTATAATTAACTCATTACAACAAATATAATTTAATTACATTGTTTTTTTACAAAACATGTATTTTTGGAAACTAGTCAGTCAACTAGTATAAAAAGAATATCTCAAAGTCAAAAATTATTAGTTTTGAAATAATTAATTTACTCAGTGCCTTATAAAAATTGGGATGTATGACAAACACTTTCAGATAAACTTTTAGAAATGCAGTAAACCCATATCAGAATAATATTAAAGCCACATAATAATCTATTTTTAATAGCAAAGTAAAGTAAAAGATTCTTATTGAAATTGTGGTTTCCCATTGCTTAATTCTTTAACGAGTCACGATTTTACGGTTATTTAAGTTATGAGAAAAATTACTCTTCTATTTTTCTTAAATTTAATTTATTAAGAGATTTAGATTATTTATAGTGAATTCACAAAAATTGTTAATAACAATACATTTTTTTTATTATTTTTATAAAATCTCCTTTATTGAATGTGTTACACTTTATTCATTAAGATATCTTTTAATACAGAATATTTAACGTTATCACATTTGTATTTCTTATGCTTTTCGTTTCTAATTTTTTTTTAAATTTTGCGAATAACAATTAACAAATACTTTTTTAAGTTCTTATGGGTGTAAGATTTTTTTTCATAGAGTATAATATATGAATTCGTAAGATTGTTTTGCATGAACTTTCTTTTACAATTTAAACGTTATTAAATGGTTGAGTTATGATGATAAATATTAAATAAAGTGTAACAAAAAATCAGCTAGATTTTAAGAGTTGAGAGGTTTGATAGTATCTATCTAGAAAAGAAATTATTACATAGGAACATATCTCGTGTACAACGTGATGTAACGGGCTCAAAATTTATCTCCTGTGACCAAAATGCAATTCGACTCAAGCTGCTCCTGCCCACATTTTGGCCTGCATTGGTTTAAATAAATACCAGTTATTCTCGAGCCCTAAGACTGTGCTCCATTGTTTGAAGACATTCGGACACATGGACTAGGTTTGATGTTGCTGTCAACCAGTAGGGATAAGCCACAACAACAACAAAAGAGCAACATTACTCCATACTGAGAGGCGCAAGAGAAGAATATTAAAATTCCATGAACTTACAACAGTACTGGGAAAATGAATAAACTATACAAAATGATGGACGACCAGATTTATTATTAAAGAAAAAAATCACAGCAAATGCTTGTATTGCAGACTACATATGTCGGTGCATAGTTGTTACAGGTGAAAGATCAACTAGCAAATTTTTTGGATGATTCCAGATGTGATGTTAATTTTATATAAGGCAACAGAGATTCTCACTACGAGATCTTGGACTAAATCTATAAATGTCAAGAACAATAAAGATTGCATGTATCTTCAGAAGAAAAAGACCAGTTTTTTGAGATTTGGTGAGAGGTGTCAGAGAGGAAGCACGAGTCACCTTAAGGTTCCATTTTTCTTGTTTGATGCGTTTCTACACGTCAATAATCTAGGGTGGTTAATAGAAATCGAATTCATAGACTCGTGGATAGCACGCAAGTGACAGCAGACTTAACACGTAATTTGCCTTGACTATCGAGGTCCCTTGTTCTTGCTTGATACGCTTTTAATTTTTCTTTCATGCCGCACTAAAGAATGTGTCCCTATTCTCTGTGGTAATTATTTTTTATGGGTGGTTGAAAAATATAATAGAATATATTTGTATTGTCAGATTTCTACTTATATTTGAAATGATTTGATATTAATCTGACCGGTGTTCACAAAAATAATATTCAAATTTATTTTAAAACTAAATTATAATGAAAAAATTTTAATTTTTTTCAATTAGGTAATTCAGATATTTATGGGGAGTTCAGATATTTTTGCAATGGAAGAAACATTTCCTTGAAAAAAGAGCAAATCTTATATAATCAATGAAATTTTTTTTCTCTGTTTTGCAATCAACAATATATGGACATTTCAGAAATTAATCAGAAAAACTTGTTTTGTTCAAAATATTGATGCTATTATGAATCAATTTCAAGAACCACAAATAACCAGCGGGTTAATTCATCATCTTTCCTTTAACGGGTTGATGCTTGTGACAAATGAAATACAATGTTTATATATATATATATATATATATATATATATATATATATATATATATATATATATATATATATATATATATATATATATATATATATATATATATATCAAAATAATGACTTCGATATCAAAATCCTATATCAAATTATCATTATACTGACATACTATATCAAAATGACTTTTGATTCTATTTTTACGAAAGACAAAATTGATTCATAATGTGGTTTAAACATAAGGATAATTAAAATATTATTAAATATTTTCGTTAAGATCCATTTAAAATTTTTTATTTGAATCAAATAGTTTTTTACAGTGTGTGGATTTTTATTCATAAATTTACACGAATGTTGAATTTTTTATTAATGGGGGTTTATCAGAATCTTGAGTGATTTTACTTAATGTGTATAATATAATATATTATTTATAATCTTGACTTATATTAAATCAGATAAATGTCTAGATGTATCATAAAAATACTCAAATTATTATAACAATGAAATTCAAAAATTATTATAGAAATTAACCTTTAAAACTATTACTTTATTAATCTTCTTTTAAAAACATTTTTCTAGATAAAATTCATGTCATATTCAATAATTGTATGTATACTTTTACAACAGCATTTAGAATTTTTTCATACATTTTTATTTTCATTTCATTTCATTTCACATTTCATACATTTTTACTTATAAATAAAAAATTTCACGTTTACAAAAATAAGTAGAAAATACGATTAGTTAAAAACTTTCATGAAACTAGGATACAAAATTACTTTTAAATTTAACTAACATGCACATTAAAACATTATTGTAACAGATCCATATTAACTGTACTGACAATAGATGGCGTTACTGCCCAATACAAAATATTCAATATCCAATAGAGTTAGAAGATAGAATCGAGATGTAAGGAATGGAAGTCGAACCATCCGGTTTAATAACTTTGTTTATCATTTGTACTGTACAGGTACTATGTAACCTTATTAATAATTATTAAGTATTTTCTTTGTAACTATTTTTTATCATGTGTAATGTCGTAATACATATAATGTTTTGCCTAATTCTAAATTCCATTTTCTTACGTCCCTACAATGGCGCTCCAACTAGTGGCCCTTCCCACTGTTTTCGATTTAATTAGTTTTGAGTTTTCACTATATTAATTTGTTAGTTATAATTCCACATCGGAATTTTCTTGATTATGTGTTCATCCGGAATGCATTCCATTTTTGAATTTTTCTGAGTCGTTCGTTTTCATCCAGAAAACAGGTAAGTTTTACTTTGTTCTAACAAATTTCATTATCATCCTGATAATGTTGGCATATTGTAATAATAGCATGTTTTGTATTAAAACTAATCCAAATAACATAACTTTTGTTTTTGTAGTATTAGTTCCGTTATTAGTCGTTATAACTTCTGTTTTGATTAAATTTTGTTCAGACGTGTGCATGAATGTTATAAGTTTGTCTACTAATACTGCATATATTTGATATATACTTTTCTGCACGTCAATTTGCATGTATAGTGAAGCTTAATCTTTTGAAATGTATAATGTGTTTAGTAAAATTCTTGAATTTAAACTATTTATATTGTAAAACAGAAGTGACTCTAAACGCTGTTCTATATTGTTCGTGAAAGGATAAAATCGAAACAAATTGATTGATTTTTTTTATTAATTTAAATAAGAATAAGCTTTTGATATTACATATTTAAATTAAAAACTGATAATCTTTAATTATTTTCGCTGAAAGAATAAAGTTAGAATAATTTCTATGTATAAAAAGAGTCAATGTTCTGTCTAGACAAAAGTATGGAAGTCGAAGTAACGGCTGCATGAATGTTGGTTTTTATAAAAATA
This sequence comes from Latrodectus hesperus, assembly GCA_037975125.1. Taxonomy (NCBI): domain Eukaryota; kingdom Metazoa; phylum Arthropoda; class Arachnida; order Araneae; family Theridiidae; genus Latrodectus; species Latrodectus hesperus. The sequence continues at coordinate 52,583,458 of CM075861.1, forward strand.
AGTAAATATTTTATTTTTAATTTATTTTTAAAAGACAGTGTTTTATATTCGAAAGAAAATTTAAATATTTTCTATCTATGAGGAATCATTAAGTTTTAAAACGAAAACAAAACAAAATATAAGAATAATATTTCTGTTGTCCAGTAATCTTATTATTTTGTTTTTACTCTTGATATCTTAAAATTGTTTTATTTCTTTTGAAAGAAAATAATACTTTGTAGAATTTTGTATTTTATGACATTGCTAAAATAAGATATTAGAAATAAATGTTTTGTATTTATTTGTTTATTTTGAATATTGTCTATGAGTATATTATAGTTTAAATTTTTTACAAGATATGGCGTTATTAAATGAAACATAAGAACATTTAATGTTTTTGCATTGAAAGTAACTTGCTTATAATTTTGTAATTATTCAACTAATGATGTGAAATTGGTTGTCAAGTGAAATGCAGAAATTAGTTTTTGAATTTATTTAAAAATTTGTAAAAATAAAAATACTGTCATTATTTTTAGAAATAATTTTGTTTTCACTAAGAAGAAATTCTGTATTATTTGTTTAATTACTATGGAAGTAATATATTAATTGAATAGTAATTGAAGTTATTAGAAGATATTGTTTATTATTCATATTTCTTCTTTTTTTTAAAAAAATCCTTTTTTTTTAAAAAAAGAAATAACTTCAGATATTATTATAAATTTTGGTTTGTAATTTAATTTGAATTATAATTTCAATATATCTGTACTAGTTTTCTGTATTGTTTCTAGTCTTAGAATGTGATAAATGTGAAAAATATTTTCAAATTATATTGTTGTTGAAAAGTAATAAAAAACATGTGTTTGATTAATTTAACAATTAGTATTTGATTAATATTGCTTAACAAGTGTTTAACAAAACTTGTTTAATTGATTAACTTAATTTAAATAATAAGTTATAAAATAAGAACTTTTGAAATCAAGAATTGCCTTCCTTTATCGTGCCCGAAAAGAAGATTTAAGGACCTTAGCCGACGAGCTTGGTTTGGTTGTAGGAGATAATTTAAAAATAGTCCAATTAACAGATCTCATTAGCAAATCATCTAATTATGATGAAACTGTGGTCAAAAGTATGCTTCAAGCAATCGAATTGCAAAAGAAACCGCAGCTTTAAGAGAATCCGAAATAGCTGATGAGAAATAAAATTTTGAGAAACAACAAAAATATGAACTATAGAAACTCCAGCTCCAACTTGAATCTAAGCGTTTGGCAAGCATAATTCCTCTATCGTCAACTGGTCCCTCGGTAGCACACCAGAAACTGGATTTTAATAATTTCAGCACTCTTTTGCCGAAATTTGATCGGGAAAAAAGAACTGGGTACATTCTTCACAGTTTTCGAAAAACAAGTTAAATTTATGAAATTACCTGAATCTTAATGGATCCCTTACTTACTAGGCACCCTGCCATTTGACATTACAGCTCTCATCGTTCGAGAACCCGAAGAAACACAAGAATATGTGAAAGTAAAGGAACTACTTCTGAAAAGAATTAAATTGTCTAGATATAAATTCAGACAACTTTTCGCTCAACACAAAAGTGATACAGAGAAAACGTGGAGAGACTTCTTTTTTGATCTGTCTAGCTATTTTGATGGCTGGCTTGAAGAACTTAAGGTTCAGGATTTCGAAAAATTGAAACAACTTATCATTGCAGACCAAATCAAGAAGAAAGTTCCAACTGATGTTAAAGAACATTTTATCGATATTTGGTCTGAATTTATTTCTTCGGTTGATCTCGTTGAAAAGATAGATGCTTACGAAACTGACTGGTGTGGTGTCTCCTTCCAATACATGAAAAGAAGCATTTCCCCTTAAACACTTTACTCAAGAAAGAAAACCTCTACATGAAAGAAATGAGAATCTTAAGAAAGAGTCAAGCGAAGTTGCATGCTATTGATATGCTAGTCCAGGAGTTATTAAACCTAAATGTTCTACCTATAAAGGGAAGGAAAAAAATTTCTGTTACTCTTACCAGGTTTATTCTTTCATCGTCTTCTAGTGCACCCACATAGATGGAAACGTTAAGAGTAACAATCACTGGAGTCATGGGTACCGCTTGCGCAGACACTGCTGCAACCCACTCAATCGCAGGAGAAACACTTTACCACATTCTGCAGAAACAAGGTGCAATCTTTGCCACCAGTACACTACTAATGTCTTTAGTAGACGGTAGTAAAGTAAAAAGAGAAGTTCACACAACAAAGTTAAAAATTCGTCATGGAGCCCGTACGTTGTCTTTGAATCTTGTTGCCATCTCAGAGGCAAAAGGTAAAAACTCCCTGTTGGGAATAACTTTCTGAATTCGGCTGGGATTGTATTAAATTTGAAACGTAACAAATGGTTTTTCAAAGATCAACTCAAATGACTCTTTTCTTTTGAAGCCAGTGCTTGGTAGATCGCTACAAAAAATGCTTCCCAAACGGTTGCACCGCAAACCGTGAATGAAAAAGGTAGTACTGTTGAAGATGAAACATTCCATTTGACTCCCACCCAGGAAAAGAAATTACAGAATCATCCTCATCATTTGCGTGAAGATAAAGGTATTCATCTGACTGCTGAACAAAGAATTGAATTAAATTAACTCTTATCTCAGTATGAAACTACCTTCAGTCCAGGAGAAGAAGCAATCCCATTTATTGAACATTACATTGATACGCAGAACCATCCTCCGGTTTCTGTTCCTTCGTATAGAGTGTCTGCAGAAAAGAAAGAAATCATGCAAAATGAAATTTATAGATTCTTAAATGAAGGAATTATTGAGCCCTCCGAATCTCCGTACGTACCGCCTGTTGTGCTCATCCCGAAGCCAAATGATGCTTATAGATTCTGTGTAAATTACAGAAAATTGAATGCCATCATTAAGACAGACTCTTACCCTCTTCCACGCATAGATGATTTACTTCAAGAAGCTAAACAAACTCGTTATATGTCGACCATCGACCTTAAAGCTGGTTATTACCAGGTAAATGTGGCTACTATGGATAGAGACAACACTGCATTTATTTGTCCTTTCGGGACATATCGTTTCATACGAATGCCATTTGGATTGAAAAATGCCTCAGTGACCTTCCATAGACTGACAGACAAATTCCGAAGTGGTCTTGGTGACATTTTTCTTCGTTACTACCTTGATGACATTATAGTACTATCAGAGTCATCTCAGGAACATTTAGAAAATTTAAAAGACATTATTAAACGGCTTGAGTTATTCAAATTGACAGCTAACCGAGAAAATTGCAATATTGCATGTTCAAAGATTAAATATCTTGGGTATTTTATTACCCCTGAAGGTCTAGAGGTTGATCCTGCCAAAAGTGCTGCTATCTTGGACATGCCTGAACCCAAAACTGTTAAGCAAGTTCAGTCCTTCCGGCAAACTTATTCTTGGTACAGGAGGTTCATTCCGAACTTTTCTAAAATAGCCAAACCTCTCAGTAATCTAACCAAGAAATCCGTCTCTAGGTGCTGGGAAGAACAAGAAAAAGCTTCATTCCAAAAGTTAAAGATATTACTTAATTCACCACCTGTTCTTAAGCAGTGTGATCCGAGTAAACCGTACATCTTGCGCACTGATGCTAGTGGGTATGCTTTAGGTGCTGTCCTTCTCCAAGGAAAAACCCTGGAAGATCAACATCATCCCATTGAATATGCAAGCCGACTACTAACAAGTGCTGAGTGAAACTACTCAACTACAGAGCGTGAAACCCTTGCAGTCATTTGGGCTTTAAGAAAATTCAGATGCTATATTGAAGAACAAGAAGTCACAGTTGCCATGGACCATCAGGCGTTACGATGGCTCATGTCTTTAAAGTCCCCGTCAGGATGACTTGCTCGTTGGGCTCTACATATTCAACCTCCATATCGAGTACGTTTCTGGAAAAAGCAACATGGTAGCTGACATGTTATCTCGCCCACCCTGTCAGCAAGGAGATAACCCATGCGATATATGTTCTGTGATTGTTAACCAACCCACTGTTGTTTCAGTAGATTTTCCCACCAAAAGAAATCAGAGACAGCCAACTTCAAGATGAAAATCTGAAGAAAATAATAAATGCCTTGGAAGTAGTCAACTTGACCGAGGAATGCAGAAAGTGGATGGAAAAAGATTTTTTGATGAACAGAGGTTTTCTTTACAAATATACACCTGATTCAGGATCTGATGAGGCTCAGCTTGTCATTCCAGAAGATGCAAGAGAGCAGATTCTTAAAATTCATCACGATGATTCCACCGCAGGTCATTACGGTGCAGAAGGCACTTTTGATAGAATTTCTAGAAAGTACTACTGGACTGGCATGCGGAAATACATCACCAATTATGTAAAAGATTGTATTGAATGTATTCGATACAAGCTTTCCAACCAAAAACCTGCTGGTCTGCTGCAGACTCCAGTACCATACCAAAGGTATGAGACGTTATCCATTGATTTTTTCGGCACTCTTCCAGTTAGCCATGGGAAAAATGGATATTTATAATAGAAGACGTTACTACGAAATGGATCGAGCTATGTGCTTTGGAAAATGCAACAGCAAAAGAGTCACTCTAGTAGAAGAAATCTTCATGAGATATGGAATACCCCGCAGGATTATCAGCGATAATGGACCACAATTTGTTTCTGCTGTGATGCAGCAACTGTGTTATCTCATGAAAATTCATCAATCATTAATCCCAGTTTATCACCCTCAAGCAAATCCAGTTGAAAGGAAGAACTGTGATTTGAAACCTCGTCTTGCCATATTAGTTAAAAATTGGCATGATAGCATTATAGCTGGTCCGAGAAACTCCCTGCAATTCGATTTGCACTGAACACTTCAAAGTGCAGTTCAACTGGAAAAACTGCAGCTTTTCTCAATTTTGGACGAAAGCTCCGTGCACTTGATGATGTTACCAACGACATTCGTGGTATCATCGAGAACGTTAACTTTGTTGTTGAAATGACCCCGTATCTAAAAAAACTGGAAAGATTCACATCTGAAGCCAAAGAGATCTTTATTGACCAGCAATTCGTATCACTATTTTACGCCTTAAAAATGTGGTGATTATTTATAAAAATATATAAATGTTGCACACACACACAAGAGTTCAGTAAATTAGACATTAACAATCAATTTAAACAAAGTATTATTTTCTATCCACATATACATATATATACATCGTCAGCTTTCCGTCCGAAAGGGAGGGTTTTGATTTCCAAGGCCGCAAAATAACCATCGAGTACATGCGATTTACGTGCTTGTTGAAACTGTGGAATTGAAAATCCTGTGATTGGTTGTTGAGCAGTTACAATGGGTGTAATGGTCTAAAACAACATAGCGAGCTTGGCTTGTCCAAGTGTCATATATATAAGTAACAACAACAACAATATATATATATATATATATATATATATATATATATATATATATATATATATATATATATATATATATATATATATATATATATATATATATATATATACGAGTATATATATAGTATATATATAAGTATATATTAAGGTAAGGGTGAGCAATACATTGGCAAGTTATTACTTGTTGAATTTGAAAAATTACTTGATATTTATCTCTTTTACAAGTAAAATTGTAACATTTCCTAGTCATAATGGGGAATCTAATAAATTCCGATTATTTAATAGAAAAATTATATATTTTCAAGCAAAATTACGTATTTTGTTCTTTAGAATTTCAAAACATCATGATGATTAAGAATAATATTTATAATTCTATATCAATTAAGAAACTTAAATAACAATGTGACTCTTTTTGTAGTTCATTTCAATGGAAATTTTAAGACATTTGTATTAGATAATAGCATAAAGTATATAATATCTATCGCAAAGGTATTAAAAATACAATATGATCAAAATTACTGAAAATAAAATAAATATCAGCTTATTATTTTTAGTGAATACATTATTTTAAAAATCTAAACAAAGCAGAACTTTTATTTTAGTAATAATTAGTGGTCAAATATAATTTTTTTGTCTTGTTTATTAAAAATAAATGATAAAGAAAAATAATTTAGATTATCAGAACTCATAAAAGACAGTTTTATATCACCATGCAAACTAATCATATATTATAAAACATTATTTACTTATTTAGGTATACTAAGCGTTATAACGTTCACAATTGTACAAATTTCCAGTTTTTTTACAATTGTCTTCATCATATTTGGATTCTCTCTTAAACACTCTTCGTTATTATCATTTTAATTCAGAAAAATGATTTTCTTAAACAATCTCGATTAAATATTGTTTGATCTGGAAAACCTTCAAGCAAAATATTTTGTTTCAAAAATTATGAACTGATTTCTGGTATATGACCTTGAAAATTTTCTTTATTTTGTTTTTAAATGATAAATATCTCTCTATCGAATTTCTATAATATTACCAGAAGAAAATTTAACATTTGGAAATGTAACGTCTATTTTACATGTGATTTAAAATTTTTTTAACATTTTTTCCATATTTTTTTATTTGTGCTTGCTTTGTTATAATATTTGTTTGTTTAAAATTGATAATTTTCTTTCAAATCCCAAAATTAAGTGCAGATAAGCAGTCATTTAGGAATGGATCATTAATCTCCTCATAAGGATCATCTTCTATTTCACTAATTGTTTTATCAGAATCATTGTTGAAAACTTCGTACAAAATATTTGATTAAAATCTAATTTTTTATCTTCTTAACAATCACAGCCTTTCATGAAAATTCAGTGAAGAATTTAACCATTTTTAGATTTATCATTGCTTGGAATTTTACCATGAATCAGTGTAAATAATTTCGGTAAACGTATCTGTATTCTTAAGAACTCTTCTGTACATATACGTGTCTTCTAGTCTAAGCAGATATAAGAATCTTCATTTTTGCTTGTTTGTGAAAAAAGAAAGTATAAAAATAGTTTAAATATAGATTCGTTCTGGATTATATAATCGAAGTTTACATAAAAATATCATTAACAGTTATTTTATTCTAGAAAATATCATTTCACCGATTTATTTTCGAAATAACTTTTATAAATCCATTTTTTAAGAAAAATTAAATATTCACATTAAGAAATAATTGAAGTTCTTGTTTAGTTTTTTAAATTAAATAATTTGGTTGAAAAAAAATAATGAACACATATTAACTAATAAATATTAAATTTTACTATGAAGTTTTCTTTCATATTCATTAATTACTATTTACAATTATTTAATTTGAAATCACATATTTAAGTATTGATTTAATTCTCTTTGACTTCTATATATATATATATATATATATATATATATATATATATATATATATATATATATATATATATATATATATATATATATATATATATATATATATATATATATATATATGTGTGTGTGTGTGTGTGTGTGTGTGTGTGAAAGAAGAAAAAATTCATCTGATAGACTGCACAATTTATTTCCTTTTATGAAGAAAGGAATTCCCTTAAAAAGAAACAAAACAAAAAATACCTTTTTATTTACAAACATATTCAGCATTTCTTAAAAGTTTACTTAAAAGCCAGATAAAATATTCATTTTTTAAAATATTTTCATGTCCAATATGTTTGAAAAAGAATATTTTCAAGTCTCAAAAGATATTTTAGAAAAATGCGTAGATGGTTCTTATTTTTTATGTTTGATAAAAAATGATTTCCTGGTTTGTTACCGAATCTATAAAAAAATACTTACAAGTGTCTTTATCAAAAATATCATAGAGCAATGCATTCTAAGTGTGAAATCTATGACAAATAAAAAGGGTCTTAAATTTTAATACTTTTTTGATAACTATAACACTTTTATCAGAGAGCCCCATTAAATTTGCTTCCTTTTAAAGTTTTCAGCTGCAAATCAGTTTTAAATCTCATTTTTTAATTTTAATTGAATTTATTTTACATTTACAGTTTTCTATATTTATTATTTTTATGACTATTTCTCTGCATAGTGATTTTATTTGTAATTTTTAAAGCATCTTATAAATCCTCTTTTGACTGGCATTCATCTTTTATAGCATATTTAATTTCTTACGGGTAAGGTATTAAATAACATTATGCTGACAAAACTTATAAATATGTCAATGCTTTAGCATTTTTATTTTAGCATAGGTCAATGCTTTACCATTTCTTACGGGTAAGGTATTAAATAATATTATGCTGACAAAACTTATAAATAGGTCAATGCTTTACTTTTATTTCTATTGTCATTCTCAAGCGAAATGATTTTTTCATAATTTTCCAGCAATGTAAAGTAAAATATAATTTATTCGATTTTATTACTTGTAATTTTTCCTTTGTCTTAAAGTATTTTACTTAGAAACATTTAATTGGGATTTATCGTGTTCAATTTGTGTATACATGAAAAAAAAGGGTTTGATATTAATTGAAAAAACGATATTCCAATGAATAAAAAGTGTGATTGTTTTACGGATATTTGTTACAAAATAAATTTCTTCTCACAAAGCATAATAATTAATGTAAATATTATATATTTAATAGAAAAAAATAGCGCATGGAAAAGAAAAATACTTTTTCATAAATATGATGATAGAAATTTAAATAACCAATTATAATAATAAAAAACTTAAAATATCTACTCTGTAAATGTAAAGGCAGTGATTTAAATAACTCTTGAAAATAAACTGAAATTCCTTTAAATTAAATTAAAATAATAAAGTTATTAAATTTAAATACAAATTAATTTAAACGTTGTATTATCTTATTTCACCATTAATTATGTACACATATAGTACATAATTAAGACCAACACATTGAGAAAGACGCATTTATTTGAAAGACATTCGTAGCATAAATTTCTCTGTGGAAAAGTATTATCATAGCGAAAGTCTCCATTTTTAACCTTCCCGTTCTTAATTTAAAGCGATAAATGTTCTTCTTCGACTTCTACATGTCCATTTATCTAGGTGGGTGCTTGGGAGTTTTCCCCTTTTCTACCTTTTTGACACGTCACTCTCATTAAAATGAATTTCTGAAAGAAATTTACAAATCGCATTTTAAAATAGCTTCAGGTCATTAAGCTATTAAATACAAGATGTCAAAAGAATTTTTAAGAATTGGAAAAGCTCAAAATCATTATTACATAAATGAAACTAAAAGAGTTTGAGTTCTTTTTTTTAATTGAAATAATCGATGATGTATAAAACTACCCTAAAGGGCATGTGGCCGAAAAAGACTTGAATATTTATAAAAAATCCTTACATATGCTTTCACTGCTAAGCATGAGGTAATCATTATCGGAACGAGAATTTATGTAAGTAGAATAGTTATGTAGATTTTGAATTATGCTAGAATAGAAATTTGAATATTTCTATTAAATACAATTTAGTTTATCGCTTATGACTGATTATGATTTATTATTAGAGGATATTAAAAATATAAATTATAAAAATTTTCTTTATATTTAATTTACTTTTATTATTTTATCATTTGGTTATTAAGAGTCTATACATTTATACAAAGATGAAAACTTTTTTTTCCTTTCCATTAAAAAAGAAAAACACCATCAGAATTCTTTGTATATGTTGTAAAATAATAATTATAGATATTTGAAATTCAAATTTTTTCTCTGATTTATGTAAAGTAAATGATTTTTATTACTAATTATTATCTTAATAATTTATTATGTGAAATAATATTTATTAAGTGATATATTTATTTATTTACTGATGTTTTATAAGGGGCACAAATAACCGTTTCTGCATTTGATAGAAAAAGATTTTAAAACATTTATGTTTCTCTTAGGAAATATATATTTTGATCATATATTTTTAAACTCAGTCAGTTTAAATTAACAATTGTTGAAAATTTTGTAAAACTGTTTTTAAACAAATTATATTGTATAAAGTCTTTCATATTAATTTTATATATCTACATTAGAAAAAAATTGAAAATAAAATTGCTTTTATTTTAGGTTTTGCAAACTGGAACTTTTTATTGTCTAAATTTTTTTTAAAGTTTTGCATAATAAGAAGCTCAAATGTCTTACTTATATATCCAAAAACATCACAGCTCTTATTTTTGCTCTTCTCATAAGAATATCTTTTCCCGGCGCATGTATATTGATTTTTCCCTTTTCATATTATATTCCCGGAGTTACTGAGAAAGACATTTCATGACAGTGATCAGTAGAGATGCAGTCCGTAAAATGAACGAGGAAGTAAAATTTGACTTGGACGTAACTACCACGGGTATTTTGCTTAGATGATGGGATGCTTTCGAAAAGAAATCGTATTTGAATATAAAATGTATACCTTGCGTGTAAGATTACGATCAATATGCTCTGGGGTTCAATGTCACATGTGTAACTTTGGATCTCTGACATAGGAACGAGCAGATTTGGAGGTTTCTTTTGAAGATTTGCGAATTTTTGGAGAAATTTGGAAAAATGCATTTTTAATTTAATCTGTATGTGTTTCGACAAAAGTGATACCTTATTTATTTTTCAGATAATTTTGTAATAATCAACATTGTGGAAACAGTATCATTTCTTATTTTGCCTAGGTGAATTGCAGATAACTTAGATAATAAGCATATTATTTATTATATTTGTCAAAGTGAAAATAAGGTATTTACATAGGCATCAACAGCAATATTTCTGCAATCTTAAATTAACAAATATTTGATGTATAGAGAATTAAAATAATTCTAATAAATATCCAACGCATCATTAGATTGAAACAATTATGAAATAATTAAATAACTATAATTCACAATATTTTTATAAAAAAAGAATTATTATGCTGTGTATGTATTTTTATGTACCTAATGAATTAGTCTAATCTGGTCAAATTATATTCAAATTAACTGCTATAATAAATTTTTCAACAATCAGCCTTTGCATTTTAACAATACTGAAGACATAATGTCTAAATTACAGAAGTGAAATATATGAAACATTTAATATTGCATCTTAAATTTTTAAATTCAATTAATCAGGAAATTATCCAGTAATGTCTTTATTACTGGGTTTCGAGAAACATGTATCAATAGATCTGAAAGCACAATAAAAAGAATAAAACGAATAAAAAACAACAAAATGCATATTTAATAATTAATGTTCAGAAAATCGTATGTATACGAGTAAGTTAACGAGATATTAAAAGAAATAAATAAGATAAAAACTGCATGAAAACTTAGCTTCCAATAAGTTATATATATGCATAGCATACAGTGATTTTAATAAAAGAAAACCTCATAAATGAATCGCTAAACTAAAAAATGTTTCAACTAAAAATTTACAAGATGAATAGAAAAGAATTAGTAAACTGTTTGTTCTAAGAATATTTTTAGTGAAAAGTTCAAACGTAATTTGTAGTTTTTCTTTAGTAAAGTTTGGTTGCATATTTTGGGGGATCAAAAGTTAAATTTTCAAATACAGTAAACATAATTTTTGGTTGTAAACAACAATATTTTTTATTTGTTAAATACAAAAGGTGAACATAAAATTTGAAAACGTTGCTTAATTAAGAAAGTAATTTGAGTAATAATTATTTATAACATGTTAAACATTGTTAAACAACATTATAACGTGTTAAACATGTTAGTTATAACATTAATTATGTTAATTTATGATACTCATTTTTTGGCAAAAATGAGTATCATAATTTAACAAAACCATTTCGTCTATTGATGTCTTAAGCTGTTTATTATTATATTAATAATATTTACCTCTTTGTTTCCAAATATATTAATATATGAATTAAAATTACAAATATACCAACATATTGTAATAAATCAGATGTTAATACATGATATTAGTACTAAATGATTGTATTTTCTTGTTTACTAACATTATAAACAAATACAATAGTTTAAATAATTGAATAAACACAGAAGAATGACCAAGTATTTAAACCTACAAAAGTATAAACTATACAATTTAATTTAATATTATTAACGTCATAAAGATATAAGAATTAAAGAAAAAATTCCACTTCACATTTTTGTAGATCTAATTTATAATTCACATTCTATTTACTCAGAACAATTTATAGTTAACATTTACGCAAAAGGTAAGGAAATTTTTTATATCAATAGAATTATTTTTACAACCGTAAGGAATTCTGTTATTCTGTCTTCTATAATAATCCTTTCCAAAACTTTACTCCAAAGACAAATTTAAAAACATTGAAACCTATAAAGTTTATCATATCTTAGATGCGTGGTTTTATACCTAAAATGAAATACATAAAAACCTGAAGGAAATTATTTCATATGTTTACACTTATCGATAAGTGGAAATAAAAAAAGAAAATGTAAAATAATTTTCTCTTATATTATTAAATTTTGCACTTTTCTAAATATTTTAATAACTTTTACAAATCTTCATAATGCATAATATATTCCAGAAAAACTTAATAAAAATAATCTTTCAGAAATTACATTTATTAAATTATTATTGAAACAAATTAATAAAAGCAGATTAACTTTAGATTAGATCCAATATTAGAAATGAAATTCAATGTTTCTAAAATTGCAAGGACTTTTAATGAATGTAAACAATTATAAATTTATTTGAAACATTCAAGATTTAAATCGAAATACAGATGTAAAATCTGTAATATAATTTATGGCTAATTTTCTATTTTTGTATTATTGTCAAGAAAAAGTATGGTAAGTAGTGTTTATTGAAACAAATTTTAAAAATACAGATTAAATGCCAATATATTTAAATTTCTAAAGTCATTTAATACTGTGAAATGTATTTGAGAGGTATTAAATCATTTAAGGTCTTAATTTCAAATTTAAAATTTAATCATTGTTTGAAAATTGTTATATTTTGCAGTAATTTGAATTTATTTAATTATGTTTCAATAGATTTAAAAATAATTTATGCAAAAAACGAAGATTTAATTAAAATATTTGTCAAAAATTTATAAATTTTGATTGAAGATTTAAAAGTTTAAGTGTGAAAAGTTTTGCAGAAATGACCGAAATTTAAAATAAACCAATGCATTGTTTTCTTTGACTTTAAATTTATCAATTTTTTTAATAGTTGAAAAATGACTTTTTTAAAAGAGAGTAAAATGTTTTTAAATATGCTTTGCATTAAAATACAAAAAACTGTGAACTGATTATTTTCTAAAATATGTCTTTTCATATTGAATTATTTTTAGAATTACACAAGTACAGACTTTTTCTTAGTTGCTTGTTTTCAAATAATAAGACAATTGTTATCGATTCTCTAAATAAAATTTTGATAATCATTGTCACAGGGAAAAAATTCTTTTTATTCATGGAATCATTGATCTTGACAAATGAAAAATCCCATTCAATGTAAAGTAAATTACAAGAATAAAATAAAAAAGAAATTATAAAAATAAGGAATACTAGATAATCTCTTTTGATCATTTCAAATCATCGTTTCTACTCAGTTACAATATTGAAATCCAGATCAGAACTCGCACTTTGCATTCTGTGTACCAGTAAACCAGCTTATATGAACTTAAAAGTAGAACTGCGTTATGCTAAGCAACAAATTAATTCCAATTCTGTTTACTGCACAACTGTGATAAAATTAATGTCTAAGAGTTTTGCCGTTTTGGCACCTTTGCAGATGAATATGACATAATATCGTTTAAAATATTTGCCAAAAATATTTTAAGCAAGTTATAATAAATTAATGATAGTCTGATTATTACTATTTCACAGTCATTCGTTTTTGTGTCTGTTACACGATGCTTAAATACGCTAAAATTGAGTAAGAATCCACGTAACCAAGTATAAGGACAGTGCGTAACCTAGAAGTAAAAGAATCCCCTTTGAGTAAGAATCCACGTTACCTAGTATAAGGATAGTGCGTAACCTAGTAGTAGAAGAATCCTTGTTGAGTAAGAATCCACGGAACCCAGAATAAGGACAGTGCGTAACTTAGTAGTAGAAGAATCCCCTTTGAGTAAGAATCTACGTAACCTAGAATAAGGATAGTGCGTAACCTAGTAGTAGAAGAATTCCCGTTGAGTAAGAATCCACGAAACATAGTACAAGGATAGTGCATAACCTAGTAGTAGAAGAATCCTTGTTGAGTAAGAATCCACGGAACCCAGAATAAGGACAGTGCGTAACTTAGTAGTAGAAGAATCCCCTTTGAGTAAGAATCTACGTAACCTAGAATAAGGATAGTGCGTAACCTAGTAGTAGAAGAATTCCCGTTGAGTAAGAATCCACGTAACATAGTATAAGGATAGTGCGTAACCTAGTAGTAGAAGAATCCTTGTTGAGTAAGAATCCACGGAACCCAGAATAAGGACAGTGCGTAACCTAGTAGTCGAAGAGTCCCCGTAACTTAGTAGAAAGAATACGCTGAGTTTCATCAAGCTTCTTTTTAATAGAGGAAGAAGAGTGCTTATCTTGACTTAGTGCATGTATATTTTCTGGGAGATTATTTGAAATTATTAGTGTTTCTTTCCTTTTGACAAGTTATCTTAGTACATATGTAATGTTTAAGAATACAAAGATATATGATAGTTATTAAAAAATTATCTTACAAATTAGCTAATTTGAAACGATTCGAAGGTGGATACTTCGACTTTCTAAGCTTTATAATACTTACATTTTAATTTCTTATACACTTTGGTACCATTACACTCTTGTGATTAAAGATAGCAGTGATATATGATATACAGTTTAAATTTAGGGCATTCCTCTTTAAAAATAAGGTTTTAGTATGTTAAGTTCTGAATAAGGAAAAAGCAATCAGTGTGGAAACGAATGCATTTAAATAATGTTAGCTCAGTGAAGATTGTTGAAAGTTTAGCTTTCCTCCAGTATAAGCATCTTTTTTAAAGAAAAAAATTGACGAATAATGAATTTATATTGATGGCAGTAAATTTATAAGATGTATTGATATAATAGTAATATTAAGCAAATAGTCCGATAAATGCGCTTGGAATTCGTTACAAAACCGTCTTTTTTGTGCGTTTGTAATACATTTTTTAATATGTCTACTTACAGGAAATTAAAGGGTAATAAAAATGATTGCTTAAAATTTATACATGTTTAATTTTATGAGTAAATTCATTTAACCAGAAAATGTTTAATAATATATTTTTATTTTGTTCCTAAATTTAGTTTTCCAATAAAAAATAGTTCAAATTTTTTATATAAAAAAAACACCTTAGAAGTTGGTAATTTTACATTTTTAACTTATGAATCTTAACTTATAATTTGTACATTTTTTGTTCATGAATTTAAATTTTTTTGGTAGAGTTTATATTTTTAGCTTATGAATGGGCTAATTTGTAAATTGCCTTATATAATATTATTTCAGTGATATCTCTGTTAAAAAACTAAATTAATTTTTGAATAAAATTATGCCTTGATAATAACAATGTATTTTAAATAGTTTTTAAATATAGCAGGAATTTCTTTTATTCACCTATTTTTAAAAATATCATGTTCAAATATAATTAAACATAGTTCCCATAATAATTTCCTTCAACAAGTACCAAATTCGAATCAAACGATAAGTTTAATCTAAATTCTGACTGTGATGAATAAACTTTTTTTTTATTTCATAAATTTGAAAGGAGAACGTTTCTTATAAGAAGTGACATTTTTTCAAGTTGAAATGGAATGAGAGTCATACTGAGTTTATTGTGAAAGCCATGATTTATGTTGAGCCAAAATGTATCTGTCACATTACATATTTTTTTCTAGTTCACGTTTGAGAATTTAAGTAAATGTCTTTTACGCACCAAACACTGAGTGTTAAAATATGACAAAGGAAAAACAGATTTTAGAATTTTTAGTTTTATAATTTCAAAGTAAAAAGAGAAATTATGAATTTTTGACTTATAAAAAGCGAAAAAAATTGTATTCTAAAATAAACCGGCCTTTTTAATTAAATTAAAAATCAGACGTAATATTTAATAAATTATTAATTGTAGAAATTTTCCATAGGTATTCTAATATAAAGAACTGTGTATAAAATGAATTTACAAAAAATTATAATAAGAATTGAATTCCATCATTTACTATTTTTCTACTTTCCGAGTAATTAAAAAAAAGATAAATGTGGGATTAGGGTTATATACTAGATTAGAACTGTCCAAAGTATGGCCCGCGTTCCATCTTTGTTGCGCCCGCTGTTTTTTAATATTATAACGGAAGAATAAATTTTTCCATTTTTTTAAATTTTGTTGCTAGAAAGGATTTTATTTTTTATATGGTATTATAAATAATTAACTAAAATATTGACTTGCATTTGTACGTACGTATTTCTGAGTCCTGTCCCGACTCGTGTTTAGCGCCGTGTTCACGGCGCGCAGTTGTCTGTCTCCACAAAAGGTCGCTAATCAGAATAATTAAAGTTGCACTGCTTTGATTTTTTTCAAAAAACAGAGAAGGACATTAAAATTTCAACTGATTAATTTATTAGACTGCGTTCCTAGCTAACCGTCGGGTGATCAGAGAGTAAAACAACATTGGACGTCGTTTATTCATTGGTTGTCATTTGACGCGATGAATGTTGTGAATTAGTTATTTAGTAATCGTAGTGGTTATATGCAATTCGATCCTTCATTTATTTCTTTTGTTAATTTAAGCTTGTGATTTAATGAAAGAGTAAACAGAACTCTATTCTGTAAAATAACACACCTCATTATGTCTGTGAAGAAGCAAAAAATAAGTGATGAAAATTGTACATTTAATGAAAAATGGGTGGCTGAATGAAGCTGATTAAAACAAGATAAAGACATCGGTTGATGCAAATAGGCAAATAGCAACAGGTAAGATAGCTGAAAGGTTAAATCTATTGAATTTAACTATTTATGACCATTTGAAAGGTTTGGATTTAACCTCGAAATTCAATATATGGGTTCCCCATGTTCTCATGAAGAGAAATGTGTGTCTTCGCTTTGACGTTTGCAATCCGTTCCATAAACATAACTAAAATGATCCTTTTTTGAAGTGCATCATTACTGGGGATAAAAATGGAATGTGTATAACAATGTCAAATAACTGAGATCATGGAGCATAAAAATGAACCAGCTCAAAGCATTTGGAAAGCCAATATCCATAAAAAAAGATGATGCTGTCTGTTTGGAGGGTTTTTAAATGAACCATTGTTGTAAATTAATTATTTTTACCGGATAAAACAACAATTAATTCAGGAGACAAACTGAATGATACATTTCAACAGAAAAGGCCAAATATAATCAAGAGAAAAAGTCTTGTGTTCCACCAAGATATAGAGAGGCCTCATGCAAGTTTGGTCACTCATCAAAATCTTTTACAACTTGAAAGGGATACACTGTCACACTCACCACATTCTCCAGATCTGGCGTCATCGGATTATTATTTGTTTCAGTTATTGCAAACATTTTTGAATATTTTTGGATAGTTAAATCTTTATTTCAAATTAAGTGGTCAAAAATCACCTAAATCAATTTTTTGCCACATAAAACAAATATTTTAATAGCATGGAATCATATTACTACCAGAAATATGGCAAAAGATATTGGACCAGAAGTTATTTTTATTTATAATGATACAATCATTTTCTTATTTATATTTATTTAACAAATGAGCTTTTTGAGATGTCTGGTGATAAAAATTTAGAAACTTGATTTTTAATTTAATAGATTATAAAAAGAACAAAATCTTCAGAACAATTAATTATTTTTAGAACATGTAAGCTAATTAGAATTTGGAAACGAATCAAATAAGTATAACGTATCGTATTGTTTTTTTTTTTAAGAAATGAAGGGATGTTACCTTTGCTGTAAAATGAAAAAAATGTTCAATATTTAATTAATTATTGAAAAACGAACACGAAATTATTTTTTTCTATAACACAATAAAAATAGATTGAAAATAAAATGCATCACATAATCTAATTTTAAATAAAATGCATACCAAAACATGCATTAAGTAAAGCAACAATTTTAAAAAGGACTTTTTAATTCCCTTTCAAAATTCCCTTTAAAAATTTTATACATAGAAACATTCCATGCATACAAGTTTTAATGAAAAATACTACTTTCAATATTCTTTTACGCCAATAGTAATTTGTTATAAACTGCTATTCTATCCAAATAATAACTAGTTATCATGTGCACTAATTTAAATATAAAATGAGCAAAAACAAAATTTAAGCAACTTTAAATAGTTAAAAAATATAGGTTCTTTTTAAAAATGTAAATGATATTTATGTATCAAACATTGCATAAAGAAAATTAAAATCATGTCAAAAAAAAGGAAATTGATAGTAATAATCATATGGAATTTATTACGTATGAACAAGAGCTAGGGTTAAATTTATGAATGAATCTTATTGTAATTTTTGTTGGGATGAAATTAATTTAAACTTATTACTATCTATCTCTCACTTAACGATTATATATACTTAAGAGTAATAATCACTTTATTATGAAGCAATTAGATAATATAAAAATATCGAATAATACTTTTAATCAATATTTAGCAAAACAGGAAATGATCATTATACTATTTTTTAATTAAAATATTATTTAGTAATGCAATAATATACCCTTATTCGTAGTTTAAAAGATTGGGTTGACTTTACATGTAGAAAAATTTCTGTTTTCATTAAAAACTCAAAGTTATAAGATTAATTGAGAACTGTTGCTAACAAGAGTTGTGACATAAAAAATAATGCAAAGAGTAATGCTAATAATTTCCTTCACTAAATATGTTAAAGAAATAATTAAAAATTTTCTGGAAAAAATGAAAGGAATTACTAAAAATTCAATTTGTGAAAAAATAACATAAAATATGATATTTTTTCAATACATTATGTGAAATATAAAATAAGGTTTGAATAAATTAAAGTTTATTAAAAATGATTAATCGGTCACAAAATATTTTTCATAAACACAATTGCATATTTACGCTCATTTTAGACATGATTAATTTTATTTTAATCTGCTTACATTTTTGAATGAATCTTGATTTGAATCTTGATTTGAATGAATCTTGATTTGAAGTGAAACATCTAGATAATTTGTAATTCTGTTTTACTAATTTGTGTTTGTATTATTCTATATGCACCTTATTTATAATTTAAAATTATATAATATATGATTTAAAAATATATTTTAAAATTGAAGTTTATTTATATATAAACATTTTGTATAAATGAAATATTAAATTAATTATTTCAAATTATTTCCATCAGCCATCAATGATTAACTAACGAAAAACTATTTTCAATCATTTTAAAAATTATGTTTAGAATCAATTATGTTTAATGGAGATAAGTGTAATAATTTTAATGGTTTTAATTTAAAGGGATTGAATAAAGTTAATTAACGCAGAATGAAACTCTTTAATACAATAGGCTATGAAAAATATATATACTTTGTAAGATTGTGATAAATGTAATTTTTTTAGAGATAATGACTTTATCATAATATTTGTAGTACCTGATTAATTAAATTTATTGAAGAAATAAATCACATAAGTAGAGGGTAGCATGCATTATTTTTTATTGAGCTTATTTAAAAGAGGCTGTTCAGGAAAAATAATTTTAAAATTTAAGCAAAATTTTACTTTTGAATTAATAACTAAATCAATTTAAACTGTTCAATGAGACAAGTAAAATCCTTATGAATTTTTGAGTTTCTCCATTATACGTAAATTACCATTATACGATTGCACAATAATAATGCAAGTCAGTGATAATCCTTGAGCCTTTTTTGTAAACAATATTTCAAGTTTCTTAATTAAGGCAACATTTACTTATAAATCATTGTCAATATATTTACAAAGTATAACTTACAGATATTTCTTATTATGCATTTTTTTCAAAACATTCTTATCTATTCAATTAATTATTACATATAAGTAGTATAAAAATATAAAAAAATTATTGATAACACTGTTGTATAAAATCATAATTAGATTCAAGACTAGTTAGGACATTGCAACCTTGATCTCAACCAGCTTGAGTTATCATAACACTGCAATAAATGCAATTACCAATTATATTTAAACTTGTCCACCTTTTTGCTACTTTATATGTCTATCTCAGTATATTTAAGCAATTCAACATTGCGTTTTCCCTTTAAATTTTACGTATCAAAAATGATATTGCTTGTCTTTTTATCATTGAATTAAAAAATGATATTCCTGAATGTTCTCTGCAATATATTTAAAGCCCGTTTGCTCAAAATTCTAATGATTAAAGGAAACAATATTTATATAATTTATTCAATTGTTAAAAGTTATTTTTTGGCAAGCAAAAATTTTTCTTGTTAATACAAGTGATCGGCGGATTTTAAGCGTTTCTTAAAATATCTGAAAGCTATTAGTAAGATAGTTTAACTTAGTTTAATGTGTATAGAAATTATAAATTTTGTGAATCAAAATATAAATGCTGGTTAGTTCATTATTCTTTATTCCTGATTACTTTATAGCAAATATATATATATATATATATATATATATATATATATATATATATATATATATATATATATATATATATATATATATATATATATATATATATATATATAAATATATATATAGCGCATCAAAAAACAAAACAAAGTAAATTAACTAAAGATTATTCTTTTTTTTCTTTATGTAGTTATATGGTTTGAAATTAAACTTCAACTTTAATATTTTTTATAGTAAAATTAACATTTATCCAGAAATTAGAAGAGATTTATTTTTGTGTAAAATATTTTTAGATATATAAAAATACTTTTACTTTATTAAATAATCAGGAATAAATAATATATTAATCAGAATTTACAGTTCACTATTTAAAGAATATATATTGGGAAGTAAATGGAACTATATTACTAGCGGCTATCATGAATTTCAAAATATATGTAGAATCCATAATCTATCATGTATCACAGAAGAACGCTTTGCATGGAAAATCACATTTGAAGAGTAAATAAATTTTAAATTTTATTTCAACTAACAAATATAAACTGACGCAAAGTTCTTTAAATCAATTGCACAGATCATTTAGGGAATTCATTTTTGAATGCAAATATTATTAGATTCGGAATATAATTTCTGATGAGTAAAATTCATAAGATAATTGCCTGCAAGAATCAATCGAATATTGTCATTTATGAATAATAGGAAGCAAAGAAATGGATTGAGTGAAATATAATCAGTTGTGACATTTGTTGAAGTCATGTAGTAGCTACAGCTTGTAATGATCTAGATATCAATGTTCTTACTTGGCTGCAATATATATAAGAATTTACACAGCAGGCATGATTAATGATTCAGATTTTACTCTTATAATAAATCCTTTTAATGCTTCCAGTCTAATGTTTAGTTGAATATATGAGAATTTTTGGAACAAAAAATAAATATAAAGAAATATTTTAAAATGATATATTCCTTCATTATCAGTTTTACTTAGTTAATTTATTAATAGTTAAATTATACTTCGTTTATTATTCTTTTATTATTATTATGTATAAATTATTTTATTATTATTATCATATATTATTATTATATATAAATTACTCTTTTACATTGACTTTAAAGGAATTGCTGCAAGAATTTAAGAAATTAAAATATTGCTAACAAAACAATCTCAAGAAATATTATTGAATTATTATAGTTTTTTGTATGTTAGTATAATTGTATAATGGTAATTTTCACAGAAATACAAAAACATGTAAGAAATTTACATTTAATTTGATTCGTTAAATAATTTAAAGTAATGTACATATACGTGTATTTATATTTTATGCTGGTATGTATGGAAAAATGTATTACAGAATATAATTACATGAATTGTTTATTAATTAATGTTTACAGAAAATGTTTGATAGAAATTATTTAAAAATAGCAAATATATTCTTAAAATATGAACATAATACTTTTATATGAAATGACGTTAATTATACTCTACTAAGTTTTTGTTAATAATGTAGTTAAGTATATCTCAAAATTGTACTCTTGAATTTAATTTTTCATTTCAATAGTTGAACACCATACGCTTTAACTGTTTTATTTTAGTAAAGAAATGACCAAATCATTCTTTAAATCAAAATTTTATGAAGCATTTATAGCAATTTTTAAACTCTGTGTAAAAATAAACGACGTAAAATCAATAAGGGCTAGAAGTTCAAAGTCAATGATGCTTAGGGTGTGGCTAATTGATAACAGTAAGTTGAATGAACTCTTTTTCTTTCTAAACTACATTCTAATTATCGAAGAATCATGAATGAAAGATTGAGCCCCAAACAAGTGTAATTAATCATTAACTAATTTGGTGATTATTAACCTTACTTTAGTTATTTATTGTTTCAAAAACTATGTTTAGAAATACAGAATCCTCAATTTTTTTGTAGAATTTTCGAATCTTTCATTGTTTAAGCTCAATAATAACAGTGCTATTAAGCCTAGATCACGATAAAAATTATAAGTAATAAATAATAAAATTAAATTAAAAAGCTTTAAATGCATTCATATGATCCATATTTTTGAAATGTAATAATTTTCATTTTAATATAGCTAGAAAATATAAAAGAGAGAAAACAGACCAAATATTGTAAATTATCAAAATTCACCCATGTAGGAAACATTTCTTGATGTTATTTAAAAAAAAAAACACCTTGAAATTAGGTGCTTTTGCATTATATCTGAATACTTTATACTAAATATACTCGCAAAGCTATAATTAACATTCATTTTTGTAAAGACTAATTGTATTAATAATTTAAGAAACTTATTTCGATTTTGAAGAAGATGCATAAGTGAGCAATATTAATAAGATGTTTTCAAGAAATAAAGAAATAAAATACACATAAAAACTTCAAAATTATAAAAAAAATGTACCCTTAATTTTCAATTTATTTTCAAATTATTTAGACAATCATATATAAAATAGAAACTATGAACTTAAATTTTCAATTGATTAACTAATCCGTTACATAAATAATATGAAGTTTTCATATGATATCCTCTTGTTTGATTAAATTTACTTGGTTAAAATTTTGTACATATATTGCATTTGAAAACAACTGTGCAGCTTTGAAATTCAGTTTAAAAGATGCATTATTTTAATTTTAAAATTAGACCTCCCATAGTATCTGTTTTTAGATTAAGCTCAAATCCGCAAGCAAAAATTAATAAGACATATTAAGAAATCTCTAAATAATTAAAAATATTTTGTTTAGCTAAAAAAACAAAGTAAATTCTTAGAAACTTTTAACATAATAAGTGAACAGTATAACTTTAATTACGCAAAACAGAAAATGTTTTTAATAAATTCTAAAAACATTTCTAATGAGTACAAGATGACACATAATAAGAATTAGAGTAATAATGAAATAAGTACATTAAATCATTAGAATTGCAAAGAAAATAAACAAAAGATTGAAAAAAAAATAAAATTTGTTCTTTTTCTTTGAATAAAAGGATCAAAGCTTCCCTTTGATCCTTTACTAATACTTTCCGTATTTCAAATTTCTTTGCATAAATATTTAAAAGCACAAGCATTACACAATCGATCTCTTATCAACGCCTTCGAAAGAAAAATTAAAACTAATTAAAAAAATTAATAAACATGTGCAAATATGAAAAAATAGCCATATTTGATTTAATTGTGCAGTGATGTTACTTATAAAGTGCAAGTTTTAGATATGGGGTGAGTATAAGATTTTAAAGTAATTAAAGAATGAAAATTGATAAAAAGAAGAGAATTTATGATACTTAGTAGGAAATATTGATAAGGCAAATGTGTTTTGTTGAAGGCCGTGAAAAGCATAAACATTCTAGTTAAAATTTGTTGTCAGAAGAGTGAAAAACATATCATTTAATGGCTGAAGTTACAGATTAAATGAAAAAGCTGAAGTTAATGTATTTCCATGATACAAAGAAAAAATGAGAATTCTACCGTAACAATTAAAATTTTCTATAATTCGTTGAGAAAAGTGCAAAAGTAAAAAAAAATAGTTAAGGTATAACTATATCCAGAGAAAAATAGAAAACATTTAAATTTTTGAAATCAAAATAATAAAACTTTCCACAATTATAACAGCTCATAAAAAGGGTTAATATCCAATATATATATATATATATATATATATATATATATATATATATATATATATATATATATATATATATATATATATATATATATATATATATATATATATCTATGAACACACGAATCTTGGGAAAGCTTCTGCCGTAATAAAGTAATTTTACTTTTGAAGGCCACATTTGCGCATGTTTTATAAGCAATTACACATAAGATCCATTAAATAAATATAATGATTCAGAAGGATTTTAAGAAAATATCAACTATAATTTTAATTAGAAAAATTATAATCGTGAATAATTTCAAGGAAATCAATAAAACATTAATTTACTTCAGTTTGATGTTGCATGGTTTCCCTTAAATTTACTTTTTGAAAATTTTAAAGGTTCTGGAAATCATTTTTAAAATATTCAGTTTTAGTAAGCACATTCTGCTAACAAAAAACTTTGAAAATATCATAATCTATTTTAACTTGAAAATGTTGTTGAAATGTTGATTTCTGAGAAAAATATCCCTATGCCACTTGAAATTAATCAAATATTTTGCAATGATTCAAATTGAAAGTTTTGTGAATAAAATTAATACCATAAATACTGAAAAAATTTATATAAAGTTTAATGGTTCGTTAGCCCACCATTCTAAAGATGTAGGAAAATAAGAAACCCACTTTTATTTCAATATTTCAGAGTTTAATTGCAAATTGCAATTTCTACTACAATTAGGAATCCATTCATTATATACTAAAATTATTGATTATCTTATAATAAATTCCTGGAAGTTGAACACAGAGTTTCAAGAAACAAAAAAATGACTTTTATAAACTTTAAATCGTATATAGCGACTATCCCAATAAAATCTGAATATAAGAATGTAATGATAATACATTACAAGTGACATATCTTAATAAGGCTTTTTTCATCTAAAGATCTATTGAATGATATTTAGGAACTGATAATATCATAGATAATACATACTGATTTTATTAGTGAAGATGAAAGAAAATCTTATAGACGCGCTGTTGACTGTGATATATTTTTATCTCAAATGATTTTTCATAAATAAAATAAAAACTTTAATTTTAATACAGTTATTCAACTAAACAATTTGTTCATTTATATGAAGAACGATGCAAGTGCGATTCATTTTAATTCTTAAATAAAATGCTATTTTTCTTACACGAAGCCTTTTCTGTATTATTGAATTTAGCTTATAAACACATATTAATAATATATAATAATACAAGAGTTTATAAATCTTCTATTTTTGGAATAAAATGGATGAAATAACTTTAACAGCATAAGTTTTAAAACTATTCAATAACTTTTAAGTATTTAACAATGATCTAGATAAATATATTTACTTCTAAAATTTAATATTAAAAGTTTTTATTTAATAAGACTTAAAAACATTTTGCTTGAGAATTCTTCACGGGAAAGAAGGATTATTAGGAATAATATAAACTTATAAACAGTCATTATTTTTATTCTCTTACTTATGCATATAATTCTTTATACTTTTATTCAAATGAAGCAAAATTTGATTTTGAATGCATCATTTTTCTTGTTTAATTTTGTAAATCTTTATTTATCTTTTGTGGGTTGTTTAATCAATTGAGTGGAGGCGTATGGTATTCAGAACATAATACATTTTACACCCGCAATTTATTTTATTTATGTTTTAAGAATACTTCATACACCCGAAGCAAATTTATGCATAAAGACAATTGATTCAAAATTACAGGTGTGCATAAAAGTTTAAAATAATATTTTTAAATATAATTGCATTTTATAATGTATTCAAATTTCTTATTTCATAAATTGTAAATTTATAATTATTTTAGACAATTTCTTTCATAAATAATTTATAATCGATGTAAATACTTCGATTATTTTAGCGAAACAAAATACAAAATATATCTACTTCGATATTCAATTAAAATCATTAATTAAACAATTTCAGAGTATTCAAAAACATTTTCAAGCCCTTCAAGTTTAGAAACACGTTTTCTTCTAAATGATTATTAGAAATTGATTTTATTTATATTTTTTCCTCTAAAATCCTTTTAAAAATTATTTACAATAACTTGAAGGCAATAAAAAATTCGTTGTTCAAATTTATCAAAATTAAATGTTCTGTATTTAAATTAGGAGATTTAGGGTATTGAAAAATTCTGTAATTAAACTACACAGTTAATTTGAAGTCAAAAATTAATTTATTTCTTAATTTATTGTAGCTCGCAATTTAAGTTTGTAGTTTTCAAAAATGAAAAAAAAAATCACGGTAGTTTTATCTTTCAAGCTCTTATCAACTGAAGAATAATATAAATATAGGTATTTATATATAGGAATATGTCATTATAAAGATTTTTAATATAAACCATTTTTGAGGTTTTAAAGTACATAAAATAAAAGATGAAATATAAAAAAAAGAAAAGATTAATGTGTAAGGGCCATCCACTTTTTTTATTAAATATTCTCATCGTAGAAGTAGGAGAATTTTACTTTTCTAAAATAATTCTTAAAATGATTTTCTTATTTCTTAAGCATGTTAGCTTATATTCTTCATAAAAATGATTTTACCTAGATCTCTTTTATAATTTTATAAAATTTTATATTTACTGTTGCAGATTATTATGATTTACGGTTCCTTATATTTGAATAATTCTCTTATGCATATTTTTTATAATTTTTATTTTGCTATAGTGTGAAGAAATATTTATCATGATTTTGAAAACAGACAAGACACTAGAAATAATTTTTTTGCTTATATTCAGTTTAGTTTTTTAATGTAATTGATGATCATATCTAATTTTGTGTACCTTAATTACTTAATATTTGAACATAAATTTCTGTTTTCATTAATAAAGTCAAATCCGAATATAAATATTTATATAAAAATGTTAATATTTATTATTTATTTTTTAAGAAAATTAATACTTCACGCGTTTTACAATATTCTAATACTGTTACTTAATTTGAAAGTTTGAATGATTTACCAAATTTTACCCTTAGACCACAATGAAAATATTCTGATAGATGACAATTACAAATCATTTCATTGTGGTCTATATATAGGATTTTTATACTAAAAGTAATATTTAGATATTTATTATTATCATTCATTACTGTTAATTACTATCACTTTTTAGCACTAAAGGCTTAATATGTTTTATTAATTGTGTGCAACATGTTTTGTTCATCTTTGCAAATGACCCAAAAAATATTACTTTTTTTTAAATACGCGAGAATACGATTAATGATATTCATAAAATTTTTAAGAAATCAATGAGCTGGACACATGAAGAAGAAATAAAATAAGTGAAAAATTATGAAATTCATAACATAGCACCAATGCTAAATTGATATTTATATGAATTTCCCATATGTGCTAAGAGTTACAAGTAAAATACTGGTATTTAGGTTTTTTGTATGTAAGCACAGTTTCTCTATTTTATTTACTAAATTTATATTTTTTATGTACATTTATAAAATAAAAACTTTCATTAAAAGGATTTAGGACATAAGAGTTCGCTTCAATGAATGATATTATATTTCTACATATTTTGGTATTGTTATTTGCTTACTATGAACAATTTTTACCATTTGCGATAATGTAAATATACCAATAGAGATCCTATATCTAAATGTTGTTAAGGGTTCTAAAGTGTGAGGAAGCTATTTATTTTATCTGTTCAATATTCGGTTGCTATGGAAACCAATTTGAAAGCTGCAGGCTCATCAATTATGGAGTGCCAATCTTTCTTTAAAGATCTGTCTCTGTTGCTTAGGAACTCAATAAGATTTCTCCACTGGGGTACATTAACAGGGATAATACTCTCACAAACGATACCGGCAGGCATTTAAGGTAATTGAAATAAGCACTCTCTTAAATCACTTTCAAATCTCATTTTTTAAGCAATTCAAGCATTTTTTTAAAACAATTAATTGAATTTCACTCACTTAAATTAATCAATCGTAAACATTCTTAACTCATAATTTTCAATTTTATAAACTAAATATTCCTGCAGATTATGTTTAATGCTTATTTTTTAAAGAATATTATTTGTGAGTGACAGAAAAATATATTTGTACGTCTACTTTCCTCATTTGAATACAAAATTGTTAAACACATAAAATATAGTTAGAAGTGCTTAAAATCAAAAGTAATATATGCTTTGTAATTTGAATAAAATCATAAGAAAATTTAAGTTTACATTCTTTGCTTTCCATAAATTATTGGGTGATTATTGTCTAATACATTGCCTTATTATTATGTAACATATTGGCTGATTATTGTGTGATCCCAGCAAACACAAACTGCCGGCCAAAATCCGGGCCGCTGCTGGCCAAGCTGCTTTTCTGTTGGCCACGGCCAGCCGTTCATGGTTGTTTGATGGTCCAGCTCCGGCCATTACGGCCACGGATAAGTGCTGGCCAAAATAAACCGGGACGGTGCTGGATGATAAATAGTGAGCCAACAGATTTTGGCCATTGTTGGCCCTGAAGCTGTTGACCAGCAAAATTAAGACAGTTAGTTTAAGCGCTATTTTTTAATTTTATCGACAAAGACTATTTTTTTCAAATAACAGATTTTTTGTGATATTAATTAATTTTCAGATAACTTCTTGCTTTTTAAACCCTTTAAAAACAATTTTTCAGAAAGAAAATTAATTTTTACATTTATTGTGTATACCGCGTGACAGTATGACGTCAGATAGCAAAGAAGTGCTTGTGTCAGCGTCGGCCATTAATGTGAAGTGGCGGAATATTCGATGTTGTGTCTGTGAGCCAAGAGAATTATAAGATAAGTATGCATTTATTATTGTTGTTTTTATCAGGATAGAATTGTTATGAATGATTCAAGAATGATATATTTATTTTATGTTGAAATATTATTTAATTACTTGTTAAGAAAACTTGATAAACTATTGATAACATGACAACAAGAGAAAGACATTGGAAAATGTTTGTCATTGTATGTTTTAGAATAATTTCTTTCCGTGTTAGGAATAGAAGAATGTATCAAGCATTTTTTTTCATTCCATATATTAGTTATATTTAATCAATTAGTATAATAAATTTTTCAATGCTCAATTTTTTAATCGAAATTGATTGTTACAAGGCTTAAAACTATTTATTAAATTTTTTTTGTTTGTTACGAACCAAGTTTATGAAATAAATGACAGTCTAAAAATATGTGTTATATTTGAAAGAGCTTAGATGTTTATTTTCAATAAATTAATATAGGATCTTGTAGCACTTATGATCAAAAATTTTTGTGCGAATTCCATATAAACTTTAATTCTTTTATATTCAAAATGCTTTCTTCCTTATTATTATTTTCAAGTCAATTTTTTCTGACCGAAATATTTTGTCTTATAAGGACTTGTGGTTTTAAATTTCGTATACTCTTCAAAGATGTGTTTTAAGGAATGAAAAATTTTACAATGCATGAACATTACAAAATATTTTATTGCTGTATAACATGGTTTTTATGTATAATCCTGACAACTATTAAAATCATTGTGGATTACTTAGCGAAATATTTTTGTATCTAAAACTCAAAAATTGTATAAATTTGAAAATGTAATACTAAAAATAGTAAACTTTACAATTTCTGTCGGAATCTGACAGATTGCCACAAATTAAAAAAAAACAAAAACATCTGGAATTCTATGGTTGGAAAATTAATATTAATATTTATGAAAAAATCTCTATATATGGAACAATTCTATGTTATTATTTAAATTAGTTGTGTAGTATGTTAATTATTTCCGTGTAGCGAATGCTATCAGATGTAGTAGCTTAGTAGCAACTCTTGTGTTACATGTTTTATATTATTTAAAATATCTTGTGTTTAGATTTTATCACATTTTATGTTTTTATTTATGACTGAAAAATTGAAGTATGGATTAACAATAATTTCAAATAATTGGTTTCAATTGAAAATATAAGTTAACTAGAGTATTTGTCCCTTTACATATTTTGGAGAAAGTGATTAAAATTTTAAACATTTGACGATATTTTCATCTTGACATTTTCATCACTTGATTATTTTATAGTAATGTAAATGGTTTCATTGTAATAGTAAATAGTCGACCGGATAATGCAAGGGTAAATGATATATTTAATCTAATATATATATACACACACATAAACATACAATTAAAACATAATTTTTTCTCCTTTACTGATTTACAAGGTCTGATTATGATGACAATATTGTCCTAGATGTAATATTGTCAAAATTATTTTTATTTATTTTTGATTTTTCTCTTTAAGGAATTGAAGTTAAATAAAGAACTTAAACATAATTTTAAACAAAGTAAATTTGTAAAGTATACAAGTAAAATGAATATTATATGAGAAACAGTTAAAAAAGTTTATCTGTTTTGATTTCAGAGATACTTCTAATTTTGAAATTCACTATACAATTTCAAAATAATAACAAATAAAGTTTAAGATATTGCATGTGTAAACTGAATGTTTATTTTATTGTTTTAATATAGTAAGCATAATAAGGTTAATCTTCGAAACATATATATATATATATATATATATATATATATATATATATATATATATATATATATATATATATATATATATATATATATATATATATATATATATATATATATATGTTTAGAAGATTAACCTAATTATTGCAATTTAACAGCACAATCTCTTTTGTTGTGAGTTTTATTTAAGTATTTTGCAGAAAATACAGAGGTTAAAGTCAATTATGATAGTAGACATTATTTTGTGTTTGTTGTTTTTCTTACTGTAATTTATAACATAAAGCGATTAAATTTAAAGCCCAGATAAAATATTTGTTAGTAATTCATATTTTTTTAATCTTTATATAGTTACGAACTAAAAATGCATTGATATTTGACAATTACATGGATAACAATTGTCTTTTGAATCACAAAAATATATTCTGTATTAATTTGATGGATTTCCAATACTTCCATATTAACTTTAACAATAAATACAATATTAATATAAAAATGAATCAATATTTATAGAAATAAATAACCAGCCCTACGTCGGTGAAAGCGGTTATCGTCGGCGAAACGGCAAAGGGCTGATGGATAACCGTATATGGGCATGTACTGGAAATTACTTGGGCCACATGCGGCCAAAATATCATTGATGGCCACCCGGCGTTAGGCCAACAGCGGACCATACAGCCGGCCCAGCAGCAATGACAATGATGACAACCATTTTATTGACGGAGCCAACGAGGCCAAATAGCGTCGGGCCACTGCTAGCCAAGACGGCTGACAGCAGCGGCCCGATGGATGCTTGGCATCTTTGTGTTTGCTGGGATATTAGGTTGATTACTTGTGTTATTTGGTTAATTATAGTGTGTTATTTGGTTAATTATTGTGTGATATTTGGTTGATTATTGTGTGTTTATATTACTAAATATTCAGCGATTCATTCAATCTACAATTTATCAGTATTACATAGTAATATTCACTTTATTATTACAGAGCCCTATGTATTGATTTTTTAAGTTTTCTTATTTCCAGATTATATGAGTACCCTATGAACAAGAATTTTTTTTCTAAAATAAAAACAACTGTGAGCCCAATTTTTTATTCAGGTAAATGTAATCTAAATATATAAGATAACCAAGCATTACATTGTTTAAAAATTCGTTTTATAATGCATTTTTAAAAATTAAGACGTGTTTATTGTCTTAAAGTATTATAATTATTATCTGCATTAAATTATTTATTTATATTTAGTGCGATTTTAATTTAATATTTTTTTACTTGTGTGTGTGACTAGCTTCCTCTAATCCCCATTTAATTTCTAGATTCCAGCAACACAATGCAGTGAAATACTTATCGATTTACTTCTAAGCGAATTTATATTTTTCTACAATGCTGTCACAAAGTATTTAATCTTAAGTATAAAATACCTTGTGACAGCATTGTAGAAATTAATATATAAATAATTATATATTATCATATATAAGCGTATCATATTATGTAATTTTGATTCCAGCATTTCCACTTTATATAACATTGAAATGTAAAAAATTTCAATGTTCTGTGAAATGGATCATAAGAAAATATTTGCAAAATATTTGTACAGATTAAACATAAATTTAGGTTAATTGATTAAAAAATCTCTGTTAGAAAATAAAATTATTTCCTACCTATTTTATTAGTAGACATAGTTATTTAAAGCTAAATAATTTTCATAGAATAAAAGCTAAATAATTTTCATAGAAATACATAAAAATTCATTCATACAAAAATTGCCTTTTTGATGGAATTTAAATATTTTTCTGCTTTTTTAAACAACAAATTATCAGTTATGTTTGCTGTTTTTTGACAATTTTAATTAAAAATAATAAATGGCTGAAAATAGAAATTGGAACATAAAACAATGGTACTCTGATGCATTGTTAAAAATGTTTAAGAACGCAATTAAATAATGTTTTTTTTTTACAAAAATATATTTATCTGAATAAGAATATATGTACTTGGATGTAAAGACATATCCCAATTTAGATGATTTTATAGATGCGTTGTTTGAAAATTTCTGATTGCTCTTGATTTTGGAAATAATATTAGTTTCAATATTATTACTGGAAAATTAAGATTATTTTGAGTACACATATTTTGAAAAAAATAATTGAATGAATATTTTAAAATATTTGCAAATTTCATAAATTATTTCAAGTTGGAATGAAAATTTTATAATAGACACCTCTCTCTTATCGAGCAACTAAAAAATTTAAATTAAGAGACATACGTAATCAATTAGAATATAAAGGAGAATAAATTTCCCAAATATTCGATACATAAGTGACTAATTATAAATTAACAGTGAACCAAAAATTGTTAAATATATTTCATATTGAAATTTCAATTGTAAAATCGTCGAGCTGGTATCCCTAAGAAGCTCTTGCTCATAACTAAACAATTTGTCAATTCGAAACCCATCTTGGGTTTGGCTGTTAATAGTGATTTGTAATAAACTTTGAATCCTTATTCCGAATCTAAATAGCCTTCGCATGGAAAAACATTTGTTGAGCGACAAATGAAAAGAATAAAGTGATAAATCATGTTTGCATTACGAAAGGTTACTTTTATAATTAGTAGATAAGAAGGAGAAGCTGGAAATAATTATGAAAAATAAGAAATTCGGGTTGATATAAAGGAAAATAAATTATTCTTATTATTTAAAATGAAATTTATTAGAGGAAAAAGATGCAATTTATTTGGAAATTTGACTAATCAAAACCATGATTTGACTATTGTTTTAGCTGTATTATTTAGTATGAAAATTTCTCTTTATTAATTGTAGTATATTACAAAAAATTCTTCTTTCTGCAAATAATGTGGGAACAAATGCCAGACTTTACTCAATAAAGATTTATTGGGTTTATTTTAAGCAAAAAATAAGGATATTTTTAATTTTTAAAATTTTCAAAATAATTTAATTGTACTTATTTTTTAAGGTAATTAACAATTAAAAAGTTGCCAAAAATTGACTTTTCGATTAAAGAATATGCAAATCAACAAAATGATTAACGTAGGTGTAATATGTCATTCTTACTAATTGCAAGTTCACAATCTTTGAAAATATAAATAGCCTAATAGAAAAAGGAATAAATTACAAATTAAAATTTATAAAACATGAAAAACATATTTCATAACCCTTACTATCAGTTATTACATATGCAAAATGAAACTTTGTAAATTTGGTAGAAATATTTTGGCTGACAGCTTTATAATAACTAATTACTATTTTTAAAAAATAATAGAGTGAAATATTAAATTTCACTTACATTGTGCTACATTTTTTATTAGTATAGTAAATTTACTTTCAATATTAAACACGAGTTCAACCAATATAACTCAAAATGCACGTTATATTTCTGAATCGAGTTTAAAATGAAATGTAAGAGAATTGAGACATTATAAGCATCGCACTTAATATTCTTTTAAAAATGTAAATTTAACATATAAAATAATCTTTTTATACTTGATATTATAGATATATTTTTATATCTTTTTATTTTTCTAATATAATTTCAGAATCAATGAATTCATATTCTTTACTATTAAATAATAAGTAACGCAGGTGATGATTTATCTCTAAAGTTAGTTAACGCTTAAAAACCTTGTCGTATATAATGTTCAAAAATTCATTATTATTGAAAATAACAGACTATGAAATAAGGATATGTCTGATAATAGCATCGTTTACTGATTTATTTTTAGTGTAAGCATTTTTGATTGTAAATTAGCTGCTAAAGATTTTACATCTATTTAAATCATTCAGTCAATTATATAGCTTCGAAAATAAAAAAAGTTCACATGGAACCTTGAACATAATGAAATCTTTAATGTCTTAATTATAATGGAGTATCTTTTTTCTATTGTTAAATTATTCCAATAAAAACATGAAAAGAAAATGACAGGTAATAAAGATGAAACCATGCTTTACGATATCAACTATATATAACTAGTATTTCATTGCTTTATTCGCATATCGTAAATCTTCAGACCAATCTTTAAATTTTAACTTCATGCATTAGATAAAAAAATCAGGGAATTTTCAACTTTGGTACTTAAATTTTCTTTATACTAATGCAAAAAATTAAAACATGAAGATAGATTGTTTATTGAATTTGAAGATACAAGATGAATTTTTTTCATGTTTATAAGTATTTAGTTTTAACTGAAAATAATAAACAATTGAAAATGATTAGATGGTATGTCAGAATTACCAATATCAACTAGGTTGTATGATATGAGTGAATTTTATTACCATCAAAATATATATATATATATATATATATATATATATATATATATATATATATATATATATATATATATATATATATATATATATATATATATATATATATATAATATATATATATATATATATATATATATATAAATAGTAAATAGATATATATATATATATATATATATATATATATATATATATATATATATATATATATATATATATATATACTATTTACTCTAAGGCAATACTGAAATATGTTGCATTAGTTATTAGATTGATATAAATTTTATGTAAAACTCATAGATAAATTCTACTTTAATTTTTTAATTGTAGTGTCATTAATTGCGTTGTTACTATATTGTTTGCAATGATATTTAAATATATACCAAGTATAAAAATTATATAAATAATAGTTGCCGTGTAGTTCAGAACACATTACAGTAAATGTAATATTACAATTAGTCCTGTAACTTATGCAGCTGCAAGGTGATTACAGGAAAGAATTCGAAATCTTTAGTTTAATCAAATACTAAATTGAAAGCTTACTTTGAAATGTCTGAATTGATTCCATACTGAGATTTCGTGAGTTTTTTTCCTTGGAGCATATTAATGACGAATAATTCTCGCATAAATTATTCCAAACACCGTTTGAGCTAAATGAATCTGCCATACATCTGGATAGAATCGCCTCCAGCTGTCGAATTTTAAAAATGAATTACTATCTTCTAAGTTAAAAGTGTTAAGAAAATTTTTATATCCTGTTTACATATGTAGACAGTTTGTAATATGATTGTAAAAATGTACATAGTTTGATTCAGAAGAAATTCTGTTATAGAATATTGTTAAGAAGCACATTTTATAAATTAATAAATTGATTGTTGCTAGTGAAAAATTTTTGGAGGTTTTAATATATATATATATATATATATATATATATATATATATATATATATATATATATATATATATATATATATATATATATATATATTTATATATATATATATATATATATATATATATATATATATATATATATATATATATATATATATATATATATATATATATATATATATATATATATATATACAGTAAGACCCCGCTTAACGCGGGGGATACGTTCCATCAAAGTAGAGCGTAATGCGAAACAGCGCTAAACGAGGCTATCTTTACATGTAAATATTGGGGTTAGGGGAAGATAGCTAGGAAATTGGTTAGGTATTAAATTTAAAAAGTTTATTTTTTTTAATAAAAATAAAACCAAACATTTATTTCTTAAAGCCCAAATTAATACCACATTATTATTTCTTGCAAAAATAAAAACATAATATAAATAACAAAACGAATATTCTTATAAAAAAAAATGAAATTCTAAGTCAGTCATATTTAGTTAGCCACCCGCGTTTTCAGTATTCTGCCTTTTTGTGACAAAATCATCTAATGTTGTTTGCCTTTTTCTTTTGCGTTGTTCTCTTAAAAGTTCTTCATAAACGGATAGAGCATCTCTAACGCCTTACTTTTGAGCTCCTGTCAAAATTCGGATCATTTTCAATGAATTTATCCATTACTTCAGTTATGGTAGACAAACTCCTTCTTACAAACGCCATCGAAAGTTCTTGTTTTCTTCTTGTTCAGTTAATTCCTCGAGCTCATCATTAGAAAGACTAGCCGCAGCTTCTTGAATTATTTCTTCGACATCTTCCACATTTACCCCTTCAAAACCGGTTTGCTTCGTTAATTTCACTATCTATTCCACTATTTCATTCACATCGACAGAGTGTCCAACGTCATCGCTCTTACCTAAATACGGCCAAATATTCTTCCATACTCCTTTCAAAGATCTTTCTGTTACCTCATTCCAAGAAAGGCCTATGTTTTCTACAGCATCCACGATGTTGTAGATTTTCCAAAATTCTCTTATGGACTGGTTCTCTTCTCCGTCTGTTTTTTCAAACAGTTGCTTAAAGGTTCGCCGCAGGTAATAAGCCTTAAAATATGATATAACGCCTTGGTCCATTCGTTGAATTAAGGCAGTTGTGTTAGGCGGCAAGAAAACTATTTCGACTGGAATGCATGTTGTTAAGTCTGATAAATTTGTTGGGTGGCTTGGAGCATTATCAATTAACAGAAGTGCTTTTTGTTCAAGTTTTTTAATTTCGCAATAACGTTTAAGAGACGGGCAGAAATGTTCAGTGAACCAATCCTGGAAAATTTTCGCAGTTATCCATGATTTTTTATTAGACTCCCAAATTACAGGTAAAGTTGATTTAGATATGCCTTTCATCGCTCTTGGGTATTTGGAATGGTAAATTAGTAATGGTTTTAATTTAAAATCGCCGCTTGCGTTAACACCTAGTAGAAGGGTTCAGCGATCTTTTGCAGCTTTAAATCCTGTTGCCCGTTTCTCTTCACGGGATAGAAATGTTCGTTTCGGCATTCTTTTCCAAAACAAGCCTGTTTCATCAACATTAAAAACCAATTCTGGAGGATAGTTTCCTTCTTCAATTATTTTTTTAATATCGCTGGAAATTCAGCCACCGCTTTTGTATCACCACTTGCTGCTTCTCCTGTAATCTTTATGTTGTGAAGGTTATTTCGACGTTTAAATCTATTAAACCATCCTCGACTAGCAACGAAAGTTACACTTGTGTCAATTGTCTCAGCCTGAATGTAATTAAAAATTCTTCTAGATTTTTCCATTATGATAGATTGGCTTAATGGCATACTGCGGTCAATTTCGTCGTCAATCCATATAGACAGTCGTTTTTCCATTTCCTCTATGGTATTATTTATAGAACGGGTAATTCTAGTTGCAGAGCTTGACGTAGTTGTAGTTGCCAATGACAGTATTTTTTCTTTTTCTTCATGATGGTCCTTATTGTTGAAGTTGGCAAATTCAATGAAGTACTAATTAGAGTTTGACGTTCACCAGAATTTTCTAATCACTTCCATTTTAATTTTGAGTGAAATGCTTTTTCAGGTTGCTTTCTTTTCTTTTTCATTATCACCTATAGTAAAAACTAAAGATCAAAATATTTGACACTGTAATATAGTATTAAATATGTAAATTAATACCTACTTACAATAATGTCAACAAATGTTTTCAATAATAAAAATATGTCTGTACAATACCGCACCAAACACGAAACACAAGTACACTCTTTCGGATGTGTATTTGAAACCTATCGCTGCATAATATTTCGGGGAATCCCTGTATGCTGCGAGGGATTTCGTGGAATCCCTGGGTTGAAATAAAAGAGCGCTAAACCGAAACAGTGTTAAGCGGGGTCTTACTGTATATATATATATATATATATATATATATATATATATATATATATATATACATATATATATATATATATATATATATATATATATATATATATATATATATATATATATATATATATATATATATATATATATATATATATATATATATATTACCTAATCCAAAACATATTTCTAATTAAAATATCAGGCGTCTTAAATACATAAAGTCTGTGCAATCATTTTATCTACAATTTCTTGAATAGTTTTTCTTGATATAAAATACACCATTTTTAAACTCGAATTTCTTTATATATTTCAATTTACATTCGTATTACAAAACACAATATATATATATCTATATATATATATACATATATATATATATATATATATATATATATATATATATATATATATATATATATATATATATATATATATATATATATATATCCATAAAATGTTTAATAAATTTTACAGACTCCCCATGGATTTATTTGACACATTCTAAGGTTGATTACATTAGAATTGAATTAACTATACTTTGCCTGTATAAATAAGGATGCATTAAATTTTCCTTTTAGCGAATAAGCAATGTTAGTTAAAATTTAAAAAAATATAGAACACAGATTTTGGAGCGTATATAAAAAGTTTTACTAAAACAAAAAAAAGAAATTTTCAAATATGTGGATGAAATATAATTTTCTCTAATATTTATATAATTTTGAGTAATTCTCATTGATTCTTATTAAAATAACAATAACCACTAAGAGAATGTAAAAATTTATTTTAAATATTTGTATTTCTGTAGAATTTCTATAGACATGAATATAAAATATAATTTTTCTTTAAAATATATATAGAAAATGTTTTGCCAAAACCGTTAATATTTCACGATTAGAAACATAAATATAAAATCAAAGTAATTAATATTTTGAATAATTGCTTTAAAATATGGGAAAAATTATTTGATAAAAGTTTGAAAGAAGAAATTTTACGTGCAGATTGAAATGCATTTATGAATTTTTTAAAGACTTATTGTTATTAAAATTTAAAATAAAATTAAGAAAATGCTGGTCTCAAAATACAATTTGAATTATTTAGAAATATTTAAATATATTTTTCAATTTTTTTTAACTTACTTTATAGAAATAATTTTTGTACATTATTTTGATATACATTTTTTTATTATTGGATTATTTTTGTAGAGACATATTTTATGAGTTTAAATGCAATAGTTTCATATATATATATATATATATATATATATATATATATATATATATATATATATATATATATATATATATATATATATATATATATATATATATATATATATATATATATATATATATGTATATATATATATATATATTTATATATATATATATATATATATATATATATATATATATATATATATATATATATATATATATATATATATATATATATATATATATATATATATATATATAATATATATATATATATATATATGTACTTGTTTACTAGCATTTTTACTTCTCTTAGGATGAAAAATATTTATTTTGTCTAAGGAATAAAGAGGCAACATTTTATATTAAACTACATGTTACATACATTATTTATTTACACTTCTGTTTACACTTTTTTAGAAATAGGTATTGAAAGAAATGTCTGTAGTTTTGTTTATTTGCTTGTCTTTCATGCAAATTCGATACTCATAATATTTATAAACGCAGTCAATTACAAATATAGAGTTATCTATACTTACATATTTTGTAAAAATATTTGCTTTAATTTTTCAATTTATGTTTGAAGTTGGTGCAGATTTAAAAGTTAGTTAGTCTAATATATTTTGTTTGACGTACATATTACTTGATATATCTTATAGCATAAAACATATTTCAATGAAAAAGATGAAGTTAGGATAATTATTTATGAATTCTTTGTGTAATTTTTTTATTATAAATAAAAATAATAATATTAATAATAAGAAATTACTTTAAGAAAATACTTACTGGTTAAAAATATCATAAAAGTATGAGATATATCAGGAGTGGACAAACTCCTTGATAGTCCGAGCCATTTTTCAAAATTTGAAATTTTTTGGTAGTCGTAATTAAATACGTATTTAAAAGGTAAGAATAAAATGTACTAAAATTATTTTACAGAAATTATATTTATTAAAATCATATAAATAAAAGCGCAAAATATGGGTATTGAATATAAATATTAAAAACTAAACACATTTATTTTACTTTTCTTGATAATTCTTAAAAAATTGGCGACTAAATGGCGAAAGTAATTCTTAGTTATTCTTTTTTTTATTTTTGTTAGCATCTATTATACTGATCGGTATTTGCATTTTACTAATTTTAAAGAATAAAATAATTCTCATAGGTACGTTGCTTTGAATATTGAAATAGCTCAAAAAGCAGCCTTTTTCAATTCTGAATAGTTCGATTCTGGTTCAGATTTCCAAAATTCAGTAATCAGCGTCGACTTCTATTTTAATTTTAGAGCTCGATATTATCTCGAGTACAGTTATCGACAGCCACAAATAATCCCACAATGAGCCACATGGGGCTCGCCAGCGGCAGGTTGGCCACCCCTGTGATATATCATCATAAAGAACTTTAATAGTGTTAGAAACTAATAAGTATTGCCAAGTTGAAATACTAAATAATTAAGTTAATGATGTTTGTAACAGATTTAATAAGGAGGCTATTAAAATAAGACGCAATTTAATGCTTATCATTTTATAAAATAATAAATACAAAATCTAGGTTAGTCCCTTTTTTCCTACTTATTCATTTTACTAATTGAAATTTACATGGATGTGTGATTTTGATTTCCTATCTTGATAGCTTTTCATTTGTTTGAAGTTGGGGAATAAGTTCGTAGCGTTAGTACCAAAGACTTTTATTTAAACATAAAAGCAATAATTATTTCAATAAGTTAATCAATTATATATTCGCCGTTGCTGTTTACGACCTCTTCCCACCTCTCGACAAATTTGTTTACTCCGTTCCACCAAAATTCACCTGGTCTGGTGTCAAAGAAGTTGTTGAGCCAGTTTTTAAGTACCTCTTTGTTATTGAAGGTAACGTCCTTCATATGGTTTGACAAGGAGTGGAAAAGATGGTAATCGGTCGGTGGAAGGTCCGAAGATTCGGGCGGATGCTGAAGAACCTCTCATTCAATCTCTTGGAGTGCGGCTTTGACGACTTGTGTAACATAAGGCCTGGCGTTGTCGAGAAGGAGTATGGTTTGACCATGTCTCTCAGGTCTTTTCAATAGATTAGCCTCATTCACGCGGTGTAGCCAGGCAATGTAGAGCTCCTTGTTGACTGTGGCATTCTTTTCGAGCATTTCTCAGTGCACTAAGAGGTCCTTAAAAACTGGATCAACAATTTCTTTGACACGAGACAAGGTGATTTTTAGTGGAGCGGCATCAGCAAATTGGTCTAGAGGTGGGAAGTGGTTGTAAACAGCAACGGCGAATGTATAATTGATTAACTTATTGATATAGTTATTGTTTTTTGCTTAAATAAAAATCTTGGTAAAAACACTACGAACATATTCCCCAACCCAATAAATATCTTCTGAAAGTGTTAACATTTCGAAAATATTCATTTTTACAACTAAACATATTTTTGTATCAACTAATTTGACCCTCTCAAGAATATATGTTTTTGTTATTAACTTCAACTAACATAACACCACTGGGTGTTTATATTTCAATATTTGATAATTTCTTTCACTTTTAGGACACTTGAATCACAGAGTTACAAACTTATAGCAAACATCTCAGTTCATGTTTATATGAAATCGGAAACTGGCATTTTTTGTCGGCAAAATTAATTATGGATACTTAGATTTTTATTGACAGAATGCATATAATAAATTCTTAATCTATCAAATAATGAATTTTTATTAATTTGAATTGATGTTTTATATTTTTCCAGATTCTTTTAAATATTAAAATGCTTATTACTTTTATACATTAACTGCAAATTTCTTAATACATAGGATTCAAAGTCTTGGTGATATGCGTTAAATGTCCCTTCATTGCTGTTTTTATGGAGCATAATATAAGATACTTTTTGGGAATTACTTAGAATGATATACTTTTTGAAATTTATATTCTGACCTATGTAAACGTAATATTTAAAAACGTCTGGCAATGGATACATTTTATACCTAATACACATTTAAAAATATGAAACCAGAATGTATGTTCAGTGAATGCTATGTTTTTTCACAATACAAAAATAGTCTGGAAAAGGAACTTTATATTCAAGAACTTTTATATTTGTCTGAATCATATATATATATATATATATATATATATATATATATATATATATATATATATATATATATATATATATATATATATATATATATATATATTATGTATGTATGTATATATAATTTATAAGCATTATACTAACTATCAAATATGTTGCACATTTTAAGTCTTGCACAAATCAAATAAAATTTTAATAAATTTACATGAATGATCTATATTTTAGTGATGTATTTAGTACTAGCGATTTGTGATATGATTTATATAACATAATTAAATAATGTAGTTTATTGTAATCATGACATTACAAGTGTTGATATCATGCATGATAACCTTGAAAATTTTTTAATTTGTTCATGATAAAAAGAACTTATTTTTTTTCAAATATTATAAATCTCTAGAAATAGTATTGAAAATTGATTGTGAGAGATTAAATGAATTTTTTTATTCTCTTGATCAAAGGCATCTCACATTTTACATTGTTATTAATTTGGAGAAATATTTTGTACAATCCATTATTTACAATTCATTAGTATCTCTTTAAAATATATTAATACTGATAACAGAAGACCTATTCCCTTCTTGAAATGGTAGAAA
Source organism: Latrodectus hesperus (assembly GCA_037975125.1). Classification (NCBI taxonomy): domain Eukaryota; kingdom Metazoa; phylum Arthropoda; class Arachnida; order Araneae; family Theridiidae; genus Latrodectus; species Latrodectus hesperus. The sequence goes on from CM075861.1 coordinate 52,626,465, forward strand.
TGTTTGAATATGTGTTGGTTTTGTATGAAAATGCTGATTATTAGTTACTCGTTAATTTTGTTTTATCGTTATCTCTTAATAACAAAGGTTTCAGCTTATTACATTCGTATACCATCTAAAAGCTCTTTAGTATTAGAAACACAAAATAATTTCGTTATTAATAATTTATTTTTATGAGTATTTTAAGATAAATTCTAAATATATCTGCTAAATTTAAATTCATATTAAGCAGCATAAAAATAAATTTCTTTTATCACGTTAAATTACTCTTTACATAAGTAAATATAGTGAAAAATGTATTTAAAATATGCATGTACTCTCTAAATTAAATGCAGAACAGCACTTACGTAAGTAAAAATGGAAATTTATTTTTTTAGTATGAAATGAAAAGTAGTGGTTTGTAAATAAATGAATATAAGCTAAAATTCCTAGCTGTAGATCATTTGTGTATAAATTAAATGTTAGAAATAGGAAATGCAATGAATGCCTTTTATAGCAAAATAATTTCTTTTTTAAAACACAAAACAGCATAAAAAATTTGCAACAAAGAAACCTAAAGTCTGTGTTTAAAATATCTATTAAGATAAATACAAGCATAGTCCTAAAACCTTAAAGATTCAAATAAACTATAAATAAAACTTAAAATTTCTTAATGTGGTAAATTAAGAATAAATTTTTTCATACGTAATATATTTGTACATGTGCTTGTGTTATTTTAATATAATAATAAGTACAAAATTTATTATTGTTGATTGCAAAGAAATTTCTTTAGATGCAAAAGAAAATAATTTCCAAAACTATGAAATATGTTTAGTTCTTGATTTTTTATGACTAGATATTTTCTAATTAACACTTTGTGCAGAAAAAGTATTTAACGTGAATATGCGTCATGAACAGAATATAATCTTAGAATTTCTCTACAAACAATTTTCAAAATGCTCTCAATTCATAAAAAATGGACAAAATTTATTAAGGCTGATTTCTAAAGTTTTAAAAACAGTTATGTGGTCATGACTGAAGAATAAAAAGATGTGATTTTCAGTTAATGAACTAAAAATAAAGTAGCCTTCACTTGACAAAAAATACATTTTTTGAAACCAAAACAAATAATTGTGTGATGTATTTTACAGTACATGAATTTTCTGCAAAAATTTATTACAAAAAATGGAAGAACTTTTTCACGATGAGCTCTTTACAGCTTATTTGGTACAAGATACAACCTATTATGTTTCAAATCTTTTAATATTTTGAAGAAGTTTATTTTTTTAGGTTCTCTGTGGTGTTGCTTCTAAGAAGTTCAAGGCTTCAGCGATCGTAAATTGTTTGCAAGGTTGTTGAAAGACATTTTAATCTTTGTCAACATTTATTACATTTAAGCAAAGTAGAAATTTATGCATTAGAAGACATGCAAAAGAGTTAAATAATGTTTCAGCTGAAATGTTATAGGTGCCGTATAAATTCTATCAACTGTTAATCCATGGGCTGGGTCTTTGAGTCCCTATTAGTTTTAAAACACAGTGTAGATTTAATCTAACACCCCTAAAGCATTTTCTGTTAAAGAACAGATCGTATGCTTGCATTAAAAATATATAATTAAAATAATATTTATATATATGATATGTTTGTGTTCACTGTTTATAACATTTGTCAGGGCAGTGGTATCCTAGTGGTTGGATCATTATATATATCTATCTTTTATATATATATATATATATATATATACTATATATATATATATATATTACTTATTTATCTACTGATGTTAATCATATTTATAGTATAATCCCACATCTTTATAACTCCAATTATTTCACTAGAACGTGTTGATAGAAAAGGATTTTCTAGATTAAGATATGTACTTTGAGAAAAGAAGAAAAAAATATTTCATTGTTTTCCCGTTAATTTTAGTATTTAAGAATATGATAAAGAGATTAAGTCTGTTCTAATTTTTTTTAATTGATGAAATAATTTTCCCACATTCAATTCTGATATTACATATGAATTATTTAACTTAGATTTGCTTACTAGAAATATAAATTCAAATAATTTGTTGAACATTAAACAAAAAAATTTATTAATTCAAAGATAAAACGAAGTTTCCCTTCAATCTATATTATGTATTAGAAATATCCTTAATATCATTCAATGAGAATGCTCAGAAAACATATATAAAGAACATATTAAATTAAGTGAACTTTTCTCAGCTTATCAGCATTCAAGGCCCAATTTTCAAGCATAATTTCACTGTACCTTCCCTCGTATATAATAAAATATATAGTAATAATTTTGTGCATTTTTTGACACTAAATCTACATTACGACTTTAATTTTAAACCCTTGAAATTTACCAAGAATACTGTTTTTTTTTGACATTTGACAACATAAATTCTCAGTATTGACAATACAAAAAACCGGAATTGTTTTCACCGTATTCTGTTCTTTTGTCTATCATGCCAAGCTGTATATAACATGCATACTAGTGGTTTCAAGAGAAATTTATTTGTCTCGAATATTCTGGAATATGAACAAAATGCCTTCTCGAGAATTCGCAGATATGCGCAAACGTTTTCCCATAGGAAGAAGAATGCTTGATATGATTAGAAAAACCTAGATTACAAAAACAGAATTAGCGTTGGAGTATTAGCACATTATGGAAATCAAATAAAAGTTAAAAAGTAATAAAAGAAATACTTTAAAACAATAAGTAAAATATCACATTTTCGAAAGAGCTTCCGGTTTCATTTCACCCCAAACGATATATCTTAAAACCCCTGTAAATTAATTTGATTTGATATAAAGTAAAAAGAAAAACTGTTTTATAAGCAGAAACAGAAGATTCACGAATAAAAAAATAATACTGACAGTCAAAAGTCAAGAGATCAAAAGCGTAGGTGGATACCTTAAAATCACAACTTTTAACAACATGACATTTTTGCGACACATCACAATCATAATCTTGCAGATGGCTTGCTTACGAGAAACATACATATTCGAAAAAATATTTAATATACAAACTTAAAAGTAACACTAAGATAATTAATTATTTAAAGAGAATAAAATGCATAAATAATTAATAGAACCACAAAAAATACTCCATGGAGTTTACTCACTATCGTTTTAATTATATGTACATACATTTAACTTAATTATAAAGTAATTAATCATTCATGAAACTGCTTAATTTTAAATTACTTTAAAATTAGTCTAAAATATTTATACTATGCTTGGCAAATTTATTACTTACCAGTATTTGACATGTTTATAACACATGACAAAAACACTCATTAAGATTTCATAAGCACAGTATAAAATGTTTCATACAACTTTTTGCTTGTTGGCTTAGCGATGTTTTTCGAAAATTGTTTATAAAAATAATTACTTTTAAGGATAATATTTTTCTTTCCTTCAATCCAAAATTGTTGATTAATTACAATTCTTAAGATGCATTTTTTGCTTCTGCAACACATGACAAATTTTATAAATACATAATTATTAAAATATAAATATAGTTGTACTATATTATTCAAGGTACTCTAAAAATTGCGAATTTCTTAGTTTTTAATGATACAAATTAAAAAAAAATTCAGATAATAAAATATTTTTAAACTTATATATATATATATATATATATATATATATATATATATATATATATGTATGTATGTATACATATATATATATATATATATATATATATATATATATATATATATATATATATATATATATATATATATATATATATATATACATATACATATATATATATATATATATATATATATATATATATATATATATATATATATATATATATATATATATATATATATATATATATATATATATATATATATATATATATATATATATATATATATATATATGCGTAAGTACGTATGTAGGTAGGTATATGCTAATGTATATATTACTTTATAAAATTATTTTAATAGCGTATTCAACAACTGTAGATCTCATTAGAATTAAATGACCTTATCGATAGTAAAGTCACAAACTGAAATTACTATAAACAAAGTTAATGATTAAGTAAAGAGAGTAAAGAAAAAATTTAAAAACGAAACTATTTTTAGTTTTTTGAAAAATTAAATTAAATATCAGTGTTAAATTTAATGCGGTAATAAATACTATCCTCTCGAAAATTTTGAATTCTCTTTGTTTCTTGAAAGAAATAGGATTTGCCGAAATAGATAAATTTTTGGAGAAAATAAAATTATGAGATTTTTTTTATTTTCTCTTTTATTCTTTATTTTTTTATTTTATTATTATGAGAATAAATGAAATAGCATACATTTCATTTTTAAAATTTCTTTATTTATTTAAGACGCAGCACACAAAAAAGAATTATTTTCCTTAAATTCTAAAATGTCTAAATAAAACAACATTTTCCTTATCGGTTAAAGTGAAAAATGTAAGGAAAACAAATGAAGCTGCTATTATTGGGAAAAAAAGTATTAACATAAGTGATAATATTGTAAAATTACATGTTATTAAATGACGAAAATTTTTATAGCTAATAAATAATATTATTAATAATTTTTATTAAACTCAATATTGCTGACATTTCAGCAAATATCTGAAAATAATACCAAAGAGTTTTCAAAGAAACTTAATTAACAAAACAATAACTTAAAATTGAGGTAAATAAAAGTTAAAGAAGAATCTAGATAAATTGAAACTTAAACCTGTTTGCTTTATCTTATACCGAAACTTAAATGTGAAAATTTTATCATTTCAGGGTTACATAAAACCTTTGGGAATTTTTTTCTTTTCTTAACTTGGAAAAAATAAATGGTCATGAAGAAGTAAGCATTGACATGTTTCATTTATAGAAATATCGAAACACGTCATGATTCTCTTAGGAATATATTTTAATTATTGTGTTTTAAATTCAAATTTGCATAAATACGACTTTTCCTTATTCATAAACAATGTTTACTTTCTGCTTATAATTTAAAATTTCATATTTCACAAAAACAGAGTTTTTAATTTAAATGTTACTCTGTTTATACAAGTTATGAGCATTTAATAAATGATTTACTCTTAATTACATATTTATAATTAACTTTTTTTAAAATAATTATATTCTTTGCTATCAAGAATAAATTAAGATAAGCATGCTTGCATTTGTAATTTGGTGACAAGCATTTATATATTTCTAAAATATTTTGCAGAAAATTATTGTAAAATATTTAGAGGGTAAGAAAGTTTTCATACAGTGTCTCACAAAAGTGATGGAACACTTGTGCTTTACTAAAACAAATTGTAGTAAAATAATTAAAAATACATGGACAGATTTTTTGTGAGTGTGTTTCATATTTAAAGTTAGTAACAATTATTACATAACATACATTTTGTCAAAATATTAAAATATTAATTAAATAAAAATACACTTGCTTAGTACGGAGCAAAAAAAAAAAAAAAAAAAAAAGCTAACATAAGCGATGAGACACTTACTTTTCAATCAAATATTTATCCAAAACTTTTACTTTTTAAAAGGTTATAATATTTTGTTGGATTTACTTTTACTTTTAAAACATGATTTAATCTTTCTTGGGGGGATTGGACTAATTTTTTTGTAATTTCTGGAGTGATTTTATCCAATTCTCTTCTTGAAGCACCGATTATAATTGTTGTTTTGAAGAAATGGTGTGTTCGCGAATTCTTGATTCCAATTCTTGCCAAATATTCTCTATAAGATTTAAGTCTAGAGATTGTGTTTTTATTATTTCAGGACAGTTATACAGCAGCCAGAGTCTAACATTCAAAGCAGTGTGCTTGGGGTCATTGTCCTGGTAGAATTTAAAATCGTTATGAAGGTTCAATTTTCGTGCTGAAGATTTCAAATTTTGTTTTAGAATGTCAATATACTTGTTCTGATCCATTTTACTGTCAATAAAAACAAGATTACTAACTCCAGCGGACGACATACACCCTCATACCATAACTACTCCCCCACCATGTTTTACTGTTGACACCAAGTTCTGTTTACGAACTTTTTCCCTAGGTTTTCTCCACACCAAGATTCTACCGTCAAAACCAAATATATTAAATTTACTCTCATCAGCATCATAATATAACTTTAGTCCAGTAATCAGAATTTTTATTTATGTTGGATTCTGCGAAAGCAAGTTTGAGTTTTCTATTCTTTTCACTTACGATGAATTTTTTCCTGTCTACTCTACCGTGATATCAAGCAGATCGAATTACTATTGTAACAGTCTCAGAATTAACAATTACTCCATATAATGCTTGTAAATCAGGAGCAACTTTAGGAGCACTCATTCTTGGATTTTTTTTAATAATTGGAACCACAATTCACTTTATTCCATTGGATAGCTTTGACTGTCGGCCAGGTCTTCTTTTATTCTGAATCAAATGATTCTTTTTATATCACTTAATGAGATTGAAAACTGTTAAATGACTCGAGTTAACTGTTTCAGCAGTTTCTCTAACAGATTTTTCATTTTCAGTATTCAAATTAATAACTAATTTTAGAATTTCAGGCAAAGTTTCTTTTCATTTAGCATTCATGGCTGCACACAATCTAAAAAACACAAAAATTCCAAAACAATCTGCAGAGAAATACTGTAGAAGATTTTATAAATTGTCAATTGCTTTTGAGTAAAAATTAAACACCCAAAAAATACGTTTTTATTGCTTTTTTAGACGATTTTTGTTGCATATCTAATGGTGTCCCATCACTTATGTGAACAATTTTCTGCTCCGTTCTAAGCAATTATATTTTTATTAAATTAATATTTTAATATTTTGATAAAATGTATGTTATGTAATAATTATTACTAAATTTAAGTATGAAACACACCCACAAAACATTTGTACACGTATTTTTAATTTATTTTATTACAGTTTCCTTTTGTAAAGCACAAGTGTCCCATCACTTTTGTGAGACACTGTATATTTTATGAACTATTTTAAATAACTTAGTCAATATTCTTGACAATATAATAATAATATTTCATATAAAGCTGCATTTAATTTTGAAATAGTTCTCTTCGGTATTCTGTCTTTACTGAGTTCTTATCGGAACAATGAAATATTTCTATTGCAATTCAATAGCTTATATATTTTATACTCTTCTAGGAAAATGATGTTTAGAAAATGTAGCAACATGAACATATCAAACAAAAAATTAATTTGCAGGAGTCTTTAAAACAATGTCTTTATTGAAATCTAGTATTTATTTTTTTGGTCGTCAAATATATTCATATTTTCTCAATATTTTATTTTTTGTTTCGAACAGAAATATTATGTAACTCATTATTTTGCTATTTTCAACAGCTTATTATGTTTCACTATGCAAAGACTTTCAGCGTGACGTCATGCCTTTTATTACTATTTAAATTTATCTTCGTCATATACATATAAAGCAAATAATATTATATACAATACATACACACACATACACTATCTTGACGCGTTATATACATATATTATATGTATATATGTATATATATATATATATATATATATATATATATATATATATATATATATATATGTGTATATATATATATTATATATATATGTATATATATATTATACTATATATATATATATATATATATATATATATATATATATATATATATATATATATATATATATATATATATATATATATATATATATATATATATATATATATATGTATAATGCGTCAAGATAGTGTATGTGTGTGTATGTATTGTATATAATATTATTTCCTTTATATATATATGACGAGTTATTTATATGATATGTTATATATATATATATATGTATAAATAACGCATCAATATAGTGTATCTTAAAAAATATTGCATTATGTGTTTTTTTACAGCATTTAACTTAATTCTGATATATATGTATTGCATAAATACATCAGGATTATAGCTTGTGTGGAAAATATGTTCAGGAAATTCTACATAACAGCCTATAGAATGTTAGATGAATCATGTCATCCAAGATTTATATTTTGAATATTTGTACAAAGAATAGCGTTCTTAAGATGCAGCAGTATACGATGTGTGATGTATGATATTTTTTCTTAAATATGATCATCTTCTTAGAAAAGCAAACAGATTTATTTGATGTAGTAGCAACAGCTATTGTGCATATTTTTGCCGTGCTCTGTATATCCTGAAATATTTCCTATTTCTTTCTGTGCTCACATTATTCAGTATAAAAAACGAAATATAAAATTATATGTATGTATGTATATATTTATATCTTCTATATCTTTACTGTGTGTGTATATCTATATCTATCTATCTATCTATCTATCTATCTATCTATCTATCTATCTATCTATCTATATATATATATATATATATATATATATATATATATATATATATACATGCATACATAGATAGATAGATAATTTTTTATTTTATTTAGTAAATATAAATTGATTTTTTACTATAAACTCTGCTGTATTTTTGAATGTTTGAATAAATTCATTTAACACGTGATTTGTTTCGAATGAATACAAATAATGAAATGATTTGTTTTCTTTAATTTTGAAGAAATAAAGTTTACCATATATAATTTATTTTTCAATACCCTTGTAATATTCTATATAATTTCTTTATTTTATACTATTTTTTGAAGTATACATGTGTTACACGATATCATTCACATATTTCATTCTGAAAGTCAATGATACTGAAAATTAATAACCAAAGTGAGAATATCATCCACTACAACTGGTTCTTCAGTTACTTCTTATATATTATATTGAAATGGTATAACATTCCGTACGCCTTGTACGCACCATTGGGGCACAAGAACATTTTGGGCATACTAATAAAAATTAAATATGACCGTTTCTCTTAGCCTGCTCTTTCTAAACACACAAGTGGCTACCTTAAGTGTTTTTCTTTTGACAATGACAGAAAATTTCACCTTCTTGATGTAAAAATTGACCATCCAGCTTCACTAGATAATGTTATGAATCTATAAATCTATGGGCCATCTAAGGGAAATTTAGCCCCCGCACTCTTAACTTTTATAGATTTTTTGCCAATAAACATTTTTTTCGCACCCTAAAATCTGACATGTCATAATTTTTAAGGATATGCAACAACAGCAATAATATTATATTGAAAAGATTTACATCACATTTTTTGCATGTAGATAAGATAGGTCAAAATTAATTCGTACAAAAAGGATTGTTGATTTTGCTAGAAAAAAAATTGAATATCTTGACATCAAAATTTGTGGAGAAAGTTCTGTTCCATCAATCCACAGAAATATCATGAATATGAATTTTTAGTAGAATTTAGAGCCAATTTAGAAAGGTTGTCTGTTAGGGAAGCCAATTTAAAACCACTCCTGTTTAAATAACTTTCCACATATAATTAGGATTTTCTATCTTAAAGTAATTTTATTTTCTTGGAGATTGAATTTTTCCAAGTTTTATACTTACTATTGAATAATAAATTAAATGATAGTTTCACTATTTATATTTTTTTTATTATTTGCATTTTGCTACTAAATGTAAACAATTTTTATGATGGCTTACACCCGTTATTTTTTTATGTCTTTTGAATGTTTATTTTTTTAATGTAATTGTTTTTGATGCGTTTTATTTCTTATCATCATGAAGCATAAATTAACTATTTGTTAGCAGTTATGTGTGAATGAAAATTTTTTTTAAAAAAATTTTAAATCAGTCTTCTTTAGTCACAAATAAATATATGTGATACCCTTTCTAGAAAAGAAAATAATTGCTCAATAGTTAATTATCTAATTTACAAGTAACCAAAATCGGAAATTAAAATTTTAAAAACTCAAAATTAGGATATTAATGGGCAAATTGTTTCTAGGCTCGGAAATGACTTTAAATGTATTCTTAAATTTAAAGTCAATTAAATATTTTCTATAAAAGTTATTTTCATACCACTTCTATACATAAGATGACATTTTCCTCAATGTATAAAATATGATTTGAAACAACTGCATCAAAAATTCTCCTCAATACTTAAATATATTTGATTCTTTTTGAAAAGTATATGTCCTATTGAATTGGGAAACAAATTATTTTCCACTAAAATAAACAAGAATTACCCATTCCTTTATTCAATTATAAGTGTTAATGTATTTCCTATGTAATCATACATCAAAGTATATATTTCAAATTTTTTTACTAGAAATCCTCTAGAGATGAACATGTTTCGATTCTTGTCTACAGTAAGAAGCGTATTAAAAGAGAAAGTGAAGAAAAATATTATTTCATCAGCTGTGGGAAAGGATTATTAGTGTTTGGATTATGATACCAAAATTATATCTTATAGAATTTAAATGTTTTTGATGATGATGCCAAATAATTATTTATTCATTATAAGGATCAAATTGAATTAAATTTCGGAATTACTTTATGAAATTTAATCCCCCTGTTACTACACATAAAATAAAGTCTCTCTCTCTCTCTCATATTACATTTTAATTATTTAAATAATATGTTTATTTTATACAAAACAAAATTAAAAAGTTTACTGTGCATAAAATATTTTACATCGTATAAAATTGGATCATATACAAATATACTATCTTCGCATTTTATCAAACGAAAAGTCATGTATTTCTTTCAAAATATGACTTTAAAAAACACATATTCAAATTAAAATATTTTAAAAATACTTTATTAAAATAATTTTAGTTTTTGTATGAATAAATATTTTTTCTAATTATTAGATTAGATTTTTTCTAATTTTTGGTAAAAGTTAACAGACCCGTACAGGATTGGCACGATTTCAAATTTTCGTGCCAAGTGCTCTACAGCTCTATCGCCAACCTAAATTACGTCACTGCACGCGATAGCCGTCAACCAATAACGATCGCGTTCGAACTTTAGCTTTGATATCGCGCGTTTTTCCGAATTCCAAATATTAAAAATTTGAATATTTCATTATAATTAAGTACTATAGAAGTTTTAAAATTCTAATAGATAGAAACGAAAATTTTAAAACTCGAAGTTTAATATACCATGCGATTACGCTCACATAAAAAAAAAAGAAGAATGTACCGCTATTTACTACAGTGCCAACCGGGCAATTAAGCTAAATATCTAACGTTAACAAATTTCATTTTATATTTAAATTCGATTTTTAATATATCGAGTAATGGCGCCCATCTTAAAAAACATCAGTATAGCTCTACCTACTACAGAGGCAACCGGGCAATAAAGCTAAATTTCTAACGTAACAAATTTCATTTTTTTATTTAAATTTGGTTTTCAATATACCGAGCGATGGCGCCCATCTTAAAAAAAAAACATCAGTGTATCGCTACCTACTACAATTGCGACCGTACAATAAATCTAAATTTCTAACGTTAACAAATTTCACTTTTTGTTTAAACTCGAATTTTAATATATGGAGCAGTTACGCCCACATTAAAGAAATTTGAGTACTCGACACATTATAACACTAACATGCAATACACACAACTTAATCATTCATTTACTTATGGAAACATTCATTTTTATAAAAACTTTAGTTTCTAAATATGAATAAAATTGTAATGATAAACAAAATAACTCACCTAATCTTCATCGCTCTCCAAATCGTTATTTTTCGGTGAATATACCGTTTTTATCGCATCTAAAAAATCTTCAATTACGTTTACCCGATGATTCTTTCTCCATACGTAATACGCGAAAATGTAAAATCAATATATCTTCATCCATACTTATTAATTTTCGCAAGCAACACACAAACTCCAAAAATCGAATATTGAAACTCAATGCTTCAAGATTATTCTGTAATAGTTTCAAGGGTTACATACAAAACGCGCATGTCACGCGATCACGTTACCTCATAAACGAAAAGCACGTCATACATACATAATCCGAACCATTAAGCCAGTTTGGCAAACTTATCGCACCAGTTTATCGCCTGCTTGGCGCATTTTACTCTCTGTACAGATTTCTATTCTTTTGCTAAAGGAAGTTGGTAAAGAATCTGTAACATTAGTAAGATTTTAATAATTGCTTAGTGTTGTATATCAATAGGTTAGGGTGCTTTTAAATTTGCTAAATGTAATTTTGATATTAAAAATAGCATGTATATTCAGGAAAACTATTCTATCTTTAGAAATAAAACTGCATAATCCGCTAAGATAGCATAATATTAAAATAAATTGCATTGAATTTATTTCAGCTTTTAACTTCTTAAATAAATGTAATGAACTCGATACTGCTTCGGCATAAATCATTACATTTTGGAACAGCATATGTTTCGTACGTTTCAACATAAAAGCCTATGTTTGACTTAGAATGTCTTCAAAGAATTACATTTTGAATATTTGTACAAAGAATAAAGCTCTTAAAATTTACCAATGTACAACTTTTATTCACAAATATCATTGTCTTCCGAGAAAAGCTGAAAGATTTAATAGATGTAAAAGCAACTGCTATTGTTTGTTTCATGAAACTTGAGAAATATTTCATGTTTTCTTTTATGCTGATGATGATCAATATAATATATGAGATAAAATTTATACATATGAAAAGTATCCAATAAATGAATGTATATACATGTGTGTTTATACACCAGCCAACTCCCCTGTACCTAACCCAAGACGGGTTCTATCCAGTTTAGATGTGTTATTAATACAAAGCAAACATTCGTTTTAAATTGCTAAATGGTTTATTTAAAACCAAGAATAAAAACTATTTTAACTTTTCCTGCGAACATTTCTGTTTATCAGTAACCTGATTCATTTACTTTCAATTCTGGTTCCTTATGTACAAATTTGAGAAATATAAAAGTTGTTCTCTCTTTCCTTTTTAAAGATTGATTTATTGCTAATTATGTTGCATTACATTTTTATGAATTCTTTGTTTTATGCATTAAATTTTTCATTTTTTTCATGATACTGGTAAACAGTTTAGGATGTTTAGCAAATTACATTTTGTTTCATAGTTAAAAAATATTTTCAAAACTGTTGATTGATCATAAAATTTTATTAATTGAATAGGTACATTAAAATATCTGAACAAAATACTACATTAATCAAATTTTATACGGTTATAACGACAAAAAAGATACAATTCAGTTGAATATCGATCCAATTGTGGGGATTTCCTTGCATCAATTTGGCAGATTGCTGAAATATCTAGATATCCAGTGTCATATTTTAGGTCGAGTTGATATGCTACAAATGATAAAAGATTTCAGTGTAGTTTTAAGATAAAACTTTCACAAAAATCTCATCTCGAGTCTGTTCGTTTATTGGGTGTTCTGATTATTTTAATACACACTCGTAGTCACAAATTAAGGATAATGCAAGAGTTCAGGCAAAGAAAGAGACAGAAGCAAAACAAATGTGACTTATTTGTAAAGTCATATTTATTAAACAAAAGCTAAAAGCAAAAGAGATGCTATATGTTTGGCATCATTAATAAAAATTATGATTTTTTCTCCCTGAAGCAAATTTCAATAAAGAAACTATATAAAAAAACAAATATAAAATCGTTGGCATAATGGTTAATGCATATTATGCCCCCCAGACGATGCAATACAGGAACGCCTAAGCATAAGTAAAACGCCTAAGCATGCTGAATATCAAATTATCGATCTGATCTTGAAGAATATCATACCATTCATCAAGCAATGCTCTCCGAAGTTCCGGTAGACATGTGGGAGGGGTTTAACGAACTGCAATTCGTCGGACAAGCATGTGACACACATGATCTATTGAATTTAAGTCCAGTAAGTATGCTGGCCAGTCCATACGGGTGATATCCTCGGACTGAAGGCATTCGCCTGCAATGTTTGCACGGTTATGACGGGCGTTGTCTTCCATAAACAGAAATTCTGCACTCATGGTGCCTCGAAACAAAAGTACATGTTGTTCCAGAATGACATCCCCATAGATGTGACCTCTTATGGTTAAATTCTGAACATGCTGGTTAGCTCAGGAACCCAGAATAATTCCTCCCCAAACGAGCAATCCTGCACCACCGTAACGGTATCGTTCAATGGTGTTCTCTTGGTGGTAACGGGTACCTGACCCTCTCCATATGAATGTTCGGCGAGAATCAGACTGAAAGCTAAACCTGGACTCACCGGAAAACTTCACACAAGACCACTCCTGCAGTGTCCACAATGCATGTTCTCTACTCCAGGCTAACCGCAGACGACAGTGAGTTGCGGTAAGTGGAACACATGTGACAGGCCTATGAGTATATAGACCAATGTGCCCTAAGCGTCTGTACACGGTCTGCCTTGAAACTGTCGTACCGGTATTTGGCAGTAACTCACGAGTACCGGTCTTCATTCAACGCTGTAACTCGGAATTGACCTGTGCTGTAACATCTGCTCACTTTATTATAATCTTGGAACCTTAATCACTATATTTGAGCATATGAGCCTGTAAAACAGTTTATATACGATGTAATGTATGAATATTATCATCTGGATCAACAAAACGAAAAATAATGGTGTTAGTATTTTTCTTTTTTAATCTGGATTTTTGTTATAAATTATATATTCTTTGTTCTCTGTTTTCATTATTTTTGTGAAATAACTTTGAAAATGGGGAATGAGTAAAAACAGAATATAAAAGGTCTTTTTGGTTTAAAAATGAACCAGTATCTCGAAGTCAAACTTTAAAGATTTCCAATATAAATCCATAATTATTAAAAAAATTATGATAAATGTTTTTAGTCATATCTAAGTATAATATTATAAAATACTTTTAATAAGGAAGAGAGATTATTTAAAATGGATTCGCTACGAATTAAGGAAGAGATATTGTATTGTTTTGTAACAAATTCATTGTCATGTCAAAACGTATAGTTTGTAAAGAATAAAAAGTTAAATCAAGTTAAAATATTAAGGATAAAAATATCATCATTGGAAAAATGTGGCATCTATCAACACTTAATGTTTGAGTTTTTCTTATTACGCTTCAAATACCTAGAAAAATGTGTGTTTGACTAACATTTGAACTTTTGACTCAAAATGTTCTTCCATTCAGCTGTAGGTAATATAATTTAATTATTAGAATTACATTTTTGTATGTCATTAATATTGAATAGAAAATTTCACTATACAAAGCGAATGTGTTTAAAGTTCATAGTTTGTCTCTTTTATCCAATGTATATATAAATTAAAATATTAAAGTAAAGAAGATTTTAAAACTATGTTATATTCTGCAATCATATAACACTTTAGGATAACTGGGCATTTCATGTAACAAAAGGAACTGAAAATGTCGATGCAGAAAGACATTTATAATTTATGTGATTAGAATTAAGTTTAAAAACATTTTATACATTTATTGATGTGAGAAGTCACAATTGTACCCACATATTTCTTTCTTTAAAGTGGTCAGTATAAGAGAGTAATTATTTTATAAATGAACAGTTTGCATTTCACTTCAAAAATTTCTGGATTTTGAATAGAGAATTCTTTTTTAAATGATTATTTTTACGTCTATTGTGTTTTGATTACTACCACTCATATTAGTCGTATCCAGCAGGTCTCTCATATGATAAGACATATGCTTAATACAGACCAAATGCATTTAATTTCTACTTGATGTAAATTTATTAAAAATATTTTTTTTAAATCATAATCTTGTATTATTTGGCATTTCATGTAAATTATCTAAGGAATTATTGAAGCAGAAAATTCTAAGACATTCATATATTCTAGAAAATTATATCTTTATAATTCTCATTTTAATCTACACAAAAATCAATTTCTTAAATGCGAGAATATATTTAACATATTTCAAAAAGTATACTTTGTATAAATATATTTTTAAGGTTTGTGTTTACGTTCTGTTTTGAAAGGTAATTTCTCTCTCATTTTCTATTACATATAGTAATCCTAGAAAATTATTTTTATTATTAATAGTATGATGTAAAAATTTCAAAGAGTTTTTCTTAATGAATATGGAAATTGTGCCATACATACTTAAAACATTATGGAGAATATGCATTTGGATAAGTATTCAGTAAATAAACTAATTTATATATGTTTCTGCTTTGATGAAATATACTTGTGTTACACACAGTACGGGCGAGTAAAAATGAAAAATTTTGAAATAAGCATACAAATCATATGAAATTGACATCACTTATCTTCGGCCACAACATACGAAAATCATTAGCTTTTCAGCGCTTACTCATAACACGGGTTACTGTATTGCTAGCTGCCAGTTCCAACTAAAAGGATAAAATATTGTCTTTTTTTGGAGTATGGTAATGGTTTTTGTGTCTCTTTTGCTTATGCTTTTTAACTATGCTTTATAAAATGACGAGTATATTTCAGGTAAGTTTCTGAATTTAGTGGAGGAAGAATAACAGCATAAAGGTATTTTTTGCAAATTATCTTTTTGATAAATTGGTGATGATGTTGGATGAAGCAAATCAAATGTGGTATCACTGAATGCAGGAAGGAACATGACCACCTAATTATTTTCAACACTGACTATGATGGCACGCATATTGCACGCATGTCACTGATAGATATCTCAGCCACCTTTCATCTTAAAAATAATGTAGCACCACAGATAGATTTAATAAGTTACACACCATTCGGAATCCACTAGAGTTCTGTGACGTTATTTGCAGACATGTCAAAAATCCATAAGCCATCCATTCCTTTATTTAGCATTGATTCAAAGCTACAGGTTTTTGAGCAGCGAATGATCTGATAAAAATTTGACTAAGCAAGGGAAATACATTGTGCTTACTGAAAAGTCCCTCTGCCATCTTCTATACTAATATCACTAGATTATAATCTTGAAACACCGTGGTGAGAGATTGCTGAACGGTTACAGTATAAGTCACCACATTAACCCTGCACTCAGTATCACGATTTAAGATCTTATAAGTTTTCTCTCCCACATCCCTCTAACACACATTGCCGGTGCACTTATCAGGCAGTGCTACATTTCTGCACTTTTAGGGTTTTTTCTCTCATGCATTTAGAGCTTAATATCGGCCCTATTTTAAAATGATGAAGCTCAATCACACGTGATGTGCAATGTTCAAGAGTTCTTAATTCATTAGATTTAGACGCTTTCTTGGTTTGCGGATCTTCTCATCTAATAATAATCAAAAATATGCGGTTCCAGATGTGTTAACTCCCACTTCACTAGATAACTTTGACTATATGTGAAATCCACATGGACTGTTATATCCCTATGATACATCCAAATCCCTTTTAATCTAGTGCCTGTGGTTAAAATAAACAACAGTGACTACGCTAACTACTAATTTTGACCTCATAGACATTTCATAATAATGATGTGATTTAAATCATTTGATTTTAGGTCATCATATATGTTAAGAGCCAATTAAATTTTGCTGTAATATGTCTGAGGTACCAAGATGGATGTTAAATTTTTGCTGGCCAGCCGTGCATTTTAGTTAAAATTATTAATGTTATATACAAGTGTTATATATTTTATTTAACATTTTCACTAACTAGCTGTTTTCTAAAATTTAGAATTTTCTTGTAATTTTTGTTTTATTCTATACAAATTTATAGATATTTATTACATATTATAAATAAAAAATGGACTCAATTCAAATATAAAATTAATTTTGACATTTATGATTTTATTTGAAAAACCCTGAGTCCCGGATAATATAAATAACTAATTCATTATATTTCCATTTAATAAATACTAAAATACCAAACAAATGTACTTTTTATTAAAAATTATAAATTTTAATATTTATGATACATACAATTATGGTTTTAAACGCGACATGAACTTTATATTAAAATTCAATATTTTATCTTCAAAAAACCTTGAACCACTTTGATTTAAATACCTATTATTCCATATTGCACGTAGAAAAATAAGCACAGATATAAATAATGTTAAACACTGCTAAACCTAATCAAAAAAAGAATTTTTACTTAGTCAAAATTAATAAACAAAAAAATTATAAATGCTCTGAGAAAAAAAATTGGTTCTATGGTAAGAAATGTCAAATTGATCGTTTACTTGACAAATAATGTAAGTACACGTAAAAAAGGAGATAAGTTTTGTAAAGAATGTTAAATTAAGGAACTTTTCAAATGTTTAAATAATTTTCTTCCTTGGTCATAAATTAATTTAAGACGTAGAAAACAAAACACAAATTAAAATAATCTCAATGATAATGCTGGTTTTTCGTATAGTTTTGAAGTTTATAATTAAATTGTGAATAAGACTGAGAATTCCAGTAATTTTCCTGGAAAAATGAAACAAACAAACAATTAAGGCTCATGAAACAAAATAATATGCTATGTTACGCATAATTTCATATGGTTACATTGCTCAAATATATCTAGTATAAGTAGAACTACTGTGCTTCAATATAATCAATGTGAAACTAATTAATAAAAAAATAAATCTTAATCATTGAAGTAAAGAAAGCAAACTCTAGAGAAATATATTTTTGCAAGCATTTAGTAGAAATCCATGTTGAGCTTTGAATAAATCCAGAAGTAGCAATTAAGGAAGAAACTCCCTTGGGGTAAATAGCATCTTTACTGATGAATGCAACAAAGAATAGTGTTTCGGGGCTGCTTAAGCATTCTTGTATATAAAAATGCTTAAGAATAATAGAAAATTTCAAGATTTAGCTAACGATTAAACTTTTTCTTTTTATGAGGAAAGTGAATAGCGTCATTAGTTTCAAGATTGGTAGTTAATACGAATTAAATTATTTCCAAAAAAATATATCCATAATCATTTCCTTGTGTGTACCCAATTACAAAACAGTTTTATAGTTACTATCTTTGAAAAGAAAGTTACAAGTTAGATAGACATTTAGATTAAATGAATTTAAAGAGCGATTTTAAATTCATTAACAATAACTTTGAAAAAAATAAAAACTAATAATTCGTTAGCTTAGGTAAACTTACAAAAAAAGCGTAATTTGTTTGTGGCTGAGGAATTTCTATTGCATTTGCAAATAAATGATCATTGTTTTCACTAAGTGTTCTCTCTTTAAATATATAAAGGATATATGTAAGCATGTATGTATATAAACATATATGTAACTCAATGTTTAATGTTAAAAACGTTTCATGTACAAAAACAAATTTTATCCAACGCATTCAAATATACTAAATTTCATTAAAACCATCCTGGCAAAATTAAAAATATATATCTTACTTAAAGTGCTTAATAATTAGTTACAAAATATCACTAAAATTCATTTCACCGTCAAAAGCAATATTAAAAAGTTTTGAAAATGCACAAATTTGTATCAAGAATTTATTAAAAGAATGTTTACAAAATGGTTAGAAACACGTACAAAAATAAATATACATTTAATTTGTATGCATGAATTAAATGAACAAAAATATAAACGTATTCATTTGAGAATGTATTTAAGTAAACAATCTATACAATTATCTCCATGAGTTTTATTCTTAGATTCAAAAATTATTATTTAATTTAAACGTTTAATTTTACGCTTTAATTTAAATTGTAAAAGACATTTTTTATATTAAAAATGCAGATTTTCTAAACTTATTAATCATTATGTCATTTTTTTAATTTAATGTACAAATATCGCCTAGAAGATATTAAAAATAAATATCTTCTAGGCGAAATAAGGTAATATTGAAAACTAAATATATTCTATTAAACAAATATATTTCTCATGAATTTTAAAACAAATTTTAAAACATATATCATGTCGTCAGCATTCTTTCATAATATTGACTTTAAACATAATTTATACTGTTACAATATTTATGAATAAAGGAAAATAAAAAAAAGTATTTTGTGTACTTCCAAATTAAATTTTTGCTCCTATTAATCCTTGTGAAAATTGTTATAAAAATCATTATTATTTGTTAAATATAAATTAAATCTGAAATTAAAATAATTTTAACTTTATAAAAGTATTATTAATATAATAAATTAATTTCATATCAATTACGTAAAGACAAATTACAACATTAAAATTAATAATACAAATAATATTAATCAGCAATTCTTCATAATATTATTCCAAGCAAGAACAGTATGGGCTGTGATATTTTCAATCTACATAAGCGTTTACAATATTAATATATTATACATTGGAATATATTACATAAATTTATAATTACCAGCTTATTTATTGGTAAAGAAAATAGTCTCCAAAATCAAATTAAATAATTCATATTAATTTGAATTTGATAATATCATTATTTCTAACCAAAATTATTTTACTAATTAGTAAATTTATTTGATTAAATTGTGATTCACTTATAAATCATAATATTTGAAATAATAAGCATATCGAATTAAAATATATAGATATAAAGAAATTAACGCACATTTCAGCTGTACCTTTTTCATTATCAAAAATTAATTCAAATGCCCAAAATTACTGAATACTACAAACAATACTTATATACACAGAGCAATCTGATTAGTTATATTTCTTGCTTTTAAGGAAATTGTAAGCACAAAGTTATATTCTAAATATTTGATACTTTTAGTTTCAGTATATTTATTGTTAATATGCTTTAGAGAGGAATTTCATATTAAAGTCAGGTTCTTGATGTAATTTATTGAACTCTCAAGTTTAATGAATTCCTCGAATTTAATGAAATTTTGTAATTGAATTCTAACTACGCCTAAATAATTTTCATTCTTATAATGAACTCATTCAATTTAATATTCGATAGAATTTCTCATGATTTTCTCTAAATTCAAACCATTATGTGAATATTCTGAATAGAGATTTACTAATGCATATCTTTTGTACACGGTTGTTACGAATACATTTTGTTGAAACAGTGTAATCTTCCTCATTTGGAAGCAAACATTTCTTCCGGAATTTAAATTTTACTATGCATTTAAATTCTTATTTAATAGTTCTTATTTTGTACAATAAATCAAAACTAGGTATTTTCAAAATACTGAGTAGTGAATAAACGATCGTTGATAAAATATGTGTAACAGAATATTAATTTTTGTTTATTTAAACATAAAATAATTTAATAACTTAAAATTGTTTCCATTAAATTAGAATAAAATCTGTGTGAAATACAAGATTAAAGAGTCCTTGCTATGCAACAGCTCTATATTTGGTATTATATAGTTCATATGTATTTGTAAAAGTATTTCTCTGTCTGCATATCTATATATTTGTAATATATATATATATATATATTTATATATTTATATATATATATATATATATATATATATATATATATATATATATATATATATATATATATATATATATATATATATATAATATATATATATATATATATTTATATACATATATATATATATTATATATATATATATATACATATGTATATATATATATATATGTATATGTATATATATATATATACATATACATATATACATCTGTATATATATATATATATATATATATATATATATATATATATATATATATATATATATATATATATATATATATATATATATATATATAATAAATATACGAGAACAAACATGAAGGACATAAGACCTGTTCTCTGGGGAATAGAATTCCCAAGATATTCTGTATTCCAAATTTCTTGAAGTTGTAATTACTTTACTTCCAATTATAACATAAGTATATAATAGCCTGGTATTTACATTTCCTTCATTGAATATATTTTCTGTTAAATTTCTAAATTCAGAAACATATCTATAAATTATTTTAGCATTTGCAATGCATTAAGCATTTCAGCATAATTTGAGTTAACATTTTTAAATTGACACTCATAATCAAAAATGATACCAGGAGACATTTTGCCTACATTTCATAACGTCAAACATATGTAGCATAAAAGGAGATGTCTAAAACATGCTAAGAAAAAATTTCGCATTCACAGTAAAAATTCTTAAAAATACCATTTCTAAGTTAGAATTACTGAACTGTATTTTGTCAGAAAAGTGATATATTTTAGATTTAGAATTTCGAAAATCATCAGTTACCAGCTTTTAGAAATTTCTGGACTATAGTTTGTCAAACATGTGATACATTTTAGATTTAGTAATGCAAAGAACAGCAGTTACCAGCTTTATGAAATGTTTTAAAAAGTAACATTTTACAGTTAATTAAAAAATAATTTATTCACATTCCTATTTTCAGCTGTTTTGCTCGCCAAAAGATTCTTCTTTAAAAGAAGATCTGACTGTGTGTGTTAATATTTAATACTCAAAAACTCCACTCTTTTATGTAAGAGATATTTTGAAAATCTAAACTAAAAAAATCATCAAATATTTGAATTTGCTATTAAGTTTAAAACTGATAATAGTTTCCGAAACAAACAATCATAAATTAAGATCTCATCAAAATAAGAAAGTTGTATACTAAAATAGAATAAACGAAGTTTGATGGAGTTTAAATAGAACGAACATATGAATAAATGACCACTTCATACTTGAAATATATATATATATATATATATATATATATATATATATATATATATATATATATATATATATATATATATATATATATATATATATATATATATATATATATATATATATATATATATATATATATATATATATATATATATATATATATATATATATATATATATATATATATATATATATATATATATATATATATAATATTATATTATGAAACAAAACAATCAGAAAATCTTCAATACTAAGCAAATTAAAATTTATAATTCTTATTCCTTACTTCAAATATTTAAAATAGGGAATAATGTTGGTTATAAATCAAATTGTTGCTAAATAAATTTATTGACCCAGGAGCATATATTTTTCTTCAAATGATAATATTAGCTATGATAGGATATGATTTTTTGTGCCAAAGTACCAAAATATTCAGCTTCTATTTTAATCTAAAAAGCTAATAATCAGCTTCTATTTTATTCTAAAAAACGAATAATCAGCTTCTAAGTTATTCTGTCTCCGAATAGTACCTATTATCTACAAAATTTCTTCCATTAGAGTATATGCTATAAGCAAAACAAAATTTATAGCAGGATTCAAGTAACATTGCACAAAAATTTACAAAGCAATTTCTTATTTCAGAAAATTTTAATATTTGGATAGCGGTATAGTTATGTTTACAATGAATATGTGTACTTGTTTTCAATTTATACAATCTGTTATCATGTGAAATTTTCATTGAACTACTAATACTACTAAATATAATATACGTGGCATTTAAAATATTATTTTATCTTGAATAAATGTTTTATTTAATAAAACATTTAAATTAAAGTGAAACATAAAATAAAATGATCATTGTATTACTTTATTTAAAACTTTCTTAAATTAAAATTTTAGTAAAATATAATTTTAAATTTAAATTCTGTATTCAATTTAATAGCAATTGGTATCAACCCATTAAATAGTTACATATTAAAAAAATTACAGCATTATAAATGATTTCATAAATATCACAAATAACTAAACATTTATATCATCGACGTTTTTGAAAAACAGATTTAAATATAATCATCATGTTATGTAATTTAATAAATATGTGATTATAAAATACAGTTGAGCAAAATATACTTAAGCCATGTAAATTAAAATATTTTTTGCAAAATTTTGCAGTAATTTGCTATAAGTTATACACAATAATTTTGTTACAAGTACCATGATAATAATGCTTCATCAATTAAAAGATAATATAAACAATATCACATTACGGTTTTTTTAATTTTTTAAAATACCACCATTTTACAATTTTTTTTAAAAAACTGTAAAATCACGAAAAAATATTTAAATCAATATGATATGTCAATAGAAAGAAACAAGATATGTCTTAAAAACAATATTGCTAAAACGACAAAACATCAATATGTTTTTACAAAAGTTTCCTATCTTTTTAATGACAAATATTTCCTTCTACTTTCATATAAATTATTTGAGTTTCAAATTCTGAAACAGCAAACTGGCTTTCAAATGCTGATTTGAGCAAGGACTTGTCAATCTGAAATCGATACAACTCACGTAGAGGCGAACATAGTTTTCCTCGTTTATATTTCGAAAACTTGTTTCTAGCATTTAAAATGCATATCATATTTTATAGAATAAACTTTCCAATTGTTTGCCTAACGTTTTGAATAATAACAGTAAAACTTTTCATTCGCTGATAAAATCAATTGTGGAATTTTTTTAAATACTAACCATATATCTAAAACAATATCTAAAATATCATCATATATATTTCAGATATTTCTGCATGTATATATTTTATATACCAAATGAACATGTTTGTGACTAAAAGTGTTACATTTTAAAAACAGTCGTGAATTTACTGTCGGAAACTCATAAATAATAAAAACTAGTTGATTTTCAAATGGAAAAATAAAATGTATGAAAAATAAATCATCTTAAAAAATTTATATTGTATAGAAGTTTTTTAAGAAAAATTAAATAATTATTGTGAAAAATGAAGTGTTTAAAGAGATTCCTAGAAAGAATTGATTGTTTTAAACAAATTTGTGTTAATTTTGAACCGAGTCTTTGTTAAATTTTAACTAAATTTGAATACATTAAATATTTAATTTGTCATTAAAATCTTTCACATAATTTAAGGACTGCAGCGAATAATTAATGTACTCACAAGTTTTTGAGTACATGTACTAATATTAATATATTTTATATTATTTATTTAATAAATGTAAAATGAATATGAATTCGTGTTAAGGAACTTATCAGTTATTGCTATTGGATTATGGTCGATGTCAAGCTTTTGCAAGAAGTTCGCTTATACATACCATACAATAGTTATCGAATTTCATACTGACGGATGAAGCATATTTTTTATTGAATGGGGAATACAATACTCAGATGATCCTTTCTTGTCTGCATTAAACTCTTGTGTGACTTTTCAATGTGATTTCTCTTTTTAATCATTATCATAAAACAATGTGCCAGTTTGGAAAATCAGTTTCGACACTTCAGAGTAGTATTTTACGCATTTAACACAACAAATTATGGATGAAATAAAGCAAAAATTTTTATTATTTGCCTTTACTTTCAACAAGATGATATCCCTTTCACATGATCATTTCCCATCGCAATATTTCTTTTTGAAAATCTTTACTGAAAACAGTGTGACAAGCAAACATTCTACAATCGCTTGACTCTAAAGATTACCAACGATGAATCTGGCTGATATTTGGCTGTGGTATTGTCTTACATCTCGTGTGTACCTTAACTTTTAAAATAATTTAATGGAGTTTAAGAATCCCATTCTATGACTCGATGATGCTGATTTACTACACACAATAGCAATATGCATTATATTTTCTCATTATAGCATTCTATCCATCTTATTGAATACACTTTAAAAATATATACTACATTATTTCCATTTTATTCCGCATTTGTGTTTACTTAATATGCGAAAACTGTCTTAATTTCATCTATAAATACTATAGATTTTTCATTTTATATGCATATATGAAGAGAAGGAGAATTTCTAACTTATAAAACTATACAAAAAACACTGCATAAAATGAACAGTTTTAAAGATACATGTTTTTTTCAAGGGCAATATTTTCATATTTTCTCAAACAAATCATTGACAAAAATTAAGTCAGTTTCCCACCACAAAGAAGTTTTTGGTATCTTCTATTAATTAAAAATGGTTACCAAAATTTTGAATTTAAAAGCGTTCTTTGCTTTTAAGTTTATAATAGTTTTTCCTTAAAAAATCACCTGTAAATCATAATTTTGAATTCAAGAAGTGCAAACAATAATGTTATAATGTTATGGAGAAATTTTATAAAGGGATTAATTATATATATATATATATATATATATATATATATATATATATATATATATATATATATATATATATATATATATATATATATATATATATATATATATATATATATATATATATATATACATACATACATATATGTATATATATAAATTTGTATATGTTAGACCACTCATAAGAACATTTCCGGCAAAGCAGTTAGTTTAGTTATTATTCTGACAATAGTAGATTATCAAAATTTTAATAATTTTAAGCAATGGAATAGTTGATATTTAATGAGAATTCTTGTGACAGGCTTAAAATACACCCACCCATTGTGGTACATTCCATTTTTGAAGCATCGTTATAATTCAGCTTGCCAGCTGGAATATCGTTACTATGTTATTTTGGAGTCAGAGAGACTTCTTTCTGTACTGTTACTGTCTCTTTTGAATAATGATTTAAGCAACATCTTCACCTTCTAATGCCTTCATTAAACTGTCAATAACCAGAAATACAATATCTATTCCAGGTTCAACAACATGAAGTGCGAGATCCATAGGCAAGTAACGTTTTTTTATTATTCTAATGTCCATAAACGAAATACTGAATACACTAGTATTCAGTGGATGGAAATTAGAATATAAAAAAAAACATTACTTGCCTATGGATCCTGCACTTCAAATGTAACTGCTGAATCTAATTGAATCTACAAAACAATGATGAATTGCGTAATTGGTGAGTTATAGGGGTTAAAACTAGAAGACACGAAACTTACAAGTGAAAGATACACAAGTATGATAACATATATCTATATATTCCGATGGAATTGGATGCTTTCAATAGGACAATACGGTGTTTCACAAATTGATATTTTTTACCGAATGCCTGCAGGATTAATTTTATGATTTTAATTACTTCAATTGATAAATAATATAAATCCAGGCATGGAAAATTATTTAACTAGTGTAAAATATTTTGCAAAATCTAATCATTGCGCTATTTTGCTTAACTTGTATTTTTTCTTTCATAGTACCTTGTAATAGCTTACCTAGCAAGAATTTTAATTTAAGAATACTCCAAATAAAAATTGAGATGAACAAAGACTTTTGATTTCTGAACATTCACTTAAAATAATGCAGAAATATTTTATGGGGATCAAATTAAAAATTACTCTATTTCAAGGAAAATTTGCCTCAAACAGAGGAATTGCTCTATTCAAAACATCCCTCAAAATGTTTCTTTCTTCAACTTCGTAACTTACATTGCAATTTTTTTAAATCTTTTTACATGACTTAGTACATACACAAAAATTTATTTTTGCAGTAGAATGTCTTAGCTACTTTTGTTCAGTTTAAAGTAAAATAAAATTAGAAAAAAAGTTTTGAAGATGTATTTATATTTACACAGTGGCAATGATTTGATAAAATTGAATTAAATAAATTTATCTAAAATGTAATTTAAATGTATATCATAATATTTCCAAATATATTTTAATTTTTAAATATTTAATAAAAATATATAAACTATTTTTCTTTCGAAATCAATGCCTAGCATATTTTGTTACATTCAACGATTATAAAATAATTTTTGCATTCAATTATGCGTAAAAAATATTTTTTGCTAGTGAAATCATTTGTTGACTGTTTTGCCAGGCTTAATTTTAAAGAAAATAATTATGTCCTTTATCATAACTTCTAAAATTTCCGAATACTCATAAAATTAATACCAAAGTGAACAATTCAGAACTATGAGAAGATGTGGAATATTTTTTGTTAGATGCAAAAAATATTTTAATAATACAAAGTGTAAAAATTGTCGACAAAATTATATTAATTCATATTGGAATATCTAAATACTTGTGATTAGAGCAAATCATACAATTTGCTGTAAAATTCTGCCTTAAAGTTTCGATTGTTCCAATAAACTGTAGAAATTTAGTTACATTGCAATTATTAAAATTATTAAAAGTATTCATAAAATATTATTTAAAATAAAAATTTATTGATACACATGTAAGTATGTAGACATACAAGCACATACACACTCACATATATGTGATATGTGTGTGTGTGTGCTTGTATGTATATAAATATGCACATAAAAATTACATACATATGATTTGCTATTAAATGAATTTCTCTCAAAATTTTAAACAAGAATCCTTGTATTAAGATAAAAACGTAAATCAATAATCAATAATTAACTCATTACAAAATAATTAGGTTTAAATTTTAAAAAAATACGTAAAAGTTACAGTAATCAAATATTCAATTTAATTTAGAACTCTTGATCAAATAATATGCTATATGCATAATTTAATGGCATATTTATAAATTATTAAAAAATTAGTATTGTACAAGAAGGGAAATAAATGGAGTATCTTAATTTATTATTAGTTGCAGAACTTAATTTTATTAATAAAAAACATCATCTATTATTTGTCTTTGTATAATTTTCTATCATTTTATATAGAGAGTAAGGGAAATAAATGGAATTGTGTTTTTAGTAATGTAATTATAAAATATTATGATAATTGATTTACTTTAAATGAAACTGCTTAAATAAATGTGATTTATTTGTAAAGTATATATTTAAATAATAGCTAAGTTATATAAAATATAAATACAGTTTTGAAATTATATTTATCATAGTAAAAATATGTGCGAGTTATCAGGAAAGAATAATTATATATGAAGTATAATACTCTCTCTATTCTTAACATTCTGTGATATTTTCTTTATTTATCAAAATTTTTTTGTGTATACTTTATTCTTTCGATTATTTAGTGTTCAATATCTAGGATAAACGTAACTATATTCTAACTTAGAAAAACATGTAATGTTTCCAGTTTGTAAGCATCAAACGAAAGTGAAAGTTTCATACAAAATGTTATTGCTTTTGACAGGGATAGAGGGATTGTCAGAAAGAAATTTACTTAAGAATCCATGTTTTTTTCCTAATAGAATGTAAAAATCCTCTCTGAATCAAGAAGTTTCAAAGCGTATGATGAAAACGTTCGTATACTTTGAAAGGAACCTTAAGCGTGTTCATGTATTATGTAGTAGTTTAAGTGAAATACCATTGTCAGAATTTTCAATATATTTCCTTCAAAATTTTTTTTTCGATTTCACTATGAAAGAAAGAGAAGAAGACATACGATTTCTTGATATATGAAATAAAAAAATGTACCGAGTGTGAATTTTTCAATACATTCCAGTGCAATGCTGTTATTATAAATTATGACATTTTTCTGCTAATATATTTTTGAAACATAAAGTAAACTGTATTTACTCGCCAGGCCTCTTATATTTAATATAATTTTTATAGTAATTATAAGCAATAACATATATAAAACATATTATATACTTCATTTCTAAATGAAATATATTATAGTAGTTGTATATTTTATTTGGAAATGAAGTATGGAATTAAAGACACGATGTATTAAGACATTAAGACTATATGTATGTATGTGTACATATATATACAATATACATATAATGTATATGTATATATAATTAGCTGTATTCATATTATCATTATTAGAAACTATGCTTAAAGTATTTAATTTTCATATTTTTGATTTTTCTAATTAAGTAATAGTAAAATGAAAATTAAATTAGTTATTTTTAAGTTACTTGTTAGCAAGTACACTGAACCACTAATTCGTCTAGTCTGCCTCTCTTGCAAAAAAGAAGTTGGATAGTTAAAACAAAAAGAAACAATCCAAGATGTTATAACAAATATCTAGTATGCAGAAGGAAAAAAAAGCTTAACATGTCGAAGTACACTTTCCTTCTCTCTCAACGCACCCAATAGAACTAGTAAGTCTCTTCTATAAGAATTTCTTTCTATCAAAGTATACATAACCTAAATAGTTGTTAGATAAATCTAAGCAAAATGTATGGATAGTTTTTCATTTCTATTTTATTTAAATCTGTTTTTGTAAAACTGTAAACTTTCACTTAGTCCAAATTTATTTGTACTAAATACTAGATTAATTTAATAAGAAATTATGTATAGATTTATGAGGAGTAATGTATAATATTTTGGCAATGCATCAAGGTAATAGTGTAGTATTACAATATTCTTTAATTGTTATAATGAATAATTGGTATAATGGTGTAAGTGATGTGTTTATTTAGTTGATTAAAGTACAATTGATATTTTATTTAGAGTGAACAAAATTCATAGGTAGTTCTATCAACTTTCTTCATGGTAATAAAGAAGCTACTGTGGAATATTGGTAGAAATTTTGAAGGATCTTCTCAGAAAATTCTTTGAATATTCTTCAAAATCTTACAAATAATTGCAAACTTAAAATATGTATATAAATGTGTTAAAAATACATAATTAACTTAATTTGCTGTGGTGCAAGAATTGAAGAAATCGACTCTTTCAATGTAAAAATTGAAATTTTTTCTTTAAATGGTGCCCCCAATATAGGTCAAATAAGAATGACAAATATTGTAAAGAATTGAGAGACTAATAATTCTCGTTAAAATCGAAACAAGGATTCAAAACGTAATATCTTTCTTCTTTTTAACCAGTGGAGAGATAAAATAAACGTGGATGGCATAGTAGTATTTATTAGAAAAATTATTTCGACTGTTAAGAAGATTGTTATAACTCTCTTTCGGAGGAAAAGAGGGATTTGTAAAACTTTTGAAACTACGAACTCTTAAGAGAAATATATTAAAATCTTTCCAATTATTATACTTATTAGAGTTAATCCCAACTTCAGGAAGAAGTTGCATCAGAAGCATAATAATTTTAATACAAATTGAGATGACTGAAAGTCATAAGTTTAAAAATTATCATCTTCCAATTTCCTGCAAGGATCTCTTCGGGTCATGAAACAAAACCGGTAAATACTCAATTTTGTGAATTTGCAAGCAAATATTTTGCCTTAATATAGGAAATTCATCAACCAAACAAGCTTAAATTACAATATTTTGAGTTATTTACATCCTTTAATTATCAATTAATTATTTCAAACTTATTCATTTTATTATGTTTTATCCATTTGATTAATTTTTTTGAGTTTGTGCTTATAATTTCAAATACTGAGAATGTGTAGTCATGTTGAAACTCCAAGGTAAAGATGATTTCTGATGGAGGATAGCATTAGTTGAAACTAAAGAAAAATTAAAAATTTTACATGAAAAGGAAAATACCAGATTAGATAATTGCATGGTGTGCTTTTTTAGATGGATTACAAATATTTTTTACTAGTTCTTCATTCAGGGACAAATTACTTGTACTCATTAACAACATAAAAAATTTGATATTGAATAATAACGATGTATGTCTTTCACATACATATTTTGCATATTTTGATACTATTAATGTATTTAATATATATATACTATATATATATATATATATTATGTATAATTTTCCTTAAAAATTAAAGGTTATAAACATTATTTTTTTATTATATGATATACATAAGCAACTCAAAATTTTTTATTAGTCATTTTTTCAGTAATTTTAAACCCGTATTAATAGAAAACTCTTGAATATAAAATTCTTTTAACATGTTTGCAAAAGCCATATTAGTTATCCATTATTAAAAAAGTATTGTTTTATATAAAGAAAAAACAACCTTATATTTGATCTCAGACATTAAACATTTCAGAAGCGATCATGTGAGAATATATGAAGTTTTCAACTTGAGAAAAATCCCTAGAAAAAATTCTTCATGTTCAAGAAGGGTATAGTTTCAAATAAGAGAATAAAAGTAAAAAGTATTATATAAATATATAACATCTTTTTACTTTTATTATATTAGTTTAGACATAATTTTTCTGTTTAATATATATATATATATATATATATATATATATATATATATATATATATATATATATATATATATATATATATATATATATATATATATATATATATATATATATATAATATATATATATATTAAAGTTTAGTAATGAATTATGAATTACAATTTCATAACTTCTTGTGACAAAAATGGTATTTTGATAGTTAAATTGATTTAGGGCATATCTATTTAAAGAAAAATAAATAAATAAAATTTTCATTTCATACTAATTGTCAGTTGTTTGTATTATTTCAAACAATAAAATTTTTTCATTTAAATTATCTATTTTTGTCCATAAACTACATATGCATTTTGTAATGTAAATTAAACGAGTAAATTTAAAAATCAAGTTCTATTTTTAAATTTATCACTTATAAAACTAAATATTTTTACTTTT
The DNA here is from genome assembly GCA_037975125.1 of Latrodectus hesperus. Taxonomy (NCBI): domain Eukaryota; kingdom Metazoa; phylum Arthropoda; class Arachnida; order Araneae; family Theridiidae; genus Latrodectus; species Latrodectus hesperus. The sequence goes on from CM075861.1 coordinate 52,658,438, forward strand.
AAACATACAAATTACACTAGGCAATTCATTGAAAATCATTCGTACCTTGTTATATCTAATAGAATGTATAAAATTGTTTGCAAATTTATAAGATATGATACTTAATAAAATTCACAAAGTTAGGTATTAAAATTCATATAAATTACACATAATAAATAAATACTAATGTGCATAAGAATTAAATACATTTTATAGTATATAAATTTATAGGATGATAATACATTATGCTGAACTAAACCTTTAAAAAATATGGTAACTAAGTATAATAAATATTACGTTATAAACAAAATACATCATTCATTTCAAATTATAATAAAATTATTTGGAATAAATAAATGATATATATAGAAATATGTTTATAATAATTATAAAAATCTTGAATTAAAAGTAACAGAATTTAGATTATTTAAGTTTTAGTTTTAAATATATCTTGTATTGAAAAAATAATATTTTTTCGCCTGATTCTGATATTTAATATCTATCTCTTTTGCATCTGAATGCGGCGTATTGGAGCTGTAATTCTAACTCATCAAGTTTAAAATAGCATTCTTAAAATATAAGTAAGTTATTTTATAACAAAGACTTTTTTTTTATTCTTATAACCCTATGTGACTGCAATAAATATGTTCCAAACTTTTCACTGAGAAAAATGTTCTAGAGAACCATTTCTAAACAGTACATAAAATAATCTTGAGAAATATTGTTTGAATCCTTATAAATTTGGAAAATGCTTAAATCCTTATAAATTTAATTAAGTGATTATGATATTCTTTAATTTTGTAAATTTTTTTGTCTAATATAATTCTTTATTTTGATAGATTTTTAATAATATGCCATCTTTTAAAAGATTTAATTAGACCTATTAAAATATTTAATACAAATATTTTATAAAGTGTAATTTATTCTTATGTAACCCCCAAAATAAATCGTACATTTTGAGGGTAAAACTTAATTTTTTGTGTCTTCGTACAGAAAGCAATATTTTTTATGAGAAATATACTTTTATTTATTTAATAGTTCATTTAATTTTTTAATGAAACATAAATGAATATATTAATTATATCTTTTATATGCAGTATCATTACATTTTTTTAATTTTTAGGAATTTTTATTATTTAATATTTATTAATAATAACCTTATACTTTGACTCTTAATACTTGTATAATACAATAATGTAAGTGAAGTTTTCAAAATGAAGTACATAGTTAAATATTCAAAGAAATATGATAGGTCTTAAAATTATACAATTCATTTTTATATTAATTTGCATATAAAAAATCTATTTTAATTGTAGGAACTTTTTTCCTATTTTTAATTTAAAATATATCTTTATTAAGGTATATATATTTAAAATAACTTTTTTTGCCATAATCATTGTAATGATGAAAAGTACTTGAACACTGGAAGTACACTCAAAGATCAAAAGTTGATAATTCATGCAATACCACTTTTAAGTAATTCGTGTAAGATAGTAATTCGTCATTTGCTGTTTCTACATGCACAATTAAATGCTTAGGATTTTTCTAAAAGTTTTACCATGTCCTTTAATACTGACCGTTAAATATCTAAAGTTATCTTGAAATGTGCTATTTGCAAGTAGTTCATATATATAAGGCTTTATCCTAATTATTTGAACATATTTCAATATCCTAGCAGTTATATTTCAAATTATTCTCTCAAAAATTTGTTAAATTTTAAATATATATTAAACTTTAATATTATAGCAACTAAGTTGTCATACAATACTTATATTTAAATTTAAATAGAAAAAGTCGACATATCTGTCACTTTGATCTTGCATTAAAAGAAATCCTTGGAAATAAGTTATTATGATATCAAAGAGGAAAAGTTATTAAAAAGTGAATAACGTTATGTAATATTTAATTTACGTAACGTTCTTACTATTTACTTATATTCTAAATATTAATTAATATTTAGTATACACAAAGGAATCATTCGCAGTAATTAGTAAATATTCTAATTTACATCCTAAAATAATCAACAGTTTCATTAACATTCTTAAATAATCATAGAATAATGACTGAGAAACGTAATTGGAAAGCATTTTCCAGTTGATTTTCTCGTATTTTTAAAACCGAGGAATTAAATGTAAAGTGAAACTATTTCAATGAAAATTTTACCTGTGGTATGTTTAATCTCTTCTTTTTGATTTAATAAAATGCTTTTAGCAAATTTACTGTCATCGTTAAAATGCTTGAATGTCCTCCACGGTCATACTCCATATTTTGATCATTGGAAATATACCATCATTAAATTAACCCTCGTCATTATAGTTCTTCAACATTTATTGGATGTTTATAACGATTCATAAGATCAGACCGAGATTTAAATAATCCTTATTTAAATGCTTCAGTCAATATTTTTGAAAACGTGACTGAATTTCAAATTCATTTTCCTTCATGTATTTCTGTTTCATTTACTTTAAACATTACGTCAAATATTTTCTCATAAACATTAAATATTTGTGTTGACCTTAAAACTATATTAAATACTTAACGAATATAAGTGGAAGAAAAACATTTAAATGTGAAGATAAGGAGACAAATGATATTTTCTCCTAAATACCCCAGAATTTAAATATTACTCTAAAACCAAGTTGAAATAAGACTTCTTAAGTAACTGTATGTATTTTTCGATAAGACAAATATTTAATTTGATATTTTTCAATCAGATAGTACTGAAAGGTACTAACATTTAATATAATTATATTATTGATTATTATATGAATGCAATTATTTTTCATAATTGTTCGTGAATATAGAAATGTTAGCAATTTAAATATACATTTATAGAGTACAATCATTTAAACAGTCATAGAAAATAATCTGCAAATATCCCTATAATGCAATAACATCTGATTATTTCTCATACTTAAGCAATGTCTCCTGTCATTTTATTTGAGAGTAATAACAGCTAAATTACCTGAACTGAATTATTATTAGCTTAATTGAGCACATATGATAATTAATTAATTAAGTTTATACAATAATGTTTCATAACATTTGCTATCAAATATAATGCAAATATGAAGGAAGTCTTCGAGAATTAATTGAGAATCACACAATATAATAGTTCTGTGATACAGTTTGAAATTTGCATAATTACACAATATAAAATGAAATATGAATAAAAAGGAGTAGTATGTAAAAACATCTTATAATATGATAAAAAACAATTTCAAAGTAAATCATTTTTACTTTAATGATTACGATATTATAAAAGTAATTTAGTCCCCAATTTCTCACATGCAAAATTTTAATATTAATGTTACCAAAATATTTATTCTGATTAATTTTTAAGAGGCATTAAAATAAATTATAATAGTTAAACATTTCCAGGTTTTAATGAATGGCAATTTTGTAGAAAGAATTTGTATTTCTTATTACAACTAATATGATGGTGTTTTAGAAAATATATATCAAAAGTATAATTTAAGCAAATAAACTTTTTATTTTTTTATATATAATTTTGTTTTTAAATTATCTTGATGGCTTCCTGAAAAAATATTTAAGCGTTTTTATAACCTTCCTTTTAATTCAATTACTGACGTAAATTCGTATTTTTTTTACAAAGCGTTTAAAGAGGAAAACGAAATATAGCTCTTAATCTAACATCATACGAAATAGCTTTTTCACTTACATCACATTAAGATATTCTCTACAGTTTACTGATTAACCTTAAAAAGGTACATAAACTTGGGTATAAAAGGACATTTACATTTAATGGAAATTGAATTTTTGCCTCTTTTATGTTTCTAAATTGCATGTTCTCTTCCATGGATAAGCATGGGAGTATATTTTAATCTGCGATAAGTTTTTCATTTATTTCTTTTAAATCTCTGAAATACTTTTCCTTCATTCATAAATCAGAATTAAACAGTATATGGTTTGTTTTATTAATAATATAATTTTTCACAAGACAGAACTAATTTTTCTTAGTACATTTTATTATACTTTTTATATGAGAACTAAGTACAGTAATTCACATATAGTTACAGGAAATTTCAAACTTAATTTTCGCTTATTTCAACTTGGGGAAAATAATTTCTTTTGTGGTATAGTTTAATGTTGTGTCACAGAACTTCATAAAGACTTCAAAAGTTAGTAATAATTAGAATATGTTAATGCAGTTTGTAGTAACCTGATTCGTTCAAAAGAAAAATTTTTTTGGTAGAGATATCATTTTTGTTAAAATTTTTGTCAACTTTGCAAATTTAAATTACACAATTCCTTTTAAACTTGTATTTATTAGCATTTAGGCATATGCTTACAAGCATATTTCATCAATAATTGTTTTAAGTGTCCTATAGCACATAAATTTACACTTTGCAGCCTAGTTAGAATAACGTTAACAACAAGATATGGGATATCGGGATGTACGACAGAAATTTTGTGGTGAATATATTTCTTCAAATGCACAAAAGAAGATGTGACCATGTATACAATGCTCGGGATAGTACTTTTAACACTATAGTAAAAAATCCCACTGGTATCTGGTCCGGTGAGACAAGAAGCCTTTCAATTTTACAATTACGGCTGATTAATCATTTTTAACAAAATGTGCTCATCTTAATTACTTTACGCAAGACACAATATGGAGTGGTGTTCCGTTTTGCGTGAATATTTTTGTGTGAAGAACATAACATTGCAATAAGTCCGGTATCATTTTTGCCTGCATCATTTTTCAGTAACAGTCTTCCAACCTGTTTTTCTTCTTTTGTAAGTGCATTTTCCCGTTTGCTTTTGCAAAGGACTCTTCAAAGAAAAGAAGAAGTCACTTTTGTGGACTCAATGAAGCCACACCAAACAGTTACAAGTAGGAAATGAAGGGGCCCTTCAGTGAAGAAATGCTGGTTCCCCTTTTCCCAGATAAGGATATTGACTGATCCGTGCAGTGAAAAGTGAAATTCATCAAACCAGAAGATCTTGCACAGCCTACTGCTTTACCTCATTCGTACTGATACTGTTCCCTCAGTGAATTCATTTGGGAAGCGAAAAATGAAGACTGATAAACATGCTGCATCGCTGAGAGGGCGATCACAGAAATTTATCATTAATGTACTAGGAGAACAGTCCATCACAACATTCATTGGATCTTTATCTTTCTTCATTCTTCTTGATGAAGGAAACCTTGCTAGTGCATCTTATGACGATTCGTGGCTATGGTAAAAAAATTTTCACCAGCAATGTTTTATTCATTTACTACAACCCCACAGAACGAAACTCGCCAGAAGCAAGAGTCGTGAGATATGAGTTGACAATGGTAAGCCTTGTATTTTATAGTATTCTTATTTACATATTGACTGTTATTTCAATGTTTAAGATAACCTCTATTAACAAGAATTTTAACAATTTTTTCTTACCAAAGAAGTCTCTCTCAGCTTAGAGCTCCCCATATTTACATATTTCAATTCCTTCAAATTTTATGGATTTTAAAAATACTTACGACCTCTAATCGAACACACTGTATTTCATAGTACAATAATCAAGACAATAATTTATTAAATTAAATTTGTGAGTAAAATTAAAGAGTAATATATTTTACGTGGTTAAAAAAATAATTTTCAATTTTCAGTGCATGTAACATAATAGATAAGATATATATGAACATATTTTAAATATTAATAAAATATAGAAACACATTTTTAAGATCTCGCATGTGCTTTAATGCATTTATACTAAAAAAATTATTCTTATAAAAAATACCTTCTGAATGAAAGAAACATGTATTATGCAAAATAATAATGAAAAAGAAAAAGTGTATATTTTTTGAAAAAAAAAATGTCCATTTTTTTATAATTTAGTATGTTTTCTCGGCATTTATAAAACTTATATAATAAGTTTATATACAAAAATATAATAAGTTTTAAATTTATTTCCATAAACGTTTCATCATTTTTTATTTATTTGATTATTTTTATAATAATTTTAAGCCAGTTTACTATTGTTATTATTGAATGTCACTGATTATCATCGAAAATTTATCTATTTCATTTTGGGCATTTGAAGGTAAATTAATAGATTTGATTCGTTCGGAATGATTGCACTACCATTAAAGAGTAATCAAGTTCTTCAAATTTTATTTGAAAAGTAATTTTTCTCATAATTTTAATTATACCTTGTAAAATACTTGTTTAAAACATCTTTATTATGCATTAATTACGAATTTTATTCTAGGAAAGCATTTATAATAGTAACATTTTTATTTTCACTTTATAAAATTATAAGAATATTTCTTCTTGAGCATTTAGCTCTTCATCTTACCACAACAGAAAAAGCAGTAAAAATAGCCTTGGAGAGAAACGAAGGCAATACATTTACAGTTTCTGGTAAACACTAAAAACTTTGTCTCCTTAAAAGACTTGCTTATCATAATTCTTGTTAAAAAAGAAAATTCGTTCGAGATTAAGGAAAAAATTCAATATTGTTCATTCTGAAACATTTTATCTACATTGAGAATATAATATTTCAATGCAGATTACGTGTGAGTGTGTGAACAATGTTTAATTTTGTTAAATTAATTAAATGAACATTTTTTTGTTTATGTCACTTGATATTTTCATATAGTTTTTTAAATTATATGGGCTTTCAATGGTTATTTTCAATGAAAAATCTATTCTATGAATATAAAACAATGAACAAAATATTCAGATATTTTCACACAATTAATAAGATATCAAAACAAATTCTTAAGTTTATTTTGTAAACTAGTTGTCATATATCATGCTTATAGATAGAAAATATGTAAAAAAAAGGAACTTTATTCTAAAGTGTTAATTCAGGTCAGTAAAATTTCAATATTGAAGAAAACTTTAGCTATGTGAATTTCTATTATTAATTGACATTGTCAACTAATTATTATTATATTTTTTATCGTTTTTCGTTTTCTTAAATATATATATATATATATATATATATATATATATATATATATATATATATATATATATATATATATATATATATATATATATATATATATATATATATATATGTATGTATGTATGTATATATATATATAGCTCAGGAGCTAAAAATCGACCATAAAACAGTTTTAAGCTATTTACACAAAGCTGGATTCAAAAACAAGCTTGATGATTGGGTGCCACACCAATTAACAGCAAAAACAAGATTGATTAAATTTCCATCTGCGAAGTCTTGGTCAAATGGAATGAGATAGACCCATTTTTTAACCGGATGATGATTGGAGAGGAGAGAAATGGATCACATACGATAACCCTCTGCGAAAACGATAGAGGTCAAAGAGCGGTGAAGCACATCAAACTGTGGTCAAACTAGGACTAATGGCCCGGAAAGTTCTGCTGTGCATCTGGTGGGACTGGAAAGGGGATAATTTATAATTAGTTGCTTTCATATAGCCAAACACTAAATTCTGATCTCTACTGTCAACAACTGAACCGTTTGAAGATAGCGATTGACCAGAATTGGCCAATAGGGGAGGTGTCGTGTTCCAACAGGACAACGCTAGGCCACACAAGTTTACAGTGACTCGCCAGAAACATCGGGAGCTTGGTTGGGACGTTTTAATGCACCCACCATACACTCCGGACTTGGGACCAAACAATTACCATATTTTTCTTGCATTGCAAAATTTCCTTAGTGATTAAAAATTGGCATCTTGGGAAGATTGTGAAAATCGACTTCTAAAGTTTTTTGCAAATAGAGACCAAGATTTCTATGAGAGAGTTATTATGAAGTTACCTTTAAAATGGCAACAAATCATACAACAAACCGGTGCATATTTGACCTAAATCGGATAATTCGAAGCATGTTAAATAAAGTTTTGAAATTCATTTATAAATAATGGATTTCCTTTTCCCCAACCTATGTATATACATAGATATTAATTAATAGATACAAGAAGTTATCAAAATAATAGAAGCACATTATTCTAAAGAATTATTTATTCGCTTCATTAGTGTGAGATAGGACTACCTTTTACATTTATTACAATGTGAATTTGCCTTGGAATTGATACATACATGCGCCAAATAATATTTAGACAAATAGTTTACTATTGTTCATGGGAGTATTGTTAAAGTTTAAGGAAATGTGACGGTGGGTGATATTGATTCCTTATTTTACGCTTTAAAATAGACCACAGCGATTGAATTATATTTTGGTCGGGAGACTACCTAGACCAAGGCAAATGTATAACTTCGTCTTTGTTTTCACCAAACCATGATTTGCAAATCATGCTAGATCCATCTAGAGTTCCAGTTTCCTTCAGGAAGCAAAGATTCTGCCATATAATGGTCTTTTTGAGCTAAGCTTTCTCAAAACCATGACATGGCTGTCCATTAGCATGACAGATACACCTTCATTATTGACAGTTAGAAGGTGACTTTGTACAATTGTGCAGTGTCTTATAAACGTGCATTCCTCCTGTTCTAGGAAATGTGTAGTTGTTACACCAGCTTACTTCTGTGTACCAAATACAGAGTTAGTTACTTCAAATTTCTTCATAATTTAAAAGCATGTACAAAGCAAGGGAATACCCCTATACTTGACCTTCTACCCCCAGAAGTAATATTTTATTTGAATTACATTGTGATCATGACCTATTTAACCTTTGCATAAGTCAGATTTCAAACTCATTACCTTCTGAAAGGCGATCCATCAACTTATATTACTCTTTTTACTTTTTAATAAACCAGGATTTGTGAGTATGACATCACTATAGAAGATTTTTGACATTAACATCTGAGTCAAATGAACGTGACTCATCTGAAAATATGATCCTATGCCTCTCCGTCGTCCAAATTCTCAAATCCGTCACAATTCCAGGCCATTGACTCCACATCAATGTTGTGGAGTCAATAGCAGTTTTCTAAAGGGACGCCATGAGCTAGGGCAACAAGCAGCCAGTCGATTGTTCTGTACTATATGGCAGCACCCAGATTGTTTTGTTCCAATCATCTTCGTCACAATAGGTACACTGTGGATACTTTGTGTCAGTCAGTTACGATTTTCCACCAACCGGCACTTCTAAATCCGATCATCGTGCCTCTCGTAAATTCGTCTGTCTGCTGGAACTGACCCTGTCGACAATGGTCTGACATTCTCTGCAATCACATGCATCTTTCACGAAAAGAACAAATTATCAGCGATTATTTTACTAGCAGCAATAATGGTGCGAATATTTCCCACTCTATCTTAATCTACGTGGGCTGGAAAGCTGCACATTTCGCATCATTTGTATAAATGGGTAAGGTGCGTCTACCTTGAAATATGCATAATTTTCTAGTAACTCCTTCTTGTTGCATTTCGAGTGTCAGGCAATAAAAATACCTTCCGATAATGAGAAAGAACTAATTAAACTGATTAACTAAAATATCTTTTTAATAAAAAAGAATTAGGAATTTAAATGATTGAATATAATAGAAATAAAATCACTTTCTTTAACATGTTCCTTAAAGTATTGTAAATGCTTAGTTTCAGTAGTTTAAGTGTAATAACCTTCGATCTTCAAGGGAATCATTTTTAATAATGTACTGTAACCATAAGTTGAGGTTTGAGAAACTACAAATGTTATTGAAATAACTCAGATACAATACTTAAAAATGTTTCACATTATTAATACACATTAAAGATGAAATATTAATGGGATATATAAAGAATTAATTCTCAGAAAACTTATCTATAATCACCATTCCTACATCATAAAATACATTTGAGAAAAAAATCGAGTGCAATAAATACATTTTTTATTTTCTATAAACTATATTAAATTTTATAATAGAGTAATCTGATCGTAAAACTATTTTAAGGACTTTCCTTAGTTCAGTAATATATATAAATTAATTGTTAAGCTAATTAATATTAATTTTAAATTCAGGTTCTTATAGAGAATTCAAACATTAATAAATTTTTGATTAATAATTAATAATAAATATTCTATTTATAAAAATAGAGTCTTGATGCGTTTTGTTAAATAAAGATCTTAATTAATTAAATATTATATAAAGTGAGTAACTGCATTGAAATTTAAAATATTTTATTTAGATATAGTTTTTTCAAAAGAAATATAACACATTACAAAAGTTATAAGAAGTATAAATTATATTGAAATATCATGTTTAACTATTCAATTAAAATGTAACAATTTTTGAAATGAAAGTTATATAGCTTAACTATTTTATTTACAATTATATTAAGATATAATAATTTTCGTTATGATTAATAAATTTCGCAATGAATTAGATTTCTACAAAAAATAATGAGAACATATTTTTTCTAAAGTATATTTGGAAAACTAGAGTGGGCAAATCTGAGAAACGATTTCAATACCTATGTATTTTAAATTTCACTATTTATTGTTATAAATAGTGAAATTTATTATATTTTAACAACCTTCCTTTAAGAATATTCAGTAAATTACGCTTTTAACTAACAAATTTATTTCTTCTATTTCTTGAGTAAATATTTAGATGGAGTTAATTAAAAATTTTAAGTTTATCACTTAATCACTTAGGATACTTACTTAATTAGGATACTGAATTAAGGAATTAATTAGGATACTTATAATATCATTGTGATACTAAATGTATAAAATTTATATTAACAAAGTAAATTAACATACCTACCTTCTAGATATTTTACAATATAATTAAAAACATTAATATAAGAGACATCTGAACTATTATTACGGACTAGTTAACAGTTACCATGTTGGAGAACATTATTTATCATCATGCATCACATTATTCAAAATATCGATAATGTGATGAAGTTATTATAAATAATTCTTATTCAATTTAGTTTAATACTCCTGCCTAAAATAAAAAATAACATTCAAATAAATAAATAAAATAATGGTGAAAAATTTGAATAAATCACTATTTTTGAAATATCATAAGAAGAAAACAAAATATATTTCTATCGTAATGTACCTACAAGGCATCGAAATTGTTAGTATTTTATAAAATTGAAAAATTTTTGTTTTTAAATATACACGATTTAGTTTTCATCGAATACATTTGTACTCATAATACATATTTTTAATTAATTTCCCCAAGTTGTATTTTTCTGAAATTAAGTTATCATTAAAATCATTTCCTTCACATTTTTCCTTTGCAACAACGTTTTTTTATTTTATAAATAAGTATTTTATTTGCTTAGCTTAAATATTATTATAAAAAAATATTTTTATATTTTTATTTTTAGCTGATAGGATTTCAGTGATAAAATATAAAATATATATTTAAAATTCATTGCATTATTTGGAAGCTAATTTTCTCAAAAGAAGAAAAAATATGAGTGAATATAGCTTTTTAAAGATGTTCCTAATAATTAATTTCTTAAAAATTTAATTAAATGAAGTAAAATTGTATGAAATAACGGTCAAATCTAATTTAAATATATTTCAGTTTTGTGTTATCATTAAAAATATTGACACCTGAAACCAAATTTTTATAAAAAAATGATTTTTTCTGCCTTTGATTCCAAAATATGATTTTGACATTAAATAGGTTAATATAAGAATATTTAGAAAAACAGTGCGCCTTAACTTTCCAACATAAATATGAGCATTTAATTTACAATAGTTAATGACAGCTATTGTAACATTTAATCCCTTAATAAAGTTATGTTAATTCAGAATAAAAATTAATATTGAGTTTAAATTAGTATGTGGTTGCAAATGTAAATTTTACATTGTTATTATCTATTAGGCTTAAACAAATAACGTATCGAATTAAAGGAAATATCTTAGCCGATTTTTGAATCCAATGCTTTGAGCATTTTATTTCTTATTTATGATTAAAGTTTATGTGATAAAAGATTTAAAATATGTATAATGACTAAAATGATACAGCAATGGTGATTTATTAAATTTAACTATTGTTAGGCTGGCAAGAGTTTTAATCTTTCTTTTTTAAATATATAAAAATATACGATTGTTACTTTGAAATTTTTGAGATAACGAATATTATGGCATATACCAAATTAAATTTACTCAATAGAACAAATAATAAGTGTATCTTTGAGTAAGATTACTATCAGTAAAATAACAATAATAAATTATGTAAACAACTGAGCGAGCGGGTTATTTACAAAATGCTAATGTTAGAGTAAACATTTTAGGAAATTATATTAACATTTATTTATTAATTTATTAAGATAATATTATTTATTTAATTTATTAGTTAGAAATTATATTAACATAATATTAACATTTTAGGAAATTACAATGTATATGAAGGGTAAAAGAACAAAAAGGCTGATTTTGGAAAGTGTAGAAAAGCTAAAAAGTAGGGAAGTAAAACTATAATGCTTTTTTTTTCAACCCTAAAGCACAATAGTTTTACTCGTATTATATGGATTATACTTCTATGGAATTCTAATTATTATTGCAAATTTTATAAAATTAATTGTTGATGAATAGGTAAAATTATTTTAAAATCACATTTAATTTACATAAATACCTTTGTATTTCTAGTGCGCATTTATTTATTGCAATAAAAATGTGGACATTTAAAATAAATATATTAGAAAATACTTGCAAATATTTATTTTACAGTAAAAACAAATGACTTTGGATGTCATATGATTATATTTTTTTAATTTTCCATACATATGCGTATTATTTTAGGAAGATATAATTTATTTTGAAATGATAAAATAAAGTACTTTTATTACTACAGATAATATGCTTTAAAGATAATGACTGAAGACTTTGCAGTCAAAACTAACTATCCTTTTGATTGCCAGTAACAGCACTTTGTAATCAAGGGAACTCTTTTTATACATAATAGTCCGTATTTACATGCTGTAAAGAAGAAAAGATTGAAAAACGTCCTCAAGAAACTTGACAGGCACGAGTGACGAAAATAAAATTAAATCATTTGTTTAAGATATTTTAATAGTAGAAGAATATGTGACTATTATATTCTATAAAAAATGAGAATAAAAGGAGACAATTGTAACGTGATTGTGAGAAAAAGCGTTTGTTTAATTTAAATATAGCAAAAATTAAAGTTTCTACCATTACTTTTTTATATTGCTGACGGAAAAAAGTGTATACTTTATGCGAATAATGTTCTAAAATGTAATAATGCATTTTATTTATTGTTTATAAAAGTTTTGAATATGCATTTTATTAAATAAATTCTAATCGTAATCTTAATACAAAAAATTTCCAATTTTAGATTTTAAAGCTGTTTGTAATCATGACAATTCTGAATTATAAAGTCCTTTGTTTTAAACATTTAATAATCAAGCATTCTAATTGAATTCTCGTAATGGAACTTATAAAGTAAGATTAGAATTATAGTTCTTAAAATATTCTTGCACAGTAATTGTTTCAGGGTTACTTTTTATGATAATTCACTAAAACCAACTAATAATTTCGCTGTTGAGATTGGTAAATTTGGTATTTGGTCGAATGCACAGAGAGATTGGTTTATCCTGAACTTGCGTGCAGAGACCCACCCATTTTTTTTGTTAGATCCAGAATTCCTTTTGTAAAGAAATCACAACTTGCCCGGAATCCCGGCCAAACAGCTTGATGAGGGGAAAGTGACATCGAAATCATCTGCGCGCAACCAATTGAAAGCGCATGCGCAAGTTTCTCCTGGAAAATTTTCTAGCTTTTCCTGGTAAAAGATCGTAAACAGTTGGTGAACAGAACTTGGTGTAAGCTCCACGGAGACATTCCTGCATACTTCAAACGGACTTCCTCTCCACTTTTGCTGTAAGTGGGTGATTTTTACACGAGCACACGCTGTTTGTTTATTCTTCTTCAATCTGAAAAACTGTCACCGTAGCTTCTTTTTCTAATTTTGAGAGCGTTTCGTTTTTAATTATTTCCATTTGTTCAAGGACTTATATGCAAAGTTTGCAGAACATTTCGCAGGTAAGAGTTTCATCATCTGCGTAATATTATTTTATTTTATTTATTTATTTATTTTTTTTTTGGAATTGAAAAATTTACATGGGAGAAAACAAAATTAATATACTAAATTAATGACAAAATTAATTAATATAATAGTTATTGGTATGAAGGAATTATTAAAATATCCTCATAACTATGAAGACAATTTTTTTATATAATTTATTATTTTTTTATAGTTAAAATTTTAATTTTAAAGCAAATCTTTGCAGTGAAACACATTGAATAAATTTATATATGTTATTGCTTTTAAAAATTGATAAAAAAATTGTGTGAAATAAATTTATAAATGTGCGGACTTGTCTAATATTAACGGAGACAAGCTTAATCGAAATTAAATATATTGCATTTAAACTTAAAACAATGCATTTGGATATTAATATAAAAATTAGAAGACTTATTTAATTTTTTAAGAAATACTTGTATCATTAAATATTGTAACAAATATTTGTATTATCTCTATTTCAAGTTTATATTTTGTTCCATTCTATGTACTATGTATGCATAAAAAGATTTTTTAATGTTTAAAACTTTTATTGGCTAACATTTAGCTTAAAAATTTTTTTGTGTGTAATAAATAATTTTGTAAACAAAAAAAAATCTTGTAAGCAATTTTGTAAGCAATGAAATATTTACAAAAGATATCAACATGTGCATAAGTACGTTTTCAAAGGAGATGAAGTATTGATAAGTAAACTTTATCTACATATAATCTTGATTAATATATGTCATCGTAAAAATGCTTGGAATAATACATACTTTAATTACGAAACATGAATATATTTTGCACCTACAGAAATCAAAAACAACTTTAATTTAAAGTTTACTAGGTTTCTTCTTAATTTAGAAATGAATTCAACTCAGAAGGAAATTACACTTAAATGTTAATTTTATCTGAATCGCAAGTAACTCACTTATAAATAGTTATTTGAAATAAATTGTGCATTATATCGAGCTAAATTTAATTCAGATGTATCAAAAAAGCGCAAGAAATCTAATTGAAGTTTCATTTTTTTATGAGTGAATTTTATGGTAGATTTTTAATACTATTGTGGATATTTCGAAAGTTTGTCGAAATATGTTTTAATCTGTTGGTTTTTACTAACTTAAATCGTTTTATAGAATAAATAACATCGTAAATATGAAACCAGATTAAGTCTTACGGCTTACAACTGATTTAACTTATTAGAAATAAACTTAAGAGATAAACCTTTGAATTAACTTATAAGAGGGTACTTAAGAGATAATAGAAACTTATAAAACTATTCTTTTAAAATTTTTTCATGTATGGTCTATTTTACAGTGATAGTCTGAAACAAAAAGAGTCAAAAATTAATTTTACTGAGCACTATATTTTCTTTACAAAGTTAACGTGATGACTTAATAAAAACGTTCAGAAATTTTAATTTAAAGTTTCATAAATAATGTAACTAATAGTTAATAACAATCATAAAAGTGTAAAAGAATTGATGAAAAATACATTATAAGCTCAAAAATTAAGATGATTTAAAATTTATTATATCTTAAGCGTTATTGATGATACATTAAATTCAATGATAAAATTTGTTATAAAATTTATAATATTGCTTCGATTTATTTATGAAGGAAATCTATATTTATCTTATATAAACTTCAACTTTGTTTCAGAAAAGCAACTAACATTATTAAGAACTGAGAATATAATACAATCTATAACATATGAAATAGTTTATCATTCTTAGAATTTTATTACAACTAACAACCGATTAGATTAATTTAAATACTTTTGAAATTAAACTGAAATATTTTTTTCCAGCAGTTCAAACAAATTTTTATAAAGTTATGATATTTTTGGTCTTATTGCTAATTTCAATTATTAAAACGAAACACTATTCATTATCAAGAAGGATAAGCCCTTAGTAATTTTATGATTAATAATTTAGAATCAAATTAATACTCAATATGTACATAATGAAGACTATTAAGATCCATATAAGAAATTATAATTGTGACTAGTTGGGAAATAATAAATTTGCATTTTCTTAAACTATTGTTGGATGGAATGAAACATAAGTAACTTCCTAAACTTATATTTTATGTACTGAATGCATGAAATTGTAGTTCGAATGAAATGATGTAATTTAAATACACAAGATAACATATTTATCTTAAATAACACCATTGTATTCAAAATTATCCACGTTTTCATCTCGGTATTTATGTAGTATACTATAAAAATGTTCACTCATAATATATATTACCATATACAGAAGCATAAATAAATACAAATATTCTCGAAACAAGGAAAATGTATCAGTGAAAACAATGACGTTTATATGTGATAATATGATATAAATAGTGGTAACTACCTATCTTTTTGCACTGCATTGTTACAGTTAAAGTCACGGGTGTGTGTGAGTGTAAAATATATTATTATTTACTTTATTCCTCTTCTGGTGAAGCTATAAAGAGAGCCAGCAAAGCATTCTAAATAGAGTAGATAGTGGAAACTCGTCTTGATGGTACTTCGGGAAACATTGTCACAGCTGTAACGGTTATCATAAGATAGCGTCAAACGTCAAAAATTTCATGACAGTATACAACGAGGATTGATTGCAAAATAAATCTGTGAATTAGAAGTGTGGAAGGAAAACCAAACTCTCTGAGACAGACAGTTGAAGATTAAGTAATATTTCGTTTTAATCGTAAGATTGAGTACAGAGTTACTCTATTGGCTAACCAATTTTTAATACATTATATGGGTCTGGAGACAGCATCCAACAAGAAGAAAATCCTCCGATTTACAGTAGCAGAACCGTAAATGCTTCGAGAAAATGAGGGCTCAAATGTTCACCTTCAATGTTGAGTTTTATCTTCGAAATTTAATGGACCCTTGTGGTTTGTTTTGAAAGAGAAAGAGAAATATCTAGTTAACCTCTTTAAGTACTTCTTTGGGAGTTAGAGGAAATTTTGATTGAGAAAATTACAAAATCCGCCCCTTAACCCTACTACAACTCATAAATGGTCTTTTCAACTGTGATTCAAGTAGTTCTAACATAAAAATGTGCACCTACAACTTTTTAGGTATAAAGTCATTTTTTAATATATTTATCTTTGTTTGAGTTTAATATTGTTTTTTCATAAATACATGGAAATATTATATAATTTTTATTAATATAAATTAGAATGATTTTACATTCAGTAATATTTTATGTAAACTGCTTTATTGATTAATTCCTTGAATTATAAATCCAGTAATGATATAAAAATCTTCAAGAAATTGTAAAATTTACAATGTATCAGTAAAAGTAGAATATACACACATAAATTTATTACAATGTCATGAAAAGAAGTGCCAAGTCTTCAAATAACACTAGATAGAAACGAATTGTTAAATTTCTGAGATATTTGAGAAAAGGTGGTAGTAAATACATTTAATTTAGCAATTTTAAGTGACAAAATTATTTGAATGTATTCGAAAACTGCAATAATATTTCAATAGAAGCTAATTCCACTGTATGATTAATTGAAATGTGTTTCAGCAATAGATATTGATATTTTTCTCAGTATAAAATTATTTTTCCTCCGCGTAAATTAGTTCAATAAATTATTGCAACAGTCAGAGGCTTAAATTTCATGTACGAAATTTACAAAAAACACAAGATAATTAAAATTTACTCAAAACTATCAAAATTATTAACAATTAAGTTTTCTTTTATCATTTTTGCTAAAAGCAAAAACAACTACACACTTATTTTATACTAAGTTTCTGAATATTGTGTTTATTTTTGTTGAATCATTTTGCCAAATGTAAATTATGTTGTATTTTTAATCAAGATTATAATATAAAATTTTACCTAATACCAAGAGGGAATTTAAAATAAAATTAATTTTCTACTCAAATCACTTTATCAGTAGTTTAGAATTTACTTTCTGCTGGATAATAAACTAACAATATATCAATTATATTCGATTTTAGATAATTTTTATATAAAATACAGCTGTAAAACTTTTATTACTAACTAAGAAAATACTGCATAAAACAGAAATTTATACTGTGACATGTATATCTTTTTATACAATTAGAGGAAAATTTGGAGTGTATAACATAAGAATATATAGACTGAATATTTTACAACTATAATAATCTGCAGAAAAAGGAAAAAATAATTCTTTATAAATTAAAATTACATATAGCTCAAAGTTTGTTTAAATATTATTCAGGCAAATTTTAAGCTAATTTTAATTTATAAAGATTTGTTTTCCTTCTTAATATAAAAATACATGTTTAATATTTTATACTAAAATATTATTTTACAAAGTTTCAAATATTGTAGATCTTAAAATCCAGATTAAATTGTTGTAGATTAAATTTACTTGGGGAATAATAACTGTGAATAAAATCTATTTCATAATTATTATAAATACTTTTGGCATCCATTGATTATCTATAAAAAATTTTATTTTTTATGATGAAAATAGGTTATTAAATTTATGATATATTTTTTTTACCAATATACTCAAGCAGTCACATTTTAAAAGAAAATGATTTGGCACAAAATGTTGTATTTTTAAGAGATATTATTGGCTTATATTTAACTAACTTAAAGAAGAAATATTTTGCAAATAATTAATTCAGGAAAACTTTAAATCGAAAATTTTCAACATAGATTTAGAATTATTAAAATAAGAATATAGAATAATTTCTGTTATTTATTCTGTGCAGAATATAACATGAAATAACATTTCAAATATAATTTTAATAGAAATGCTGATATTTGAGAAATAAAAAGTTATATTCCAAATTTAAAATAGCCCTTTACATTTTAAATCAAAATTAACATTAAAATTAGCAATGATTTTAAGGAAATGTAATTTTTATTTTACTTAAATGCTTTATCAAAAACTAACAGGATTTATTTAAAAACTGAAATAACTGAATGTGTGTGTATATATAACAAACGTGCTTTGTATAAAAATTATTGTTAAAGTATATAAGGAATGCATTCATATTAAACTCGTAATGCATTTAATTTTTTGTGTTCAAGTCCTTAATAGAATATTCTTTATAATTTGATGTGATTATCAAGAGAAAAAAAATTATTTCAGATATATTTATATTTTAAATGTCTGAAAATTATATATATATATATATATATATATATATATTATATATATAATAACCCAAGCAAGTCGCTGAAGAAGGAATTATTCCGGTCATGAAATCATGGAACGCATATTTCAAAGCAGTCATCATTATTTTAATAATTGATACCTTGCGTGTTTTCTTTCTCTTAATGACGCTGAGTCAAGCTTGACGTGGAATACAAAAGGAATTTTTTACGTTCCTTATTCATCAATTTAAGGGAATCCGGAAGTGTGTGATATGTTTTAATACCTGAACATACTTCCGTAGTTCTGCAACATTTCCAATTATAAGGGAATGATTTGAAAGGAGACTGAGAAATAGTGAAGATTGAAAATATTCCAATTTTCTGAATACACGACTCCTCAAATATTCTTAATTCAAAATATTTTCCTCCATCATTTTATTTAGAAAATTATTTTTATAGATTTTTGAGAAATCAAACAGAATTCCCTTCATCTTCAGCAGTATTATAAAGAGAAAAACATTTTGCATTGACTGTACCTATTTAAAATTACTATTTGATTATGCTCGTCCATAAAAATGTAATGTTATGCATATAAATAATGTTATTTCATAATTGCCTATTGTAAACATAAAAAGTTTAGTAAAAACGACCCAAGGTTCACATAATAACTATTAATTTTAATTTTTTAATAATATAGTTTGAAATAATACAATATTAATTCATTAAAATTATTTTTTAATTTAAGATTTTGATTTTTCTGCCATTTAATGCAATACTAATAACAGAAACATTTTATAGAAATAAGATTTTGCTCATTTTTTTCTGAAATCATAAATTTCCCTTCTCATCAAATAATTTACTGAGACAATACCACCAAAACTAATTTATAATTTCACTTATATAAAATTTTTATTTATGCGTTGTTAATTTATTATATACATTATGAATAAATAAATTTCAAATGATTCTGATGATAAAAGAGAATTGCAGATGTGATACATAAATATAATTTTAAATCGCAACTTTTAAATATGCTTTTTTCAACTACTATTTCAGAATTATATGATTTTTTAATCACATAATTCTGAAATGTGAAAAAAAAAATTAGGTTGATGTGAATTTTAAAATTAGAAGTATAAATCATCAACTGCAAAATTTTATTCCTTCGTCTTCCATGTATTTTTTCAGATTTTATTAAATTTATTTAAATATACAGTATTAAAATAGAAATTAAGGATATAATATTCAAATATTTATGTTAGAAAAATTTTTAAATCATGCTATTGTTTATTTTAATAAGTACGTTACTTGCAAATATAATAATTCCATATTCTTGCAAAAAGGAATTTGATTCCATCCTGAGTCATTTTTTATCAAGCTAAAATTAGTATGAGTAAGACACATGTTTTGCGTATATACATTTGGTTGGAAAAAACAAAATACATTTAGCGCAATTTATTTGGATGGTCGAAAGTATTGCTGAAACAGTTTGTGTCTCAAACGGATATTGATGGTAACATTTCCGTGCTTAAGGTTTAGAAATGGTAGTAAAAAGGTCAACGAAAGCAATGAGATGAGTCATCCAAATTGCTCAGAAAACATTATTGATCACGTTCTTCTATGCCTGTAGGTAATTTCGCCGACCGTGGTGTCACAATCAATCCTGCCCTCAGCAAAGACAAGGTGGATTATCTCCTGAAATGAAAATGTGAATAGCCAGGCTTAATATCTGTCACTACTCAAGAGATAGATTTGTTCTTTACCATAAGGAGCCTAATAAGATAACAGGTTTTTATGTACATACATACTTATATATATATATATATATATATATATATATATATATATATATATATATATATATATATATACATATATATATATACATATATATATATATATATATATATATATATATATATATATATATATATATATATATATATATATATATATATATATATATATATATATATATATATATATATATATATATATATATATATACCGGGTGATCCAAAAGTCAGGACGAACTTTAAAAATGAATAATTCGAAAACGAATCACGATACAAAGATGCGGTTTGCACCAAACGGATGGAAAAGAAACCGGATTTTGTGTGGCAATGAAAAAAAATAGTTCTGTTGGCGACCAACAGATGGCGCTATAGTGTTTTATTGCAACAAAAGATGTTTTACAAATGAAAAAATGATTAATGAAGTCAGATTAATTACAGTTAATTAGTACTTACTACAGTAAATGTTCAATGGGCTGTCCATCATTCAAAAGTAAAGCTGTGAGACGAGTCACCACACCATTCACAACATTTAGTAGCATTTCTTGCGTTATGGCAGACACATTTTGGTGGATGGCATCTTTCAGTGCCGCTAGTGATGCCGGTTGTTCGCTGTACACTTTTGACTTCAAGAAGCCCCACAGCCAAAAGTCACAGGGTGTGAGATCGGGAGATCTTGGAGGCCATGCGTGATTAAAGTAGCGACTGATAATACGATCCTCCCCAAATGTTGAGCGTAGCAGGGGTTGCACAGGCAGAGCAATATGAGGTGGTGCTCCATCTTGCATAAAGGTGACTGTTTGGAGTGCCTGTCACGCTTGCAGTTCAGGAATAATGCTGTTCTGTAACAGTGCTAGATATCGATTACCGGTGACAGAAACTGTTTGGAAACCTGTCTGTATTTGTGACTTCCTCGAAAAAAATGGGCTAATTATGAAATCAGCAGTGAAGCCACACCAGACTTTAGGCTATTGCAAGGGTACCTCAACAAATGCATATGGATTTTCTGTGGTCCACACTCGACAATTGTGGGTGTCAACAGTGCCAGAGAGTGTGAAATGTGCTTCGTCTGTCCAAAGCACAGTGTGAAGCCAGTCGTGCTGCTCTTCCATCTTATTGAAGACCAAATTCGCAAAATGTCGGCGAGAGTCGAAGTCAGGAGGTTTCAGTTTTTAGTTATGTTGCAACTTGTAGGGATACCGTTGCAAAGTTACTTGCAGCGCTCTCCAAACGTTTCCGTACGACACTCCTGTCTGCCTCGAAACTTCTCAAGCACTGCACTCCCCATGTGCAGCAACCGCCGACATGGCTTGCACCGTCTGCTCAACTGTCGTGGCAACAGCAGCTGCAGTTGAGGAACATCAACTTCTTTGACGTGATCCCAAAGAACCTGTAGCTTCAAATTTTTTCAAAATTTTGTTCAATGCAGAAGACGTTATTGGTCCTTTGCTATCTCGCATATCCTTCATGTAGCGATATGCTCGCAATGCCGCAATAGCACTTTCCAAATTCTTATAAAACAGTTTAACTAAGAGGGCTTTCTCAACTATGGACAGCATTGCGATGCATACCAGCTTCGACTACCATTACTTGCTGCAGTTGCTTCTTTTTATATCGTTTGTTGCTTTACATAATCCTACATCAGAAATCCGACAGCGCCATCTGTTGGCCACCAACAGAATTAGTTTTTTCATTGCCACACAAAACCCGGTTTCTTTTCCATCCGTTTGGTGCAAACTGCATCTTTGTATCGTGATTCGTTTTCGAATTATTCATTTTTAAAGTTCGTCCTGACTTTTGGATCACCCTGTATAGATATATATATATATATATATATATATATATAGATATATATATATATATATATAAATATTATATATATATATATATATATATATATATATATATATATATATATATATATATATATATATATATATATATATATATATATATATATATATATATATATATATATATATATATATATATATATATATATATATATATATATATAAATATTATATACATATATATATATATATATATATATATATATATATATATATATATATATATATATATATATATATATATATATATATATATAAATATTATATACATATATATATATATACATATATATATATATATATATATATATATATATATATATATATATATATATATATATATATATATATATATATATATATATATATATATATATATATATATATATATATATATATATGGTCACTTGACATTTTATTCATTAGTAAAAATAGTATCTGAAATTATCTAAGCTGACAAAAATACGATTGAAATTAATTGACACTTAAACCCTCAATGAGTTTCTATCATCTATTTTAAAATCTTTATAAATGACTTGAAATCTTGTTCACTTAAGTTTTATTTTTAGGGACCTAAAACTTACACTGTCCTCTAAAAAATAAAGAATTGCATGATATTTGAAACTCTCCTTAAAAAATAAACTTATAACAAAATGTATAATTTGTGTAAATTATAAAAATGAACTTATTTAAATCTATACAAAAACACTAGCTGCATCTATTTTCTTTTTTTAAAATATATATATATATATATATATATATATATATATATATATATATATATATATATATATATATATATATATATATATATATATATATATATATATATATATATATATATATATATATATATATATATATATATATATATATATATATATATATATATATATAAGAGTGAGAACGAAGCTGCAAACATCAGGCTCTAGTAAATGAGTAGTAAATTTTGTTGGCTTTCAAGTTTTTAAGCAGATTCGTTAGCAATAGTCTGTAGTGTCCTGCAGAGTCCATTTGCCCGATTTGTTAAGATGACAGAGAGATAGAAATCGAGTACCCCAATTGTACATCCTCTGAATGGCGAAAGGTAAAGTTACCCGATGAATCACATTTTATGCTTTAAGAAACAGATAGATATTGGCTTATGCTTCTTGGAAACATTGCCAGAAGCATACAGGCTAGAGGCTAGAGCATTATTGTCTGGGGAATGTTTACCTACCATTTAATTGGCTGAGTTCACTTATCATTGTGGAATACTCTGTGGGTCAATACAACTGCGCATGCAAACTAAGTCCTTCCCTATATTCGCGATGTTTTTCCTCAAGATGATGATGTTTTCCATCAGGAAATTCGAGATGTAATATAGATGACAATGTAATATGTGCATTTTGAAGAGCCCCAGGATGATTTTACCGTTCTCTACTGGCCAGGAATTTCATTTCACTTAAGCCCAATTGAGAAATTAGTGTGGCCCTCTTGATCGGATTACTCGCGGGTTGAATCTTCAGCTTCTTTAATTTAGCGCAGCTCACCAAGGCACTGAAGTTGGTGTGTCTCAACATCCAAGTAAACATCTTCAAGAATCCAATAGACTATTTTATTGAATGTCTTACAGCAGTCCGGTCTTCGAAAGATACTTATACTGGCTATTTGCAGGTGGTCACATTAGTGTGGCTGGACTTTTTAAATCACTAAAAATGTCATGTTTATGTATGATAAATTTTCTTATATAGATGGTAAGTTTAAAAACATAATTAAATATACTGAAACGTATATGCTATTATTGAAGCAGTGTAATTTTAAATATATTTGAATTAATTAATTTCCTTGAGCTTTATTTATTTTCTTATATTCTATACCATGATGAAATAAAACCTATAGCTATTTTTTTTAAATAATTTAACTAAAACATACGAAATGTAAAGTTGGATAAAGAACTAGAACTAGTATAGCATTTAATGTTAGAAAATGGTACAGTTATATAGTTTATATACAATACAATTTTAATGCTTAAATAGGATAGCTTTTTTTCATTTTAAAATTGTCATAATCTTATTTTCTCTAAACATTAAGTTTTCGAATATTAATAGAACCTTTTAAAGGAAAATGTATTCCATTTTCGCTTAGAATATAGTATACGTGATACACCTATGAATGTGAAAGTCTTGTCATCCGAACATGTTTATAAATAATTTGTTTTTTACTATGTATGTGCCTTCTTATTGGTATTTCCTAAATTGGCTTATTCCTATTCGAAAAAAAATTATGGCTCTGTTTAGCTTGTTGTGGCTTAGTGGTAAAAGACAAATCAATTGGGTGATCAATTTTAATCACTGTAGAATAATCATTGAGCTCTATAGCAACTCCACTTTCTTAATGTACAGGATATGTGATTGAGACTTTTCTAAGTTTCCTCACTTGTACAGGTGAATATTGCCGACTGTTTAGGAAAAGTCCTCTCAACAGGCAGTTTTGCGGTTGACGTTAAAATGCCTCCCAACAACACCAGGCCTTTAGGCAGTCCTTAAATAAGTATCAAAAAATTTAGGAATTTATTATAATATATCAATAGATTTGATCTTTTTCAAACTAATATTCACATCTTAGAACTAGAACCGGCACTGTAAAAGAAGGAGTTACAATGTTACAACTATCTAGAAGAAATTAACTACAGTGTAATGTATTTCAAAAAGGTACAATCACATTGAAAACATTAAATATTATACATAATACAAGGATGCCATTGCTTTTTGCAAAACTCAAAGATTTTGATAATGCATAGTAAATAGCATTAGCAGAGTATGTGACAGAGCAGCGAAATCAAGAAATTTCTGCTGAAAAATTAATCATTTAATAAATACATCCATTCAGTGACTTCCTTAAAAGTCGGAATGAATTCATAGAAAATTCTGGAAAAAAACCTACATTTAATGATTGCGAGAGAAAGTACTCGTGATTTAGAATTGTTTTTCTTAAATTATTAATGGTAAAACATTTGAAAAATAGATAATTTAGTTCACCATGAATTTTTTAAATGAAACGTAGCTTTATATATTTGTTGTCAATTAAATATTAAGTCAATTAATATATATATAGTCAATTAATATAAAGTCAATTAAAAGTGGTACCTTGTGCTATGTAATTTCACATCATACCTAATATCACATTCATACGCTAAACGTAAAAATATTTAGTAGATGGTCGTCAGTACAGTGAACACATATATTCAATAGAAATCTTACACTTAGACAAATATCAGAAACAAAACTTTCACGAGCAACATAACCGTGCGCAAAATGTCTACAAACAAAGGACAGAGACGCAATTAAAACACTCGCAGCAAGTGCAAGTGAGATCTTTCATGAAATATGACAAGTATAATTCCCCTGGAAGTCTTCACATATGAAAAAAATGATTGGGAAGAGGAAAAAGGAGGCAGACTGACGTGTAGCTGAAGCGTTACGAATAAACAAAGGTGTCCTTTCATGGCCTTCGAATTAACTTTCAAATACAATAGAGTAGATGTTAGAAGAGTTAATGTCAGCCACTCCTGGAGAAACTACAATGAGTGACCAATACATAGTTCTGTATAGCCCGATACCAGTCAGCAAATGCGTACAGTGATGAGAGACAAGTGTTGTATTTTACTGTGGCCTGAGACCTTTTCACAAAGGTAATCAGTTTGATAGTCGCAATCAACATTGCTTATATTTAAAGCTTGGATATCAATGTTTCATGTAAGAATGGTTCAAAAAAGAAAACAATTCGTAATCTCACCAATGGAGTCATTTTGCTAACGTGGTTGAGAATCACTTCAGTGCCACAAACGATTCTCAACGCTAGTTGGTTTAGATTAATGTCGAGATATGGTTTCATCTCTGTAACATCAGGGAAAGTAACGGTCACAATATTCTTGGAATTTTTATCTGATGAGGCATTGCGTTGAACAGGTAGACTGAGCTTCAGGTTTTCGAGATTGGCTTTGTAATAGGAGATCCCTATGGTAATGGGGTAATCCTTCCAATGTGAGTCTGTTTATGCCATGGAGTAAACTTCTTTTTATGATGACAACGCATGGCCACAACGACTTCTGTGTCCACACACACAGCAACTCATCAAACAGAACATATCATTTGAATGGATTGGTCATTGTGTTCCCCTGACTGAACTTCCATAGAACATGTAAGACATGCCTTGAAAAAACAATTTATGACACGATTACCCAACAACTGAAAGAAAGGATGATTGACAAATGGGAGAAACGGGCATTCATACTTCAATAAGTGTTGGAAAATCTAGTGCTGAATATAAAAAGACTGGTTAAAGCAACCATTGCAATAAGGGAAACATATTCTATACTATGGAACAAATTTACAGTTTTTTTTTATCTCTGACAGACAATCACGGAAAACAATTCTATCAGACCAATACAGCTTATTTTGTTTGATTCCATAGTGTCCACTTCATTCTTTTTCAATCAAATATAATTTCATGATCATTGACGTAGTTGTTCTTCTTTTCGGAATTGCATATCTCTCAGAAGATATTTCCTGAAATTATGGCAATAAACACCTACTACTTAAGTTTTGCATTGTTTTTACTTAAATAATTAACATTACTTAATATAATTTTTTACGTAATTTTGAAAAAATTCCTTAAAATGTTATTAATATTTCAGAAATTAAAAAAAATGTTGGAAATATTGTTTTATGAATATATGATTAATAAATTTGATTTATAATTTTCATCAAAAATCATCTCCCAAAACAATTCAAAATGAAGCATACTTTTTTATAGGAATTCTGATTAATTCGGTTATTTATTTAAATTTATCGGCAATAATGCAATAAAATATAGTTTATTCGTATAACAGTAATTTTTTTTGTTCAATGTAATTAGAATTTAAAATAAGGCTACTTGCGTCAATGAAAATTGTTATTGCCTTTTGAATACATTAAATGCATGGATAGCCTTATATTAATGAATGAAGAAAAAACTGAATTTTTTTAAATTAACTTTTGACTAGGAGAAAAATAGCTTCTAAGCTTTTTTACAAGCGTTTTCTGGATTACAATTGATTAAATGCCTGTAATTACTTTAAATTTGCTTTTCTTTTCCTCTTTTAATATTCACAGGTTTAAATTCATTAAATTTTATCACTTATCTTTTCTAATTAATTTTATTCAAAATATTTATTAAGATGTCAATGTGTAATACATAATTTCACCGTAAAAATTAAATTAAATTCACCGTAAAAACATAAAATGATATTAAAGATATTAAATTTAATTATTTTTTTTCAAAAACAACAGTAATTTAATTTTGGAATTAAATTTATTACTCTTTTATGAATAGGTTGTAAATATTAAATTTATTTTGTCATGACGATTTTAAATTTATTACTGAAAATTAATTACAGAAAAATCCTGATTGTGAAATTCTAGTTATTTTTATATTTACTTTAATTTTATAAATTTCTGTATTGAGTTGTGTGAATGATCAAAAATTAAATATATTATAGTACTGAGAGTTAAAGAATTTCAAAATGAATTTTATCTAGCGTGAAATATGTGTGTATAGGTAACGATAACGACTATATTGAAACATAAAATTTTATATGACACTCATTAATTACGATTATGTATGTTTTCAAAATAACATGTCCTGGTTGGTTACAGAGTATTTCTCAGTTCTGAACAGTAGGAAGGTCAAATCTCAACATTACAAAAGATCCGTCTTGTCCACTAAAAGAATCTGAGGCACATTGAATAGGTCGGGGTTGCAATTTTCTCTAAGTAATATGATACATCTCTGGATAGTACAGCAAATATTTGGGTATTCTGCTATGTCCTTTCTCCAAAATTACGAAGACTCCACTAAGCTTCTGCTTAGGCCATTCTCCTAAATTACGAAGACTCCACTCAGCTTCTGCTTGGTCCTTTCTCCTAAATTACGAAGACTCCACTCAGCTTCTGCTCGGTCCTTTCTCCTAAATGACGAAGACTCCACTCAGCTTCTGCATGGTCCTTTCTCCTAAATTACGAAGACTCCACTCAGCTTCTGCTTGGTTCTTTCTCCTAAATTACGAAGACTCCACTCAGCTTCTGCTTGGTCCTTTCTCCTAAATTACGAAGACTCCACTCAGCTTCTGCTTGGTCCTTTCTTCTAAATTACGAAAACTCCACTCAACTTCTGCTTAGGCCTTTCTTCTAAATTACGAAGACTCCACTCCACTGCTTCAACCTAACTGGCGGTGGTAACTGGGGACCAACAATCAGGAAAGTAAGCTCCAAAAACCAAAAAAATTATTGAAAAATCTATGATCACTAGAAGTAAGGATTATTTTATTAATTGAAAGTATACTCCTTAACGTAAATTATTTACTTGGGAGAGAAATTCAAAATAAATTTAATTATTTTTAATGCATGGATTATGAAAAACATATATAGTAATCTCCCCTATAACACGGTATATTTGTTCTACGTTTTAGGAAAACGCGTTGTACGTGCAGTTTAGGAAAACGTGCTCATAAGACCTCGTATAATGCGTTGTGTACTAATGATTCTCATTTAACTTTTTTCGTTAAAGGGAGTTTAAATTGAATATCAAGTAAACACAACGTTATGAAAGTAATGTGTGTTTAATTAAAATTTAATTTAAGAACATTTTAAGTAAAAAAAAAAATTTGTACAAATGTAACTAAAAAACAGTTTATCTCAGGTAAATCAAATAATGCCGAAAAGAGTTTTATTACATGTTCATTCGCTGTAGGATATTTCTGAAGTAACGTTTTTTTTTTAGCAGAATATGTTCAAAGATCAATCATGCAATTTAATTTCATAGGAATACAAATGACACAATGTGCAAACGTGAGCGAAATTTATTGTGTACCGTACATTGTTTCATAGTACAGAAATATAACAAGAATAATCAACGCGTTATACAGCGGAAACACTTGTTATACGAGGCACATGAAATCGTGTTATATGAAAACGCGTTATATATTAGAGTACCGTGTTATACGGTACTCTAATTACGCGTTTTCATATAACTGTACATTTTATAATTAAAATTGTGACTCTAAAACCATTTCATTTTGACAAATTTGTAACATTGCAATTCAACATATTTTTTCAATTAGTTTTTCAGAAATTAATATCAGTTATATTTAAGAATTATGTTAAATTTTATTATTTTTTTTTGAAAAAAGAAACTATATATGTAGGTGTAAATATCTTTCGTGTTAACTTAAAATTTTGTGTGTGATGTATTCATGTAATTTTGCAAAATATTTAATTCGAAAAATATTGAATGTGTTCACAGAACCGAAGAAGAATTTAATATTAAATACTTGTGTGTTTTATTTCACTTCAGTACTCAGAAACACTTTCTTGCATGCTTCGAGCAATATTTTTACCTTCCATATATGTGTAATTCTGGCTCCTCTGGCTGTTGAGTTCATGCTCCATTAAGAAGAGAATTGCAAAAGGCGGAACCTATTCGACTCCACTTCCGTTCCTAGTTTTTTTCCATCTCCCTATCCTGGTTTTTTCCCATTTGGACAAGTTTAAGTGGTGGAGTCAGGAGAAAATAGCAGGAAATGTACTAGATAACAGGAAACGTGCTCAATTGATACGAAGACAAAAAGGCGGCTTTTCAAATGATTTGGGAAACATTGTTTGAGGTAGAGGAATAAGAAAGGAGATTTTTTAAGCCAGAAATTTATGTGTGATTCTTAAAAATTACTGTTAAATAAAATCTATAGTTTTATTTATAAAATTCTTTTCTAGAACACTCAATGTAAGTAAAATGCAAGGTATCGGATTTTAAATGAATATAAACTTTACACGTATTTAAAATATTTAACCCTCTTCATTAATCATTTTTAAAATAATTCAGCAATGTTTTATACATTTAAATAAATATATTTCATTACATATTTTTTATTTAAATGTAAATGTGTATTTAGTACAGACGTACAAATATATGAAAGCTTATTTTTACGCTTCGAAAAAAGAAATACATTCATTTTATCAATATTGCTTTGGCTAATAAATGAATCTGATATATTAGGTGTTTGCAGCATTATGATTTTTTCTAAAAGTTCGAAACGAGAAATTTGTACCGAAATATATTATACATATTAAAAGATTGAAATACTAGAATCAGAGCAATTTTGAAATTGCCAAAAAATAGAATAACTGTTGGAATTCATCAACAAAAGTTCGGAGTGTAAAAGTAGATTATATAAATTTTATATTAGAATCACTTTTAATTCATTATTGGTGAGAAGAATTAACATTTATATCAAATGGTCTGTCAAAAAAGTTAAAGATTTCTTGTTTTAAATAGTGAATGAAATACAAGATCTTGTACAGAACTCAGTTTAAAATATTTTTTACACATACTAAACTTTTAATATCTATTTAAGTTTTATGTCTATTTAATAAAGCTTGAATATTATAAATGATTCGAAAATGTATTATTAACGCTTAAATTTAAATTTAATTAATAAAGTTATGCACGGAACTTTATTTTAGATATTTTCAATTTTGTTACTTTGAACTTTCCAATTTTTTTTTTTGCCGAAGAATAAGTATAATTGCAGAAAATTTTATTGAAATTTGCTAAATTATAAAGATTTTTAAGTTCACTTGTATATAATCAAGCTTTAAAGAAAGACTATTCAAAAATCTTTTAAAACATAATTTTTAATATACATAATTATCTATTACATAAAAAGAAATATATAGTTTCTGTTTATTGTAGCTAAGTTGAAGATCCATGCTAATTTTTCATTCCATCACTATTTTTTGAAATATTAATATCCGTTCAATTTTGTCAAACGTCAATATTACGTTTCTGTGTCCCTAGATATTACAACATATTTTGCTGAAAGTATTCCTCCTTATAAAGACGAACAAATGTCTGACGTTAAAATATCACCAATGTAATATTATGAGGAAAATTTGCATCGATAAGTTTGCATACGTTATGCATTATTTAAAAAAGTTAATATTTGCGATATTACTAGTTCATTAGAAATATAGCTGATGCATTAGGAATGGTTTTAATAGCTCCTTTAATTACTAAAATATATATGACTGATATGCAAATCAAATAATCAAGAAAAAATTATTAAATATCTTTTTTATAAATGATAATATAAGTTATTTATACTTACACATACGTAGAATTCTATTTGAATTTTGCTAAAAATATTATGCTTTTGCTTTAATATAAAAATAGCGTTATTTTCAACATCTGTGGGGTAAATATGCTTTATATAATACGGATATTAATAGAAATTTCTGTTTAAGAAATAAGAATATACATAAAATTGAAAAAATATGAGAGAACTTGGTATGATTTGAGTGAAGCCAAAAGTGATTAAAATTTGAGTTTGAAATATAATTTTTTTTTTGCTGTTTTTTGTACAGAGGCATAAATAGTGCTTGATTTATCTATATATTGTATACATTGAAAGAATGAATATGCATATTTTCAATTTAATCATTTTAATGGCTGTTCAATATAATCACTATGTATAATATATGTGCAATTCATAACATACATGAGTTATGGATATAGATATAATTGTATGAAATTTCTATGTGAATAAGAGTAGAGCTTTTAAGTAATATAAATCTTAAATTTTAAGATACTTTTTTTACTAATAAGGGGTAGGAAAATGCGTAAAATATTCAACGCTTTCAATATAATCAATATTTTAAGATTCTAAGTTTTTTACTTTGATTTTTTTTAAATTTCACATAAAATTTTATATAGTTTATAATCTGTAAGACTTTTATTGTTTAATGTTGTAAATTATCATTTTAGAATAATTAAAATAATCTCAGCAAAGATATAAAATTAAATTAATAAATGCATAAAATATTCAGGATAAAAATAACTCTGAGCCATGATATAAAATTTGGAAATAAAGTTTTATTCTAGTAAAATAAAATAATCTAATAAAATATATATATCTAATAAAATAAAATATTTTATTGTCTCCTTTAGTTAGTTCAGAAAATTATTGTAGTTCGCTAATTAAAACTTCTGATTATATAGATTTCAAACTGCATTTAATGGATTTTAAACTTTTTCCTATTACTTCATTTTTTAAATTGGATGAAGGCAAATATTTCGAAGTAAGTTAAATGTTTAAAATTTTGTTAACATCCATGTTCTTTAAATATTGTGTGAAAATAGTTTTATATAATATACATATTTATATTTATGTTAAATACATAAATATAAAATAAATAAAAATTATTAGAAAAATTAAACAGCATCAATATTTTAAATAAATTTTAAGCATATTTTAAGAAACATTAAAATATTTATTCATTTTATTCTGATATTTAAAAACATTTCAATGTTGTTTTTTTTTCAATTTTTGTGTGATTTCTTATTAGCTTTATATCATTTAGATACTTTTGTTTAAATTCATTTTAAAAAGAATAAATTCTCAAAAAAATAATTAAATTTTTTAATTTTCTTTTTGTGTTACCAAATGCATTTTTTTATATTAGGGTAATTAATTTTAAGCGTTACAATTAAACTAAGTTCCAATTTAACATCCTTTAAAAATTTTTCTCGTAACTGACATTGCTGAATAATACAATGAAAAAATAAGCAATAATTTCAAATACTTTAGTGATTCTTTCTAAATGGCATATAAAGTTTGCTCATATTCTTTTACTTTAAAATAAATATAAACATATACGAGTATGTGTATGTGCGTGAATATATATATATATATATATATATATATATATATATATATATATATATATATATATATATATATATATATATATATATATATATATATATATATATATATATATATATATATATATATATATATATATATAGATAGATAGATAGATAGATAGATAGATAGATAAATTTTTCTTACTATATTGACTTATTTCATTTTTCTCTTTGCATAAAAATGCCAGAATACTTTTTGCATTTTTTTAAGTATATTTTGTATTATAAACTAGCAATTTTGAAAGAGAGTAATGAAATAATTAGTGTTACAAAAATATTTCAAACGCTTGATGATCGTTAGGTAAAAGAAAGTTAAATTTCAATCACGTTACTTTTTAAATAAGTATAATATTTTACAGTACGCATCTTATCAGAACAATATTCTTAATATTTAAATGTAACCATTTAATTTTTACGTATTAACACTGGATATTTTCACTTTTTTTGTATGATTAATCAAAGCTAAAAAAACAATATAATCGCATTTAAAAATGCACAAGAAATAAATAATTCAATTTTGAAGTATTAAAAATTATTTTGGCTTTGATTACCAATTATCCTGTAAGCCAAAGCTTAAAGTAATCACATAAATGAAAAATAAAATAACTCTACAATAATATTCTGATGTTGTGAGTTTATGATATTTTGTCACATAGTTAAAAAAAATCGTTCTGCATTCGCTTATCTCGATTAATTTCTTTTAATATGTGTATCAGATATACAAATTCCAAACTATTACATAATTTTTGTTTGCTGCAATTTTTAATAAGATAATTGACCTAAAAGCATTTTTACACAATCTGAAATTTAAAAAATAAAAGAAAATATTCTATTTAAAAATTGACAATATTACTTTTTTTCAATTATTTTGATAAATATTCTGGTTAAAATTATTAAAATGGTATCCAATTAAAAACTATCAATAAAAAAACGCATGGTTTATTTATTTTTTTTTGCAATGTTTTTAAACGATAAAAAATAAAACATTTGGGATATTTTTTATAAAATTTACATCGTCAGTGATTCAAACCACACTATTTGGCTTATTTAAGTGAACATTATTATAATTCTACTATCACATAGCTCATTTATAATTATAATTCACTATTATAATTCATTTATTTTTACTGTTTCCAGAACATATTGAATATACACTAAATTCTTGAATATATGCTTAGTTTTCATTCATTCTAAAGGTTATATATTCAAAGAATATTGATTTACGTCCCATGTAGAGAAAAATCGTTCGCCTGTATGCATTCCTTCCAGTAAAGCATCGTCCACCCCCTCCACCATGTCTTAGGTAACGCCTCATAGACCAATGCACTCCAAATAATGTTGGCAGGAAGTCATTGGCTTAAGGATCGTGACGCATGAACGTCCGATGCAGCTTGATAGCGAATAATAGTGAACATTTCGTTTCCTGGTAGTCTGTTTTGCTGCATGGCAAACAAATGCTAAAACAAATGCTTTATACTCTGATGTTCTTACGATTCTACTAAAATAATTGCAAATTGTAAAAACTAAATTAAAATTTTTATCAGAAATAAACTGCGAAATGTATTAAAACTTTTACTGTTAAATATTCCATTTTCAATGTTTTGAGCATTATATATATATTCATTTTTGAGCATATACTATATTTTATATTAGTAAATTAATAAAGTAAAGTTTTATATAGATATGTGTGTATGTATATATATATATATATATATATATATATATATATATATATATATATATATATATATACAGGGTGATTATAAAAAAACTTTGCCAACATCTGCACTTCTAGCGTCCATTCTATTTAACCGATCAAGATGATACTTCAAATATAGTTCTTTTGAGATATGCGCTCGAGATTCTGTGAATGGCAACACAGTGGCCCTCGCGGTTACAGTTATAGTGACAGAAACTCGAAATTTTCGAATGACAACGCCTACTTTTGACCATCGCAAAATGTCCAGCACATGCGAAAACCCTACATAGCGTTGAAACGGTACCGATATGTCTAAAAACGGACGTGTTCTGCAAACACAAAAAAGAGTTCTGAAAACCGGCCAATAAAACACGATCTGGGCGCACGCAATAAATTTGCATGTGACAGAGTCAAGAAACCAATCACAGAACGCCGGTCGCCAGATATTCAGCGTAGGAAACCTATAAAATACCAAGCGGGTATGCGAAGTCGTCATTCGGGAACTCGCACATGCCGACGATATGAGTCTTCCTAGGAAAGTTCGCGGTGAATTGATCAAACTCTATTACCAAAATGGGATGAACGCTGCGGAAGCCTTGCGTGTGTATCGCCGCAATCATCGACAACGACGCGGCCCATGTACTCTGCGTGATTTAGTGCGGAAATTCGAAGATACAGGCTGCACCTGTGACAAACATCGCTCCGGACGGCCAACTGTTTCTGAGGACGTTGTCATGGAAGTGCACCATACAGTGACTGCAGGACACACAGAAACCGCAAGAGGCATAGCGCGAGTGTTGGATAATCCGAACTCAACGGTCCGCAAGATCTTGCGCTTGGTACTTCACATGTTTCCCTATCGGTTCCAGCGCGTCCAGATGTTGGAGCCGGATGACCCACAACAACGTCTGGACTTCGCAAATGCATTTTTGTTACGATATGATGCGGATAATGACTGGCCACTTCGCATACTATGGACGGACGAGGCGCATTTCACCTTAAACGGCAGCATTAACACAAAGAATTGTGTGCACTGGGGAGAGACGAATCCTCATGCTGTGGCGCCAGTACCATTATTTGACGCCAAAGCATGACTGCGTGATGCGGCATTACAGCTACATTTGTTCTGGGCCCGTTCTTCTTTGAGGAAACGACCCCAACTGGCCCTGCAACATGTTCTGTAACGGGCCCTCGGTATGCAGCCATGCTGAAAAATTATGTCTTACCGGAGTTGCGTCGGCTGAATGCACTCAATGACATTGTTTGGATACAAGATGGCGCACCTCCACATAGACCGATGTCAGTTAAAAGGCTCCTGGATCAGCATTTTGGTGATCGCATCATCTCACGCTATTATCCTTTTCCGTGGCCTGCGTGATCCCCAGATCTGACGCCTATGGATTTCTGGTTTTGGGGCTATCTCAAATCCAGAGTTTATCTGTGCAATTCTCAAACATTGTCGGACTTAAAGGATTCTATACGGCGTGAGATTGGAAACATCCCTCGGGCCATGTTGCGTGCAGCAACATTGTCCACCGTCTCCCGCATGCAATGCGTAATTGCCTGTGATGGCACTCATGTGGAAAATGTTTGAAATTAATAAAGATTTTTTTCTCTATGTGTTCTCATCATTGAGCAGTGTCTTGTCTTTGTCGTATGCATTATTCCTCCGTGCGCCTTGAAGAACTGTTTGTATGTGTATAACACGTCGGTTTTCGGACATATCGGTACCGTTTCAACGCTATTTAGGGTTTTCGCATGTGCTGAACATTTTGCGATGGTAAAAAGTAGGCGTTGCCATTCGAAAATTTCGAGTTTCTGTCACTATAACTGTAACCGCGAGGGCCATTGTGTTGCCATTCACAGAATCTCGAGCGCATATCTCAAAAGAACGATATTTGAAGTATCATCTTGATCCGTTAAATGGAATGGACGCTAGAATTTCAGATGTTGGCAAAGTTTTTTTATAATCACCCTGTATATATATATATATATATATATATATATATATATATATATATATATATATATATATATATATATATATATATATATATATATATATATATATATATGGAAATTCTATATACTTTTATATTTTGCTGTTGTAAATATATGGACACACCGAGGAAATTTCATTTTAAATATTTTATGATGGTTTCATAATGCTACGATAACCTAATTGTAAGCCCACACAATTTTCAGATAAAAAATCCTTTTGGTTAAAGTTCAAGAACTATTAAAAGAAGGGACATGATTGTTTTGCACATTCTTTTTCTGCGTGAACTTTTTTTAATTAAATTTGGAATTTTTTGTGCTTAAACATTTAGTTTATACATTTTTTCCAACGGCGGGCACTTGAGGGTTGAACCCTATGCCACAACAAGGCCAGAAACTGCTACTAATTTGATGTTACCCAGCGGGCCAGGTCACTCATTTGACGTTACCCATGTGAACCAGGTCACGGAGGCGAGTAGCGTTACTCGCGTCATACCACCACAAACCCGTTTATAGGGTGGGCCACATTCATACATCAACACGGAAGAAAGGATAGAGAAACACAGAGAGTACATTGAAAGAAAGAAACATTCATGCCCGAACCGGGATTCGAACCCAGGACCCACAGCTCAGGAGTCAGGAGCGCTGACCACTCAGCCATCGGTCGGCTTAGTTTATACATAAAAATTGCACATAGTAAATGACTCCTTCTGAAATTGTGCTCTGTTGATTGGAATATTTCCAAAATTAAACTAGTACTTAGTAAATATCTAAATTTCAAGACATGTAAAGAACTAATTGCATTTTATTCCTATAAACTTCTAAATTACATTAACTATAATCAATTTCTGTTCGTAAATTATGTAAATATTTCAGCCATCCTTACTTAAATTTATTTAGATCCTGTTAACATTCAATTTTTTGTTTCACTTGATCCTATCCTATTAATTCTGTTATTTCAAATTTGTGTATTCCGAACTGTGATACAGTGATCTACTGCGTAGGCTTGAAACTGTAGGCTTGAAAGCCCCAACTTTGTAAAGCATTCTCAAAAATGTGACACTGGTCGTGCGTTCTGGGGAGACTCTTAAGGCTCGCGATCCCAGATTACAGTTCCCAGCGGGCACCTGGCACTCCGTGCAGGGTGTCCGACGTTCTAGACTGAAGTAGAGGCACAACCTGATAGCCAACAGGAATAGAACAGAGCCTCTTCTTATCGTTGTCTGTCTGTCTATTGATTGGAATGTATGCTCTTAGTAAAATAAATACAAACATGTCAAGCAGAAATAGGAAGAAAAGTTTTACCAATTATGATGCAATCAATAATATTATGTGTAAATAAACATGTGAAGAATAAATACAAAAATAATAAGGAAAATGATCTATATAAACACAAAAAAACGCTATCACGACTGTTATTTTATTATAAATAGCATTTTCAGATGCAAATTTACATTTTATAAAGAAATTTATCACAAACCTTAAAAAATTAATTTAAGTTTAAGTAACTGCGATGAATTATAACCTACTGAAGAAAGATTTTACATCCATTATATATATATATATATATATATATATATATATATATATATATATATATATATATATATATATATATATATATATATATATATATATATATATATATATATATATATATACTTAGTCACAAAAGTAAGTATGCAGAGTGTATGTGATGATGTCCTCTGAAAAAAAACAGGTCTACAATATTAGAGTTCTCAAATTAACGATTTATTTCGATTACAGCAAAATAGAACTTGATTATAAAATGAAAAATATTTAAAAAATCCAAAATTTAATTAGCAAGATGAGCTTAAGTTAAAATAGGATGTAACTTACATCATAAAAGTAAGTATGCAAACAAAAACAAAGACATTGCAAATTTTACAATTTTTCAAAAAAATTAGTAATTTGTTAGATAGCCTTTGGCCTTTATAACAGCTTTCAATCTATATGGCACTGATTTTACTAAATTTCGAGTGACAGAAGATGTTATTTTCTGCCACTCCTCCAAAAGGGCTTTTTTAGATCATTCTTAGTTTTGATCTCTTAATTTCTAATTTGGTGATAGAGATAATCCCACAAGTGTTTAATAGGATTAAGATCAGGTGACTGCGGTTGATTTTTTAACTGTTTTCGCGCGTACGTTATATAGCAGCCATTCCCGAACAACCCGAGCAGTATGTTTTGGATCATTATCTTGTTGGAAAGTGAAAGATCCATTGAGTCCCAATTTCGAAGTACTTTGGCTTAAATTATTCTTTAAAATATTCAAATAGCTATATTGATTCATTATTCCGTCGATTATAAATTCCCTACTCCAGTTGCTGCCATGCAACCCCAAACCATAATCGAACCACCACTGTGTTTTACATTTCCTATCACGTTCTTTGGTTCTAGATGCGCATTTACTTCCCTTCAAAAATTTTTGGTGTCCATCTGACCCGTAGATGTTAAATTCACTTTCATCCGAAGAAATAACGGAATTCCAAAAATTTCTCCCCTGCTTTACATTTTCTTTTGCAAGACCTAATCTCTTTTTGCGATTCACTTTTCTAACAAATAGTTTTCTTCACATATTTCAACCATGATATCCTGCCTTCCGTAACACACGGCAAATTGTTTCAGGATTGCATAACTTCACAAAATTGTTTTTCACATTAGTTGTCAATTTGGTGCGCTAATCTTCGGATTTTTTCCCATTTCCAACAATAATTCACCTTTTTCGATTCGTGAAAATGGGCGGCCGTCCTGTTCTTGGCTTGTTTAGAGTATTTCCCTCAACCTGGAACTTTTCAATGATTTTTTACACCATTGCAGGACTTTTGCCTATGATTTTACCGATTTATCTTTGGGACTTGAGGAAAGCTAGTCCCTTGGGACTTGAGGAAAGCAAGTCTCAAAGATAAAGATGCAATAATAAAGCTCTATAGAGCTTTGTTATTGCATCTTTTAGATATTTTGATAATTCTTTTCCACGTGGAGACATTGGTGAATTGTTGATGTACCTAAAGATCCAACGTACAAGCTTTGCAGCAGAACTTCTAAACTTATCACTTAAATACGAAAAACTACTCGAAAAGTTTCATTAACCCGCTTTAAAAGTCAAAATTTCAGAGTGCATATATACTTTTGTGATTTAAATTTCTATTGGTATTTAACAAAATTACTCGTTAAGATTTTTAAAATATAATGATTTAGT
This sequence comes from Latrodectus hesperus, assembly GCA_037975125.1. Classification (NCBI taxonomy): domain Eukaryota; kingdom Metazoa; phylum Arthropoda; class Arachnida; order Araneae; family Theridiidae; genus Latrodectus; species Latrodectus hesperus. The sequence continues at coordinate 52,698,812 of CM075861.1, forward strand.
TTATTTTTCATTACTTTATAACTTGAATCAGAAGCTATAAGCAACACTCTCCAAAATAATATTTTTCTTATATTTATTTGAGATCTAGATCTTTTTCACTTAAGCTATGAGTTACATACTTACTTTTGTGATTGTGAGCGAGTATATGTATATATATATATATATATATATATATATATATATATATATATATATATATATATATATATATATATATATATATATAATTGATTTAGTATATTTCATGTGTAGATTAGTGTTTAAAGATGACAAACTATCAGTTGTTGAAATTTTAGGTATTTGTTTCTTTACATAAAATTTCATGTATAAATAAATTACATTTGTTGTAGAAATTCAATAAATATGTATCCCACTAAATTACTTTCCCTGAAATTATAAAAAATTTATTAAAAAAAACTTAAAATTATTTACTAATATTTGCTTAGTGTCTTGCGAACATTATTTGTAAGAAAAGATGCATTTTCTAAACATGATATATCCATCATAATTTGAGTAGTTATCTTTAAACATTACTTGGAAACAAGTTATCTTTTCTAAATAATTTAACAAAATCAATCGCCCTCTCTTCCAGTAAATGTCCACTATCTAGAACAATTTTATCTCTTCGCTTTTTTCGTACCACTCTGTAATGTGTGCTTTTATCTCTTGTGTGGTTAGTTTTCTGGAAACTATTGCTATCTGTCCATTGCGATCCTAAAACTTCGAAGGCTATTTTCGTTTTTAAATAATGCTGGCAAATAGCCAATGGGAATTTTAAAATCTTTGGCAATATCACAATTTTAAGTAATTGTTATTATATAAATCAATAATCGTCATACTCAGGAATATATTTATTCTGCCTCAGATAAATCGAATTTTATGTGAAAATTTTACAAAACATTTCTTGTATAAACATCAAGAATCTTGTATATCTAATATTCAAATATTCTTTTAACCATAAATTGGTTGAAATTTTCTGTAATGTGTGGAATTTGATTATTTTAAAACTCTCTCTGTAAGAGCTACAAAGAAATAAGGAGGTTTTAAAATTTTGACTTCATTCATAACTAATGTGTAATTTCCAATTTTAAGTTTTTGTCAATTTTGATAATTTACTTTTTTAAAGATAGACATCATCAATTTTCATAAACAAGTTCTCTCACATATTGAATGAGGAAAATTAATGCAGATTATTAAAGTGACGAAAAACTGTCAATGGCAAGCTAAAAATTTCGATTTTGTTATGAAATAGTAAAATGCTTGGGAAAAATACGGACAAAGACAAAGAATCAAGAGAAAAATATTTTACTCATTTATTTGTTTTAAATGCATTTATTAGTTCCATTTTGATAAATGAAGACATGTGACAATATTTTTCGATACTTATTTTTAAATGTTACAATAATATAAACTAAAAGTTAAAATTTCTAATGTGTAAAATTTAAGCAATACCACTCTATCAAAGATTAAAAGCTACGTTTCTATATAAAAATTTTACAAACTAAAAGATCATATAATTTTTAATGCATTTAGAATATCACTAGAAAATACTTGGATTATTTAAACATAATAAATTAGACTTTCAAATAAAAAATATTAAAACCAAAATATACTCTTAATAATATTTGGTTTTAATGCATATTAATTTGTAAAAGTTTTAATATACTCATGTAGTCATAATATGAAAAAATGTATAATATTATATTTTTGAATTCATGTCCACATATGCTCATTATTTGAATTCCGTGAAAATGAAAATTTTATATATATTCGTAGTTTCAATTTTTATTTTGTTTTTTATTTTTCAAACATATTAGAATGAACCTGCTTAGAATGTTTCTTAATAAAAATCAGGTTTCATAGTTGTGTGCTACAAAAAAGAAGCTATTCCTTATATTTATATACATATATATATATATATATATATATATATATATATATATATATATATATATATATATATATATATATATATATATATATATATATATATATATATATATATATATATATATATATATATATATATATATATATATATATATATATATATATATATATGTATGTGTGTATGTATGTATAGAACTTCCCCTATATATGAGTTCGTAATGGCCGAGCCTTCAGCTTTAGATATAGTTATTTGGACGTATGGAGTCCAGATTATGAGGACTTAAAACATTAAATCTCTTACAGTTGCCGTTACAGTGACAAAATTTCAAAATTTTCGAATGGCAAAAGTCACTTTTTTCCTGCGCAAAATGATCAGAACATATTGAAACTTTAAATGGCATTAGAACGAGATACGTTTGATATAAATTAATGTCGTAAAACATTTGCAAAGAAGAGCATTGTAAAGATCATATGATAACAAAGAAAGGAGAGAGAAAAGACTTTTATTTGAATTACAAATATTCAATGTGACCACCTACGCAGACAATAACGCATTGCATACGGGAGGATGCCGATAACAATGACGAACGTATTATGCAGAAGGACATTGTAGAACTACCTGTTTTATAGCTTTTTTTGAGTCTGACAAATTCAGAGCTTTGATGGTTATACCTTGGATTTCAGATAACTTAAAACCAGATATCCATTGGATTCAGGTCAGGTAAACAAGGTAGCCATGAAACTGCAAATGCAGGCTCGATAACTTTATCATCAAAGTGCTGTTGCAGCATTTGTCAAATACTTCTGGCAATGTGTGGAAAAGCATCCATAAAATATCATTAATGACATTTGGGTACTGCTATTCTGGAATTATGTAATTTTAGAATATTGCTTTATACCGAGCCCCTGTGACGGAGCACGTTTGCATACCACTGGATGTGACGTCTTAAAAGAAGTAAGGAGACTCAATGAATGTCCCAGTGATGCTGCGCCAAACATTCAAGCATCTGTCATATAAAGGCACTGGTGCCAAAACGTGAGAATTTTCTTGGGTCCACTGTACGCAACTCTTGGGAGTTTACCTTTCCAGGGAAAGTGAAATGTATCTCATCTGTCTAAAATATCGGCAGTTGCCACCTGCTACCTTCATCATATCCATTGGAGTGATGAAAGAATTTGCAAAATCAAAACGCTGTTGGTTGTCTGCAGATGCTAATACCTGAACGTGCAGGAATTGATAATGAAACATCCGCAGAACAGAGCGCAGAACTTACAGAACTATAGTTTAAGGTACATCCAAATTGCAGAAAACACATATTACTATTTCCAATAGACCTATAGCAATCGTATTATGTGTTTTCTCAACAACTTCAACAGGAACACAAGATTGTCCGGATTGTAGTCTGTTACATGTCTATCGCGTTTTTTTTTCAAATTTCTTTACTAATTGACATACATTTTTTACTTAACTAGGGTTTCTTTTTACCTTATGATTTGGATGATAAACTCGCACTTCTGTGACAACATTTTCTCTACCTAAACAAAACATCTTTATAAATTAACCTAGTTGTTTCCTTAAAAGTGTCATGTTCTTCCTAAGAAACGAGACGAATTACCATGAACATAAGAAACAATCTTTCCGCAGTTGTTATATCACAAGCAGTGCTTTGCAAGATTATTCGAAGATTGGTGCTTCTACCTATCCAAGTATTGTTTATCTATATACTTTCCCCATTTATTGTGATCAGTTCTTTAAGATGCTCTTCTTTGCAAATATTTTACTCCACCAATTTACGACATACGTGTCTCCTTCCAACGCCATTTAAGGTGTCTGCATTCTTTGATCAATTTGCGTACGAAAAGTATAGTAAATATATTGCCTAACTTACTAAATAAATTATAGTAAATATATTGCCATACAAAATTTGCAAAGTTTTGTCATTGTAACCATAAATGTGAGTGGTCTATTGTTTTAAATCATCAAAATTTAAACTCCATACATTCAAATAACTATATTTAAATTTTCATTTCGATTGGTTAAACGGACGTCCACTAAGACTCGTATATAAAAAAGTTTATTTTAGATCATCCGAGTTATATATGATATCACTCTTATTTTCGATTTAAAATGCTATATTATACCCAATCATTTTGAACAAGATTTCATATATTTTATCAATATATATATATACATATATATATATATATATATATATATATATATATATATATATATATATATATATATATATATATATATATATATATATATATATATATATATATATATATATATATATATATATATATATATATATATATAGATAGATAGATATAGATATAGATATATAGATAGATAGATAGATAGCAATAATTATCTACGAACAATATATGATAACACTCTACACATACAGGTAAAAATGATAAAGCCACATTCTCTCATGCATAAACATGTCATAGTCTCTGACATCATCATGAATCAGCATAAGAAGCTTATCTTCATGCCAAGACTATGATAATTTTATTGATAATGAATTTTCAGTGATAAAAAGCAATAATTTTTTGCAGGTTCCCTAGAAAAATTATTAAATCCACACTCAGTCCTTTAAATAATAGCGATAGTAATTTTGAATATTTCCTTAATAATTGTTTCTGAAATATATAGTGAAGACAATGAGCTATATGCATACTATTCATAAGCATGTGTAGGCAGCCTTTTGGGTCAGTGTCTTTTTCTCAAAATAATAGATTTTGCATTGCTAATTTTGATAGAATGCTGCGTCTTTTCTTGCGCTGTTATTTAAGTTGGAATTCTGTATACACCAGCCAACTCCCCTGTACCTAACCCAAGAAGGTTTCTACCAGTTTAGATGGGAGTTGCTAGAAAGAATAAAAGAAAGTGGCACTGCCGGGGCACCGTTCCCGCAACAGTTCCGAACTCCGTACGCAACAATTCCAGATACATTTGTAGGGCACCCCTCTGCTGCCTCTGGCTGTCCCCAATTAAGTTGGAATTCTGTTATTACGGCATAATTTCTATGAGTTTGATATAAAATTGTTTGCTCATGCTGTATACCATAAGTATTACCATACTTTATTCCCTCATGCAACCTATATTTCATGGTATGTGTAGCTGTAATGGGAGAACAAAACTAGATTAAGAAATAAACAATTATAGTAAAAAATAAGAATGAATTATAAGTAAAATGAACTTCAAATCATTTAATGTGTGTAAAACTTCAACTCATTACTTTCCTCCAACTCTTCCTATCATATTTTTACATATATTAAAGTAAATGCAATATACCCCATGCATTCTCTATTTTGTTTCCTTTATAAAGTTTCGGTTCACGCGTAAGTAGTCTTTTCGAAAATGTGATTCATACTTAAAATTTTTTTCGATAAAAACGCAAAGTGAAATCTGTCATCAAAATAAGAGATCTCTATTCGCCTGTTAAATCAGATATTCGCACACTGAATATCTTTCTCTGGATGGTGATACATTTCCCTGAGACATCATTTGAGCACCAGAACTTCAGGAATCGATATCTTCACGAAGGATTTTCCCTACATACTCATGCATCATCGAGTGGTAAGGGAAAAAGAGGGTGAAGAACTATTGGGGAGAAATTGGACAAATATCTGAGAGGAAAAGGTTATTTATCGCCAAATGGAACAAAAAAATGGAACTCTGTCCATCGAATAGATATCTGAGAGCGTTAGATTTAGTTTCTGTTTCACTTTGATGATTGAGTGTGATTGCCAAAATGAAAAATCGTTCGGTAGGTATGAGTTTGAGAGCACTCCCCTCTGAATATAATGCAGCATGATTCTTTATCTATCATAACTGTCAAATGGGTTAACTTCATATTTTAAATTGTGTTTTGTACAGTTTGAGACACCAAGATAAAAATGAATTTTAGAAATTAAATGTATGAAAATAATACACGAATATTAACATTTACAGTTTAGAAAATATGAAAAATAAACTAATAACAAATGTTTTTACTATGCAGAAAAATATCGTAACCATTGTAATAAATTACATAAATATCTTTTAAACTTTTCAATATTATATTTTATTTCTTATTGGTTTTACAATAATGTGAAATATGTTTCTTCATCATAAGATAATAAGACATAAATGTGCATAAATTTATTCTTAATTTTTTTCTACTGTACATGTTTCTTTAATTTTTTATGTTAATGTTGTTACTAATGACACTTGGACAAGCCAAGCTCGCTATGCCTTGATTATGCGAATTTAAGTCAATTGGGAGCGTATTTCGTTTTAATGAGAGCACCATGAAGGTGAAAGTACGACTTTCTCACTACACACATGCTATAGGTACCCGTTTATAGAGTAGGCAACCATTCACACCTCATCCATAAAAGGGAAGGACAAAGACAGGATAGATCGAGAGAGAAAGTACATCCATGCCCAAACCGGGATTCGAACTCAGGACCTCCTTATCCGCAGTCAGGCACACTGACCACTAGACAAGTTGGTCGGCAAAATTTTTTATAGATTAAATGTATGAATATTTGTTTAATAACTTCAGCATATTGGTTTGTATTTGTTAAAAAAATATTAATGATATTAACAAAAAAATATCAAAATAAAAGAACCAAAGGAACTAACAGACAATGTGCAATGCACATGATGAGGAAACAGAGATTTTGTTTTAAATTCTATATAGAAATATTTTCCATCTATATTTGTATTTGTATCTAAATAAAAATTCAAAAAAGGATACTGCCAAGCTTAAAACTGAAAAATAACACTTGGAAAATTGCATAAAAATGAATTATTTACTGGTTTTAGAAAATATATATTTGACATGGAGGGATTACATTTGTATTTAATAAAATGAAAATGTCAATAGAAATATTATAGACAGTTAATTTTAAACTTTTATACCAAACGTAATAGAAATGCTTAAAATAAAAAGATTTATTTCACGCTGTAGTATTCATTTGCTTATGAAAACAAAAATTGAGAGCTTTATATAAATATGGTTGTTGTTGTTCGGAAATATATTTTCAAAAATCACTAAACACAAATTTAATAAAATTGAAAAATTTTATTTCATTTACATTATTTTAAATGTTATAGGTATAAATACTTTCCATACATACATTTTTAAATGCAACTCTAACAACGTTTTATTTATGAATTATTAAAATTTTATTGAGAAAATAATCGTAGAATAATAAACTCATAAATGTAGCTAGTTTTTGTTGTTGAATAAACTCTTCTGGTATATAAATTGTATAAAATGAAATTAATTTCCGTTTTAATTTCGTGTTGATTATACATTCCAATATTATATAAAGCATTTCATTGATTATGTTTGTTAAAGAAGTGTAAAAATTTACAGTTTTTGTTAAACATTTGGAAATTATTCCTTGCTTAATCTAATACTGAGAAAAATAAAAGTAATTTATCTCATTTCATAATATATGTAAAATTTACACCATGAAAAGAATTTTGAGGACAATTTTTGTGTTAAATTTACTTCAAATTTTGTACTGCGTCCTTACTGCTAAATATGTTTTAAAAATTAGTGAATCATAACTTCTTAATTTTTCTTAAGCACTATCGTATCCAACTTTAAATGATTATTATATTCTAGAAATATTATAATTTTTGTTGAGTAATTAAGTAGAACAATACTAATAATATTTTGAGTAGCAAAGTAGAACTTTTTGAAAATTTTGCCTTTAACAGAATACTTCTGAAAGGCTGCTTATAAATTCAGTGCTGCGGTACAAGGAACGCTACTCAGTAACATCCATATTCAACCTAATACTTTCCAGAATGTTTATCGAAATACTATTCAAAGTACTGGCAAATAAATAAAAAATGTTTGAACAGCTGCTAAACATAAGTGTTTGGAAAAAAAAAACATTTGGAAAAAATTAATTCCTCATTTAAAATGTTTCTTTTAATCGAGCGATGAAATTTATTTCACTAATGTTAATGCTGTTTAAAAATATTTTACAAAATATATTATTACAAATTAAGAATTCACACAAACATAGATAACAATAAAGTGGAATATTGAAATAACTGAAACATAAGAGTTTATCTCTACATTTTACGTGATATAAAATGTTCATTAATAGCAAATAAAATAAACAAAATATCAATGCAAATATCAGAAATGCTCATTAAGAGTGAGATAGGTTATACTCTTTACAATTTTGTACAAACTGTCAAACAGTTATCATTATAGTCCTTGAGGAGCCATAAGCTTAGATATTTTAGAAACGGACAATCCAGTTGAGTGAGCTTCAATAATCCTCCCTTTGCTTATTGAATGGGTCAGGCAGAAAGTACGTTTTATAGGGAACACATATTTTTCTCTCTCTTTGTATATATATATATATATATATATATATATATATATATATATATATATATATATATATATATATATATATATATATATATATATATATATATATATATAGAGAGAGAGATGAGAGAGAGAGAGAGAGAGAGAGAGAGAGAATGAGAGAGATAGATAGATAGATAGATATAGATATAAAGTTTACTCAAATACGTTTTATTTTTCTTTGAAATATAATTATAATATAATATAGTTAGTTTCGAATGTCTTAAGAAATAAAGAAAATTAATCTATGTGATATATTAAATGTAAATTATCCGAATTAGCAACATACTGACTGATTTTTTTTCTATTCAGAGATATTCTCCTTAGGAATTCTCCTGGAATGGAGGGAGAAAACAAATATGTGTCAAAAAATAACTCAATTCTTCCCCAGGAATTCGAGAGATTTTCGTTTACTCATATCACTCCCTCCCTCCCTGGGTAGGGACAAAGAACGGGGGATTGGGAATTAATTTTCTTTTTTCCCCATCATCATCAGGGTGGAGTTTTTCTTTAGTTAATATGCTTTATTTCACACACCCGACGCTTAGCCAATAATCATTCGGACAGAAAATCACCCAGCAACCAAAGACCCCCAGAGATACGTCAGTTGGGGCCCCTAAATTGCAAAGCAATATGCATTCTTGGGAGTGGAGTACTGTATTTTGATTAGTAGAGGGTGTTGGTTTTCATGGGTGACAGATTGTCTGGGGGAAACTCATGCTTCGTTATGACACTAGGTGGGGTGCAGCAACAGTAAGCTGTAATGACTAATACAAGTCTTCCTGTTTGACGATAAATTAAATTCGTTTCACATTTATCTTAAATTTCATTAATTAGGGCAGTAAAGCATTAAAATTTTCAAGAGGAACAAAATTATTTCTAATCGTTTCACTCAGTGATTAATGATAACGCATAATTAAAAGTAGCACCACCTTTGAAAGTTTCAGATGCCTGATGAGGGGAAATACGAAATTAATTGTTTAAATAACTCATGAACTGTTATTGAAAAATTAAAAAAATCGTATGTCAAATAACACTTATATTTATTATTTTATTATTTAATGGATTAATGTATTTATCTCTTGTAATATTTACAAATAAGTAAATTAATATCTATCTATCTATCAATCTATATATATATATATATATATATATATATATATATATATATATATATATATATATATATATATATATATATATATATATATATATATATATATATATATATATATATATATATATATATATATATATATATATATATATATATATATATATATATATATATATATATATAACATCTTATCTGCTTTATCCGCTCGACAAATGAACTAAAATTTTTAGATATGTTTGAATTGAAGGTGAGAGAGGAAGATCGTGATGGTTTTATATAGTCAGTAGTCATAATTAATATAATCAGTAGTTATTACATTGAATAAATTATGAAATTTTTGTAGCCATTCCTTTTACACAGATTGATCAGATTATTAAAAAACCGTAGATAGCGCTTGGACGGTTAACATATGAGGAAAATTGCTGAAGTAAATTATTTTCGAAGAAGCTCATTTTACAGGATTAAAGATAACTCGAAAAAATTAATTGAAATTTTCATCTTATATATCTAACGCATTTGATGCGATAAGTTTCGGAAGATAATGATAAACATAACATAGCAGCGAAAAACATGCAAGTTTAAATTTTGTCAAATATCATTCATCGACCAATCTTCCAGATAGTTTTAGAATAAAAAAAAGATCAATCATATTAACGATAGCGGTAAGCGTAACATTGAAAAGTTTGAGAATTACCTCTGTCACCAAACTTTAGCGGCACTGGTAACTCGTTGGGTGTCGTGAAAAGGAAATCCATTTTTTAATCCTCCAACATCACAAGTAACGTTTTTTTTTGTTTGAAAATTACAAATAGCATAATTCTAAAATAGTGATTTATTGAAATCACCATGTTCAAGTGGTAGCAAAGAATTCTCTAGAGATTAATGAACACAATTCACTTCCAAACACTGTTAAACTATGTTATTTCAATTCTAATATCCGCATGCACGTCAGTTTTGGTGGATTCTTGGGAGTTTCACTTGTTTCGTTTCTTGATACACGAGATTACAACTCATTTTCTATGAAAATTCATCCTAAAATCCAATTTAACTATGTATATCAAAATATTCTCTAATACTGAGTACTTGCAACAAAACAGGTTTGTACGCCTAGGGTAAATACTTAAGAAATATAGACCAAGAATAAATTTGTAAGTGATGTTGAATCACATAATGCCTTTTAAAAACTCCCACTTAGAAACATATTAATGTCACATCATGAGGAATTTTATCCACTAAGGGAACGCTCATCTTGATGTTAATATTTTCAGTTAAGAAAAGTGTGTCTCATCCGTTTATGATGCCCAAGACTATTATTAAGTTATCCATCCATAAATAAAATCTAATTGATTTTAACCAATGGAAGAAAATCCGCAGAATAAAGCATAATATCCTGATAACTGAAGGTTTCAAAACGATTGGAAAATTCAACATACCGTTTCCATATGAAGAACAGTGAAGTGTGCATCTATAACTCCGGGATTGACAACCCTTCACACATTCTTCTTGAATGGCCATCTGTTTCACAGGAAGGGAACGAGCTTCGTAAAAACTTGAATAACAGATGGACCCCGATTTCGGTGGACCTAGTGAAGAAAGAGACTTGTATTTTTAAAAAGTATCCATGTTGTAATCTAACTTCTTTTGTGCTTTTACATCTCATTTTTTTCACTTTGCCTTTTTTATTTTTGTTATTATTTTTTCATCTCATGATTTATTTTTGATTTGTTATGTAGTACATTTGTTGTACCTTCGGGCCCTGTGTGGTATTCCTTGGTGCAAAGGAAGATATTTTTGTTTTCCCAAATTAAAAAAAAATTACATTAACTTATTTCTAATAATACAAGCCATAAGATAAATGAATTGTTAAGATTTTCATTATTGTTCTAATTATACGCATTGAAAATTTGGTTGAAAGATTATAATAGCTATAGTTTATGTTAAGGAACATTAAAGCCTAGAAAGGTATTTAAAAAGTACTCTTTTAAAAGACAAATTTAATGCAGTAAAGAAGTTTGTATTCAATATGATTTGTAATATAAACTTTTACGTAAATCCTTATAATTTATCATACATTTTTAAAATAACACATTTGAAAATTTAATTAATGTAAATCAAAAACAGAAACTGATCTTGAATTTTAATTATTAGTTTTAAATGTACTTTCGCGTTGTTGATTTTACATCAAAAGGATTATTTAGATTTCATATTCATCTTAATAATGAAGCCAATAACGTTTTCCACTTTAGAAATACAAATGTTGTAAGAAATATTCATTTCATTCATTTGAAGTAGTAACTTAATAAAAAATGTTAGTTATTTCCAGAAATTATCATATTGTTGCTGTAAAACATTGTCACAGAAATGGATCAGTTATAATATAAATAAACACAACATGCTGTAAAACATGTTGTGTTTATTTATATTATAACTGATCCTTTTCTGTGACAAAATTATCATTCGCAATGCAGTATTCTTTTTTCTTACAAAATATTAAATAAATATAACTTAGAAATTTGCATTGTTTACATGTAATAATAATGTTTGTTTTATATAATATTTGTTTTTATCTGTAATTTAGATTAATTAGTTTTTTAAGGCAGTAAATTCAAATATACTATATTTTCGGATTCAAATATACGTAAGAATCTGACACAATATGTTGATATTATCTCAATACCAAATGACATCTGTAAATATAAAACAAAAAAAAAACATTTAGTCATACAATCTTATTTATTCTTTCATACTTATAGTCTTTACATTTTGATTAAATGATGGTAAATAGACACACGTATCCAAATGGTGTGATAATACTTTTCGAAATACTTGACTTAAGAACTGGTATTTTAACAATAACCAGCGGGTGAAGATTTTGACTCAGATGAAATGCTGAGAACATTTAGACTTACTACGTCCAAAGGGTACGACTATGCTTTTCGAAAAACATGGTCCAATAACTTATTGTTGGTGCCAGCACTTGAAATGTTGGGTAATTTTTCCTTTCGCCAAATGCACCAACAACTCCAAAGGCCATGGAATAAAAACCTCAGTTTTATTGTAGCTATAGTTCGTTCGTTGCTACTTTGTTAACTTGCTTGAGAGCTGGTATAACCCCATGCAATTATTATATGCTAAATAAAAATTTATTTGAATAGCAATATGCTGTTATTTTAAGAACATTACACTACACTGATATTTTAACAACTATCACAGAATGGAGATTTTAATTCACAGAAAATGTTTTATTTCATTTTTTAAGCATTCTATTTTTACCAAGAGATATAAAATATCTGTTATCAATGAAATAAATATAATATTTTTCAAAAATTTTCTTTCTACTAAATTCATGCAAATATTGATGAAACTTTATATTTATTAATTTTACTATTAATTTCGTTTCTAGCTGTTATATTTTCAAATTATATTTCCAATGGAATATAATGCATGTTCATGAAAATGCTTATGGTTAATGTTTTATATTAATAAATAACTACAAATACTTATTCATTCCCTTTCTTGACTACTCGAATTTCGTTGTAAAAATTTCCATCGCACAATATTTATAACAAATACATGTGATGGATTACTAGCTGGAATATGATGAAATGTTAATATCAGTTATGGAGTTGGCAACTAAATTCATTTAATCACAACATTTTTACTTTAAGTGTGAGATTAGGAAAAAAATTTGATTCATACGATTATTAAAACGTTACAAAATATTTTCCTTCATTCTAGTTTCTTTGTAATTTTAATTAAGTCTATGCTTAAGATTTCTTTCTTATATTTTGTTCAAAATGAAATTTGTAAATGTTTTTTTATATTTGGAATAAAATATTCTAATTCAAATTACCAACTGCTTATTCAAAATCCTCAAATAAAACTTAAAAAATAATCACAATGTGGGTAAAGGGAAACATACTATATTTATTTTAGTTTTATTAATATCTCTCTCTCTTATCTCTTACATATATGTATATATATATATATATATATATATATATATATATATATATATATATATATATATATATATATATATATATATATATATATATATATATATATATATATATATATATATATAATATAATATATACTTAGAAATATTCAATTTTAGTTATTTTAATAAAATACATTAAAACTCGTTCAAAATGATTGGGTATAATATAGCATTTTAAATCGAAAATAACAGTGTATTATGTTTCGTTATTGTATTTGTTGATTGTTCATTTTTATTTCTGTTCCATATATTGCTTGATAAATAAGTAATTCTATTGATAATAAAAAAGATTACGAAATTAAATTTATATTATTTTACATAACATAAATTTTGAAATAAATTAGTCATATTTAAAGAAACCATATACATTATTGCAATTATTTATCTAACAATTCAGTATACATATGTTTTTAGACAATTAAAATAGTTTTTTATTTAATATATTCTGTTCTGTACTATTATATGAAAATAATATTCGCATGAATATAATTTATAGTAAATATATAAAATAATATTTGTCACCATAGTTAATGTGAGAAGTCTTTATACAATCTGATATTTATCTAGAGTCTTTTTTGTGAAGTTGTTTTTATTTTTATTATTTTTAATAAATTCAGTTAGTAATGCCATATACACCTAGATTTATTAGCTAAGTGTATTATATATTTTAATAAACGGAATGAATTATAATAGGAATAAAATTTTGTAATTTAAGATTAATAAAGATATATAATGTCATAATTATCGTAAGAAATTAAAGTTATTTTTATTATTTTTAACCCAGTTACTATTTTTAAGAAACATATACGAATTTTTAAATAGAAAAACTGAAGAAAATTTAAAAATGTATTTATATAATGAAGAACAAATAACACATCTTGTAAAGATTCATTTTATAATGTTTTCTAATTTGTACCACAAATATTTGGATATGAACTAATAATTAAACTATTTAGAAAAAATGAAATAAATAAAGAAATGTTTGAAGTAAATTGCCATTAAAGTTTCTAAAAATATAAATGCATACTATTTCCAAAGTGTAAAATATTTAAAACATTGCTATAAAGTGATAAGTATCCTGCCTGATGATATATTATTGTGTTTTGCTAATTTTAATTATTCTATAATTAAACATTTAATTTAAATTTCAAATTATAATTGTTAAATTTAATTTATTTTATATATATTGATTTATATATATGATTTAATTTAATTTATATATATTGATTGTTCCTTAATGTTTTATTTACAATTTGTATATATAGGTATTATATGCCATGTTTTAATAGCAAATCCTATTGTAGATTTACTACTTCATTTTATTAATTCGATTTATTAATGAAAAGAATTTTATTAATGAGAAGAACGAACCTCTTCATTATTAGCAATCAAATTGTGACTCAAAAATTAATTTTGAGTTTAAAAATAAAGAATAAATCTCAAGAAATGTTTTCAAAATATTTCTGAATTCAGTACATAATTTTGAGTAATATTTTTTGTTGTCATTTTAAATAAAATATGAATTCCATCAATCTCTTTCAAAATATTTTTGTTGAATAATTTATTCTGAAATATAAGAATTGTTTTCTAACTATAAATATAAATTGTTTTCAAATTATGAATACTTTATAACATTTTTTATTGGAAGTTTTTGCAGTTATAGTATTGAAATTTTGTTTGAAAGATAGATATTTTTTTCTAAAAATAAGAAGTATATTCTACGGGTGTATAACATCATAAAAACTTAAGTAAATTATTTTATTTAATTTTGAATAGTAACATTTGTTTTTTCCATTAAATCCTGGTCCTCTTATAACGAAAAGTTTAGGCAGTAATAGTAATCAAATTGAGACTTGACAGTGGAATTTTTCTTCTGGAAACACAAAATGAAACGTGTATTGAATTACTTACATTTTCTGTTCCCTTAGCTTAAATGGGTGTCCGGCAGTCCTTGAAGATCCAACTTCGTCTAATGAATTTATTGCGAGGTCGGAATTCTTGGATGTTAGCCATAAGAAGCTCTGTTAATGGCCGATCGTGACCTAGCAAGTTAGCTTTCGTCTGTTTCTAAGGAACTGCGTGATATGGGATTAACGATTTGAAAGGAACTTCTAAATCTGTTCCTGATGTGCAGCTTCAATTCTTATTTAAAGGGATGCTAAACCATATGATCAAATCATCTATGAAACTACTTTATAATAACAGTCTAGGTATATTATTGATAAAGTGGAAAAAGTTTACCCATTTATATTATTATGCTATATATATATATATATATATATATATATATATATATAAGTTAAAAATATTTTATTATCTGAATTCTTTTAAATTTATATTATTAAAAATTAAGAAATTCGCAATTTTTAGAGTACCTTGAATAATATAGTACAACTATATTTATATTTTAATAATTATATATTTATAAAATTTGTCATGTGTTGCAGAAGCAAAAAATGTATCTTAAGAATTGTAATTAATCAACAATTTTGGATTGAAGAAAAGAAAAAATTATCCTTAAAAGTAATTATTTTTATAAACAATTTGCGGAAAACATCGTTAAGCCAACAAGCAAAAAATTGTATGAAACATTTTATACTGTGCTTATGAAATCTCAATGAGTTTTTCGTCATGTGTTATAAACATGTCAAATACTGTAATAAACAATATATTTGCAAAGCATAGTATAAATATTTTAGATTAATTTTAAAGTAATATAAAATTAAGCAGTTTCATGAATGAATAATTACTTTATAAGCAACTTAAATGTATGTACATATACTTATCAACAAAATTTATGAAACTATCCGATTTTACACATATTAAGCTTTTTAATCATTTTATCAACCAATTTATCAACTTATATATTAATAAATCAAATTAAAAAGTATTGCAGAAATTCCTTTATTTATTCTACAAACACCATCAATAAATAAATTTTATTAAATTAACATGATAGTTTATAGTTTATTGTGTAATCTTATTGCAAGTTCAAAATGTTCATTAAACTTATAGATGTTTGTAAAATGCATTACATCTTCTCATTTCTTGTAAGATTTTTAGTACTTAGTATTAGATTTTATTTCAATGCCTCCCAGTCTTCTTACTAATATGGAGCTATTTTCTAAGTAATAAGGCAATGAATATAGCCATTTGGATGGTTCTATCAGTACACCCTGGTATCAGAGTAGGTGCTCTGGCTGCTCCTTAGTTTGGGGCAGCAATAGATGATATCAAACTGCTCTTATCCATTTTATTAGCGGTCAATAGAAGTCACCAATGACTTTTGTTGGAGGCATTAAACACTTCGAAATCTGTACTAGGTGCTCTTCTGCACAAACCTCCCCTGGTCACATTTTTCTTGTCTTTGATTTTTGACCCCCTATTAGTTCTCGATTTCTTCATGGTGAATGAAATATTGGACCTGATTTAGCATTGTTGGTCACGTGGATAAGAAACAACAAAAAAACAGTAACAATAGATTTTGTTTAATAATAAAATTTTTATTATTCTAAAATTAGATGCGTGAGAATATTACCTCAATATAATGTTCTTTCGTGATAGACTTAAATCAAAATTAATGAGTATTTTAATTGTAAGGAATTTGCCGGTTAGTTTCATATTTTATGATACGACATTTTTTCCAAAAACTATGAAGACGTTATACAAATCATTTCAGTAGAAAAATACTTCAATACTTAATAACGGTATTTTTATTTGAATTACATAGTTTAATTACAAAACCCTGCTTACACAGAACGAAGAAATTGATATATTCGCTCTCTCTATCTCTCCCTTTCACACACACACATTTTACTTATAGTTCATAAAAATATCTTTTATTTATTAGAATATCTAAATAAACATGTTATTTCTTAATTCATGGTATACTTTAGTTTATGATACATTTTTTCATTCACATAAATATTTATTATAACATTAAATTGTATTGTTCAATTCCTTTTTTTTATCCTAATTTATTGTATTTTTTTCTTTAGAAAGTTATAAAAAATATTTTATAAAATCAATAATAACAAATTTATTAAGCACTTCAATAAACATTCAACTTGATAAAGGTAATATATTTACATTTTTCATACTTTGTAATATAGTGCAAGCTTTGCAATCAGAAATTAAAATTTACATATATTGGAAAGAATTGATTTATTATAAAGGCAATAATTTAACAATATTGTTTGCTTATAATTCAAATAAAATTTATTAAGGCAAATAATTCTTTATACTTCACTGCATAATAATAATACAACATAATAAATAATATATCGCTATGTATTAAGTAAACGTATTAGTTGTATTCCATTTTTAAACTTGTTTATATTGTTAAATTTGCTGTTACTTATTGAATATCAAATAAATGCTTGTATATATGTTTTAAACAGATAAATACTCGCCTGTCATAAAGAGGCAAAATTAATAACCAAATCTAAGCATTTATTTGATGTTTATTTTTTAAATATTTAATATAATACAAATAGTAAATTTATAAATATATGGAATTTATGTCAAATAAAAAGTATTCAAAATAAATGAAATATTTTTTGCATTTTGTTTGTATTCCATAACAAATAATAAGTCGCAACGAATCATGTAAGTATATTTGTTGAATTGTTTGTGCTCCTAGTACTAATATAGTAAATGTCTATAATGTGTTCAAACTTATTTAATGTTTTCTTATTTAATTTAAAAAAAGATTAATTTACCTTTAAATTCGAAATGTGTCAGGATATATCTAATGGGAATACTAAGCTTTTAACTACATAATATTTATGTTATATAAATTGAATCATTCGCTTTGGCAAACAGTATTCTCGCAATAAGCACCAGGACGTGAGTAAACGAAACCTATAGCAGAGAATCTATCAAAGAGACTTCTCTCCTCGCCTGTTGATTCTAAAGTAAATAGAGACAGTGATCTGTCGAGTCCGGCAAAGCATCCAAAGATTCGATTAAATACCCGGATCCAGGAGTTGACAGATTGCCTTTCCCGTCCAGTGCGCCCATTAACTAAGGGGACAGGATGGACAGCTGTGAGCGTCGTCCTTGAACGTTGTGTATCCTTCCTGGTTCTGGAATGATTATTTGCGCGAGATGTTTGCAGGATCTTCCTTTGAATATGCCTACCAATTGGAATCTAACTTTCCTCACAGGATGAGCAAACAAATTAGGAATGAGTTTACTGCAGAATAAATTGTAAAGCGTCTTGATTGGATGCTTGCAGAAATTGAAGCACTTTCCTGATAATCGGATAACATATGTCGAGATCTGAGTCAAAATAAATTTTCTTAGCCTTGAATCACAAAATAAATTTTTGTATCCTGAAGTGTGAAAGAAATATAAAATTTTATTCAAAATAATTTTGATAGTTTAAAAGTACACAGTTTTATGTTATTACCATTAATCTCTATAAAAGATTTTAAACTTACATATAATTCCTCTGAGAATAATAGAAAGATAGATACAAGAAAAAACTAATGTTGGATTTAAAATTTGAAAGACATTTATATAGTAATAACACACACAATAATCAATGTCTTAAAATTGACTAAAGCTTATTTTCGTAAAATATTGTAAGAAAACAGTTGAAGATTCAAAAGATTACTAGTAGAAATATTTATTATATTTTTAAAAATTGATTCAAAAATTATCCAAATGATAATATAAATGATTTAAGCAAGAATTATAGATTATTTGTTATTTCCTATTCATTATTATTTATGGGGCACTCTAATTATATAGAGGATAATATATTATGACATTTTTTTGGGTAATTCCAATTTTTTTAATTTAAATTCTTTTCTGTGTAATTTAAACTTTTTTTTAAATTTTAACCATCTTATAAAGTTTTCTGAATTTTTATATGTTCTTCAATTTAAAATACACACACACATATGTATATATACATATGTATATATAATATCAGAAAAAAATAAGCTTTGCCTATCATAACAAAACTCAATTTTAAATAGTATCATTTAATTTTCATAACAAACATAATACATACCGTACAAAGATTTTAGTATAAAAATTATATGTTTTGTAACAAATGTAATTTTAAGATAAAAATATTCTTTTATAATCCAATCTATTTCAATTAAAATAGTTCTACTACAACTATTTTAATTTAAATTAAGTGCATGTACCAAACGTGATTCAAAATGATATAAATTTATTTACAGCTTCTAAAACTCATTTCGTTTACAAGCTAAAAGATTTTTGCATGAATTTAGAAATTAGAGCTTGTAGGTAATATTAATTAATAATATCTTAAAACATTTAATTCTTTTATATAATTTTATGTACGTATCATAATTTGAAATTCCTTTTCAACTTATCCTGATAAAAGCAATATTGTATTTCATAACTTCAAATCACAAAAATTTTATAAATTATTAAAAAAAACAACAGCATTTATTAGATATTGTAAAATTATTAATATTTATTTCTAAAAATATTTTTTTACAAAAGTATATTTAAATATTATCTATATTATCTAATCCCTTATAACAATTGCTTTCCACTTATATTCTATTTGACATTTTCATTCATTTAGAAACAATTATTATTACATAAACATATTTTTTTGTTAGTGTGTCATGAAATCTGGCCTTTTCTTTACAGCATCATTAGTTTCAGTACTTCAAAGATTAAGTTGATGTATCTTATCAAAAACAGAGACTCTTCCACAAGTTTTCACAATAATAGAAACTACAGAAATAGTTTCAAACAATGGCAGTAAATAAAAGAAATAGAAAAAAAAGGTACTCAAGGAAAGCAAGATAAAAAAAATTCTATAAAATATATCAATATCCAATATTATGTATTCGATATTCTGGCAAATAATTGAAAATTTATGGTATATAATCACATTAAAAGTTACTTCTATTTTATATACACAAGAATATGAAAAAGCTAACGAAAAATTATATTCTGTTATAATTATGGCCTTAAATTAGAATATATTTTGTCTCTTGAACAGTTACTGAAAGAGGAAAATAATTTATTATAATTTATTACTAAATTCTTATAAGCATATTAGTTTTTTTATTTACAATTAACAAACAAAGAATAGATTAATAAATAAATAATGAAAATTCACTATGAATTTTGCTTAAATTAAAATTTCTATTGAGTAAAAAGTAGGATATTAAATCACAAGAAATGATAAATATAAATAATAAATTTTTCGAATGTTGTTAAAAAGAATACATTTTTCAAATTTTATTAGTTTCAGAAACTATTTAATTTTCAAAATATTTTCTGTTTTATGCTGTATTTTTCTTTTTCCTAATTTATTCCTTATTTATTCCAACTCTTTTGGCATGTTTGTCGCTAAACGGGGATTTTTTGCATACGACGACTGATTAGACCAAATCGTACAGCTTAACGTGACGTTTATTCGAAATCACAACAAATATTCAAGAAATAAGTACCACGAACCCACGATTCGAACCCACAATCTCTTGAACCGAAAATCAGAGTACCAACTATTTGGTTGCCAGATCGGTCCACAAATATCTTAAGGACACACACACACACACTATATATATATATATATATATATATATATATATATATATATATATATATATATATATATATATATATATATATATATATATATATATATATATATATAATATGTAAATAATTTTCACGAATGAAACATATAAATCCTTGCTGATAAAATCATTTTTTATCAAGTGCAAAGTGCATTTTGCAGATAATAAGTTATTGACTTATAAAATTAGGTAATATTTTCGAAAATTATACTGTTTATTTGAATCAAAGTCAATGAATAACAATCTATTCAGTGGAAATGATAATGATATTTTAGAACTAGAATGATAGCTGAAATCCAAGTGTGCAAAAAGAGAAGTTATTGAGAATTTGAATTTTTTAAATTTTTTTAAGCTCTCTCACTAGTATCTTGGGATATATTTCAATACTTATTTTGAAATGAATTAATAGCTTCCGAAATTAGATAACATCCCACTTAATCTCGAAGAAAAATATTCAATTTGATTATAAATATTTTTACATATCTCTTCGATAAACATGGATGTGTGATAAATTTATGTATGTGAAATTTATACTGTTTTGGGAAATATCAGATAATTATCAATTGATAATTAAATTTCTTTCTATTGATTGCATCAGTTGACTATAAAATATCAAAATATTTCATTGTGTTTCTCCAATTTTGATAAATGTCATATCAGATTTATTAATTACTTAATAATTATATTACATTACTATTTGTTACGTATCCAAGTTATGATTATCCTATTGATACGAGCATTACCATTTCATACAATGTTTCACCAGATATTTCAACTAACCGTAAAATATACTTTTTATTTTTGAAAAGAGAAGAGTTTGTTATCTGAAGAAAAACGTATAAAGATGAAGTACCCTCTATTTCTTCATGCAACCTTATATTCATTAGTTTATTTATTAGAATCCTTTAATTAAAATTGCATTACGTTTCACGTCTAATACATTTTATTAATTTTAGTTTAATGTATTTCAGGTGACGTATTTATAAAAGAAGTTTATAAGAATCAGTAAGTATCACACCTCCTTACTTTTAATTTTAGCAATTAAATTATCAATTTTTGAATTGTGGTTTCTTATTTAAAAATTTATGTAAAAAATTTTATGATTTAAAAGAAACGTAATGCCTTTCCAAGATTTTTGGTGGTGTATTGAAATCATTTTACATTCACAACTCACAGGTCAGATAATCGTTATTCAGGCTGGACAAGGCTCAATCAATCTTTCTATCCTTCAACTGAGAGTTCTATGTTAGGTTGAACTAACCTAACCCGGAACTCCAGGAACTTAGTTCTAGAAAACAAATTTAGCCACTGTAGGCTTTAGCTCCAACATCACTAATTATTCTAATTTTTAAAAAACACTTTATTGCAAAACACAATTGATTGAAAATTTGAAAGTTTCAAGATATCTGGAAACATAGATCCTAAAAAATCCTTATCCAGAACAATCTGTAAGGAAAAACATTCTTTTACTCATGACATCGAATCAAAATGAGATTGGCTGACATATACAGCCTCTAATAAGCTTTTGATAATGTCAAGCTAATATGATAATGTCAAGCTAAATAATTTTATGATAATGTCAAGCTAATATGGTGCCTCGAAAAGAACCAGGATTTGTGTGAAATCTTGACTTCATGCTATACTTTCTTCTAAGATAGTCGACACTTTTTAAAGCAATCCTGTCCGTGATATAGGGGAAATGATAACTAAAGAAAAACCGCTTTATATTAATTAAAATCACACTCTAAGTTAACAAAGTCATATGGAGGAGTTAATGTGCAGCTGTTGTTAAATTATCCTATTTGTAAAAAATGCTGGGATCATCCAGCCTCACCGAAACATATTCTGGATTGCATCGGACTTTCCCTATAGGATTTATCCCCTGCCCTATCCTAGCCATTGACTTTATAACTGTCAACAATTTATTGGAGTTGATATAACAAATGTCAGATCTTTAAAGATGATAAACCAACAACAATACTCTAAGTTGCTGTCAACATTTGTTAAATTAGAAGTTTGCTGTCTTCCAAATAACAATACTTTTTACTTAGAACCAAAGATGAAGGGTTTATTTCTGTTAATTACAAGTGCACAATAAGATTCATCAATGTCTTTCATTGGACCAATATAACCGTACATTGAAAAAAATCATAGCATTCCGAAATCAAGTGCAACCATGATATGAAACGCTAAACTGTAATGCCGATGCACTGTAGCCCTACGTGATTTAGAATAAACATTTTTCCTTTTTATACAATGTTTTCTGATATTTCTTTCTAAGAACAGCGTTCAAAAAACTTGTGAAAGAAGAATTTGATGTAATATATTTCATTATTTAATCATGTTTGCAACCATCATTTCTTTCACTCGCATGCCTTGAGAAACCCATGATTTGCATCGTACAGTATCCTATTCCTTTCGTGTAGATTTCACGTGAATTCATGGTCTTTGTTTTGATATAGCTTGTTTAATTTATAATTGTTTATATCAATAGGATTTAAGAAGCATTTACAATGAATTATCATTTCAAATTTGATGTTTTATGTTTTGTGATTGAAACTTATCTTATTAAACTAATAAGCAAATTATCCTTTGTAAAATCGGCAAAATTTTAATAATAGATTAAAACATGGGTTTTAAACTCTGAAAGCGTAACTTATTAAAACTTAGTGGGAATATTATTGCTTTAATTTACTTTGTAACTGATCATCATAGTTTGGATTTTTCACACAAACATGCATACGGTACAAAAATATTTTACTAGATATACTATTTTTATTTTCTCTGATTAATGATTACAAAATTTGACTTTATTTACAAATCCTTAAGTAAATTGATTATTAATACAAGAGCTTATTGCTTTTTCTTTACACTAGTAAGGACCACATAAATGTACTAATGTAAACAAAGGGTTCTCTTTGCATAGGATAGAAAAATGGAAATACATTTAAAGTGGAAAATAAACATGGGTCTTGAATGTCACATAATTTCTATGCTGGCAGTTTATATTATTAGCTTTTGAACTATAGTATGTAGAGAACTCCTAGGGCCGTGGTAGTCTAGTGGTTAGGGCATCCGCCTTCCATCCGGAAGGGTGGGGCTCGATTCCCAGTGCTGCCAAAGATGCACTGAGTATATGCGATATACGTGCTCGTTAAATCTGTGGAATCGAAAGTCCTGTGGTCGGTCATGGAGCAGTTACCATGGGTACAATGGTCTGGAGAAAATTTCTCCCCTTTCATATCAAAGGGAAAATTCAGGGAGTGAATTCTCTAATGGTGCCATCTATCGGAGGATTTAAAAAGATTAAAGATGTACTTTTACTCTTATGGTGCTCTGATTAAAATGAAAGAGGTGATTTATTGACTTCGATTCGCATAGCCAAGGCATAGCGAGCTTGGCTTGTCTAAGTGCCATAAGTAACAACTACAGAGAATTTGTAAGTCGTGGTATTCACTATCACGTCATACCATCAATCTAAATCCTTGGTTGAAAAGTCTTGTTCTCTTGTGGTCTGGAATTCTATTTGCACTACACATTAAAACTTAAATTTTAATGTAGCTCTTCTTTAACACAGATTCCACATTTTTCTGTATGTTGATTAAACATACAGAAAATAATGCTTAAAATAAAAAATGAACTCTTGTTTTGTAAAGATATTTCTCCATTAAACCAAAATCCTTGACTGACATTCATGCTTGAACATTCAAATCCTGGTAATAAAATAGTTTCTACTGCTATTTGTGTAAATAGTTGGTGCGAGCTTCAAGCAAGAAAGAAAGTATTTCCCTGAAAAGTATGTTTACTGAAAATTAATCAAAAAATCAATAAAATTACCAATAAATTCTTTTTGATTATTCATTACTATGCTCATAATTTTCTTATACTAGATGTAGACTATTTTAATTCAAGAATGGAATGTATGATGTTTTATAGTATACAATACCCTTCGTATAGTATTTCCCTGCTGTAGAAGGATTAATTATCAATTGTAAAGAAATAGATTTATTAGAATTAACTATTTTAAAATTCTATCTTATAAAAATTAATAAATTCCACAAAGATTTCCAACAAATAAATATTTTTTCAACATAAATAAATGCATTGAGTATAACATTTTCATTAACTTGTTTCAGATTGTGATGTATGATTCACTGATCATTACATATCCAGGAAACGTCAGTCATTCATTACTATGTAACAAGGTTCGTGTTCCAACATAATACCTGGCAATATTTAGCCATGATATGATGTAAAGGGAAAACTTACTTAATCAACCTAAGAATTGGAAAGGCACGTTCTGCCATTCACTAATGAGCAAGGGCAAATATTTCGATGACATTTACTTAAAAGAGAAGTTTGCAATTTCTTGAACTGTTGAAAAGTTGTGCAATCTTTTGAATATTACATAAGTCACGTTCTATACTATTTCATTCATATTTGTAGTAAATAATTCTTTTCTCCCACAAGTTTGAAAATAAGTTTTCACTAAGCATTAAGTAGCTAAATATATTTTCATTAAATAAGAAAATTCCAATACCTTTCTTTAAAAGATGATTATAGTGTTATGAATCTCTAATATTATTTATAAATTTTGGAATGGAAACGCAAGAATATTTAAGTGTTATCCACACATAATTAGATTTGTTCATAGCTGATCCATTAGTTAAACCTAATTGTATAATGTGAAGACGTTATTAAACAAAGCAAAGTACATGGTATTAATATTGCTAAACGCCCTTATTTTTATCTTTTATAATGAATATTAAGATTTTTATATAGTAACGGTTAAAATTTTATTTTTATCGAATAACATATAAATAATTGTTCTCCTTAATATTATAGTTGGCGTCAGAATACATTTATACTCTTTTCCTACTTTAAAGTTTTGATTGGACTTGTTGACCATTACAAATCTTACCAACTCTATATACAGGCTATTTGTAATAAATATTATAACTTTTGATTTACTTAAAATGTAAACATCACGCATCAATTCTCAATACAGTAACAAATTATACATATTAGAAAAGTGAATTACTAGTTCAAATAAATATTCACTCATAATAAATCCATACACATAATATTTTTCTAAGCAGAATGTTTAAATTAATGAAATCTTAAGAGTGAATAATTTATTATAGTCCCATAAATTGTTTTTATAATTCATTTAGTACTATTATTTTTATTGTATAAAATTAAATAATGCATAAATAAATAGATTAAGAAATATTACATTAGTTCACACCTGCCTTGATGTATTTTATTTATATGTTTTCTTATTGATGTTGATGAATTTTTAGTTTATATGTAATTGAGAAAGGAAATTAAAAATCCTGTATCGTAAAACATACTTTAATTTTATATATAAATAATATAATTTCAAATATAAATGAAGCAAAATATTTCTGAGAATGAAATGTTTAGCAAAATTTTCTTTTAAAAAAATTAAAGACTCTTATATCTAAGTAGAGGATTAAAACAACAAAAATTGTATATTAAATTAAAAGTTCATTAGTTTTTGAACTTAAAATTTCAGGATATTTAAAAGATCATCTCTTCTAACATTTGTGAATGTATATAATATATTTCATTGTATTTTTTAAAATTTTATTTAACATTTAACACAACATAATTCTTTATTTGATACATAATAAGCTTTTATTAGAAAATATAATTATATAACATATCTGCACAATAAGATATATTTTATGCACTTGAATATGCTTTTGACGATTTCATATGTATTAAATGCCTTATGAATATCCTTAGACAATTTTCATATCAAATCTATACTTTATTTGAGAAAAATGACTGGAAATAATCTTAACGAAATAAATATTGTGGTTGAAAAGAGAGATTATTATTATAATCAGAAGACAAATCCATAGAATTATATAATCAGTCATCCATATCAAGAGATAACTTCACTTTTAAAGAGAGACGTTATCTCCATGTAACAATTCACTTATTTCCCTTTTTACTGATCAGTTATTTATTCTACGTGACAGATTATTATTTTATTATTATGACATGTATATATAATCAAATAAACATGCATGCAATTCTTTTATGAGATAATACAAAATTTGGTTTACTAAAATATATTTTAAGAAAAAAATGGCTTATACACTCATTATATTTATCATATCATAATGAACTATTTAATTATTATATACATTTTAGCTTATAAAATATTTTGATTATTTTAGATAGAATGGATAATAGTTATCTTCTAAGCCAAGAAATATTATTTGAACAACTATTTAATCAAAAACATTAATTCGAATTTTTAAATTCTACTTTGTACAAAAATAATTTTTCAGACAAATTTGAAATTGTGTGGTGAAATTTAATTCATTGATTGCGATATTATTAAAAGAAATTTTAAAATTTTTATTAATTAAAATTTAATAAGAAAAAATTATTAAAACAGTGTATCAAAGAAATACTCTGGGGTAAGATCTTTCCTAGGAAGATAGCTTTGATCTTACAAATAATCCAATAAGAAACCAAGTTCGTTAACTTGAATGTTGTACTCACAACTAAAATAAATATAGCTAAATAACGTGAAATAAATTTTAGTCTCAAAATACAAATATTTTCTTAAAGGCATTATAGTTTCATTAATGACAAATTTTCTTTGCATATCCGCAATTAATTATTTATAAGCAATTCATATGTTGTGTTATTCATTATAGTATAGATGAAAAATTAGATTCTCTTAAGTCATCTTAACAAATAATTGAAAAAAATAATTAGTAACTATGCATAAATTAAATAAATACTTTTGAAAAGTTTACTTAATGTAAAAGATTCATGTAAATGTGATTTAGAGAAGAGTTATTTATATAAAAGATTTAGAGAATATAGTTAAGTAGATTATTTTATTTTACTTTAGTCTTGTTTACACACAATGTTTAATAAAGGATCATTTTTAATTATTTATAAGTTATGTTCGAAATCATTTATTTATATAATTTCCACATTTATTTTCATATAATTTTTATTGTTCTGATTTAAATTTCATTTTTGAAATTTTTTTATTACGTTGATTCAAAATTAAGATTTTTCATGAAAATGCTATGCAAACTATTAAATTTTTATAAATCTTAAAATTTTCACAACTGTTTTATTGAAGAGAAAACTTTGCCATTATCTAACATAAAAAAAATTGAGTTTTATTAATATAAAATGATTGTAAATTAGTTAAATATTACTTTTTGCAATGTATTGAAATTGATGAAGACTTTAATATTTTAAATCAGTGGAATACAAACTACTGATAAAAATAAAGAAAAGAATCATTTAATTCTTTAATATATATATATATATATATATATATATATATATATATATATATATATATATATATATATATATATATATATATATATATATATATATATATATATATATATATATATATATATATATATATATGTATTACAGTAAGACCCCACTTAACGCTCTTTCGTTTAGCGCTGTTTCGGTTTAGCGCACTTTTATTTCAACCCGGGATTTCCACGAAATATTATGCAGCGATAGGTTTCAAATACATATCCGAAAGAGTGTACTTGTATTTCTTGTTTGGTGCGGTATTGTACAGACATATTTTTATTATTAGAAACATTTGTTGACATTATTGTAAGTAGGTATTAATTTACATATTTAATACTATATTACAGTGCCAAATATTTTGATCTTTAGTTTTTACTATGGGTGATAATGAAAAAGAAAAGAAAGCAACCAGAAAAAGCATTTCACTCAAAACTAAAATGGAAGTGATTAGAAGATTAGATTTTGGTGAACGTCAAACTCTAATTAGTGCTTTATTGAATTTGCCAACTTCAACAATAAGGACCATCATGAAGAATAAAGAAAAAATGCTGTCATCGACAACTACAACTACGTCATGCTCTGCAACTAGAATTACCCGTTCTAGAAATAATATCATAGAGGAAATGGAAAAATGACTGTCTATATGGATTGACGACGAAATTGACCGCAGTATGCCATTAAGCCAATCTATCATAATGGAAAAAGTTAAAACAATTTTTAATTACATTCAGGCTGAGACAATTGACACACGTGAAACTTTCGTTGCTAGTCGAGGATGGTTTAATAGATTTAAACATTGAAATAACCTTCACAACATAAAGATTACAGGAGAAGCAGCAAGTGGTGATATAAAAGCGGCGGCTGAATTTCCAGCGATATTAAAAAAATAATTGAAGAAGGAAACTATCCTCCAGAATTGGTTTTTAATGATAATGAAACAGGCTTGTTTTAGAAAAGAGTGCCGAAACGAACAACGAACATTTCTATCCTGTGAAGAGAAACGGGCACCAGGATTTAAAGCTGCAAAAGATCGCTTAACCCTTCTACTAGGTGTTAACGCAAGCGGAGATTTTAAATTGAAACCATTACTAATTTACCATTCCAAAAACCCAAGAGCGATGAAAGGGATATCTAAATCATTTTTACCTGTAATTTGGGAGTCTAATAAAAAATTTTGGATAACTGCGAAAATTTTCCAGGATTGGTTCACTGAACATTTCTGCCCGTCTGTTAAACGTTATTGCGAAATTAAAAAACTTGAACAAAAAGCACTTCTGTTAATTGATAATGCTCGAAGCCACCCAACAAATTTATCAGACTTAACAACATGCATTCCAGTCGAAGTGGATGTCTTGCCGCCTTACACAACTGCCTTAATTCAACCAATGGACCAAGGCGTTATATCAAATTTTAAGGCTTATTATTTGCGGCGAACCTTTAAGCAAATGTTTGAAAAAACAGACGGAGAAAAGAACCAGTCCATAAGAGAATTTTGGAAAAACTACAACATCGTGGATGCTGTAGAAAACATAGGCCTTTCTTGGAATGAGGTAACAGAAAGATCTTTGAAAGAAGTATGGAAGAATATTTGGCCGGATTTAAGTAAGAGCGATGACGTTGGACACTCTGTCAATGTGGATGAAATAGTGGAAGTGATAGTGAAATTAACGAAGCAAACCGGTTTTGAAGGGGTAAATGTGGAAGATGTCGAAGAAATAATTCAAGAAGCAGCGGCTAGTCTTTCTAATGATGAGCTCAAGGAATTAACTGAACAAGAAGAAAACAAAAATGTTGACAGCAGTGATTCAGAAGAAGAGCAACAAGAACTTTCGATGGTGTTTGTAAAAAGGAGTTTGTCTACCATAACTGAAATAATGGATCAATTCATTGAAAATGATCCGAATTTCGACAGGAGCTCAAAAGTAAGGCGTGGTGTTAGAGGTGCTCTATCCGTTTATGAAGAACTTTTAAGAGAACAACGCAAAAGAAAAAGGCAAACAACATTAGATGCTTTTGTCACAAAAAGGCAGAACACTGAAAACGCGGATGGCTAACTAAATATGACTGACATAGAATTTTATTTGTTTTTTTTAAGAATATTCGTTTGTTATTTATATTTTGTTTTTATTTTTGCAAGAAATAATTATGTGGTATTAATTTGGGCTATAAGAAATAAATGTTTGGTTTTATTTTTATTAAAAAAACATACTTTTTTTAATTTAATACCTATCCAATTTCCTAGCCATCTTCCCCTAACCCCAATATTTACATGTAAAGATAGCCTCGTTTAGCGCTGTTTCGCATTACGCTCTACTTTGATGGAACGTATCCGCCGCGTTAAGCGGGATCTTAATGTATATATATATATATATATATATATATATATATATATATATATATATATATATAATATCCAAACTAATGCGTTTGGAGAAAAATAAATCAGTAATTTTATATGAAATTTAAAAATTTATTTAAAATGTTTTGGATTTACTTTGTGCAAAAACTTTAAAATAGTTTTATTTAGCTCATGGATGATGTAAACGATTGATAACATGCGATCAACTTTGAGCATTTCTGTTATTTTATAATCATATTCGATGATGGGCCTACTTACGTGAAGTGCTTTTCTAGCATCAAAAGTACTTGAATTAAATCAATGAAACTAAAATTCCATGTTACAACATTGCAACTGCACACACCATTGCCAATTTTACTATCATGGCTCACAATTTCAGCCTTATCAATGAGAAACAGTAAAATGTTTGGAATTTCTTCTTAACTGACATGCATTTTTAACAACTTGTATCTACCAACTACTAGATCTAACAAGAAACAGCAAAACATTTTTTTAATGCAAAATGCTTTTATCCATTGAGAATAAATTTAAAATATTTTTAATCAATAACTTATGAGATATTGGCGAGTACTGCCATCTACTGTATTTATTTACTTGTTCCGCAATGTAATGGACTAATTACTAATGTCACATAAAACATTCTAATTTTAGAGCAAAGCAGGAATTCTTGTTTAGTTCAGTACATAGGAAAGTGGAAAATAGAGAGAGTGAAAAAAATAGGGATTTCGTGGATGTTTCTTTTATTCTCTATATCTAATGTAAAATTTTGTTGTTGAACTTTTGTTTTTGCAAAAGTGGTAAAAGTTTTCACTGTAAGTAATTTAAAAAGCATCCGTATAACGTATTGATGGTGAGAGGATCGTTGGAACAAGGAACTGTGGAACGTTTGCTGAATGCCGGTGGAGCCAGAATAACGACAGCACACGTGGATCGACGCGTCCGATGGGAGGTGGTGGCTGCCCATCAAAGCACGTCTACCGAAATTATGCAACATGTAGAATATTTATCTCTTTTTTATTGAATGAATGAATAAGTTTAATGTAGTAAAATGTACAAAGAAACGTAAGGGTTACTTTCTCAGTGACAATAAGTGACAGTTCGAGCTCATGGAATTGATTCCAGAAAGCATGTAATGTTAGATATGGCCAGATGCTATGAAGATAGATTCTTGGACAAAGGCATAGAGCCAGATGCCATTGTCCAAGAATGCTGTCCGTAGGTTTCTGGATTTTATGTAAATCTAAAATTTTCAAAAGGTTTTTTAAAATATCTGTCTTTTAAATTTGTCGGATTAACTCCGAATTTTCAAAATGTTTGAGGAAAGTGAAGCATCAAGATCAGCAAAGTGAAGCATCATTTTCCGCAGGCACTGGTTGGAAGGGTGACCACGCCGTACTTTCTTCCACTGGGTTCCTGGAGTTTTGTGGTTTGGGGACACGTTAATAAGTGACACGAATACCCACGTTAATACGTGACGTCGAATGTCATTCCGCTGGTTTGGCGTGGATTTGGAGAGGAGGATGGCAGCTCATATGTCACCTTATCACCTAACCAGGATTCAAAATTACGAGGCACTTGGTGATGGGCGAAAATTCCAAACTTATTAATCTGAAAGGAACAATCGAGGGTTCACCTACACCGTTATGTATGTATGTCTGTTCATCAAGTGGCTTCTTTTTTAACTTTAATTGTGTGGAGGTAGTTTAGATATATACTGGAATATTGTCAGAGAATGTACAAATTTAACCAAATAAACTCACCGATGTATTTGGTATTCGTTGACATTTATCCGTAAATTTCGATATTCTTCCATTTTGGTCTTTCATAGTAACGTCTATATCACTTTTAATTCAAATGTATAGAATGTGAAAATTTAAAAAAAAGCATTTAAGGGAGTTTGATAAAAATTTTCAAGTGTAGATTTTTATAGATTATAGAAAACTCGAAAAGCAGGAGCAAACGAACAAAGAGGCAAGCACAAATTGATTTCCAGAAATATTTCATGATATGTTTTAGTCTATAATGTGGAAGGTAAACAGAAAGACATCTCTTTTGGGAAATGAATGCTTTTTTAAACTGCTTTTCAAGCATCAATATTAACCCTGGTTGTTCAAACGGTGTTCTCAGTATTTCTGAAATAGATATAATAGTCTCAGAAGAAAACATTCTATATTTGATTTCGTAAATAAAGCAAAGAAATGCCTTTCGTATTAACTATTAAAACAAAAATAAATCGAAAAAAAGTAAAGAATAGTCTGAATTTTATAAAAAGACAATTAAAGAATTATCAGAAAATTTAAATTAATTTTTGTAAAATATTAGCAAAAATTGGTATATATATATATATATATATATATATATATATATATATATATATATATATATATATATATATATATATATATATATATATATATATATATATATATATATATATATATATATATATATATATATGTATTCATTTATTTATTTATTTACTTATTTATATATTATGATTATATAATTATAATTTGAAATGAGTAACTAAATGCTGGCATAAACATTTATAGGAATATAAAAATTCTAATATGCATAGATTCATATTAGTATGATTACTTTTAATTCATTTACTTTTTCTCAGTTATTCAAAAGTTTCAATTAATGTATATAATGTTTCATTTTAAATAAATTCTTTTATCAAGAGCCTCTATCACAACTGTAAGATTCTGTTGTAGTTAAAAATTTATTGAGTTTATATACGGTAAAATTATTATACTGTATTATACGTATGATTCTGTACGTTTGTTAATTAATCCCTGTCGAAAAATACAGATACTTTGTAACCGTAATATATAACTAAGCATATTGGGTGAAAATAATTACACACAATGGCATATAGACAGAGAAGTAAATGTAAACAGAAATTTAAAACACCTTAAGCATCTTCAATTTCTATTTACACATTTATTTTTTATAGTAACATTACTAATACATATCTATTAATACGTAAATGATACCAATAGGCATACATTAAAAAAAAGGCTTTCAAAATATTTAGTTGTAATTAATATTTAAATCCATCTGTATATAACAGGAAACAAAAACTTTGATATATTAATTATTTACAAATCTGAAATATAAATAAAAATCTTATATATTCGAATTTTCTACAGTAATTTAAATAAAGATTTTTATAAAAATTTTCTATTCTTCTTAAAACGAGTTAGCATTAATTCATAAAGATAAACATACATTGTGAGGTTAACTAACTACAATTGAAGAACTTTTGGGAAAATATAAAATAGAGCTGTACAATATCAATAATCTAAGTTTGCCAAAAAATATTTTTGTTTGCTCTTAGAAAATTATTGAAATAAAACCACATCTTGTTCTTGACATAATTACTTTCACGAATACAATTTTATTACTATTTCATAAACAATTTGTATACTTTTAATCAATTTTACTTTTTCAGTTTCACTAAATAAACATTAGTTTTATAAAATATTTTTGAAAATATAATCTGAATTATACTATTAGAACTAATATTTTTTTATAAATGAGTAAAAACTGAAAAAAACAGTTCATAGTTATATGTAAATGAATGTTGTGATAAAAATGGGTTTTTGAGTTATTTTGATAGTACCATAATGTTTCATTTAACTTCAAAC
This sequence comes from Latrodectus hesperus, assembly GCA_037975125.1. Lineage (NCBI taxonomy): Eukaryota > Metazoa > Arthropoda > Arachnida > Araneae > Theridiidae > Latrodectus > Latrodectus hesperus. The sequence continues at coordinate 52,733,156 of CM075861.1, forward strand.
AATAAAATGTCCTCTTTATATCACATTTTGTTATAAATTCACACATGATCTTTATCATTTTATTTGTAAAAATGTCAATAACTATAATGTTTATAACATTCATTGCATCTTAATGTGTATGTGTGTACGCTAAAAATACTAAACATTATTCAGGATATAAAGTTTTATATTGCATTTCTGAATATCAATTAAGCATAGCGTACTTTATTAGTTTTCCGTTGTGAACAATTGCTTAAATCCTCGTGTGAAATTAATCATAAAAATGGATTTGTTTGGATTATAAATTTCTTTAAAACTTGCTCATAAAATATTCTTATTTGTTGTTGTAAATGCTTGAAATATACTATGTTTATTTCCTTTATGTAAATTATTTGAAAAAATTATGACTTTTGAAATGAACGAAATATTAATATTTAATACATATTCTATTCCAAAGTTTCTTCTAAAAATTCACTTTTACATTTAATCTTCTATTTACTTCATTTCTTCTATAATAATTTCAAGGAAGGTTTTTTATACTGACAATATTCAGTATTTAATTTAATGATGTAATTAATTAGTTAGTTACTTTAATAATGAAGTAAAATATTTTTATCTTTATGATTTAAGGAAAAATATGGTGAACCATTGATTTTCAGATTTATTTAGTTACTTTAATTGATTAATCACCTGATTACAGATTTACTACATTAAAAAACGATACTTATTTTTGCTATCAAAAATACTTTTCCAAATTTTTTCATAGTTAAGAAATTGTTGGTTTGAAAGTGTTTTGTTGATGCTAGTTTAAAAAAATCATAAAAATTTATTTTTATAATGATTAAATAAGAAGATCTTTCTTAAATTATCCTTAAAAAATTACACGAAAATTCAATTTTTAACTATGTAAAATATACTTTCCTTCAATTTTGTAATTGCCTGAAATAAAATTCGTAATACATGAAGAAATTAAAAAATGTAAATACATTTAAGGGTTTCAATTGATTTATATGCCCATTAATTGAATTACTAATAAATTATGGAATACTTCTTGAACTGATAGCTTAAAAATGTGCAATAAAATGCAATTTTCATAGCTTTCTATGATTGAAAAATGTATAATTTAATGTTAGATTTTAAATAACCTTTTAAAATTCGCTTATACTTTTTCTTAATTCCTCTAAATATGGGGTTTCATAATATTAGATATTTAGAAGAAATTTTAAATAATCTAAATCGATTTATTTAAATACCGATAGTGCAGATCTATAAAATACCTTTAAGAAGGACTACTATTTGCAAATGAATATTTTATTCAAAACTTATTTCTTATTCTATATGTTTTTAATGAAGAAAACTTAAGAGTAACACAAATCAAATTCAGAAAAATACTGCATTTTTAAGATAAATTTGAATATAAATTCACATTTTGATAAATTCAAATTACATTTGTTGTGCAATTAATTGCCAAGAACTTTAAAGAATGTAAGTACCATGTTAGTAAAAAAAATAATATTTTTTAGTTGAGACAATATATTATATGAAAGTCCTCTGCCTTAGAAGTTATTAATGAAAAGCTGCATTTAAAACAATGAGAAAAGTATATAATTTATTATCACAAAGTAACGATGTACTATTAATCATTATTTACAAATTTAGTAAGTTCACAAATAATTCTAATGGATTGTAAAATTAATTAATTTTCAATAACAATGAAATAGGAATTGTATCTCTTTACTTATAAAAAAGTATAAGCAACTAAAGTATGGTCATAAATTATCATGAGTTATTCAGGGGCTTTTATAATGAGTAAATTATTTGATGTAGTATGCTAAATTTTGGTAAGGGTACACAAAAAAAACATGGGGTTTTGATTTCTTAAAAATTTCCTTTAATATTACTTAAAGAATATGTTTTGAAACTATGAAATATGTCTACATTGATGTGTAAGCGATGACTGGGTAAATACTGTATTATATATACATATATATATATCATAGACGAAAATTGAAAGATACAAGAATAGATATAAAATTTGAAAAGTACAAGAATGGATATAACCCTTATGCTTAGGAGTAAATTCAGTGAAAAAGCAGCTAAAATATAATTACTAAAAAATAATTAATGGCACATTTTTATAAAATTAATAAATTCCTTTATTATATTTTCTTTAAAATTTTAAACTATATATTCAACATTTTTCCATCTGTTTACTATATTTCGTATTTTCAATGTATTATTCTCCATCTAGTATTTGATTATTATTCTCCATTTAGCTTTTGATTAATTTTATAAAAATGTACAATTAATTATGTATATATATATATATATATATATATATATATATATATATATATATATATATATATATATATATATATATATATATATATATATATATATATATATATATATATATATATATATATATATATGTATATAAATATATGTATATATATACATAATTCTTTTACAGTCTTTCATCTTTCTTTTGTACTCAACTGTTGCACCATTAAAACAAAAATTAAATCGAAGTCTATCATTTATAACTTTATGAGAATACCATATATATTCCTATAACTTTGAAAGATATTTTAAAAAATTAAATTCCTTTACAAAGGTTTAAAAGGAAATATATTCCATTATAACATTACTTATTTTCTAATTATACCTGAATTCTATTGTTAAGCATTATTTGTAGTGAACTGCTTTATATTTCTCTGTGATTTTAAAAGATTTCAAAATAAAATTGGTTATTCATGTTTCCTAATATTAACTTCAAACAGTAATAATAAATTTATTGTTGAGCGCTTTATTATGACATTCTATCCGTTTGGAGTAGCAAACTAAATTATTTAACAAATAGATCAGCATCTTGAATTAATTCTTAAAAACATTAACAAAAATGTTATAATTTCTGGATAATGTTAGTTAACAATATATTTCCTTGCATAATCTCAAGAAATTCTGTAAAGAAATAATAATTGAAATAAAATTATTTAATTGACATATATACTTATCTTTTACTAACACCTTTTCTATTTTGCTCTGTTAGAGAAGCTAATTATAATTAGTAAAACTTATTTTTCTTATTTAATATCAGCGTTTAATATTTTACAAGTGGTTTATCATTTTTATCAGAATTTAATCTAATTAAAAAGAAAAGTAAATCGCAATACTGAAAGGGTCATTGCTTAATTCGTTCAATCAAAAGCTCAAAACTGAATGGAATTCTAAATTATTTAAACTAATCATGTAAAATAAATCATAAAAAACAGAGGAGCAAATGTTTTCTACTTTTTGAAAGAACAAAGTTAAAAATTTCCTTCCCAAGTATCACAATAATATTCAAGATGTTTCAGTAGTATTTTACACACACACACACAAACATATATATATATATATATATATATATATATATATATATATATATATATATATATATATATATATATATATATATATATATATATATATATATATATATATATATATATATATATATATATATATATAATTTTACTAATCAAGATTTTATGTGTAATTTATTTGAACTGAATGGTATTTTTTAAATAAATTTGGATGTACACTTTGTTCCTTCCTTAAGTATGTAACTTAGTAAATTATATTATAATGAAAATGAGTTGAACAAATTAAGCACTTTGCCCTCCCTACCTCTTTTAAAGCAATTGCCTTATTGAAAGAAGTAATTTTCTTAAGCACCCTCATTAATCATACAGGTAATTTATCCGGACAGTTTTGTAAAAAAAATCAGTGAAAGAAAAAGAATGCAACATTAGGTCAGAACTAAGAAGCGATAATGGAACATAGACATAATAAAGGATTTACGCTGTAAAAGTTTAACTTTTGAAGTAGCTTAAATTTGCAGCAAAGTGAGTTCAATGTGAGTTAGTGTAACATTAGCAAAGGTGAGTATAATATTGATTGAACTTTTGTGTATCAATAATTGGGAATTACTTAAAAGTTTGTATTTTCAAAAACTGATTTTAAAATGACTTCATTAAAATATTCAAACTAATTTTCTGCTGAATAATAAAAGTTGTGTACTGTGATTAAAAGTTCACGTACCTCTAGTTTTTTTCCCTTCTATTATATGCATATAACTATAGAAAATATGTTGGATGTTTTTTCTTTTTCAATATAATTTTCATAAATTTCTTAATAATTCTTCCTAATTCTATACATATGAAGAAATGTTTTGATGATTCATTTTTATTGTTTAATTTAAATTTTAAGTATATGTACTTCAAATTTTTCTTGATTTAATTTAGTAAATTACGAACATTAATTTAATAACTTTTGATACTACTTATTACATATAAGTATGATATTTTAAGTATGACGAGAAATGTAGATTAACGTGTGTTGATCAACTTTTTCTTATTTTTACTCTATGCTGATAAAATTCAATAAGATACAAATAAAGTGATATTCTGATAGTTTTGATATGATACGTTTAATATTTATTGAAACTGGAATTGGGATGCCTCAGATTCCTCATGAACACCTACAGTAACCTAATTAATCTCATATCCTTTGTAATGATAAACGTTTCGCAACAACCTTTTAAATGGTGGTCACATTAATGTGTCTGAACGGTATATTACGAAAATCCTCAGGTATATGCTATCATATAAAAAAGCAGTTGTAACATTTATGTTATTCAAAACAATTTTTATGATTTCATTCCAATTTTTTATTTTGTGAAGGGCAAAATTATGAATATATTGCTCATCGGTAAATTTAAAATAGGACACCTAAGAAAATTCTCATCTTGTTATTAAAACTTTCTCATAACAATAACAAAACAATTTGATCTTACAAATAATCCAATCTTACAAATAATACACTCAATAACAAAACAATTTGTCCTAGAATAACATATAAAATTATTTTTCCTTTAATGAGTTCTTTAAAAGTTCTCTATTGAGTTCTTTATAATGATATATCTGCTTTTCAGTAAGTACATATAAAAAAATCAAGATCTAATGGAAAAAACGTGTGTTATATTTAATTTTTATAAAGACACCTAATTGGTAGAACTTTCACAATTTTCCAGCCTACTTGGGATGAAATATATTACGACTTCATATAGTGGATCATACTGTAAATAGGCTATAGTGATCACAAAAGGGGATGAATTTTCATAATTTAGAATTAAGAACAAGCACCAAGATAAATCATTTCATTTGGAGGACATCGTGACCCCAACGTATCTTATATGTTCCTTCCACCATTACCGAATACGATAGATATTCCGCTCTGTCGGGATTTAAATATACTTTCTTCCAATAAAGAGTATGAGATCCTAACAAACCAGGTCACCAATGCCAACTGTGCTGCCTTTCCATTCAGGGTATTTTACATCCACTTGGAAAAGAGGGACCACCGAAAGCTATTTGCGGATTGCGAATATGAACAGTTAAATATAAGGGATTTCTTAGTCATTACAACAGTAGAGGATAATGTTTGACACTGTCTAAAATTATCTTCGTTAGAAGATAAAAAAAGAGATCTAAGAATCACTTCTCGTTTGGTGCTTTTTTTTTTGTTTATATTAATAATTATTTTTTATACATGCCAACACTTGTCTAATATAATTTAAGAAATCAAAAATTATCACGATGTGTTTGACACTATTTCTTGTTTGTCATTCTGTTTTTTCACTCAAGTTCAAAATTACTCACGCTGCTTTCCACTCAATTCCATACACTACAAATTCAGATTAACAGTTATATTGCGTTTTATCGATTAAAATCTGTACTCGCAGTGTGTTACCCTTTCTCTTAATGATTACGTTGATAAAATAAAACAATTTATAAATTTTTCTGAGCCTTCTATTTGACTTCATAAAACCAAAAATTTCTTTTTTCCTTTAGTTAATTTGTTCTTTTGCTATCAGTGTACATTAATTGTCATTTAAAAATCTATTAATTACTGCCTCTTATACATACATACATACAAACATACATATATATATATATATATATATATATATATATATATATATATATACACACTACTGGCCATTAAAATTGCTACACCAGGAAAGCGGCACACCACACACGTGAAATTTGCATGACAGGTAGAACTTGCTGTGATTTGCAAATGATTAGATTTTCAGCACATTCATACAAAGCAGGCGACAGTAGTGACATCTACAATGTGTATAAAACCAAAGATTTGACAGCAGTTTTCTCATATTCAATTTCCGTTTCAACTTTGTTTTCGGCAAAGAAAGTTGTCGTAATGCCTCGTGTAAGAAGAAGAAATACCTATCAGCACATGTCTGACTTTGATCGAGGAAGGATTATAGCCTACCGGGATTGTGGTTTATCGTACCGCAATATTGCTGCTCGCGTCGGTCGAGACCCCATGATTGTTAGCAGAATATGGAATCGGTTGGTTCAGGACAATCATACGGAACGTCATGCAGAATCTCAGCAACCCCCCATCACTAACAGCAGAGAAGACAGACATCTTATTCACATGGTCACAAGGGATCGTACAGCCACGTCACGAACCCTGAGTCGAGAAATGGAGTCATTTGCAAGGCAACAAGTTTCTGCTCGATCAGTTCGACGACGCTTGCAGCAGCATGGATTGTCTGCATGGCGACCATGGCTTCGGCTACCATTGACGCTGCGTCACAGACAGGATTGCCTTCAATGGTGTGATCAGCGACAAACCTGGACGCGGGAATGACATCACGTCATCTTTACAGATGAATCTCGGTTTTGTATACATGACCATGATGGCCGCATCCGTGTTTGGAGGCATCGTGGAGAACGCGTATTGCCAGCTTGCATTGGACATCGCCGTACTGGCCCATCTGCAGGAGTGATGGTATGGGGTGCACGTCTTGGATACATTAGATACACGTCTCGATCACCTCTGGTTCGCATTACCGGCACTTTGAACAGCAACCGTTACATTTCCGATGTGTTAAGGCACGTGGCTCTGCCCTATCTTCGAGACCTCCCTAATGCTTTGTTTCAACAGGATAATGCAGGACCGCATGTTGCCCGCAGTGTTCTGAACTTCCTTGATACAGAGCAGGTTCGACTGTTGCCCTGGCCAGCACATTCTCTTGATCTGTCACCAATTGAGAACGTGTGGTCAATGGTTGCCGAGCGATTGGCACGCCATCACTCACCATCCACTATTGTCGATGAACTGTGTCATAGTTTTGAAGCTGCATGGACTGAGATTTCCGTACATGCCATACAATCTCTGTTTGACTCCATGCCTAGGTGGATAAAAGCTGTTATTGCAGCCAGATGTGGCTGTTCTGGGTACTGATTTCTCAAGATCTATACATCCTAATTTCCTGAAAATCTAATCACTTGTTCTTTCCACTATATTGTATGTGTCCAATAAATATCGTTTAGTTATTTGCATTCCTTCTTGGTGTAGCAATTTTAATGGCCAGCTGTGTGTATGTATATATATATATATATATATATATATATATATATATATATATATATATATATATATATATATATATATATATATATATATATATATATATATATATATATATATATATATATATATATATATATATATATATATATATATATATATATATATATATATATATATATATATATATATATATATATATATATATATATATATATATAGTATCCAATAAACTGTAATAAAATTCTTATATTATAACTTAGTCTTATTAGATACTTGCTGATTTTGAAGGCAAAAATATACGTTTAATTGTATGCATAGGTTACATTAAGTAAAATTCATAAGGAAATTTTAAGAACTATAAATTTTATTTTTAGTACAAAGTATTTTAAGTATTTAAAAAAGCATGCATATTGTGTGTCCCAGAACTTTTGGGTGCAAGTTTGTAAGATGATACAAAACATGGGTAAAAATCATAATTAAGTTTAGTTTTCTTAAAAGAGATGATACATTCAGCAAAAAATTTTATTGGATTTTTACAAAGTCTTATTAAAAATTATGATAAAATATTTATGCTAAATTTTCATCTTAACATTTACTATATTACTAATTATTAATATTTTAAATTTTAAGTAATGTTTTTCATATAAAACATTACTAATTATACATTACAGTGTTTTTCTAGTTAAATTTTAAAATTTTTATTAAACTTTGAAAAAAAATGTTATTTAAATATTTATCAAAGTACAGATATAAATCTCTAGAAGGCCCTGTATGAGTTAAAACATTATACTTTGGTTTACATGTGTGGTTAACTCATACTAGAAATCAATTGCATATGAAAAACAAATCAAACATAGATTTGACTGATATCATTGCATCCATGGTCAACCGATGGAATTTGATGGATTGCTGTTCGGTTCTATCTGTTGTTGTTACTTATGACATTCAGACAAGCCAAGCTCGTTAGGCAGCAGTTGCGAAATAAAGTCAGAAGGTTGGTCTTCCGCTTAAGAGAGCACCACTAAGATGAAAGTACGACCTTTGCTCTAAGGCTTCTCCGATAGATGTCACTTTGATCTGTAGGGGGAGGTAATTTTCACCAGACCATTTCACCAATGGTAACTGCTCAACGACTGACCACAGGATATTATGATTCCGCAGATTTAACGGGAACATATATCACATGTTATCGGTTGCAAATCGAACCCAGCCCTTTCGAACGAAAATCCGATGCCCTAGCCACTAGGCTAGAAGCTCACGTTTCTATCTAAAAAGATATATATCTATATCTATATCTATATATCTATATCTATCTATCTATCTATCTATATATATATATATATATATATATATATATATATATATATATATATATATATATATATATATATATATATATATATATATATATATATATATATATATATATATATATATATATATATATATATATTATATATATATATATATATATATATATATATATATATATATATATATATACTATTCATGTATCGAATAACTTAGTGTTTGCTCAGGTACTTATGAACAGCAAAGACGTAAATCACTGGTTGACTACGAATAGCATGGAAGCTCATATTTAAAGAAGACATGTTAAATGCTATAAACTGAGATTCCGATAATATTTGCGATTGCCAAAAGAAAATTATTTTCAAGACAGCAAGTTTCTATAATTTCTAGTTGAATTAAAGACCTAAAACAATGATGTGTTTCGGAACATAATGCTGCAAGCGATTAGTTATTGATGTTGATTGATTACTAGTTGGTGACTTTGGTGTATAGAGATGAAATCTTGCTTTCAACTTAAAAATCATACCATAAAAAATCATCGTAAATGAATATCGATAGAGTGGGGAAAAAACTTTGATATAGAGGGACTTTGTTTTAACCCAAACAGCAATTCAAGATAAATCTGTTTGATGGTATCTCTCGACCTGTTTCTACATGCTTATCTCATTCATACACAAACCCAGAATTTGAACTCACATATTATTTCCCACCCATTCACCCAGTATTTACTCACCTATGAATATAAAAGGATTTGGATACTTTAAGAATTTAAACTATAATTTATCTTCTCATGTAATATAAGTTTTGTAAGCTATGTCATATATATTATGTAAACTTTATAATAACTAATTTCAAGAATTCTATTTAACTTCTTTGGAAATAACATTATTTTTAGAAATGAATAACGCTGCGCAATCTATTTAGAAAATTCAATATGCTTTTCAATAGTAGTATTTAATTTACTAATAGCAAAAATTAATACAGATAAAATTGCATTTAAAGAAATTTATCTTTTATTATGTATTAAAATGTTTTTTTTTTCAAATGAAGTTGATAGTTATTAATAAATATATCTGATATCCTAAAGCGCATAGCTTTGATATCATAATAACAGTATTATTAAATAATTTAACTCCTCAAATAACCCATTAAATAAATGTTTATTGTTATATTTTCCTAAATAAAGTTCTTCACCATCATTATTGTAAGAATAAGATTTAAAATTACACAGATTTTATTTCCACCAACTACGTAAGCCCTGGAATTCAAATACCATCTAAGATAAACCAAGATATCAAGTTAATGGTAATAATTTCAACATGTGCCTTACGAAATGGCGGGAAGATAAAATTTGCAAGTGAAACTAGCTCAAATTGTCTTGAATATGAAACCGAGCAATCTATTTCACTATCTAAGACGCTGATGTAAAATGACACTTCAAAATATCCTCTAAATATGTAAGTAGTGGATATATACTAAAAGCTCTTACGTCATGTTAAAAGGAACATAATACCAGTGAATAAATTTATCATTTTAATATAAATCTTCAATAAATAATCTTTAAAGTGACACTATTTCATGAATTTTTGATTTTTTATATGAAACAATTGATATCAAATTTTTTTATAAAATTTTATGATAAACACTGATTTTTGTTAAAATGAAAAAATTGCACATTGTATGTAATAAAATGACAGGTCAATGTAAATAAATTATTTTAAATTATAATTAATTATAATTTTTAAGCATATTTATAAGAAATATAATATAAATCGTGATTATAAATTCTTATTTTATTTAAATCATTATTTATTGTACACATATACATTAAGTAAAAGTATATTACATAACAATTAATCAGTATTCTTGAATTTTTAGCCATATATTGTATTTTAAAACACAAAATACAAATATTTTGTAATAAAGTAAGCAAATAATTAAATTTATCAATTAAAAATCATTTGATTACATTTAATGACTCAAAATAACAATACAATTTAAACATCCCTACAATAAATTTTAATCAGAATATTTGCCACCTCAGTGCATTTCAATAAATTTTCTAAAATTAATTAACTGTCAAATTCAAGAGAGAAAATACAAAATTTTCATTTTGTATTCAAATTATATTCAGATTTAAATCTTAATTAACGATGACTTCGGGGTATTATTTCAAATGAGTTCTGGAGCATTGCTTAGCTTATTCGTTTTGTGAAGTGTAGGTGATTAGATGCTTTTATAATTTCATAATATTCTAAGGGCATGTGTGAAAACCAAATATGTAAAATATTATGCAAATTAAATATTCCCTGTAAATACAATTAACTTAATTAAAAACTAAAATCAAAACGAAATAACAGTTATATACATCATTTTATAGTCATTATTGATTAATTGAAACAGAATACTAATGAACAATTAATGAATATTAATATGATATAGTTTATTGTTGTGAATTCCATGAAAAAATATTTTAGAAACTTTTCGTGAATATTAAAATCCTTTTTGTATTCAAGTGTCATAAAAGAGATAATATGTAAAATCTGGTCTATTTTTAACTTCTTGTAAAATGTATTTGGAATATAATGAATTATTTCTATTAGACAATTATTGAGTGGTATAGTGGTTTGATGCTTTTTTTTTCACTAAACGAATGTTTCCTTCATCTACAGTTAACAATCTGTCTTGTAAGGTGAGTATCCAATTCCCACCTAGTTATTAATCTAGCTGCAACACTAGGATGTTAAGGATCTTTATGGCAAGAGCTCTCAATTAATTTTAATCAATTAAATCAAAATCCATCCTTGTGAAAGATTCATTAAATATTATTATACTCTCTCCATTATTGTAATTTAGAGAAACTAATATTCAGAGTGATAGATCTATCACTGAATCATGCTTTCAATTATAATTTTAATAATATGAACCTTTAATCCTGATTTTAATAATATGAACCTTAACCGGACTATAAGAGATGATAATATTATAATATAATGTTATAATTATGGCTAAACAATAACATATATTGTTGCATACTACATTGGTTGAACAATGAAAGTATCATACTCATTTTTGTTAACTTTGAAGTACATAATGAAAATAGGCAAATGTAAGAATAATTTAAGTGATTAAATTGTTCAATTGCTTATAAATCCCATAATAACCTTTATAAATTTGTATTCTGGTCATATATATGGTTAAAATAAAGTTTTCTAACAATAAAATGATATTGAAATAGCCAAATATGTGTTTTCCTAAAGCACAAGCTTTAGATTATTTAAATTTAATTTTAGATTTATATAAAAACAAAATCTCCGCAAATATTTCCAAAGGTAAATTTATTTCATTAATGATTCATTAATCTAATTATATTTTCATATTAAAGTCTAGAATTAAAATAAGATAAAATTTTCTTTAGAGTAATAATAAAATTAGCATTTAAAACGTAAAAAATAATTATAGATAAGTTCATTTTACCACGGTATTACATTTAATAATTATTAATTATTTATAAATCTTTTAATTTAATTTATTTATGTAATTTAAATTATTTTTTTAATTTAAATCCAACTTTAAATTTATGAAACTTTAAGCTTAATCATGTGTCTGCAGTCAAATATCTTATTAATATACAGGGTAACCCAAAACGGCCGCATAAACTCTACACAGCTAGATTAATCATTGGGAGTACATAAAAACTGCCCAAAGAAACGTCCCTGTACAATGCAGAGTTTACGAAAAAAAATGCGAAAATACAAAGAATGACGTCACTGCCGGTGCAAGAATGAACACTTTATTAAACATATCAACAGCAGTATATGCAGCGGATATCGGCGGGCATACTACCTAGCAGTTAGTAGGGCTTTACACCGGCACTACATCAAGTACACGTCTTAGTAGTCACAAACGGAATACATGGCCACCATACCAAGACTACCAGTAGCTGCAAAATGCAGCCTTTTAAATACCAGTTCACCAGCGGCTTAGCGTCATTCCATGGCGCGCACATTAATGACGCGATAGACGCGGTGAACGTTTTAAACATAATGCGATTGATAGAAATCAGTTCGCTAGTATATTTTCAAAATTTCTTGTCTAAAGTATGCTACATTTAGAAAATTTTATAAACTAATTTAAGTATGTTTCAGAAAAAATAAAGTGTATCCAAATCTAATTTATTAAAGTATTTCTAATTCAGAACACCATTATTATTGTCATATAAGTATATCAGTTAAACTTTTAATTACTAAGAAAATTTTGGGAAAGTTAGATTAAGAGAATCTGAGAAAAGTATTTAAAAACGTATATTTTATAAAAATGTATTTTAAATATGGCATGTGGTATGTAACATATGACTGATAAATACATACTATATGTGACATATGATTAACTCACTAAAATGTTCCTTATTCAGAGGCACACGACTATTTTTTCATAATTGTACTAAATATTTTTTTTCAATTACTATGAGAGTTTAAGCAATTTTCAGAAAACTGGATTCTCAGTAAATCTTTGAAAAATATTATAAAACATGAATTTTTGTAAACAATGTTTTACAAAATTTCATTTTCAATATGACATTTTTTGGAAGAAATGTCTCCAAATCGTCATATCGCATGTTATTAGCGTTATCAGTGATGTAATGCACAAATTATTATATGTTATGATTTATGAATTGATACTAGCATTTTTTTCCTGAAAAGAGTTATACTTCAGACAGAATACATGAATTCATATTCAATGTTACAATATTTGCTTCATTGTTACTTTCAAGTAAATGAGTTATGTTCAGAGTAAATCATAAAAAGAGAAGTTTAGTTTCCCAGTAAAATATTTTTTCTAAGTGATTTGTAGCAAAAAACAATTTATTTCAATTGATATTAAAGCCACTTTCATTTCTATTAATACAAAAGTGCATTGAATGTAAATGGATTCAATTAAGTTTTTGATCAATCTCTATAATGTATTCTACCCCATTAGTGTCAGAAGCACATTAAATTTTTTCCCCTGACTAAATTGCTGGTTTCGTTAAGTACTAATAATTTGCTATTAGGGAAAAACTTCAAAGTTAGCATTCCATACCATGAATATTATAGTTGTCCCTAAAACACTATTGTGATACTTCAGCTTTATGTAGAAATTCATTATTCTGAAGCCAAAACTGTTCTTGATAGTGGGTGTGACAGATCCATATAATCTATTTATTATTTCTAATGAATTTGGAATAGCTTTTTGGAATATATATATGCAAGATTTATTTCTTCATATATTGTTATAGTATTTTCTCAAGTCATATGCACTACCTAATCACAATAACTGACATTTTAACTAATATTTTGAGGTTATAATATTTTTTAGCAAAAATACACCAAAAAACATATTTAAAACATAAATCTTTTTAATGAATTGAAAACAGACTCTTAACTTTAAGATATTATTCAAGTTATTACACTGTGTAAAATTAATTAATGTAGTCAAATTTTGCAAATGTTTACTTGTATGCAGATAAATTTATTAGTTTCATTCTATCTAATGTTCTGTAAAACACTTGCATCCGTAAAAAATTTATTCAATTTCAGAAACTTGAATACATACTGTTTTTCAAATAAATACATATTTTCTCCAACAGATAGTTGAAAATAGAAGAAAATACCACATAGAAATATTGTTTTCTTGATATGAAACATTTTTCATTTCTCTATGAGATAAAGCTAGCTTTTACGTTACGACAAGGTTTCATTAAATATAAATGGGTTGTATCACTTTGCATATCATGTTGTGTGCTATGTCATACTCTTTGAGAATATATTGGAAACTCAATAATTTAAGAAATACTTTTGCAGAATAAAATATTTTATCCATCAAATAGAGAAAATTTGAGAACGAGAGAAAATTTGTCAGAACTGGCAGACCTTTCAGATGAATCAAAAGCTTTTCTAAGGCATAATTTGACAGTCAAACTTTAAGTAGAAATGCCTTATTCTGAAAACTGAGGTGTTCCTGAGTGGTTGCATAGAAAATGCGATAAACGGCTCGGAATATCATTAAGATTGAAATGATTCATTTCTCACAGATTCTTTTATGGACATCTGTTTTCAGTGAAAACAAGATAAGTGGAATAAATTTATGAAAATTTAGGAAATTTATCTTGAAAGCTAAAGGTGATGGCCAAGCAAAAATTTAGATTTGCTAACAGCATATAAGTTATTTTCAGAATATCTTAAGCATTTTGTTGTGTGAATTACATTTATATATTAATGTAATAAATTTAACTAGAATATTAATAAAAAATTCAGTTATATTTTACAGAAATATTAAATATATAAAATGTTTACATATTTATATAAATGTAAAAAAGAGGAATAACCTGTAAAATCACTTTCTTGGAATTATATTGGATATTTTATAGGATATATATATATATATATATATATATATATATATATATATATATATATATATATATATATATATATATATATATATATATATATAAATATATATGTGGGGGGGGAGGGTCTTCTTTTCATTACTGGAAATAATTGGAGATGAAGTTTAAAGTATTTAATAATGGTTTTGAAATTACAAATGAATATCAAATCACATAGTCTAATCTAACATATTAGTTATAATTCAAAATTATTCAATACCAATTAATACGTCTTCACGTCATTGCGTCTTTTCTCCTTGTTCTCTCTCTTTCCCTGTCTGTGTCCGGCGGCGAACTTGATGTCAAATGCCCTCTGGCGGCACTTTTAAATCCCATATATATATATATATATATATATATATATATATATATATATATATATATATATATATATATATATATATATATATATATATCTTACTAAAGAGTATTCTAACAACCTTTCTAGATACTGCTGATTAGATTCACGATTATTTGAAAAAAAAAACTTCATTCGGCAAAAAATTTTAGATTGACATTGAAATTTACTAAGGATCAAGGAAAATTGGCAAATAAACAGCTTATATATATTCATAAAAAATAACATTACTCAGAAACATAAATTAAATTTGAAAGTGATAGCTGAAGTGATAGACTTGGTAAACATTATATTGTAAACAAATGTTCGATGACACATTGTATTATCTTTGCTATGAGATGCTTTTGAATATGAGATGGACGCTTCAAGAGAAAGAAGATCGTAAATTCATTTTTTTAGTTATGAAAAATAGATTACAATTATGTAATCTAGATTTTGAACTGAGATTGAATCAATACCTTTAGAGCCTTCAAGCTTACTACGAAAAAATCTCTTGATCCATAATACAAACTTTTGCGCATTCCATCTTCCAAAGGTGTCTGAAAGTCTTAAACTATAAACAGTATTCAAGAAAATATCAAATATTTATTCATACATTTTAGTAAAAAGTTAAAGAAAAAATGTTCTAAATGTCTCTTGTAATTTATGTTAATATCCGAAACATTTGTAATTA
This sequence comes from Latrodectus hesperus, assembly GCA_037975125.1. NCBI lineage: Eukaryota > Metazoa > Arthropoda > Arachnida > Araneae > Theridiidae > Latrodectus > Latrodectus hesperus. The sequence continues at coordinate 52,749,359 of CM075861.1, forward strand.
ATGCAGGGGCTTTATTTGTTCTACACATCATTATACTAAGCTATTAAAGAAAATTCAAATTAGTAATACATGTCTAAATATTTGATTGTACTACAAATATATGTATAATATGTGTGTATGTAATAAGCTTGAAACAAACTGTTCATAAATATTTTCTCATAATATAAATATTTGAATATTTTGTTCAATATTAAAAATATATTTTGTTTCTTATTACTTAGCATTCCTTTTAAAACAAGAGAAATATGGCTGAAGAATATAGAATTCGTCTGGTAACACTTGGAGGTGGTGGAGTTGGAAAAAGCTCGATTGTGAAAAGGTTTCTGTTTAACACTTTCTGTGAAAAGCATCGACCTACTGTGGAGGACCTCTACTGCAGAGAATTTGACCTTGAAGCCATGACCCTTAAAGTAGATATATTAGACACAGCTGGAGATTTTCAGTTTCCCGCCATGAGAAGGCTATCAATTGCCACTGCCCATGCGTTTCTTCTAGTTTACAGTATTGACAGCGCAGAATCCTTTAGTATTATAAAAGACTGCTTTCAAGTAAGAATCTATATTCCTTGATTACATTGGGTAATGGATTGCTTACCAAAATGCAATATGATGTTATTATCATAAATTATGTTTCTAATCAGTCATATCTCAGGGCATTATACAATAACCTACTATGACAAGTCAATATACATATTATTCTGTGTTATAATCTTATGAACTGTATCGCTATTACCACTATTTCTAAATTTGCAAGATGAAAAAAGTAGCACTTTTAGTATAATTTGATATTAAAATTTACCAGTCATATACTTTGTTTTCTCCATCATGCATTTGTAACCAATATTTATTCTTACATATCAATTTTAGCTTTTTTTTAATAAATATATATTTAATGAAAAGTTTGGAGAAACACTTTTGTAATACACAGGGTACCCGAATAAAATTTACCAAATTTGGAGTGGTAACTATGATTAACATACAGTTTAAATGATTAAGTAAACTGTAAAATTAGATACCAATACTCACATTTAAAAAAAACGTACTCTTCCACGTGAGCTCTCTTAGTTGCTCTAAGAATATCCAGCCGGTACTCCAGTTATAACCATTTCTTTGTAGCAACTCCTTAGTTACAGCAGTAATAGCTGCACTTATTGAAGCATGGAAGTCTTCAATATAACATAAATGTTTTAAGAAGACTTTGACTTTCATACAGCCTTAAAAAAGTAATCGAAAAAAGCCCCATTGGTTGATCTTGGTCGCCGGCAATTTGGTCACTGAGTCCTATAAATCGGTTAGTGAAAGCGCTATCTAAAAATGAGCAAACGTGCTTGCCCTAAGGATCCAACTTATTTGAATGGACCAAACTTATTAGAATATATCAATGGGTAATAATGTTGCATTTGGAGTATTGCATAAATGTGTAACATGTCAAGTTAATTATTTATCATTGCATAAGACACAGGAAAGAAATATGGTCCTGTCATTGTACCAGTGATAGAGAACACCGGACATTATATTTTCACTGCTTCGTTACAATTCATATAATGTGAGTAAGTATTTTTTAGCTCAAAACTTTACAGGCTTTTTTATTCAATTTGTTGCAAGCATTGAATTTATCTTCATCTGTAAAAAGATGTGGCTAATAAAAACATAATTTTTTCAAGGTGAAATGATATCTCTTATAGCGCATTCTACACACTGTAGCCAATCATTTGATAGCAGTTTTGACATAATGTGCATTTTATTTACAACCATTATCAGATTTTGAAGTTGCAAATTATGAATAGATGATTATAGATATTTATCATTCATGGTCATAGATAACCATGCTTTGATAATCCGAAGCTGCTGACCTCATCGACAAACAAGGTTCGGATCAAAAGCTTGTCCAAGAACTATTGCTCCTGTGGATCTTCCTCACATGAATTATATAACATGTGAATGGCTATCACCCCCGAATCTTTTCTGTACATTTCCCCCTTTCAAGAAAAAATGTACCACTTTTTAACGCTTTGGATGGATTTCCTTAATAGGTTGTTTCAAACATTCATCGCACTGTTATTGTAGATTTGTGTTAAAAAAACAGAGCATAATTTACGTCTCCTTTTATGGTGATGTCATTTTTAGTTAGTCGGCTCAAAAAAAGATCGAAGGAAAACAAAAAGTCAAACTCTAAAGATTCAGCTGCCACATTTGGTCAATGACTTCCTCCTTGCACTAAAAAGCTATTTTTATCGACTATTCAAATTAGGCACATTTGATTTGGACAACCTGAGCTTATAAATATATAACATTCAACTACACCATAAAATAAAATAGTATTTAAATGCATTAAAGATTTTGAAATTATAATAAATATTAATAAAAATTGTTTATCTCTATAACTACAAATCATGTCTTTTTATGTTGCTGGGTGACGGGTATTTTGCAAACACAAATGTAATAACTATATTAATTTTGCAATGGACATAGCTAATTTGCTTCTCCCCTTTCTTAAAAAATGCGTTTATACAGAATGGATGATTTTTGATATCAAATGATTATGATTTTGTGTATTAAAAATATACATTTATGTGTGTAAATAACTAGAAAAATCAAAGTATACATATCCAGAGGAATTTTTTATTAAGCTTATATATGAAAAGAAATTAAATAGCATTAAATTAAAAAAATGTTAAGGAAAATATAATGTATAACATATTTAATCATTCGTTTAATCAAATTCAAAAGATAAGGGTTTATTAAACTATGTAATTTGTACTTTTAGTTCTCATACAAAATTTAAACTATGTGTATAATTTCACTTATGTCTATCTTTATAAATGCAATATTTAAACATAAGTTATTTGATGCACACTGACCCCTTGTGAAAGATTCTTTATAAAAGTGTAGTAAAAATACTGAACAAAGCCGCAATATTACTTTAAAGAATTTGTTTCTCATTGAATTTTATTTTATTACATTTTAATACCTTAAAATTGATTTAATTGAGCATGCACATCAGTAGTAATTAACTTGCGGAAATAACTTTTTGAATTATAAATAACAATTACTTTATATTTTAAAATGATTATTTTTAATTATTTAGAAGCATAAATGATCAACATTTATAAAGATAAGCTCTATTCTTATTAAAAGAAGGGTTCTTATGGACTTCACAAATGTCATGAGGTTATCAAAATTAAGTTCCAAAAATTAATATAAATTACAGGTTATATGTTATTCAGAAAAATATACCATCTAATATCTTTATTTATATCTCATTAGGAAATTCGAGAACAGAAATCCGACTTCCAAGAAGTACCAATCGTGGTGGTTGGGAACAAACTGGATTTGGGAGAAGACCGCCGAGCAGTCTCTAAAGAAGACGCTGCAGAGTGGCTCTTCTGTGAGCTTCCACGGCTTCGCGCCAAAATTCTTGAGTGCTCAGCTAAAGATAACACCAATGTCAAGGACATTTTCCGTGCTTTCCTCCAGCTGTCCAAGCTTCCTTTACCCGCAGAAGGTTTGAGGCGGCGATCTAGTGCTCACGCCACTCCAGCTTCGACCTCTAACGGAGCCCCCAGCCGCTTGCAATGTCCTCCAGAAGGCACAGCCATGGAAGAAGCATCAGCCAGTCCTTTACACCATCAGAGAAGTTTCAAGCCAAGAAGTAGAAGTTTGATTCGGAGGACAAGCAAAAAAGTGCAGAAAATGCGGGATGCAGCTGCTGCTGCTCACGGCACCAACGCCAATATTGACGACTGCTGCATATCATAACCAGTTTATTTCATCGACAAGCTACAGTCCAATTTGGGGAACAAATGAAATATTTGGAGATATTGAGAGCTTTCTACTTTTCTTTCGTCTTCTTTTATACTTTCATCTATATTATTTATCAGATTGTGAGGTTTTAAAAGAAAGATATGATGCCCATGAGCAGAACTTTTTTTTATGGGTTGATTCATGAAAACTGTAACAACTAATCCATTATATTTTTCATGTATATGCTATATATGGTGCCATTGTGTCTCTAAATAGGTATTTATTAAAAATAGAATATATTGTGTTATACTTAACTTTAAATATATGTAATTATATAGATTGTTAGAGTCTATAATTAAGAGGTATTTAGTAATTATAGTTTCAAATTATTTTAGTCTTTAACAGGATGAACAGCTGCTTATTTTTTTCTGAGATATAAATATAGTTATAAGTGTATGAAGACATATTTTTATAGCATTTCATTATTATTAAGTTAATGTATTTCCTTTTGAAGGGTGATGTTTTTTGAAAGGATGTTTTCCAAAATATAAATATTTAATTTATTTGCATGGTAGTTGTAGACATAAAATTTTAAAAATATTGCTATAGATTCCACTATTTTATTTATTTGCACAGATAATTTAAAAATTTTCATTGATCGTCACATTGTAAGATCATTACTTAGAGATTCCTGTACCACTGTCTAACATTTAATGACATCATTATCATGTCTAGTTAGGGAATTTCACTATGTATCGGAAAAATTCCATTGAATGTAAAATAAATTTTTGCCTTGAAGCAAAGTTACTCAAAATTTTTCTGTGTATAATATTCATTAAAATGAAGAAAATTCAATAATTTTAAAATTATTTTTCGTATGCTAAAAACAGAGCATCAGATCTAGAAGAATATTTATTAGAGTTATTTTAAATATGGACATTGTTGTTTAAAATAATCTAATTAATTTAATATAATCTAATTAATTAATTAAATATTGTTTAATAATTATTATATGTTTAAATAAATCTTAATTTTTATTAAACACGTAATTATATTTAATAAAAATTAAGATTTATTTAAATTATTATGAAGTAAAATGAAAAATAATTAAATTAAAAAAGCATGTTTATAAATTTAGATATTTTACTAACATTTCATTTGCCAAAAATATAAAGAAAAAAAGTAGATGTGAAATAAGCAAAAATTATTTCGTAAAAATTAATTAAATAATTACAAGACTTTAATATGGTAAATAGCAAATTTTTCTAACAAAAACACATTTTTTTTATAAATTTATTTTAAAGGGTTGTAGATTAACGAAAAATTATTTAAAAAGAGGTACTTTCTTTTCCTTGGTAATTTCTTTGCAAATTCTGAAATAATATATTTATTGAATGAGGGCATTACTTAGGTTAGTTCTGTAAACTTTTTTTATCATAAGTAATACTTATTACTAGGTCACTGATTGTTTATAACTTATTTCATGTAATCAAGAATTCATCTGAAACGCTAACATTTGTGCCATAGCAATATGAAAAAATGTATACCCATTCATTTCAAATCAAGAAGTTAAAAAATTTTTTATTATATTTTTGACCAGCCTGTATTTATTTATATGTATGAGTAAAAGTTTTGAAAACTCAATCTTTCAAAATGAATGAATCATTTATACTAGTAAATGAACAGAAAATTAAAGAAATATTTGTGATATATGAAGAGAGTTATCAAAACTAACTTCAAATATACTAATTTCATTTTTTCTTTTTTAAATACGACTTCCCAGCAATAGTATATTTAATAACTATTCAACAGATATAAAATTATATAATCTTAACTTGTCAGTTAATAAGTTAAACATATCTATTACAAACTATAGTATTTTTATGTTCATATGGAAACATATTCTTAATGATTTGTTAAAGTGTTTCAATTTTATATTTATCTGGAAGTAAATCTGAATATATTACTACCAACATGCATACATTTTACTTCATATTATATTTAAGAAATCACAGATTTTATGATGCTTTTTAATAATCATTTGATGGTATTTGCTTATAGATATTAAAATATAGTAAGTATGTTAATAAGAATATGAGAATGTTTGTTTTAGAGTGTTATATAGATAATTTAATTGCATGTGTGTAGAAAACTAATATGAATTGTCTAATACGTGTGGAACATGCATGTATATACTTACAGTATTATTTATTTTTAAATTTTAAAACATACGTGACGTTTAATTTTATATTTTATACAAATTTTCATACTTTAAGAATTCAATCTTCAAGTAATAAATCTGTTTTTACTAATATGTACTTTTATATTACTTCAACTTTTAAACTGTTACATTTTTAAATGCTTAATGTGTATGAGATTTTTTTAACTGGTGTGCATATTATATATAAGTGACTATTAATGTAATATAATATCATCCTATGCATATTTATATGTAATATTCGTGTACGAAATCATAACCATTTTATTTCTTTTTTCAAATATACAAGTAATGTTTAAAAAGTTTAATTTCGAAACCATAATTTAGGGCATACTACATTTGCATATACACATGGATAAAGATTTTAGGGGAACTTTATAATTCAATCAATCATTTATCTGGTAATTAGTAAAGATATAGAGTAACAAGAGATTTGTATAAAATGGACCAGAAAAATCACAGCGAGCTTTAAGTATGCCTTCTAAAATTTCTACCATTTTGGATACTTGAAAATTTACTTTATAATTCACTTTTGGAATAAGTGAGAGTAGAAAATCAAGGAGACTTTCTAATCTTAATGATTAGAATTAAAAGTATGTTACTAACAAATATTTGTTTATTATTTTGCTTACATAAAAAAGTATAAGATATAAATATTATATATTTTAATATGAATAATAGATAAAATATTTTCTGATTTGATTTGCTTATTCAAACTAAAATATGCACATTTTCTTTCTCATAATAATTTAATTTTAAGAAAATTTAATACTTGCTAAGTTTTTCTGAAGAACAAATCTTACTTGTTTCTTACGTGTCATAAAATCTAATTCTACTTATCAAATAAATATTAATTAACATTCAACAATTATTAACAGTTCTTCTGTTTTATATAAAGTTATTTTTGAATATCTGGAAATAATATTTAAAAAAAATAAATATTAAATTAAGATTTAAATATATTGTTTTAAAATTAGTATTCATAAATTCTCGAAGACAATAGAATTAGATGTAAATAAGAAAGGAATACTTTAAATATACAGCATTAAAAACATTTAAGGATATTTCAATATTTCAGTCAATATTATCAGAACCTTTCAAAGAATTTAGTCCTTTGTCATATTATGTTATCTATAAAATTTAAAAGAACAATTTTAATTTTTTTTGAAATTCTGATGTTTTGTTGATAAATTTATAAAAAGTATCAAAATATACAGTTTAATGAAGGAAACTTTTTATGTACAGTTATTAGTACTAATTTTTTGTTCAACGTATAAATTTTCTTAATTCATATTTGATGTAGACTTTTATTTCCAAAATAATTACTTTTATTCTAGATTACATATTCTATACTCTAATTTCAATCTTGCAATAAATATGTAAAATCAGATTGAATTTACAAGTGAAAATATCAATTACATGCCTATATTGCAATAAGTAAGAAATTTTGAAATAGCGTCGCCGAAAATTTATTACATATCGTCTTTCTCTACAGTTTCGTATTCTAAACATTCAAACATTAATATACTTATTTCATGTATAAGTAGATATATATTTTGTTTTATACAAAAGTTTAATTTCGTTTGCTGCTTGGAACTGTTAATTAATGATATGCATGTTTATATGTTTACTAAATTTCTTTCTTAAGTAGCATTTCTATAGAGTGATTAATGGGCAAATTTAGAATAGAATGCTGTTTTGTAAATAGATTTACATTTTCAGAGGTGCTTTGTGTTTTGATGTGTATTATTCAAATTTTTAAAATATATATACAAATATATATTTCACAAGTTGTTCGGTAAGCTTGAAATAATCAATATTGAATATCCTTCTTGAGAATGTTGTCTCTATATGGAAAAAAGATCATTGTGTACATCGAAAATAAAATATTAAAAAAAAAGACTTGAATCTTTATTTAAAAAAAGATTGAATACAGTTTTAAGGACCTTAAGCAAATTTAACTGTAAGGATTTAAGATTTAAGTAAAGATTTAAGAAATTCTTAAAAAATGCATATGTTTTGAATTAAATTTGTACTATATTTTTGCTGACAAAAAATAAATGTAACTTTAAAATGATTTAGTTTATAATCGCATAGATTTTCCAATTAATAAATTGCTTGGAATCCTAATAAAATTTAAAAAGTTGTAGCTTAATAAAACTTTATTTACATAATTATATAAAGACATACAGTATAAGGAATTAGTGCCATTAGTTTAGTAAAAATAGAAAGGCTATTAAATGAAATTTCGTGTAAGCTATTGCTTATTTACATAACTTTAATTTTTAATGGCTTCTGCTATCATTATTTTTTCATTTTTTAATTAAAAATTATTTTTATAGTTTTAGTAGGAAATAAAGAGCATATTCCATTATTAATCTGAAACAGTTTTGTAACTTTTATTATCTTTACCAAATTAAATCCTTTATTTTTAAAAAATTATTTTTATTTTAAAAATTTTGAGTTTTAAAAAAAACTATACAAGCGTTTTTATAAGCTTATAATTTTTTATATAACTATTAAAGTAAAAAATACCAGAACTTTTAGATCAATGTTTAAGAGATCCCGAGAGATTTTAATGAAATTCAAATTTTCCGGAACAAGGTTCTCCAATTATTTTTTTATTTCAAAACTTTTATCTCTAAATTTAACAGTAGTAAATTCGAAGCTATTGAACTTTTTTCAATATTGGAATAACACTTCTTGTTATCAGCTACATAAAATTTTATTTAATTAGTTACAGTATCCTACCAAAGATGATATTAATCTAGTTAGATTGAGAAACCATAAATAGAACCACACATACTTAAAAAGTTTAACAAATAAATAATTTTGTTAAAATTGAACACATTATTTTATATTATAAAATTTTTATTTCCTTAAAATTTAGATGAATTTTAAACACCTATTTCCGACAGATAATTATATTAAAAAATACTAATAAATGTGAAGATGATACCAGTCATATTTCGGTAAACTAGATAAACATTAATTGCTAAAATATTTCTGCACACTATTCATATTATTAAATAATTTCAGAGAAGATCATTTCATTTTAAAATTTTTATTTAATCTTGCATTAATTTAATCACTTTGTATTATTTGTGTGTAAAGCTGGTTTCTTTAAAATTTCTTGTAAACTCATCAGATTATATTTAAAACAAACAAGCATTATATTCTGTTTATTTTAAGAAGTATGTATTTTACTACAAATGATAAAGAAATATATATTTTACCAGATATTTCGGCAATTAGTGAACCATCATTGTCTCTGTTATCGAGATAAGCAATATTTTTTCTCATATTTTAAAAAGCTTTGAATAAAATTTGAATAGTAATAAAAATCGTGTGATACACACATACACATATATAAAAAATAAAATATTTCACAAAATAGGCTTGTATTAGTTTACTACTATTTACTAAGATAATTTTATTAATATTTAACCTATATGATAATACAGGGTGTCATTGAAAGTTTCCAAAATTTTAGTTTTTCTTAAATGACTACTAAAATGATAATAATTTTAAATTGATAACACTAATGGTTAGATGGATTCTAAGTCTTATGATTTATGCCAATTGGCTTTCACATGAGTGCACTTGGTCACATATCTACGTGTCGAACGGCACACATGTGCATACATAGAGTAAAAAAAGACTATCATAATAGAATATCAAGATGATTATCTTTTTTTACTCAAACCTCGGGAGAACATGTCGACATCCAAAGATGATATTTTTATTTAAATCATGGCTTTCGTCCTCAACATTTGGCACTTCCTTTCTGCAAATAATGTTATTTAAGAAATCTAAAATTAAAATGTGGTGGCAATAAAGATTCTGGATGGTCAAGAAACTGAATCACGTTGCCCAAATTAATTTGATACAAAATATTCATTTAAACAAATGCTAACGATGACATCGTCAACGAAAACATGGGGTAATGGTAATACCATTACCCCATGTTTTCGGACAACTGACACAATGAATAGAATGAAACGTTAAGCAAACACAACAAAAGTAAACATAAATTTGTATTCTAATCTTGATGAAAAGTAGAAGACTAAGAGAATGCAATTAACATCTTCCGTAATTGGTATTTACAAAACAAATGGGAAACGCAAATTATTTACAAAAAAGTGACACTCAAATGGGATACCAAATTCTTATGCAAGAGCTTATTAAAATGAAAATATATGAGTTACTGTATCTATAAATTTCACAAATCTTTTCATGTCTACACTATTTTATAAATTCTTAAATTTTGATAATGGTTCAACATTTTATATGTATCCTGAATTTATCATATACTGAATATGAAAACAATTAGGGCATAATCTGATAATTTTACTAAAAACTGGGGTCAATGCAAGCAGTCAAAAAGTATTTTAAACGCACTTAGAAAATAACATTTACGAAAGAAAGGCTTATCTGTATTGAATAATATTCATGCATGCAGAAAATGAGAATGAAATTCTAAAAACTCCACACCAACAAATTTACATTTAGAAATCTGAAACGCGACATTTTCCTATTGTTTAAAAGTTGGATATATATATATACAATTATATATATATATATATATATATATATATATATATATATATATATATATATATATATATATATATATATATATATATATATATATATATATATATATATATATATATATATATATATACACTACTGGCCATTAAAATTACTACATCAGGAAGGCGGCACACCACACACGTGAAATTTGCATGACAGGTAGAATTTGCTGTGATATGCAAATGATTAGATTTTCAGCGCATTGAACAAAGCAGACGACAGTAGCGACATCTACAGTGTGTATAAAACAAGAGATTTGACAGCAGTTTTCTCATACTCAATTTCCGTTTAAACGTTGTTTTCGGCAAAGAAAGTTGCTGTAATGCCTCGTGTAAGAAGAAGAAATTCCAATTAGCACGTGTCTGACTTTGATCGAGGATGGATTATAGCTTACCGGGATCGTACCGCAATAATGCTGCTCGCGTCGGTCGAGACCCCATGACTGTTAGCAGAATATGTAATCGATGGGTTCAGGACAATCATACGGTACGTCATGCAGGATCTCAGCGACCCCCCCATCACTAACAGTAGAGAAGACAGACATCTTATCCGCATTGTCACAAGGGATCGTACAGCCAGGTAACGAACCCTGAGTCGCGAAATGGAGTCATTTGCAAGGCAACAAGTTTCTGCTTGAACAGTTCGACGACGTTTGCAGCAGCATGGATTGTCTGCACGGTGACCATGGCTTCGGCTACCATTGACGCTGCGTCACAGACAGGAAAGCCTTCAATGGTTTGATCAGCGACGAACCTGACGCGGGAATGGCATCACGTCATCTTTGCAGATGAATTTCGGTTTTGTATACAGGACAATGATGGCCGCATCCGTGTTTGGAGGCATCGTGGAGAACGTGCATTGCCAGCTGGCATTGGACATCGTCATACTGAACCATCTGCTGGAATGATGGAATGGGGTGCACGTCTTGGATACATTAGATACACGTCTCGATCACCTGTGGTTCGCATTACCGGAAATTTGAATAGCAACCGTTTCATTTCAGATGTGTTAAGGCTCGTGGCTCTGCCCTATCTTCGAGGCCTCCCTAATGCTTTGTTTCAACAGGATAATGCACGACCGCATGTTGCCCGTACTGTTCTGAACTTCCTTGATATAGAACAGGTTCGACTGTTACCCTGACCAGCACGTTTTCCTGATCTGTCACCAATTGAGAACGTGTGGTCAACGTGTGGATTGGCACGCCATCACTCATCATCCACTACTGTCGATGAACGAGTGGCATAGTGTTGAAACTGCATGGACAGATTCCAGTACATGCCATACAATCTCTGTTTGACTCTATGCCTAGGTGGATAAATGCTGTTTTTGCAGCCAGAGGTGGCTGCTCTGTGTACTGATTTCTCAAGATCTATACATCCTAATTTCCTGTAAATATAATCACTTGTTTTTTCCACTATAATGTATGTGTCTAATAAATATTTTTCTGTTATTTGCATTCCTTCTTGGTGTAGCAATTTTAATGGCCAGTAGTATATATATATGTATATAAATATATACAATATTATGGTAAAATACTTTAGCTATAATACTAGAAAGACAAATTTAAAATTAAATTTGTGCTTATTTCAGACCAACAATACGATTTCTTTTATTGTGAGTCTTTCACATATAATTTCAACTATATTTGTAAATCGTCGATTGCCAGTTATCAGCAATGTACGTTTTTCCAATACCTAAGAAATAAAGTTACCTATATATGATCAATAAAACCAATAACTATATAATTTGTAAAGTCCTGCAGAGTAAGAAACTTTTAGATTAATAGTAGTATTTCATAGATATGGTAATTTTATTAACAGTTATTTTACTTAAAATTTTCTCAGCTATATTAATTATACAATAAATTCGTAATATATGTATTTACCAGTAAATATAATTTCTGAAAGAATTGTCTGCAAATATATTTTATCACAAATGAATGTAGTAAATATCTTTCATTATTTTATAAAAATGTAAAAATCATTATTTGAATTTATAGAGAAAGATCGTTAACAGTAAAAAAAAGACATATCTTCCTTCTAAGTACTATTGAAGATATAATAAACACACACACACACACACACACATACACACACACACACTACACACACACACACACACACATATATATATATATATATATATATATATATATATATATATATATATATATATATATATATATATATATATATATATATATATATATATATATATATATATATATATACACACACACTAAAACTACAGTTAAAGACAAAGTCATCGCAAATTACTTGTATACATTAACTGATAACAATCCTCTGTAAGATTTATCTCTTACTAGCTTCATAAATTTCATTTAACTTTTTTCCATACCGACATTGTTGCATATCTTTCGACCTGTAAAATGTATGTGATCAAAAATTAAATATATTGTCCATAAAATATCTAAAATAAATATTTAAAATAAAACTCTAAAATAAACATTTTAAAAACTAGTTTATTTCACAATACTAGGTAATATTTATACAACGTTTCCCAAGTTCTTTAATCTATCCGTGTAATTCTGGTGGTATGCTTCCCGTTTTGTTTCAGTAAAAAAAATATTCTGGTATTAAAATTGAAAAATCATATTATTTATTAAGATTAATTGACTGAAAAAAAGCATGTGTGTGTGTGTGTGTGTGTGTGTGTGTGTGTGTGTGTGTGTGTGTGTGTGTGTGTGTGTGTGTGTGTGTGTGTGTGTGAGTATGTGTGTGTGTGTAACATTTGCAGAGGGACCATATAGATTTACATTTTTATAAAGATTATAAAAGCATTTTTATCATAATTTTATATAATTGAATATTCATAATGTAACTTAAAAAAGGTATTTTTGAAGTGAAAACATCTAGATGAACTCTCAGTTTTTATAACGTACATTTTTCAGATTTGCAAAAAATATACTTATATATCTATATATCTCCTTATGCTAAATTAAGGAAAATATAGCTCAGTAATGTTTAATCTGGTGGAAGAAATTTTTTCTCTTTAAATGTCAAAGATAAATATCAACATTTTATATTGGCATGTACAAAAAACTAGCTGTCACTCTAATCCCCTTGATGCTAAAATAATCACGATCGTAAACCATCCATATAATTACCTATTATTTTTATTTCTTAGAAAATATATATATTACCATAACTTATACCTGATACTTCAAGTACGATTTAAAAAATTATTAATCTCACGCTCGTTTAGGATTTTTCATACTTGAGATGAAAGGGGGATAGCTAGTTAAGGAGGAGATTTAAAAAATAATAGCTTGAGGACTAAAGCATATTACTTGAGCTTCAGATTCAATTTCAAGCTAAGTTTTTTTGTTTATTTTTGAACTACCAAATTTTATTAATATTAAAGTTATAAATTGAAAGTTTTGCTAGCAAAACTTCCATACTATCTCATTGTCTATTTATCATAAATGTTTAATGAAAGTTTGCATTCAATTAAAATATTATCTTTCTGCGAATTGTAGATTTGATTAAACTTATTAAAGATAAGAAAAATGTACCTAAATGTTAGATATAATCAGTTAGTTAATATGATTCATTTTAATAATAGGAAATTAAGTAGAAAAATTCTTATTAAATACTGTGCATTTTCTTCGAATTAGATGTTTCAATGGCCAAATAATATTTCTTTTATAAAAAAGTTCAAAAAATTGCAAAAACACTCATTTTTTAATTCAAAAGTGTTAGAAAATATTGCTCTTTCAATAGACACTAAAAAAACAATTTCATAAATGGAAGCACTGATGAAAATTATTGAGTAACAAATTTACTTCTTCATACATGACACAAAAAATAACTGTACTAGCTCTTGTTGAGCAGGTCAATGTGAAATAAAGTAAAAGCAAAAGAAAATACTTATTTTTTGCTTGAGTTTCGTATGAAATGAAATTAATGTCATGAAAGTGCTTGTTATAGATACTCAGCATTCATATTACTTATATGTTAAGTCATTAAGAAATATTTTAATTGACTTGAGAAATGGGAGAACGTTATGGTTAATACCATATTTATAAAAATGAATAATTTGAAATTACAAACTTAATGATTAGTCATTAGAAATCTTATGAAGCCTAAGAAATCTTAAATATCGATATATGTTTTAGATACTCAATTGATTTCTGAAGGCTTTTTCAAGTGTAATTATACAATTCACTTTTTTTCTCCAAGCAAAATTTTGTCAGCTGATATAATTTCTTGTTTTCTTTTGCTTGTATAGGTTATCTGAATAAATGATAAAAACATTATATATCATATAGAATATATAATTTACCATGACAAGTTAGTGGAAAATTTTATCGATGCATAAACTGATACAATATCTAAGCCTATTAAGTTCACAATAAGACATTAATTGAGTAATAAGTAGATTGTTGAATAGAAAATTAAGAATTACAAAAGATATGATTCCAAATTTTATATCATACACTTAAATACGTTTTTAAAATTTATTAAAAAATATTTTTTACTGTATGTTTAGAGTCAAAAGTCTAAAATTTTGAGTTTTACTACTGCGGTTCAAAATGTTTATTAGAATACAAGTATATTTTATTTACAGTGTGAGTTAATAAAAACACGTAAAGGTTAAGGCTTAACAAGTAAAAATAAACTAAAGGCTTTTGTAAAAGTAAAGTAAAGAGTTAAGCTTTACTGTGATGCGTGTGAACTATATTTTTCTTATTAATGACTTCATAATTTTCCATTTACAAATCTATTCTATGAGAAGAGAATTTGCTGTACGTCAAAAGCATGATCTAACTGCAAATTGAAATTGAAGGAACAAT
The DNA here is from genome assembly GCA_037975125.1 of Latrodectus hesperus. NCBI lineage: Eukaryota > Metazoa > Arthropoda > Arachnida > Araneae > Theridiidae > Latrodectus > Latrodectus hesperus. Next base: position 52,764,732 of record CM075861.1, read on the forward strand.
AATCATCTGACATTTCTTTTAATTTTTAGCATTTGTTCTTTGATCAATAATACTTTCCTTTTCTAAATCCTTTATTCTTCTCGCTATTTCATGTTACACAGCTCCCTGGAGAATTCCTTTACACTTTCTTCATTATTTTCCAATTTGGAAATAAAATAAAACTGTTCTTCAAGCTAAGTAACATAAAATAGAAAAGTTTATAAAAAAATACAGAAATTTGAGAATTAATTTTTATAAATGCTTTTGAATTAATTTGTATTATATAAGCAGCTTAAGCATTTGAAAATAAACTTTATTATAAGAAAAAAACATAAAGTCAAAGGTAAGATCAAATTTAAAATTTTTAGTCATTCTAATTTGACGACGTAAGTATGACAAGTTTTTACTCATTTAAAATTTTACATATGTATTTTAATCACAAAAGAAAACTAGTAGCATTCAGTTTAAATGATGATTGAAAAACCCTCGGGAGATCATTTCACACGTAGTGTTCATTTGCTTTTAAAAGGTAAAATCACATATACATTAAATGAAAAAATACTAATATAAATTTTTTTACAATTTTTTATCAGAATAAGTGAAAAAAATAGTGTCTAGAACTCCACAAATCAATAAAGATTTTTATGAAAACGTGAATCATTTCAAATAAGTTCACGAATAATCATTCATATATATATATATATATATATATATATATATATATATATATATATATATATATATATATATATATATATATATATATATATATATATATATATATATATATATATATATATATATATATATATATATATATATATATATATGTATATATATATATATATATATATATATATATATATATATATATATATATATATATATATATATATATATATATATATATATATATATATATATATATATATATATATATATATATATATATATATATATATATATATATATAATCATAGATTTATGAATGAATATTAGGAAGAAATATTAGAAATACTTATGTAAAAAATTCTTCCATAAATATTTTTTGATTTGTCTTAGACTATGACATTGCATTTTGTTGCACAAGTGTAAATAAATATATCTTGTAATATTTCGGCATTTATTAATTACTAAGAATTTTCCGTAACATTTTCTTTCACGTATCTAGTAAATTTATAATTTACAAGATATTTGGTATTTCTCTGAACATATATCATAATAATGAATGATATTACTTTTAAATATACATATATTCATTTAATTAAAAATGCAATTGAATTTTTCTGAAACACATAAACAATTTTATAAAACTTAAAAATAGTATGAATTTTGTTTTCTAATATTATTTTTTATATATAGAATATATTTGTGCAATCTTAAACTCTTATATATATTTAAAAATATTATTTAAAAGGATTTGTTTAAATAAAAATATCGAAGCAGCTGTTAATAAGCAGAATTGCAGTAGCATATTTATAAGCTCATTAAATTTAAATTATATTTAAGATTTTAAATGTATATTTAGATATTTTTATTGAATTCAAAAAGTTATATTAACAATATTTTTAAGTGCTGTTATTCTTATTATCATTTTATTTAAATTATTGTTGAAATTAATTATGTTTCATTTTTAGTAACTATTGTTAAATTATCAATTCTTAAGTAATTTCATTGTGTTCTGAGTTATAAGTTTCACAACAGTCAATAGCAGAAATGGGCCGTTATCATGTGATTTGTGTTCTGTCACAATTAGAAATTTCTGAGTCGAAAAATGTGTAGCCATTGATTTCTGAACATATTAAAAATTTTACATTTTAAAAAGTAACCCCCGATTTTAAATTGTGACTTGGAATGGTTTGTGCTAAGTTAGGTGTAAAATTTTTATTGAACCGTAGCTCTGAAGTGAAAGAAATTAGTTGGTTTCGATCTATAGAAATAAACACTATTGAATTCCTAACATAAACAATTAACAACAACTAACAACTAAAAAAATATATATTTTGCATTTTCTTAAATATTATAATGTTGCTTTTAATGAGTATTAGTTAATTTGTGAAAGTGCTAAGATTGTTTGCAATATTTTCCGCTTTATTAATTTAAATACACAATGATTAAGCCACATAGATTTAATAGTTTGGGAATCATGGATTTGTTTTCAGATACATTTTGTTGGCAGCAGTATCGAATGTATTTTAAAGTTTTTGCATTGCATGGATTGGTAAACTTTAATCATGCTGATTGAAAATGATTTAACTTTAATTCAAAACTCTATAGCACATAAAGTATCCAATTAAGACAATTTATCCTTCATTTATTTTTCAATTAGTATATTTTATCCTGATTTATGCTAAATTTATAATGCCGGTTCCTTCACTGGATCCACCGATAAATAGGCTTACGCCGGCTATTTGACGTAAATGATTTGCATCTTTCTCTGGAAATAGTGGTTTTAGAGTTCATTCAGTTTTTTCAAGAAATTATAAAGTATATAAATTCTCTTAACTTTGAACACCTGTGTTTTTTAAAATTATATTCTGTAATTTTTAATGCGTAACATGTCATTACATTTGCATTTAACGGTCATTGAATAATTTTATAAAGTAAAAATATTTGCAGAAAAATGAAATGTTAAAAATGCTTAATAGGTTCTTTTAAACATGACATACTTAATTAAATTTACATTTAAAATAAATTAAGTTATTCAGAAAGAGGATTTTAATTTGTATAATGGCCTAAAACAAAATATTTTTTGACTGAATTCTAATAAGAAGAAAAAATAGGATTATTAAGTGTCAATTTTAATCGAATATTTAATTGCTGACTGCAATAAATATAAAGGATATAAATTATATTTAAATTTCTTATTAAAATATAAAGATATAATACCTTTTTAATCTGATTTTTACCAGTATATCTGTAGAATTGATTTAGAAATATAGTTTAATTCATAAACTGAAAGTTAATTTCAGTTTCTAATTTTATTTTTTTATTAATTAAAAATTATAATTTTTTTATTTAAAACGTTTTGATTATAGCTAAGACGTAAATAGTACAGTTTGATGTGTATTAAAATAAACATTTTTACTGAAGAGGGTATTAAAAAAATTAATGCTTATTAATATACTGTTTCTAAGCCTTATAAAATCTTTATGAATACAATCCTTACTTTAAAATATTTATTATCATCTAACTTAATTGATTCTGCGAATTTTGAACGATAGTAATATTTTACTTTATGGTTTGAATATAAAATATTTCAACATTTAGATGCATAATGTGACTTGTATTAATAAATCACGAAACAATATACATAAATAATTAACATCATAATTTAAAATTTAAAAAAATAAAATATTTAAATTTTTGAAGAACTATTTTCAATTAAGAAAATTTACATTTGAAATGAAGAAATTGTTAATTTTATAATTTATCCTGCTTTGATTTAAAAATATTTTCCTTGTATTATTAATTTGATATGTAATACCAAAAGAAAATTAGGTATATTATTAATGACATTTGGAAGTTTTCGGATATTTCTAAAGCACCAGAAAACAGCAAAACAGCTTGATGAAATTATTTAAAAAAATGTATAGCTTTTTTAGAGAGCAAGATATTTATATAATGAACACACTAAAAAAATTTATTAATGTATTTTTAAATATTTGCTTTTGTTAAATACTTACATTTCTTAAAATATTCGCATACAGGTTAAACAAAAGTAATTTTTTAAGCTGCATATTAATAACTTTGGATTTTTCGATAAGTTTTTAATAAGTATTTAAGAAAATGTATTTGAAGCAATTTTTTTACATAAAATAGAAATAGAAAAATATTATTTAATCTTAACTGAAGTATTTTTTATTTCATAAAAAATAAAGATATCTTATATGTATAAACTTTGATATCCTTTACGATTACTACATAAAAACTTAACACAATTATTCTTTAATTAATTGCAATATCTAAATTCCTAAAAAAGGTTCAGTATACAAGTCATAAAAATTAATTTTTGTACATGAAACTCCTTCGATAAGAAAATTAGCTTCATTAAATTAGCACATGATAAAAGAGAAAAAATCTGAAATGAGTAACAGAAGATTAACTTATAAAAATAAAGTTTACTTGTCTCGTATTTACTAGTCTTCAATTAGAAAGTTGTGTGGAAACCTTATTCTTTTGAATTTATGCATTGTGATGAAATATGTGAGATAATTAATAACAAATTTTCAAATTTGAATAATATAATGTTGCAATAATTTATTGCGAACAATATTTAAATTGTTAATAAATATTGTAACATGTTTTGATAAATTCTATAACATTACCCTGATATGATTGTGAACGTTTAAAAGTAACATTTCTTAAAATCTTGTCTAAAAACTTGCTCAATATATTTGTCGTACTTGTCTGTTATAAAGTTCAACAAAAATTAGATTTAATTTGAAGCAGTGCTCTTGAGAAAAGTTTCACTAATTAGGTATAAAAATTTATTCTTCATGTCATGATACGATAATATTAAGATCTTCTCAGTTCCATGAAGAAAATCTTGAAATGTTTTAATAAAAATATAGGAATTAATTAAGTTCATAATAAATGCGAGTTTAAATTTATTTCCAATTCTACAGTAATTGAGTAGACTATAAAATATATTGTTGTTACAATAAATAATAATAATAATTTAAAAATATTTATATCGATTAAACAATGAATTTTTGAAACAATTTAAATTTTTGAAAAAATTCAAGGCACAGATGATGTATAATCCATGATCCAAATTCTGAATTTTTTTGGTGATGAAGAAATATTGCCAAAATGATGTATCATGACCTGCGTGATGACGTAAATACTAGGGCTACCTAAATATAAATTTTCTGCATAATTCTAATAGTTCTTCATATGTATGACGTGATAAAAACAAAGTTGCCAAATACATAAGAAAATCCGCCAAAAAATCTCCAATCTCAGATACGGCACCTGTGCCAAATTCAAATAATTAAGCAATAAGTTCCTTGACGAATATTTGAAATTTAAAAATTAATCCATCTTTTATTTCTAATTGTATAATTTCATAAATTTGTAGATTTGTTTGTTATTCTGATATTAAATTTATTTCTGGGGAGAATTCAACAGCAACCAGAGTAGCTTTAGAATGAATTCCTAATCATTATGAACATTCATGCTTAAATGAAAAGTACATTGAGACAAAGAGTTGTTGAATAATCTCATCTCCACATCCTATTTTTATAGTACAATTTATTAATTTCTATTTTTCGGTTGACCTCCATAGGTTTCTCAAAAATCATGCCTTGTAATTCAACCAAGACCTTCAGTTTCAAATGGATGTGAATGGAGTACAGTTTTAAATTAATGCAGTTTAAATGAATATTTCAAATTCAATTTTAAACATAACATTTTTGCTTATTTGATTCTTGAGCTTAGAATTCATTTAAAATAATTTTAACCAAGTGTTTTAAGTTATCAAGTAAACGGCATCATTTTATTCAGCTTATGTCAAATTCTTAAAACTAGTAATGAGATCTTCCAGAAGTGTATTTTAATTCAAATATTTTCAAGAAATCTTGTATACGAAACTAAATACTGGTAAATATTTATCTTCAATAGCTACTAAATGTTTTGAAAACTTTTATTATAGTAAGGACATAAAATCATAAAGTTGTTGTAAAATTATTAAATTGATTATTTATTTTCAATATGTTTGCAGGCAACATCGAATAATATATAGTTAATATTTAACTATATTTACATGGATTTATCTATTAAAGATTAAAGAATACTGTGTGTTGGTTAAAAATAATTGCTATTAATACATTTTAACGATACAGTTGAAATTATCATTTATAAATGCATTTTTTTAGATAAAGTATAATTTAGTTTAAAAAAATAGTTAATTAATGTTTTTAGTATTTAACGTCCAGTTATTCATTAATATTCTTAGTGGAAAATAGGCAGATTAAAAAACAGTTAATTTCTTATAAACATAATATTACTTAAATGAAACATTCTTTTTCATTTATTCGTAATTGAAAATCGTATTTCTATTATTAAAATATAAACCATGTTTTTTGCAACCTATACATAGTTAATAACTTTTAAGACATAAAAACATGAATATGTTTAGAAAAATATTGATATCTGTATATAAACTAATTTTTACTTTCACAACTAATTTGTAAGTAAGCTAATTTAACTATTTACATATGTCGTAGGATTAATGAATGTTTCATGCATACAACTTTGAGTTCTTATCTCAAATAAAATCATGTTATAATGCATTAGAATTTATCACAGAATTTGATAATCTAGAAACTAAGATAATTTGTATTAAATTTTTAATTTGTTTTATCATTTTTATTTTTATAAGAATAATCTTATTACGCAGCAAAATAAACTACAAAATTTAGAGCAACAGTGTTAGTTGCAAATGTGATGTAATAAAAAATGTAATATATAGTTTCATTCTACTTTATTCTAAAATGATACTTGAGCATTATTTAATGCTTCTTAATGTTCTATTAGTGATAAGTAATGCTTCACAATACTTTATTAATTATTTTTAACACTCTACAGTAGCAGTATATAGAAATTTCTCTACAGATACAAATAATTTTACATATAGATACAGATAGAAATAATTCTACAGTATATAGAAATATTTTGTTAAAATATTTATCAAAACTTCATTGAGTAAAATAAATTACATAAATTAGTAGAGTATGTTTATTGTTGCTGAATTCATATCCTAATAAGTTGTACTAAGCTTTAAATTCCTGTTGATATTTCTACAATCTAGAAGACAGCCACCCAATCTTTGTAGTTTGAAAATACTTTTTTTGATTATTTGTGAATATTTAAAATTTGCTGTAAAATTATACAAAACTAGTAGTAAGGATATATTATAGATTACATTATTATTCTTGGAAAAAATATTCGGAAATTTATTTTTTTAAATTTATATTTTTTTTCACATATATCATGTTCAAAATAAATCTACTAAGCAAAATATAATTTAAACTTTGAAGCTTCCAATGAATGAGAGAGTAGTAGTAAAATCAATAAATGATTCCCTAAGAAAACCATCATTTTATGAAATGTTAAAAGTCATGAGGAAATACTATGATCTAAAAATATTAGTAGAAAACTTAAGCATCTAGGGTCAATTTCCTGAATTAAATACTCCAAAAACAAGTTTTAACATGTGACTCAGTATAAAAATAATGGATTTTCTAGCAAACATACACTAAGCTGTGAATTTATAGATATTTTTCATAAATCACAAAGTATTAATTATTATTACATCAAAGGATTGGAAAAAATTCTAATTTCGCTTTTGCATTTTTCTGAAATGCTTTATTGGTATATTTGATTAAAACGTTTATTAATAAGTGACAAAAGTGTTTGCTTTCATTGAAAAATATACGTATGGAATTATGCATTCAAAATTAAAAAAAAATTATATATTAAAAAGAGAGAGGATATGCATATCTGAAATAGATTGAAAAACTATTCATTATGAAAATTGAAAGGTGTATATAACAGTAAGTAATATAAATCGTAAAAACAGCTCGATAATTTGATGAAAATTTGCATTTAAAAATAAAAATACATAAACTCTTTTGACATCTTGAAATTAATTTTATTTATGAAAGTTATATTGAGTAACACCAGTTGTTAAGGTAGAATCTCAAATACTATGAATTAACACATAATATGCGAGAATCAAATCTGTAAAATATTGAGCCTAAATCAGTAACGCTGAATAACTGGATGATATATCAACTAATTTTTTATGAGTGCTTAAGACGAAATTAATTTATTTGGACCAAAAAAATGTATTTCAAGCTAATTTAATTAGTGTATAACAAATAAACAAATCAAAAAATTCATAAAAGCAATATGTAATGTATTATTTGCCACATAAAAGACTGACATATTAAAGAATAATTATTTCAAAATCACGAAGGAATCTAAATTTATATCACTATCGTATTCTTTATAAAGCATATTTAATCAGGAACAAAATGATATTTCTTTTCACAGTAATCATTTGAGGAATCAAGTAAAACATATATTCGAAATAATATGTCCTACTGTGCTTTTATAGTAGTGAAATTTGTAAAATGATGATGGGAAAAGTAACATAAATATTAACATTCATCTTTTAACATAAATGTTATCATTATTTTACTATATCATTTGCATAGTTGAATTGTTATATTTCTTTCAACGCTTAGAAAAATTCTTTAACATTCAGCACTTTTGAGAAGATAAAGTTAGTTTCCTTATAATAATGTTGACAATTGAGAGGGTGAATGTTTAATTTTTAGCATTTTTGCATGCTAATATGTATAAGTAAACCGTTTTAAAAAATCATTGGTGTTCACGGGAAAAATTTATTGGAATTAATATATTTTCATTATAATAGAAAAAATATTGGAAGTTTATTGTATGATTAAAATTGAATTAACACGAAACTCTGACAATATTTTTTCTTACTCTGCTGCTATGTTACCCCACGGTTCCACTCTTAGAGTAATAAAGTCACAAAAGAAGCATGCGTACTGGTGGTTACTAATAATTGATTTATTTTATTTTCTCAGGATATTATATATCATAAGAAATGTTTATCTTCATCAAAAGTTCACCGGAATTCCATTTTGGATCATTGCAATCCATTTTAATCAAAGCCGAGAAATTTTTAGTACAAAAATATTTTTAATTGTTTATTATAAAATTGAAAATGTTTATTATGAAAGTAGGCATGTTTAATATTTGAGTTTTCGGATAATATAAAACATTATTTCTTCTTATCGGAAATACTTGAAATGTAATTTTAAATATGATATCAATTATGTCCTTCAAACTTACTGATAATATTTGAACAACTTTTCTCAAATTTATACTTTAGTCCTTCAAGAAATATGATTATTTTTCCTTTCAATTAATATAAATGCGTATGTAAATATACTCTTATGGCAATATGATAGGCGAATGCAATATGATTCATATACATTAACAAATACGTTAATAAATGATTTGAATTTATCTTGAATTATTTTGTAATTAATAATACAATGAAACTGTAAAAAGTCATTAATTAACAAAAAAAGCAGAAAAGAACAATAGGTATAAAATTTGTTCATTTAAGGTGCATTTCATCGATTTTAACGAAAACATTTTTGCTGAGTTTCCTTGTTTTACAAATTTAGTAATCATTTTTTAATATTTATCTTTATTTGATATAAAAACCGAAATACATAAAAAATATCATTAATATAGTTATTAATAAAACAAAAAAATTATATCGTTTATATTAATAAAAAAATATTGTAATATTACTGATTAAGAAAGCATACTTTTGTTCTTATATGAAAAGTGCATTAGGATTTTCTTAAAAATACATTTAATTTTATCAATAATTTAATAGAATTATTTTAAATTAGTTTATCAAAGTAAATGCTTGCTTGTTATTTCAAATTTTTTAGCTTTATGTGTTTTGCTTGAATCCTTTTATAAGAAGTATAAATTATAATGTTTACTATTTTTTGTAGAACCAAAAGTTAGCTTTTCTCTTATTTATTTACCTTTGAATAAACTCATGAAAATTAATATATTTTAATTACTGTAGCAATATCTTGAAATTGAAATGAAGAACGTAGTTAAGCATATTTACTGTAAAGTAAATATTGTCATTTTTATTAAATGACTTTCACGTTTAAGAAAATCATTTAATAAATCCACAAAAGAACACATCAGATATTCCCAGAAAATAACACAAAAAATTGCCTTTTAATTAATTGCGCAATTAAAAGACTGAAAAATGAATTAAAATTTTGTGATGCAAAGTTAATGCAGAACAAAATGACAAAATTTAATTAATTCAAATAAAAGTTCCCCGTTTTCCAGTGCAATTTTGTAAAATTTTTTAGATAATTCTCAAAAAATTAATATCTTCTAAGGATAGATGTATGTGTACCCTATATATTTTTCCTTGAGATAATAAAATACTTGTGGTGATTTCTTGAAAAAAAGATGAATAAAGAATTGCAATTAATTAAAAAGTGTCAATCAATTATTATTACTGCAAAGAAATACATTTACCGTTTTTTTAATGTTGCTGGATTTTCTATGACACACTAATCAAGTATTTTCTTTTGTTCATTAAAAACAATTTAATCACGTAGAATTTGATAAGTAAGGCAAATATTCTCTTGCATATTTCATAGAAAATACATAGAAATAGTGAATTTGCTAGGATATTAAATAATGTAAGTTAGTTTAATTACAACAATACTTTTCTTTCAATTATTAATAAATTACACTTATTAATATAATATTATCCATTTTCAAGTTTGTTAAAATTTAAATTAAAGATATAAATTAGTAAAGAGGAATATATTAAGCGTATCACCCTAATTATGGTAGATATTTCTAAAATACCCAGTTAAATCTAAAACACTTAAGATAGATTCCTATAAAGAATCTAATTTAATTTTTTATTAATTATTTTTATATTTTTTTCTTTTCTCTTTACAAAATATAACACGCGTTTTATCACAAAAATAAATTTTTTAAATTTATTTTAGCTGTAAAAGCTATTAGTATTATAATAAATATGAAATTTATGATGATATATGATTATAAAATAAAGTTAAATATATATCTCTGTTTATATAAAATGCTCTATGTTGTAAAATAAATTTATATTCCTTATAGAAGCACGCGTAAGGTACTATAAAATAGGAAACCTAGAATATAAAATTTATTTATAAGATTCTTGAATAACAATTTCATGTTAATAAAATTAAACAAAATTTAGGAAATACTTAAATTAATTAATAAAAACAAATAAGAAGTAAAAAATCATTTCAAGTAAGAATCTCAGTGAAAACTAATAGTTTTTTTATTAATTATTGAAGTAAGAAATTAGAAAAAGAGCATTTAAAAGTTTCTGAAAGAATGTCAGCTATATTGTCTTATGATCCTTATAATGTTTTAGACATAGTTAAGAGGATTAAATTTAGTTTGTATAATTTTCTGTAGTAAATCCTTCACATACACGCTCCCCCATATATATATATATATATATATATATATATATATATATATATATATATATATATATATATATATATATATATATATATATATATATATATATATATATATATATATATATATATATATATATATATATATATATATATATTCAAAATGGATCAGTGTTTTGAATTATAATTAACAAATGTAATTTTGTAGTAAAAAAAAATAATTGTCGATTGTGGTAGCAGTACATTTTTTATATTGCCTAATTTTACAAATGCAATTATTAAATTTTACATTATCATTTGTAAAATTATAAGTGTTTTTATATTATTTTGTATAAATGTTTGGGATATTAATAAATGTTGAAATAACATTGTAATAAAATGTAAAGTAAATAGTCTTTTTATTCATTACAGTATATAAGATTATTTTCATATGATTTTTAAATAAATCAACAATTTTTTATCATCTATCTTCATGCCCTAACCTTAAGTGAGTAAAACAACGTTTAAAGAATTCCATTAATACTACAAAATTTTTTGCTTGTAATTACTCAATTCCATATTACCAAATAGGAAAAACACAACCGCCTTGTGTGTGGGCTTAATGAATTTAATAAACTTATTTCTTTTATTTCATTATTCGATTCTAAAGTAAAAAAATTTAATTTATTATAACATTTTTATAATTCTCAAAAACTAAAACAAGTCATAATCTGTGATAAACAGATTATGACTTGTTTTAGTTTTTGAGTGTTTTAGTTAATTTTTTGCGTGTTTTCCTTTTTAAGTTTCTAATTTTCTTCCTAATAAATTCTGCTTTTTTGTACATAAAATTTATATTACTTTAAAAATATCTTCAATAAATTTTACACCTAATGTTCAATTTTTCAAATTAAAAAAATTATGTAAAAAGTTTTCATATTTTATGCTATCTACAAACTCTTTGAAACTAAATTTGATTTTGAAATAAATGATTTTACAACATCATTCATTTGGGAAATAAAAATAAAAGCTCGCTTGATTATTATATTCGCCATGCATTCTTAAATACTGATGAAAGATTTGTAAATGCTTTGATCAAATTTCTATCGAGAGATTTAATGATACAAGACTTCCTTTAAGTTTATTATTGATACAAAACTATGAAAAAGCTCATAGCATTCTTTTCATATTTAAGCTTATTGAAAATACCGATTGAAAAGTTTATGCAACATAATGTTTTTATACTTTAATGAATGTTATGAATATAAATGTTGCTTTGGTTAAAAAAGTTGGCACTTTTTCTTTTCTTTAAGAAAAATTGTAATGATTTTCATATTTGTATGCAGAAATACATGTAATATGTATCCTGACTAATTATCATAATGAATGACTTGATATAACTTACATTTATTGCATTTACTACAGAAACTGCATTACTTACATTTACTACAGAAAAAAATAGATAGGATAAGAGAAAAGTCTATTCCAGACACTATATTTTAGTGAATAACTTTAGGCAATACATGACACCTACAATATTACTATTCTACACCTAAAACCTATTACTACAGCTTATTCTATTATTCCTAACTTCTTGCAAATATGCTTTCTAGTTTTAATTTCCCTATTTATATTATAGTTCATTAAAATTTGAACAATTACAAATTTGATTTCTTTGCTTTAAAATAGACATTTCTATAAGCTTTTCTTTGTAAATAAAAAATATGGTGGTTAAATTTTTGACAATTAATTTAAGATTTAATCCCTTCTAAAAATATTTTAGATGAAATTAAAATATCAAATACAGTCTACTAAAAAAACATATTAACTGAGCAGAACGTAAAAAATAAAAAATATTAATTTTATTCTATACGTTTTCTTACTTATCGTCACCTTTCACATTCTTTCATTCATTTTTCTATGCAAGATTGCTATTGAATCTTAATTAAAGTTATTATCTTAGTTAAAGAATAAAAATTTTGAATTTCAGTTCGGAGAAAGTGACTAAAATATTTAGTAGTAACATTTTTCTGGTTATTTTTTATTATATACATGTAAGACTTTATTTTCATTATATACATGTAAGAAGTATGTTTTCATACATGTAAATATTAAAATTTCCTCCATTTCTTTCAGCATTTGTTGTTTTTGTCTCCATTTGTTTCATTTTGAGCATAATAAATCAATTACACTTTACTTATTTCGAGAGAAATCAGGAAAATAAATGAACAATAATCAACTGTATTCAGTTTGATTCAATTTCTTTAAGTTAGTATACAATTATGTTTTGCTTAATTTAGTTTTCATTTTAAAGTTTTTAAAGCTGAGTTTTTTTCCTTACATATATTACATAGAACTAATTTCATTAGAACTTTCTGACAGAAATTTTAAATAGACTGTTATTAATTTTCTGTAACTATTGCAATTGGTATATAAAGTTAATATTTGACCTAGGAAATTATATAAATTTCAATCAATATAATAGTATTTAAAATTTCAAAAAATCTTAAGCACACCAACCAAAAATGTGACATAGTTAAATATAGGTACAAATGTTTTTTGACGTAAATGTACTGTATATAAATTAAAAAATTGAACATTTGTATTCCGGTATAATTATATTATTGTTAGATTTCTACTGTACTGTTCTATGTACTCTGTAAAATTTTCTTTGTAAAAAAATAATTTGAATAATCATTTATTTGAATTTCATTTTGTCATAAATTATAAAAAGTAATTACATAAAAAAGTCATTTCTAAAGAATGAGAGAAATAGAGAAAATACTTCATTTTAAAACATGTGCCTATATCTTAATAATAAACATAACACAATCAAAAAGTTTTAAATTTAAATGAAGAATTCTAATTTAATTTCCCATTTAACGGCAAATACCATTTGAATGAAACCATTTGAAAATTTATATACGCTGCGAAAATGCATTTGAGCAAAATAATTATAAGTTTTGTGTAAATTAAAAAATTAAAATTATATTATTTAATTCATTATAGAAAAATTTAGGTTAATAAGATTTCTCATAATAATCAATCTTCCCTTGAAAGATAGAATCCAATCTTGTTGCTAGGTTCCGTTAATTAGTGCTTTGTTTAGTGTCTTCGGAAATCTTCCATTCATCTTTGTAGTTGAATAATTGCAATGCGTGTGTTGATTTCCCCATAAAAGGAAATGCAAAAATTACAAATTTCCTTAGTACGATGGAAATTTGTGATGAATAGAAACCAATTTATCTGTTAATGAGTCTTATATTCCAGCAAATAAGAAAATTCAATTAATATAATTAAATAATGATTAAAAGATTCTTCAGAAGAAAGAATTTCTGCCTCATTCTCAAGAACAATAATTTGTTGCTACTGTAATGGTTAATATGTCATTGCTTTTATCAATATATTATAAATATTAAAATGTATCTGAAACATTATTGCATTATAAATTTTACTAAGCTTTGTTAGTTGATTTCATTTAAGTGAAACTATTCGATATTTATAGCATTGATTATTACACACACAGCAATTATTTTCTTATAATTTAAAATAAATATTGATATTGCTTTTGATATTTTGTATATATATGTGTATGTATGAATGTATGTATGTATATATTGTGTATATGTTAGCTTAGAAATATATTGTATGAGATAAGTATATAAGGTTTTTTCTAACAATGGGCTTTTTTCACATTAAAGGAATATGAATCTTTTTGAAAGTTTTGAAAAAAGTACATGGAATTACACAGAAATAAATAAATATTTTAATTATACTTCATTAGTTGTAGAACATTGTACGTTATAAGGAAAGAATTCAACTATGATCCTTACTATCATTGATACTCTATGGGATTAAGATCTGGAAACTGAGCTTGCCATAAGTTGGTGCCAAACCAAGACCCTCAAGGAAACCCTCCACAACTATAGTTCGACCAAGGTCATTTGTTATCTTCTATAAGAATAAAATCATTACGAATTGCACCAGGATGTAGGCTTATAAATGTGTCAAGTATCTCATCCCGATATTTCGCAACAGTTACAATTCCTTCTTGGAACACATGCAAGTACGTGCGACCAATGACTGTGATTCCTGCCCAAATCATTATTCCATCACCCGGTAACCGGGCATGTTTGAACATTGCTTACTTGTTAAAAAGCAAATATTAATTGAGCGAATAAATAAATTGAAAAAAGCGTATCTAAGGATATGTATGTCTTATATTCTGC
Source organism: Latrodectus hesperus (assembly GCA_037975125.1). NCBI lineage: Eukaryota > Metazoa > Arthropoda > Arachnida > Araneae > Theridiidae > Latrodectus > Latrodectus hesperus. The sequence goes on from CM075861.1 coordinate 52,779,991, forward strand.
CTAAAAATTTAAAATGATATAATATCGCAATGACGTAATATATGATATTATAGAATAACATGAAATTATTTTGTGTACAGGAGAAACATTTTCCGAAAAGTAAAATAAATCATAAAACAAAACAGTTCATATACACTGGGCCAACACTATCCCTCCTCCAACTCTCTGATCATTGTTTTACTAGTAAAACTCCCAGATGATTCCTTCTAACCATATTTCATGATAAAATACAATTACAGTTCCAAAAATTGTCTGAAATTAAGTCTCTATCAAACTCTTCATTTCAATCTTTAGTTGCGAGCACTGACAATCTTTTTTTGTATATGCCTACTTCACTTTTCACGTTATCTTCTTGACACTTGAATATGCTTGACCGACCTTACACCTGAATTGTGTGTTCATTGTTCTCTTCAGAAGAGCTTTATTCTGTAACTTCATGGCTATCTACTTTTATACTTTTGTTTAAGTTTTGCTCTCAAATGTTTAACTAAAAATACGACGCCTATATATAAAGTTCTTTGGAGAATTCAGTTTAACAAACTAATTTCACAAAACTAAACAAGTTTTAACTAATAAAACATGCATAGTTTAAAATGATCCAGAAATATATATATATAATCCAGAAATATATATATATATATATATATATATATATATATATATATATATATATATATATATATATATATATATATATATATATATATATATATATATATTATGGAAATTAAGTATTTACTGAAATAACAAGCTATACCTTATTTTAAAATTAAACTTAATTACTAAAAATACTAAAGGTAATTTTAGCAATTTTCATCATTTTGCTTTTTGTAATATCTTTTAGATCAGATATATAACTCATGCTATTATCTAAAACATATATTTTATAATATATACTGAAATGAACGTACAAAAGAGTGACTTTTTTTAAAGTAATAAGTAAAGATAAAATTGAAGGCGTAGATCCTCTGGTGCTGCCATCTTTAGGAGGAATCTTAGAGCAAAACCGTATTTTCGCCTTAGTGGTGCTATAGTTAAACGCACTCTTCTGACATAATTTCGCATAGCTTTTAGATATTAATTCTGGCTTGTTCAAGAATCATAAGTAACAAGAACACAACCTAATAAATTTTTATATATTTTATTACATTTATATCTAACTTTTTTCTTCGATCAAATTTCTCGATTATTGGTACATAAATATGTAATATATATATATATATATATATATATATATATATATATATATATATATATATATATATATATATATATATATATATATATATATATATATATATATATATATATATATATATATATATATATATATGCCTATCGTTATTTAGCAAAAGAAAATTTGTTTTCCCGTTTTTAAGAGTTCAATGAATTGTCTTTTGTTTTGAGATAAAATGACTTCATGATTGACTAGTATTGACTGGTGATTTTATGTATTGTTCAAAAACTTTATTTTGGATAATTACATAGATTTCTATACACATGTAACTGGTAATACCGAAGGGAAAAATATCAACTAACGTTCTTCAAATTGGTATATAGGACCAAAAAAGTTATCTATCGACCATTACAATGTCTTCTTATTGCAGAAAAGTTAATAGATACATCTTGTTAACAGAGTTATCACCATGTCATAACAATAAAACATTGTCATTAAATGAAGAAAAATAATTCGAATTGATTTCAAGCTCTTACAAAGGTTTTCTGAAGTTAAATATTTTGGATTCTTTCGATATGAAAGTACCTTGAGAATTGAATGACGTTTTTTGAACCTCGAGATCTAATGCAAAGTAATTTGCATTAACTTTTAAATTGTTTCTGCCACCAAACTACATGTATAAATCTTATCTATTTAAAGGAAATACAAATCATAAATGTTCATCATTTTCTTACATTTCAGGTAAACCTATTAGAGACTTTTTGTTATTTATATGCAAATAAATCGTTGGCTGCAACCTTGTTTTCATTTTTTCCTTTCCTGAAGAGAATTTTCAGGCAATTCTAGCATTCTGTTCATGTATATAATTTTTTAATAAATAGTCTTCAATTTATATCCATCAGTGGTAATCATGCAACAGTTTTGCTTAGATGCACGATTGCTTTCTTATTTATTTCATATAATAAGTACATTCAGATATATAGATTAATAATGGACTGTTAAAAAGTGACAATTTCACAATTAACGTGGTAATTAACAAGAATTTCTGCACGATAACAGCAAATATATTATATGAAGCAAAAATATAGATAGTTGCTAAGTTTATATTTTATTTTTCTTAACTTTTAAAATGTGGTAATTAAAGTCACAAAATGAATAAAATATAATAATCTACTTAAATAAAATATATTACGGTATCAAAACAATACTTATCTGTATGCAAATGATAAGGATTTTTTATATTTTCTCTAAGATGTTAGATCAATTCGGAAAACAAATGATTGTCTTTCTTCTATAAATTAGTTCCCATGCATGTAAGAATAATTGAAAGTTTTGAAAAATATACAAATAGCTCAATTTTGGGCATCCAAATGGCTTTTAGCAGGGTTCAGATTGAAAGACTAAGTTGGCTACCTATTACGATCAATAAAGTTTCTATCAAAGTAATAAGCAATTATTACATTTTTATGATGATGAGCAAAATCATATTATAAACAAAAGTGGTAAATATGTTACTCTATCTTAGAACAATGTCTTAGATTCTATATAAAGCCAAAATCATATGATGTTACATAAAATGTTTGTGTGCAAGTTTTAATTTTTTTTTAGTAATGTCGGTAACACATACAGTAAAATTATGAGTACCGGACGTGGAAAAAACAAGAAGGATCCACGAAGAGTATTAGCAATGCTATTAGAAGTTCAAAATTAAGGCATTTATAAATTATTAACAAAACAAGGTAAGATATCCTAATGATATACCAAAAAATATTTCACAATTTGTGAAGAAAAATCTATCTTTCTTGAAGATTTCCCGAATTAAGTACATCGAGATTGTGTAAGAAAATTTTTTTCCGTAAGTATATATTCATAGTAATGTAAGGCAAAATGCAAATGTATTAAGAGTTCAAACGTAAAAAGTCTGAAAAATTATGTTGTTTTGAATGTCATAGTTGTATAATTTATCTAAAGGAATGAATTTACAAGTAAATATAAAAAAAATAGTATCTAACAATATATTTTTAGATGACTTGACATGTAGCTATTTTGTATAAATTCAAATAATATAAACTGTTTTATTTTTTCCAGGTATATATTTATGATTTAGTGAACAATATATAAAAATTACCATGACTTACGAGCTCTTATTTATAGTTTTGTTTCATTATATGGAAATTAAGTATTTACTGAAATAACAAGCTATACCTTATTTTAAAATTAAACTTAATTACTAAAAATACTAAAGGTAATTTTAGCAAATTTGATCATTTTGCTTTTTGTAATATCTTTTAGAGTAGATATATAACTCATGCTATTATCTAAAACATATATTTTATAATATATACTGAAATGAACGTACAAAAGAGTGACTTTTTTTAAAGTAATAAGTAAAGATAAAATTGAAGGCGTAGATCCTCTGGTGCTGCCATCTTTAGGAGGAATCTTAGAGCAAAACCGTATTTTCGCCTTAGTGGTGCTATAGTTAAACGCACTCTTCTGACATAATTTCGCGTAGCTTTTAGATATTAATTCTGGCTTGTTCAAGAATCATAAGTAACAAGAACACAACCTAATAAATTTTTATATATTTTATTACATTTATATCTAACTTTTTTCTTCGATCAAATTTCTCGATTTTTGGTACATAAATTTTTAAATTTTATTTTATAGTAATGTAACGTAATGTTTTCCAAATTGTGTTTCATTGGGAAATAATAAATTGTAGCTAAAAAACAGAGTTTTTTTTTTTAAATGAGTAGTGATAAAATAGATTAATGAGAAAATTACGGGGCATGATTAAAAATTAGAAGGAGATTTTAAAAAATACATGAAAAGGAAACTGGGAAATAAATACTTAGTGAAACATTAATTTAAAATCTTATTTTTCTAATATACAAAGTGTTAGAATGGAAAACCAGGATATGATGATATGTAAAGATTAATACACTCTTTTTAATCAAATGATGAATGAAGAGATTGAGCTTTCAATGAATGTTTCAAACCCTAGAATAATGATTCATTAATTTGCCTATACTATTTGTGTGTCCTAAAGGAATCTAGATTATAAATTTTCAATTTAAATATTTGTTTCATTCTCGAAATAAGTATTTTGAAATATTTTATCATTTTGATCTCAAAAAACTTTTTCTCCTTTACAAATTTAATTATTAATTTAAAAGTGAATAATTAAAATGTGTTAAAGAGTTTGCTTAAAAACATTGTTAAATTAAATTTTTTCTTCATTCTTAGAGTCTTTGTATGTGCATGTTTTAAATATTTTTAAATTTTCAGCAGTTCCCCACTGTATTTGTATTTGCGTTTTGTCAGTTTATCGTTTTACATTATATTAGTAAAATTAATCCCCATCGGGTTGGTATTATTTTCCTACGTTTCGACAATTGTAAAAACACTTGGAATATAATAACTCTGAAATTCTTGTCAATAAAAGAATTAAAATTATATATTAATTAGTAAATTAAAATATTTGGAGTAAAATTTTTGAGAGAAAAGAAATAAAAAAACCTTTTTAATATTTATATAAATTTTGTACACGTAAACTATTAACATTTTATACAACATTTAGAGACCTGTGAGAAAATTTAAATATAAAATTTCGGAATCATAAATTTTAAATTAAACATATAAAATGTTTCTATGCTTTATAAAAATATCGTTTATGTTTGCAAGGAAATTATACATAAAGTATTCCATGCATTTTTTGCTATCTTCTTAGATATGAATTTCATTATTTTTTAGAAAAATGATATTTTGTGTTTTATAAAAGAGTAAATACTTTACTTATCACAATTTTTTAATTGTATAATATAAAATATTGTATTAAGAATTTAAAAATCGAGTTTGTAATTAAAATGAATGACATATAAAATTAAAAATATTATTAAAATAACTGATGATTTAAAATCATTGCATGAATTTATAACCTGTTATTTCATTCCAAACTTTAACGCAAAATAATAATAGTTAACACAAATTATAATTAAAACAACATAATGCATTTTAAATAGCAAAATAATACAAATAAGATTTGAATTTAGAAAATTATCCATTAAATCAACATTTAATTATCGTCGTATTTATCTATAGATTTGAGGTCTTGAATAAATCTCCTTTTCCTAAATAAATCTCAAAAACTAAATGAGTATTTTTCGCTCTCTCTGTTCTTTCCAAAAATATTCCACATAAAAAAGTACTCAAAGTAAATGTTTGTCCTTTTTTCTACTCCACGAAGAAGTATGCTAATCATCTACATCTCGCATAAGTTGAGGGGTCCCATGTGTCGAATTGACGTACCCTGGATTTCTTGAAATCTGATTCCTTCACTACTTTCCCGACTATTTCTTTTGAAATAATCCGACTGAAAGAAAAAAGATTATTTCTTGCTGATGACAGTTAATGTGATTGTACTTGGACCTTTTTCTCTAAGGGTAGAGTTTAGTATTTCCTTTGAATTGCCCACTTTAATAGTGTGAAATGAAGTGTGAAAATGATTTTAAATTATTTTAAATGTATGTTGTAAAAATGTTATTAAATTAGTAATTTTTAATATTCATCCATAATAGGAAAAATTGAATTATAGTTATTAGCAGATTATATAAAAAAAATCATATATTTCTATCTCACATGAACAAATATTTTATATTTAATCATATGTATGAGTATTTTTAAGCTATAGATTTTTAAAAAAAATTCTTAAATTTTATGGAAATCTTTAAATTTATTTAAATATCATTTCAAGATTTTATTGTAGTTTTATTTCATAGAAAAGAAAAAACTGTAGAGCTAATACCATACAATCTTAACTAATGTCAAAATATCTATGAATTTTCTAAATTAATATTTAATGTAATAGGAAATTCTATTATCAAAGGATTTCCTTTCATTAAAACTAATATATATAACGTTTAAAAGTATAATGATTTTTCAAGCATCAGCTCTTAGTTTTCGTTTCATTGAAAGTAAAATTCAATTTATATAAAATTGTTTGTTCCCATTCAAACGAATTTAACTATTGAGTTTTATGTAATATATGACAGAGTATATTATCTTTGTTAACGAATGATTATTTATGTGTATCCAAATGATATATTATGTTTATATTCACGTAGGATCTCTTAAAATTTTAAAGCTAGCAAATAAAATTAAACTATCAAAACTTTTAACGTGCAGATATGTAATTCTCTTTGAAAATTTCAAATATTGGATAAAGTGTATATCAACCAAAAATGTAAAATGTTCATTTACTCTATCTATATATTTTAAAATAATTTTTCTATATACTTTGCTAATGATTCTGAAAATAGTTATATATAAGTATAACAATATTGCCTCAAATAACAACTATCTGCATCAGATAAGGAATTAGTTGTGGGTATGGAGTTATATTCAAAACGAATAATAGATTATTTAATAAAATATCCCACTATTTGTAAATTTTAAAATCTAGTATTAAATTTAACAACCAATTCAGAAACTTTTCTAATGTTTCAAGTTTGATTACTTTGTAAATGTCATATTTTATGACCAACAATATATTGCTAAAAATTCTTTTATAAACTATTGATTTATTGGACTTTAATCATTGAATGGTGATACATATTTTTGCAAGAAACTATTTTTTTTACTAGAAACTATTTTCTGTTATATTGAATATACTGTCTTTGTCTGAAAGTTATCTGCTCCCACATATATCTTCAGCAAGCTGACGTATGATAATCCATACCTACATCACCTGCTAACGTTTCACAGTCCATAGTACTTCTACAGATTCGGAAAGGCAACTTCATTCACTTGTATCTGTGGAGCCCTAGGGGATCCTTTTCACTTTCCCCAGAGACAGAGAAATGTCACCTAAAAAGATCTCCCAACAGACCAACATGGAATTAATGAGATTTTGCATTAATGATCATCCCCATAGATTACTTTTCACAAAGCTGATGATTTCTCTCACAAAACAAGGACTGGTACTAAGTCTGGATACAAGCCACGTACCCTCAAAAGGACCTAGAATTTTCAACAGAGTTAGAAAACGATTCTTAAAGTTAACTCTTTTTCACAACTAGCAATAGTGTATTAATTTTTATGAACTTATTGAAATTGATGAACTCTGTGTTTTGAATCATATGAACTTCTCGAACATTATGAACCCATTTGTGAATCTTACGAACTTTTTGAATCCTACACAATTTTAGAATCTTAGAAACTTTTTAATTTTTTTTTAACCTAAGTTGGTTTTGAAACCTAAGGTGTTTATTAAACTTGAATTCGATCTCATACCTACTCTACTGAAAATTAGGTATCATATTATTTCCCATAATTTAAGAAATAATTAATTATTTAAAGCCATATCATAATTAATTATTAAAAATGATATATTATACAATTTTGGCCTTATGTGCGTGTGTGAATAAATTTTTATTATGTATTTTGAGGAAATCGGGAGAAAACTATGAAAAACACTAATAATAGCAATTAGGGAATTTTATAAGATTATTTGAAATACTAAACTTTTTAACGTATTTAGCTCATTTTCTAACTGCGTAATAAGTCAAAGTATTGTTTGTCTATTTTATAGCATAAATAACTTGGTTTAAATGAAGAAGTATTTGATGAAAATTAAAGTTTATTGCTATACAAATCTTTGAGTTCATAGCTGTATAAAATTTTGAAATATTTATTGATATTTAAACTGATATTTTGCTATTAAAATTAATTTTTAAAATTGAAAAATATATTTACACTGATATTTATTTAGTCCTTATTTGTATGAATAATTAAAAATAATTTGTGAAATTCCAATGAACATTTAAGTAATTGATGCTTATACTATTTGTATTGAGATATATATATCAGAAGTTGCATTATTTAATGCCATATTATAAAAACAACTTCTTTAATGCTTCATAAGTATTTCATAAATAATTCAAATTATTTTATCTCAGTTACTTTTATTTTAATTACAATTTTTTAGTATTTTACTTTTTTGGATTGTATTTTCAAACAAAATTGATTAATTCACAAAAAAATTGCTAAACACCAACAAGAATAAATTTTTATAAAAATTGCGAATTATAAATTTATGTAATGTTAGTATTTAATACTTTTAATGCAGTTTCAGTTTTTGTTTTTCTACTTTTTTGCATAAAAATTTTTAATGACAAAATTATGTTAATTACAAAAGATTTTTTTTAATGTATAAAATATATCGTATTTGTTTTGTTAACATATTATCAAACACATGCGTAAAATTTCATTTTTAGTTAAATTACCAGAGAATTTTTCTTTTTGTTAAAAAAATGTTCATTAATAAATTTAAAAAAGATTTCTGCAAATGTATTTAAAAATTTCAAATATCTTATCTTGCCAAAATTAAGGAACACAAATATGGTGGAGATAGTTAAGAAAATATATTTAATGATTGAAGACGAATTATTGCTTATTAGCATTTGAAATAAAAATAATCAAATTTAATTGACGTACTTAATCAATTACGAAAAAGTTAAAAGTTTATAAGATTCAATAAAAATTGAGAAACTAGGATCTAAATATATAATTATTAAGATAAAAAGCAAAACAAATCGTTGATGATTCTTGAAATAAATTAAGCTTATACTTAAAGAAATAAGTGCTGGCAAAAATTAATTTTAAGTGACACAAGATATCAGGGTTAAGCATGGGTTCATTCGGGGTTTACTTTCGGGGTTATATATTCAACTGTTCTTTTCAATATCTTTGATAGTACAACTGTTCTTTTCAATATCTTTGATTTTCAATATATTTCATTATAAATGCACCATTTGCAGTTGTCAGTACCAAGTAATATCAGGGTTAAGCATGGGTTCATTCGGAGTTTACATTCGAGGTTATATATATTTATATAATTTTTGAATTTTAAAATACAAACGTATATTTTAACCAAGGGAACTTGACTGAAAATTTGAATAGATATCTTTGGTGAAAAATAATAGACTGCAAATAGAAATAAATATTTTTTCTCGTTTACTGCAGGTAAGTGTTTTTTAATAATAGATAAATGTGAAAAGTACAACTGTTCTTTTCAATATCTTTGATTTTCTATATATTTTAATATAAATACACCATTTGCAGTTGTCAGTACCAGGTAATATCAAATGAATGGTCGTTGTTTGATGCCAACTATTAATTGATAATGAAAAATAGATGCTACAGTGTTTGCACTTTTTGTATGCGCATCGGTCGAGAGAGATATAATTAACTCTCTACATTTGTTTTTAATAGAACTAGAAAATACAGCTCACTGCTAGTGAGAAAATAATCTTAACAATTAGAAAACAGTAAATGCTTAAGATTATTAGAAAAATACAGCAGTATTTACCTGTAACATTATTTAATAAGTAGAGTCAAATATCTCTCAATATGAAGGTATATACTAAACTACAAATCAGTTGATCATATTTATACAAAACGTACAAATAGAATTAAATTTACAAAACCGCTTTCTTGGTTGATATGCTTTAATATGATACTTATAAATTTTCAAGAAATATTAAAGATTTACTTAAATGAAAAAGTGAATGAATAATATAAAATGACTTGAGTAAAGTAAATACTTTTTTTAATATTTTAAGCGGCATTTTTCATTCTGTGGATATTCAAGTCAATAAGAATTAGAAGATAAAATTATTAAGAAGGTCTATAAAATACAGCAAGTTCCCAGTACAAAAGTACGAAATATCATTTTAAAGTTCGATTGGAGCATATGTGAAGCATTACCTAAAGTAACTGCGTAGGATTCCGCATTAATATCAAGTAGAAAATAGTTCTATATTAAAACAATTTTATGAATACTTTTTTGATATGATTATTTTTGTCGTGTGTCTCCATCTGCATGACAAAGAACAAACAAGGGGAAGTAGGGAAGAATTAGTGACGATGACAATTATTACAGACAGGATCATGAGGGTGCTCTGCTATATTTTTCTAAACGGGGATTCATTACAGTCAGAATCTCGAACTTTTTTCTTAGCTTATTTCTCCAAGCCTTCGGGATTCGGGATTTGAATCCGAGACAGTTTTGTGAAATCCGAAGTTCATAACAACCATTCTGTTTGAGTGGCTAATAATTTATTGAGGCAAACTTTCAGTTTACAATTTTTCTGAAAAAAATAAAACACGCAAGATTCATTTTAAAGAAATATTTATAGCTAAAACCCTATACCTTAAAAAATGTATTTGTGAAGAATGTTTTTACTCATAATTCCAAATAACATAAGAAAAATTACAATAATAGATTACTTTGGCCTCAAACTGCTTAATTACTTTTCCTGCTACTTTAAATAGTATATTCTTACTTGACTATTTAAATAGTTCTGAGTATTTTTCCCAGAATACGAATTTTAAGTTTTTTTTTTCCACTTTATTTTTAATCAGAAAATCAAAATACTTAAAATGAAAGTGCATAAAAGATATATTATACTATATATCTTCTATGCACTATCATTTAAATATTTTGATTTTCAACAAATATATTAATGGCGTATTCATTTTAAATTTTCAATTTAAAGCAACGAAAAAATTTATTTGTAAAGTATGTCGCAAATCTACAAAAATGTCAGGAAAAAAAACCTTAAGAAGAAAATGTAGCGCAATAATGTTTAATTCTACATTATGTCAGCTGCTTCGACCACTGAATAATGAGTATCTCAAAAATATAAGAGACCTAGAAGAAAGTTCTCTTTTTTGGATTTAGGTGGTAGCTTACTTTTATTGATTTTGTATTTCACTTTAAGGAGAACTATAATATAAAAGTCTTTAAAATGTAAATCCTTAAGAATACTTCTTTATCATGTTATAAATCACTTCGAACAGTAAGGCATCATTTTTGAGTGAGAGTATAAAAATTGTTGAAATTATGGAATTTTTGTGATTTTTATGAAGTAAGTTTCATTAAAGTTCTTTAAGTGCGTTCAGAGATGTTTATACTGACATCATCATTCCAAAGTTTTTCACCAAAATCATTTGCTTGATCAGATGTACTCTCTGTATCAATACGGTCAGTAAACCAATTTTCTTGAAAAGTAAGTTTAAAAGTATTTAGGTTACTGTCAATTGTATATAACAATTTTAATTTAATATGTACCAATTATTATTTAATCTATGCAAAATTTAAATTAAAAAAGATGTACCATTATAGTTATACTATCATTTATTTTAATATGATTAAGAAAATCTATTATTCAAAGATTTTATTTTAACATAACATTTTTAAATTTTCTTCATCAAAATATGATATTTTTCTTCATATTATATAGGTATCTGATTTTTCTATAATATACATGAAACAAAAAATGTTAAAAAGTAAAACATTTAAGTCCTTACCTCAAAAGGATGTTTATTTAATTTTCCCTAGTTGATATTTTTAATGCGTTTTAAATCGAATCATCAATTAACAAATTCGTGCGCTATGAATTATAAATCTAAACTTGATTTTTTATAAGTGAATATATTATATTGTTTAAAGAAACATATTTTTATATATTTAGTAACGTTTGTAACCTTTTATTTTAGGTATATTATTTTTGTAGTTTTAGTTAAAAATTTGACATTGTTAGTATTTTCATATTTAACTTATTACATGTAAACTAAATTCAATTTCCTCACACGGAGCAAATATGTAATGTGCAGAAAATATTATGGATTTTTAAGTATGTTTTTCACTTTCCAAGCTGACTTTTTGAAGAATTATTTTATGCAATATGTTAATAATAATTTACAAAGGAAAAGTAGAAATATCTCCTTTACTTAAGAAAATTCGCAGGTGGAATATTTGCTTAATAAATATTTAATATAATGCAACAATAATAAATGTTTTAATAATGTATTCAAAACCTAATTGATAACCATTTTATTTTAGTTTTAGTAAAAAGTTTATTTTAGTAAAAAAATTTAATCGATAGAAAAACTCATCAACAAAGCCATGGATATTAAATATCCTTATTTTAAAACAAGGTAATATAAATCCAATAAGTATATTTCCTAGAATTTTTTCCTGTTTCGCTAAGAACATATTTTCATTTGTTGATTAATTTTATGTTAAAACATAGAGATTATTCACCAAGTAATTATATTTAAATCTTTCATTGTTATACTTATTATTCTTTTTGTTGTACCATTTGCTTAACAAATTATTAAACATATAAACAGAATTTCGTTTTTAATATTCACTAATTTATGTGTTCATAAGTTTTTAATGTTACTAAGAAAAGTCCATAAATAAAATTAGTAAAATGTGGATAGTACAATAGTAATAATTCTAATGAATATATGGCAAGCCACTGGCAAATTTTTTACAACAATTAAATTTTTATAGACACAAAATTAAAAAAAATATATATTAAATAGTTATCTCGGTATACATTTTACATTTATAAATAAATTAATAACTATAGTATAGTCATGAAATCATTTTTTACGTTACAAAAACATAATTCCTTATGATGTAAGAATGATGTGTGAAGGAATCGGGAAAATGAGTATAAAGTTACTTAAATAAAAAACCGAGAGATACTTAGATAAATAACTGCTGATTTATCTGCTTAATTTAATTACCTAGTACATAAGATTACCTTTGTTAACAAAGTTTTTATAATTTTCATAAGCACTTTTTAACCCATACCTTTAGTTGAATATCTTATTAAACGGAAGTAATTTCATTCTTATGTTTTGTGTTCTTCTACATGATTCAATCACATCATATTGACAATCAGTTATGCTTCATTTTAATCCTATTTTTATTATTTCACACATTACAAATTTAGAATAATCATATTTTTTATAAATCGTTTTAAAAGTTGTACATTAAGTGTGCTTATGTTAACTTCTAATACGTTTTATCATACCTTAACTGATTTGCATATTGGGTAAGTAATGATTCAGAGTAAAGTTTCGTCATAGAACTTCATCACATACACAAAAATTAGTCTTCGTATGCAAAAAATAGAGCATACAAGCGAACATAATTAATTCAAACAATGAAAAGTTTTCCAGTTATTACCAAGGAAACTACGTACATTTCTTTTTTTTAAACGCTCTTTCTATAGAATACAAATCCCGCTTTGATTAATACTTATTAATTATATCTGGATTAATGCCTCTATGTTCATCTTTGATTTAAAAAACAAATTAATACAATGAATATTAATAATTGACAATAAATTAAGACTGTTACATTTATCGAAATTAAATCAAAATTTAAATCATTTTAAGATTTATAAATAAATCCTCTCATCAGAAGCAACAAAGAGTTATTTTAAATACAAATCTTACAGTCTTTAGAAAACCAAATAATTTTTAAGAGTTTGCATGAGTAATGAAAATGTTTTAGATTGTTTTTATTCAGTATAGCTTTCAAATATAAATTTATTTACTTTTAAAAATCAGATAATTGAATTATATACCTTCTTAATTTATGGTAACTTCTGATTTGACTTCAAACAATTATAAATTATATCTTTGAGAAAAGTTATATTTTCAAGTACTTTAAGTATATTTTAAGATTCGGAAATAATTATGGCGTTTTAACATTAAAACATTTGCGTTTTATGATTAAGCTCATATTTTACAATCGACATTTTCATAGGCTATATAAATCATCTTTTTCTTATTCGAAATTTTATCGATAAGATTGTACTAAATTTAGGCAGTGTATATTTATGATTTATAATTTAAAAGAATAATTGCAATTAAAGTTGTGTACTAAAAACAACAAATAACCAGAACTGACATTGGGAGAATTAGTGAAGAAAAAGTAGATCACAAGAAACGGTCTTTTTATCATCAATCATTGTACTATTGTGTTTTGAAGTCGAACATATAGAAGAAGGAATTACTCGAAAACAAACTCTTTGTAATCTGAAACACTTTTTAGACATTATAAAAATGAAACGAATTTGAATAGTTTCAAGAATATTTTAATTATTCAATCTGTTTGGAAATATGAGACAGTTGACATACGAAATAATTAATCGAATATTTGCATTCAGTGAAGTCACAGAAAGTACAATTATATTAGAAATAGTTTGAGGTAACACTTACTAGTATAACTAGTTTGGTAACACGATAACGTTTGGATTTTTTCTCTACATTAGTTGATTCAAGATAACAAAGCGAAGAATGATAAACTGATTTGATTAAGTTCATTTTGTCATGCTGTTACTGACGTTCTTTTAAGGATGGAATATTAAATACTTTAAATGTAGAGGTTTATTCAGGAAAATACCTTTAGTTTTTTATATTATAATGAATGTTTACAAACATGTTAATCAGTTATATGTATTTGAAGAATATATCTTGGGTTTCAAAAAACACTGTTAATTCTTTCAGCCAAATGAAAATTTTTATAATTTTTATCTGGCTCTGATTATTAAGAATAAAATGTTTTATATTTCTTCAGAAAATCAAAGATTTTCATTGAGAATTTTATTTTAAGTTAGCACAAGCGTGTACTAATAAATGTGAAATTCTGATTAGATACCTCTTTCCATGAATCAAGAAGATTCGTTTTTTGATCTTTTATAATAATTATAAAAGAAGAATACTAAGCCTTTTGAATTTATTTGTACTGAAATGTTTAATACCTTTATGAATATACTAGAATAAAATTTTACGAAAATTGCATTGAAATTAATCATCAATTATTTCTTACCTGTTTCTTAGCATACTCAAATTGATACAGGGCAATGTTTTCATTGGCTTTATTTGATATTCAGTATTCATCTCTTGATAATATCCTGTATTCAGTTTACAGAATACTTTTAGAGAATATAAAAATCATCTTGGATATTAATATCATTATAACATATTATAAAAAACTTAGTTTTTCTTCAAAAATTAATTTAATGACTAAATATAACTTTGCAGTATATAAGAAAGATCAATAATTTAAAAGAAAATATTTTACCAAGATTCCATTGGGTACTCGATAACTAAGTGTTTAATATCAAGAAAATGTATACTTATCTAGATTATACATTTGATTGAAATATTAATTATTTTGGAGAATTAATCCCACAAATTTAGCCATCATGCAAAACAGAAAAATTTCAGAACGTTTAGTACTGTTTTAGGCAACCCAAATGCATTAGTGACAACATCCATAAATGTATACATAATTATCTTTTAAATTATTAAGAAAATATTATCAAATTAAATGTCAACAAAATAAAAGAAATGATATTGGTTAACATATTATATATTTTAAAATATTTTAAAAGTAATCAAAACCAAGCATACCAAATCAATTCTTTTCTTAAATATAGAATCATTAAAAGAGTTTTGCAGAGCAATACGAAAAATGAAATTTTTTTTTAAAAGTAAATATAAATGATAAAAACTGCTAATATTTTGAATATGACTGAGATTACGTAAATATCATTGCTTATGAGAAATAAATGAAAAAGGAATTTCATTTGCTTTGCTTTATGTCTTTAATATCTGAGTTTAAAATACATAGATTCTGAAATGAGTAAGAGTTTTTTTCCAGTTTGATGCAAAATGTCCCCAAAAGATATGCACGATATCACACCATTTTTCTCTATTTGATATTGTTCAGTTTTTGGTAAAATAGAATTAATATCTTTCCTTTGTAAAATTGGATTAATATGTAATCTAAGATTTTGTTGTTTAGTTTATCCTAAGGAACTAAGCAATAAAATGCCTAATTAAATGCAGAGTTAATGAATTTTGAAATTGCATGTAAAAAGCCACTACTTCTCATCAAAAAGGGTTCATGAATTTATTTTAAAATAAATCAGTTCTAGAATAGATGAATCTGTTGTCCGTTAGAACACTACATTCTACAATAAATTGTGGGTAAAACAAGTATTTTGCATAAAAATATTTTATTTTTTTGGATAAATGATTCTTTGCTTTCCCTTTGATATTTTAGATTAAAAATTCTAAAATATTTGAACTTTCTTTCATCATGTACCATTTTTCAAATAACATGGCAGCTTATTCAAATTAAGGAAGCTAGACGAAAATATTTTAGAAAGTCTTTAAATGCTTAATAAATAACCCAAATACAAAGAAAATGCAGTAAATGTTATAATAAAATACCTATTTTACTATTCGTAATCACAAAAAATATTCAAATTCATTTTATTTAAATGTTATCAGGAATTGCAGCTTGATAACGTTTCAATACAACCTAAAAACATAACATTTTGAATAACTGTGCATAAAATTTAAAAATACTACTCATTGATCCTTTATTAGTGTTACAATGAATACTATCTGTGTAATGTTAAAAATGAAAGTAATTCGCTTTAAATCAACCTCTTATATTTAGAAAACAACAAGTATTATTTAACTTGTGATATTTTCTGAACTAGTCATAAAATTATATGCAAAAATATTCAACATAACAAATTTTTATTCGCAAATTATATATAGAATTTATTTCTCATTATTAAATATCACTCATATATCAATTTTCATAAAAATAACATATTTCCGATAGCTAATTTTTCGTAAAAAGTAATGTCACATTTTCGATTAGTGATCTTTGCTTAGAATCAAATTGTATATTAGACAATTATTAATCTAAATTTTGGTAAAAATAAGATCTGATTATATCAGGTGTAGTTTTATTTAATTTCTTATAATGTGAAGAAAAATATGTGCTGATACAAAATTATTTATTTTAATTCATAAAATTGTTTATTCATTTCAAAAGCCAATATCTGTTATGTTCAATAACTATTTGGAAATAAATTGTTTGTCATAATGTCCTTAAGAAAGCAATTTGGTGTCCAACAATATGCACAGTTATTTTTTAATTTAATACACTCACTTAAGAAAATTCAATTAGCCGTTCATCGTTCATTTGGTTTTAGTTTCTTCGATAAACATACATATATATATATATATATATATATATATATATATATATATATATATATATATATATATATATATATATATATATATATATATATATATATATATATATATATATATATATATATATATATATCATTTCTTAGTTTCCTTAATAATACTAACAGGATTATCAAGGAGATAGGATTTCTTTTTAAAAAACTGAGTTTGAATTAATTTTGATTTTGAATTTGTAATTTACCGAAATATTGCTTTTATTCTGCTCCTTTTTATCATAAAATATATTCTAGGATCATATATAAACATTAAAATATTCTATGATCAAATAAATTATCTATGATCATTAAATTTTTTCTAATTTTTGAAGATATTTTCCTAATATTTCATCCTATATCCTCAAACAGTATTATATTTGTCTTCATGTGCCTTCTAAATTGATTAAATTGTTTTCTAAGGATACATTAAATATTTCCGGTTGACATCTGTTAATTATGATCAATTTTTAACCCATTATATACAAATAAGTTGTTTTTTTTATAAAGAAATAACACTTTAATAAAAGTTTTCAGAAGTAATTCAACTGTCAGAGGTTAAACCATTACGAAGAATCTTTATAATTTAAATGATAAAAATTAAGGGTTTCGGAGCATTTTTGTCCATTTAATGTATATCGTAAACAAAGTAATTGCTTAATCTATTTTTCTTTATTTCATTTTAATATCAACATAGTTTGCATCTTTAAAACCCACTTTTTTACAAGGTTATCACATTGAAAATATTGTTATTTCTTAACGAATTTACTTGTTTTTAGAGCAAATTTTAAAATTAATTTATCTTTTTTTCTGATGCAGTACTTTTACCAGCGTATTAAAAAAATTGCAATGTTTGATTCTAAAAACAATTGAAAGAAGGGACATAGAAATCGGTGAAAATATCATAAAAATTATCAGAATTGAAAAATACTGATTACCAAAAAAAGAGATTCTAAATCAAGGAAATGATTATTACAAAGAAACTATTATTTAGATTCTACTTTATAAATTAGCAATTGCCAGAATTTTTTAATTCATTTCATGGAAGTTCATTCAAGTTCATGGAAGAACCATATTTCGAAGTAATAATATATACACTTTGCTGCAATTAATTTTGAGCAAAAGTAAGTTATAAATTTTCCTCTGTCAAATGAATTCCTTTTTTTATCTCTTAATACCTATAAATTTTTAATTTGTGCTTCCTTTTAAATTTTTGCATGAAATGATATGTCGACATGAAAAATATATATCAAGATTTTACATCTATGATGACATTCATAATTTAACTTATTGTGATTATGCTGATAGAGCTTTTCTTTCTGAAAATTGAAGTAATATCTTTCCTCTACAATAAGCAGAAAGTAAGTAGTGTATTACACAAAATTAATTCCTTTCAAACGATTCATTTTGTGAAAAGTTTACTCATAGTATACTTCATTAATTGATTAAAATTCATAGGCTTCTATATGCTGGTCTATGTACCTATTTACATATAAAATGCATTTATAAATATAGTTTTTTTTGTCTTCCTGATTATTGTTTGAATTAATTTTATTAGATCTTCATTTAACGTCCCAATTTCGTTATATGTTCTTAACATCTAGTAGAAAAAAAGAAATTCCGGTGTACTGAAGGTAGTAGATTCAATACTTAACCATCATATAGATTGTAGTGGTGAGAGGACATACTCTAATCGAATGATTCGTTGATTTTAAGATTTCTTTGCGGCAGTTGTGTGGCGGGAACCAGCGTGCAATGTTTTAGAAGGTATTAACTCACCTATTTCACTCGTTTCATGCATCTGTTTTTCAAGACTAAGAGATCATTAGTTATATTTTGAAGTTACAAGACCAAAAATAAATGGCATAGATAACGAACTCGTCACTTAACCTGCTTCAAACTTATCATATGTTTGGCTGTATTATGCTGCAATTTAACAGGAAAAACAGACAGTAAGAGAAACGCATTACGAACAAACAAATATGAATACATTATGAATACATACGTTTAAGTTTTCATGTTTACATTTTAAAGGTAATAAATATTTTAACACAGGTGTTATGATTTTATAAATATTTTATTGATTAAAATTCATTTTTAATATCATTCCAAGCTTATATGTATTGAAGAAAATTTCATATTAGAAACTTTGAATATGATTACTAATTTGCAGAGATGAACTTAAACCACCGAATCTACATTACAATAGCGTTTTAAAAAGACTTGAGAATCATTTCTAAGAATGTGTTGATTTTATCACAATTGTCAATATTAAGTATTAACATGTTATGATGAGCAAAAACATATCATTCGAATTCATTTATTGAATGTTTTTTAGCTAATCTTTATAATATCAATTTATTATAAAATTAATTTTACCTTAAATTAATTCATTTTTATTATAAAATATTAAATATGACTCATTGCGTTAAAATACTTTAAATTTCATTTTTCACAGAAATCAAAAGCATATTTCATTTGAAATATTAAATTCCCTTTTATAATATAGAAAAAAAATTGCTGAGCTCCTTTTTAATTGTATTTTAAACATCATCATACATTGATAGGATATATATTTATAGGAAATTAATTGTAAATGCATCGTAAATATATGTTTATAATTATATATGATTGTATAGATATTAATGAAAACATATTTAAAAAATCACTGAATGAGTATGTTGCATGCGTTCGTTGATGTAGGCCAAATGATTGAATTGTTGCTTTGAAATTATTGCTACGAAGTCTTAATTAACATCTCTAATCAGTAGTTACTGGAACTTGTGAGTGCTTCTGTCTAGATCCAGTGGGATTTATGTCATTCACAGTGGTAGGTAAATCCAGTTGTTCAGTATATTCGACCATGTAAATCGAACAAATGCAGATAACACTATTCCCATTTTCAAGATAATTGAAATAGAAACGTAGCATCGTTTGCTAATAGTTTAAATAATTTTAGATTATTTTCATTAGCAATGAGAGAAGCATATGTTCAATCACATTTTGATTGAAAGAAGGTTTCTTTCTGATTATTCTCATATTTATACAGTTAATTTGTAGGGAAAAGTGGGTAAATGTCAAAAAGGTTTCTTATAAAAATTAACTTATCAAACAATATTTATAAATATAAGAAATGGTTAAAGTTTCAGATGTATTTATCGAAAAGAATGAATTATTTTTAATTTTTCTTAATTTGTTAGTAAAAAATGAGCAATTATGTGTAATTGTTGTTGTTACGTATCTCAGGTTGTCTAGCTAGGCTGGATAACCCCCCATAAAAGCAAAAATATCTTCTTCTTCTTAAAAAATTGAGTTTGTATGTCATTGGGCACCTCTGCTTTTATCAGCATTTTGTACCGTTAACTCCAAACCCAATGTTTCCTAGTTCCAATTGCTTGGGTCACCCACTTTACTAATAAAGTCCGATAACCCTTTAATGGAGTCTAGTTTCCTCTTGCATATGACATTTCCAGCAGATAAGGTCTTGCTGAAATAGTCCCATCTGGTCAGAAAGTCAGTCATGCTAGGAATAGCTTCCTGACTTTCACCAGAAGAAGATGGTTTAGAGGTCATTTCTACCTCAAGTGAAGGATTCATTGCTGCCCCTTTACAAGATTACCTCTGAGTTCCCTTGTCTTTTCAGCAAGGTCTACTTTAGAGGCTTCACCTGCAAATGCAGAAACGTTTGTTACTTCTTGTGTCTTTTCAGCCACAAGATAACAAGTAAAAAGCTCAGGTAATATAAGTCCACCCAGCATTGCCTGAGTTACTGGGCAAGGCAAATTACTCTAGAAGTTCGCCAAGCAACTAGAGGCTCCGTTAAGACACCAATACCGCGGTGCCAATTAGCCCTAGGCACGGATTGCATAACACCAGGGTTTACAGGAGCTGGTTCGCGGCCTCTGATTCTATATTCAAGGCTATCCTGTCATTCCTACAGAACATTCGGCTATCCACCACCTGCCTACGCGCCTGGTGGCTGTTCTCAAGCCCCAGGAAGGTACACGTACCCTGGTTCCAGGAAAAATGTCTAAAATATGTGATGGTTCCCAAAGGACATTGTACTTTTTAAAATTTAGGCAGGTTGGTAAAGAGTAAGTGAGCATCTTCAAGGACCCGAAGGTCTGGGGCACAGGAGTTAGAAGTATGACTTAGCCCCCAAGCATTACCTAACATGGAGAACAGACGCTGTAGAAACCGCTCACTCTGAGACAGACGCTGCATGCTAGTTTTGGTCCACCCCTGGTTTTTCATTTCCCTGGTACCACCCATATCTGGGAATGTGTGTAATTGAAATATAAAAATATGAAATTAGGCATTAGTTTGAATTTTCATCATTGCTCACATTAATCTGTCATTTATATAAAGCTTTCTTAGTAAAATTTTATTGTCATTGACGTTTAATCATATGTTATATATTTATTATAAATTCAGATTTCATCTTCGATTTAGGTTTTATTATTATTTTGAAATTAAATTTAACTATCAATGAATTTTGCTTTCCTAATTTCAATAAATATTTAGATTTATTACTAGTTCCAAAATCCTTAAAAATACTTGTTTAAATTATTTACAATTTTTTAACAAACTGTAGAGTTAACATCTTTTACTACAATCAATTTCTTTTTCAAAATTCTCGTGTGCTCATTTATCCTTGTTAAATCATTTGCTCATAGTTAATCTGAAAATTTTACTATAGTGTTACTAAAAATAACACATTTTCTCAAGAATAAGAAATAAAACTTACTTGAGAAAATTTATTTTCTTGTGTATTATAAAAGTTACATATTTTGATGTGAAATTATTTTCAATGTAAACTCATCTGGATTACTATTTTTGTTATGGTATTTTAATAATTATGTTGAAAAAACTACTTTTTTAAAAGAGTTCGTTAGCAAAAAGTTATTTGGAATTTATTTATTTTTTAAAATGACATTACGTTGTTGGCCTGACTCTGTTTCTGAGTCAGGCCAACTAATTTGATGTACTTATTAATTTGATGAATTACTAATTTGATGTACTTATTAAACTAGTTATGCAATGGCACTAGATTAAATCTTTCCTTATCAACTTCAGCTGCAAAATACTAACTGTGAGTAAACCTTGAATATGTTAGTGAATTTTTAAATAAGTTGGCAAATGTCTCTATATTATTTTTTTGAAATTTTGTTATGGATTATTTACCTGATATTTTATAGAAATTTTTACATTTATCTTTATAATTCAATCTTTTTAACTATCTTAATGAATTTTAAAATATTTCTTTATGAACTTTAAATTGCAAATATTTTTTGATCTATTTTGAATACAGCACAACATTTTGAAATAAGTAAGTTTTTGTTAATTGATTGATAATTATTTTAGCTAAAAATATTTACAAATTATTAATAAAGTGATAAAATAACTCTCAGAAATATTTTTCTGACGACAATAGTTTCTGGTGTGTTCTGAAAACAGCTCATCATTTTAAAATTAATTTTTTATTAACTGTTTAATACTTTACTTAGTTAAAATTAATTCAAAATAACTAAAGAAACGAAACATAATCTCAAAAAAGAATCTATTTATTCAAATATTATCGTCATAAATATAAAACACAGTAATAGGTACACAAACATTAATACAGTAATAGACACAGAAAATTTAATTTATTATCTTGAAGTAATAAAGGAAAACAACAAATTCAGAAAATTCTTAAGGTTCTTATAAAAGACTCTGAGGCTATTATTTGAGTAAAATATTTCAGTCAATAACCTAAAACAGACAAAGGTATAGCATGCCAATAAGGTTTCCATTTACGGATTACATCATTAAATATTCTACTTAATTAAACCAAAAAGGTTTGAATTTATATTTGAAACGTTGGACAAAAGACTAGGAAAATTATTGTAAAATTTCTTCAAAAGTTAGGTTCATTCATATTATAATTTGCAAATTGTTATGGAAATTAATTTAATGTAAATTAAAGTAATTTCCATAACAATGTAAATTACATGAAAAATAAATTTGAGTACTTTAGAATAATTTTCTTAATGAAACACATGAGAGAAAATATATAGTATGCTGGCAAAACATAATAAGAGTTTGCACTTCATTTTTGAAATCCTATTCTTTTGAATGTATTTTCCTACAAATGTAAAGTCATTTTCGTTTTTCAACATATTATTATGAAAGTATTCTCTCTAATAATAGAGACAATTTTTTATTTAATTTTGCTGTTAAATAAATTAGTTTGCAAATAATATATATACATAGAAATTGAAAAAAACATGCTGTAACTAAATGCATTAAAATGTTAAATTAATAAATTTTATAAATCTTGTAGCATTACACATTGCTTTCTATGATCTGAAAATAAAAATAATAACAAATAATAATAATAATGTATTACAATTAAGCATTTTTATTTGATGCTGTTGAAAAGTGTTATAAAATTTTGAATGTCAAATGTAAAACAGCTTAACAGATATTAGGGTTTTAAATTTTATAAATATACTATTGTTATGCCACGGTATAGACAGTAAAAATATTGTTTTGACAAACCTTAAGTAAAAGTAAATGACATTAATGAAAAAAGAAACACCAAGCTTTTAAGGATATAGATATTTGTATCATTCTGTTGAATATAATTTTATCTTAAATTTAATTCATAAAAATTGTAAAATTGTATTATATAGAAAAAAAAATGTCAAAATAAGCTATGGTATTTTGATAGTTGTTCATTTATTTTCAATTTAAGATAAATGTTTTAATATGTTTAAAGTATTTATAAATTACTTTTGCTATATTCAAAATTTTTATGGAGAAATATGCTCAGTTCTTTATCATCTGAAAGAAATGATTTTATTTTATGTAATTAAAAAATAAATGTATTATTTCAGAACAATAAAAATGTAAAAAATATCATAAAATTATTAGTCCAGAAAACTTTAAGCACATATCAGAGATGTAAAAAATGGGTTTCTTATTTCATTCACATTGAAGACTATTTAAAAAGTATAAAATATTAATATCTTACACAATAACAACATGAGACAGTAATTTTATTTAGAAATATATCAAATTATAAAGATTAATGAAAATATTTATTATAAATTTTTGATTTACCTTTCATGATGTTTTATTAAAGTCTTATTAATATAGATGTGAATTTTTACCCAGGAATGATAAATAAATTTAAATATTGAAATTTATCTGTTAATTTATAAATATTTTAATATTTAATTGCAAATTTAATTTTTTTCAGCAATTAACTTCAAGATAGAAAATACATAAAGGAAATAACTTATATGATATTCTACTTAATAAATTTGAAATTTTCTCAGATATTATATTACAATTTCGATGAAATTCCATAGATAATTATTTTCATTCTTGAGTATATTCCATGATACAATATGTTAATTCTGATTTTTCATGCATTAATTTTCATTTACTGAGATAAAATAACATCTGATTTTAATTCATTTAATATCATAACTTTCCTTTGTTTCCAATATCAACTTATTATGATTTTTGGATAGTAAGAAGTGCCAAATCTTTCATATTTAATATTCTAATTATTGAACTTATTCAAGATTAAATTTAACAATGGTATATGTGTGCATATTGTAATAAAATTTGCATGTATCATTAAATTCATAAGACATAAATAAACTTAAGGATTATCGATAGAAATCATATATTATTTTATAATATATGTGTAAAATAAGTGTAATAATTCATGTCATATTATCTATAAAAATGTAACGTTTCTTAGGACAAAAAATTATAGAAAACAATATGTTAAAAGAATCTGTTAGTATCAGTATTATTGATAAAATATTCAACACCATACACAAATTAAGTTTTCAATAAAAGTGTATAACTGGTTCTTGAATTATAGTAAACATTACAAAGTAACTATATATATATATATATATATATATATATATATATATATATATATATATATATATATATATATATATATTAAACAAAACCTGTCTGACTAACAAAATACAACCAAAATAGTCTATTTTAATTCAAAATATTAATATTAACACTCGTAATTTTATATTGTTACATATCGAATGGTTTTGCATATTTTAATAAACTATATTTAAGTTCTGTATTAGATTTAAAGGAGGCAGTTTTATATGCAAAATAATATAGCACTTACTTTGACATATCGATCAGGGGAATATCTTAAGTAATAAATTATTTTATTTTCAATCCTAAAGTTGTTGTAAAATGTGACATTTCTTCAAAATATTCCTCAAAATTCTGAATATGAATTCATATTCTTTCTAAAAAATGATTTTTAACTATTCTTTATGCCAATTTATGAATTATATTAAATCGTAAATTCAATACATAAATGTTAAAAAATAATGATATGTTTAGAATGGGTTTTTCTCTTATCTTTTAGATAGAATAATTTTACAAATTGTGCGTATTAATATCATGTTAATTGCCCTTAATTAAAAAAGTATCCTTACAAACTCACATAAAATGGCATATATGAGTTAAAGTTCACTCGTGAACTTTTGCTTTAATATTAAATTCTCTTGCTACGAAATTGTTATGACTTTATAAATTAAATATTCCAGCATTATGTTTTAAATATGTATTAGTTTTAATAATTAAATCACTAGCAAATTTAAATTAATTAATTAATTTAAATTTTTAATATAAAATTGGTACTTATGATTAATATTTTTTTGATTAATATTATAATAATTATGAAAAAATATAGTGTAATAACTTTTTTTAATAATCAAATAAATTATTTATCAATATAATATTATTAATCATATAAAAAGCATTACTTTAATGCAAAGATTCTTATATCAATATGTTTTTACTTACGACACTCAAAAATGTCAAGCTTCGATATGCCATTGGCTATGCGAATTTAAATCAGTAGGGTGCGTCTTTCGTTTAATCAAAGCGCTACGAAGGTGAAAGTACAACTGTATTCTAAACTCTTCCGATAGATGGCACCGCCAGAGGATCCATTTATATCAATGTATTTTAAGGATTAGATTACATGTAAAAATGAAGAGAAGGAGAGTTTCAAATTTCAATTTGTGAATTTAAAGATACCTCGTCAAACTTATGCTCTAATATAAATTGTGCCATTTCAAACACAATTACAAATAATCATATAACTCACTTGAACGTGACAAGGAAAAACTTGCCGATATTTCCACTTGTGACAAACGCACTAATAAGCAGGGTATTACACACATTATTCAAAATGATTTAATTTCACCAACTATGGTTTCTTACTATTGCTTCATTAAGCAGTGTATTTTATGAAAAGCATAATTATAAATTGTCTTTCTCATCTACGGTATATTGATGAAATTAAGGAATAAATAGTAATTTTAGTGTCTACATTTTTCTAGAACTACAGTTAATATACAGCTAACGATGTTTTTGGATTCCTTGCATTATAAGAATCAGTTATTTCAAATAGTAATGCATAAATATAATTTACATTCCTTTTGCTATAGAATTGAGCAAAACACTTGATTGTTACATAGATTCTTGTGATGTAAATGTTTATATAAAATACAAAAAATGCCCTAACTGTATATGTGTACTCTAAATACAAAAATGGAAAATGCGGTATAACCTTGCCCTCATACACAACATAATCTTTTATTTCTTAAAAAAGTTTTAATTTGAAACTAATGTATAAACACTAATATTTTACAATTTAAGTTTGTGCAAAAGTCGGGAACATTTAATTTTCTCTGCATAGTATTGCATTTTTGATTAATCGTAGCATAGCACGTAGGTTATTTTTTTATCAATTGAAAATTTATGCATCAAGATAAGAAATTACAGAATGGCTATAATTTTTTAGAATTTATTGGTTAAATTTTTTCACACATTAGAAAATGAGGCAAATTTATTGCCAAATGTAACATAATACAAAGAAAAAATTTTGTTCATTAATTTACACATTCTAACAATATTATTCCCTAAGAAAAATATAACGTATAATAACTGTCCTAGATATTTTTATGCGTTCTAAAAATTTTAATTGTTAAAAAGAAACTGATATCGTAGCATTTATCCTTATTCAATATCACTATTCAATTTTTTAAATTCATTCAAATATATATTTCTTTAGCTAATATAAGTGTGTGTTTTTGAAACAGTAATTTAATTCTTATATAAAATTAATAAAATTAATTTTCTTTTTAATATATTTTTGAATACAAGGGTAACCCGGAAATGGGAATTATACTTGCTTACACTGACTTAATATTTTTTTTATCACAGTGATTTTTTATGAAATAATCCTTGTTAAAAATGATAATAACATATCAGAATTCAATTTTAAATTTTCACGCTAACTTGTTCCTAATAAAAAAATCATGACTTATAAAACTCGATGTTTAATATTAAAATTATTTTTGTTTAAAAATAAATGTAATATTTAGATATTATATAAATAAAATTATTTTTGATAAAATTTTATATTTAAAAATAAATAAAATAAAAGTAGAATGTTATTACTTTTGCAATTTTTAATTTTGTTATTTTTAAATATAAGTAACAAAATACTGAATAAATAAACAAAATGATCGTAAAAACATAATATCTAGTGAAAGATAATTTTCAGAAATTCGAAATAATAAGCTGTAAACATAAGCTGTTGCAGTTTTGATTTTTAATCATCTGTTTCATATATAAAATATCAAATGTGTATCACAACGGGATGGATCCTAAAATCTAAAAACATTTTCAAGAGTAATATTCAATTTACTTTAATTAACAATTGGTGTGTACTTATACTTATAGAAGAACATGGTATGGTCATAAGACAACATTAAGTCTTATGAACATACCATGTTCTTATGTCCATAAGAGACATAAGACATTAATTTGATCATAGACAACATTGACATAGGAAAATTTGACAAGAAAATATTTACTATCATATTAAGGAATGTCACACGTACTTTCAAAAACATGTATTTACCATAACTATCTGCAAAGATGAATTGATTATTTACTTAAGGAAAAATACAGATAATAATTAGTTATTTATTGAAGCAGAAATCATAATAAAACGTTTCTGTACAATTGCTTCACTATTAATAACTCAAATACAGGAACAAATAATCCCATTTATTCAGAAAACAAGGACTTATAAACATATTTAATTAAAATTTTCCAATCGAATATAATTGAATGTGAATATTCATTCATATATATTTTATTTTCCAGATCGTAAACATTGAAGAAACAAGTTTTACAATTATGCACTGGTTTCCTGCAAGACACAAAATTGTTTTTAACAATTGTTGGCCATACCGAGGAAACGAAACAATCTAAACTTTAAAATGAAGTGAACCAAATATAATATGATTGCGTAAACAGTGATACGTGAAACTTATATCAAACGCTTAATAGAAAGAATCAATGATTTAATTTCGAAACAAATA
This sequence comes from Latrodectus hesperus, assembly GCA_037975125.1. NCBI lineage: Eukaryota > Metazoa > Arthropoda > Arachnida > Araneae > Theridiidae > Latrodectus > Latrodectus hesperus. Next base: position 52,808,541 of record CM075861.1, read on the forward strand.
AATTGGATATATTATAGTAGAACTTGTTTACTTACCTTACAAATCTTATTAATATTCTATACGATGAATAATGTTTCAATTGGATGGACGACCCAATAATAAGTTCTTATAAATTTTACCTGTATTAGCAATTCATTGTTAATTATTATATTAGATATATTATTTACATTTATCTTGAAATTTTTATGGTTTATTGCAATCAATACTAATGTAATTTTTGTTTATAATTTCACATAGACTATAAAGAAAAATAACTCATGAAAAATTGTCTACTGTTGTCTATCACAATTACTTCATAGAGGTTTTCGTGATTGATAATAACAATGAAAATACGTAAAACACTGAAAAATTATCAAAAATAAAATTAATCAATTTTAGTTAATTTTTCTCAAAGTAAATTTTTTATTGGTTTTTATAAAAACACATTAATTTTTTTATTTCGTTGTGATCATACAAATTATAAACTACTCATTTAATGAGCAACATAAAAGATGCTGTAATTTAGAATTGTAACAATTAAGAATCAGAAAGAAGTAAAATTTTATTTATTATTTATTTAATAAAATGTCCTTATTTGAAAACATTTTCATACACAGTTCGAAGATAAATTTAAATGGGAAAAGCGGTATTTAATTAAAATTAGTATAAGAATTTTTATTCAATTATAAGTCAATGTATTTCAGTAAATTGCAAATTAAATTCAAAAACACTACTTTTTAATTTAAATTTACGAGAAATTTAAAAAAAGTTAGTATAATATAAATTTATGCACACTTCGTTATTTTCAATAACTTATGAGTTTACCAAAAATAATCGCGCGCGTCTTTATAAAGTTTTCCAGACAAATATTTTACTTTAATTAAAGTAATGCCTTTTTTTAATAATGACTATAAAAAACTTAGACTAGATAATTAGAAAAATAATAACGTTAGTTTAAAGCATGTTCTAAAGAAAATGGATTTAAGAAACTTAAAAGCAAGTATATGGGGAACATTATTTGGAGAAAATGAGTTGTGAAGGAAATAAATTTATTTTGATTTTGGTTTATAGATATTTAAGTAACCACATAATTGTTTATTAAATATTGTTTGAAGCAATTATATTGCCGCTTAAAACATTTCGCTGTAGTCGCTGTAGCTGAGTGGTCAAGGCAACGGATTTCCATCAAATCAGAAAGCGTGCGAATCCCGCACGAGTGGTGTGGAAATTTTTTGAGTTAAATTTCAAGTGCGAAAATTCTAGAATATTCTTTGGTGTTCCAGAACTTTCTTTTTATCGTATAAAAGAGCAAATAGCTCAGTATGTAATCTTAATTCTCACCTTTGTGAAAGAATACTAACTGTGAAATAAAAAGCTTTGCTTTACAAGTTTCCCAACGCGACAATATATATATATATATATATATATATATATATATATATATATATATATATATATATATATATATATATATATATATATATATATATATATATATATATATATATATATATATATATTATTTCCTATTGATAATCTATTAATATTTGAGATAATATATAATTTTATTTTATTTAGCAGATGAAATACTCTTAATTAAAACTATTTGATTGTCAATAGCTGTAAGCATTTTAATTTATGAAAAATATCAAGCAAAACATACAAACTATTTTTGTATTAAATAAAAAAATTTAAAAAATTATCCGCAACATAATCATGTTTTATATTACCATAAAATCATTAAAAAAGTTTATTATTAAAAAAATAATGCATTTTAGACTGTCATTGGGCAGAAGTATTCTAATTTTTCACATGGCATTTTAATGTTCACAGAGGCTATTTCAAACATAATACGACGTATTTACGTGTTATAAGAGGTGAAACATTAAAAAATCTTAAGAAATCATCTTGAAAGACATGCATGCAGGAGAAAGAAGCGCATCTTCCATCTACCTTTGCTTAATAGTGTGTAGTATCAGAACCAAAGAACATGTTCCAATTCGCCTCACCTTACATTAACTTTTAAGCCAGGATAAACTTCATTTGAGAATCTAAGCATTGTACTTAGATATAAATACTGTATTTAAATATAAACATTGTACAAGTTTCAATTAATAGGTTTTATTTTTATAAATCGTGTCAAATGGATATTTAATATAATGCTATCATTTTTATAAAACAATTTTTTTTTACTTAAGTAATAAGTATTAATAAATTGTAGGAATCTGTCTATGACATATTTTAATTTAATAATATATTTATAAAATATAATAATGAAATCCATTAAACTAAATGTAGTTTATTAAATATAATGAGCAAGTTTTTCCAGTATAATAAGCAAGAATTTTTATTTTGCTTTTTTTGTGTACATAAATAAAACATGAATTTTCATCAATATTAATGGCTCATATTTTTTGTATTTAATTTGAAGCTGTAAATTTCATATACTAACATATAGAAGGAGAAGTAATTTTTAAAAAAATCCAAAATAGCAATATTTTAATCAGGTTTATGCCAAATGTGATTATGTAAAAACGATATTTATCCATACATATCAATTCTGAAAAACAGGGCTTCTTTTATAAGAATTGAAATCAATGGCCTATATAATGGCATATATAAATATCATTTTACTGACTTACACCATACATTTTGTATTTTGGAAGCAAATTCTTCCTCTATAGTTTCCAGAAAGCTCTTTATTTTTTACATTGAGAAGAAAATGCTATTTTTTGCTGATAACAGGGCATTTGATTATACTCATTTAATAAAAAGAAATGATTCAAGAATTAATTAATCCTTTAGGATTTCATCATATGAACTCTATATTATACGTTAATTACCATTTTACCTCATACGTTGTTTCTTAGTTAAAAAATTAACTATCCTATCATGTATTTTTAATAGAAGTTGACACGTAATTTACATGAATGATTGATAAGCTTACTTGATAAAGAACATGCTTTTGCAAACTTTTATCCATAGAAAAAGAGAAAAATAGAAAACTGGAAGATTTCTTTTATTTATCAGTGTAATTTATCAAGTAATATTTGACAGCAATATTAGAAATTCTGTGTCATTCTAAACAAAAGAGTTCTATTAAATTAAAAAAAACTAAACTTTCGTAACTTTTAGAAATTATCGGTATGTTAAAAATTTGATTTTCAAAAGATGAAAAAAGTCGTAAATGTTTGATTATTTCAAGTAATTTTTCAACTATACAGAATTTTTAGTTTATGATTTGCAATTTTTATTTTTAAATTTTTCTATCAACATTTTATAAATTATCGAGCTATTTTACCAAATGCAATTAGATTTAAAACGAGACAAATTTTCAATAATTAACATTTTATTAAATAATTGGCAGATTTTAAAATTCGAAAGTTTTCTTATTAAAAGTATAAATGATTATAATGAAATATTTTTATATGGCCATATTTTGAAAATAAAGTAATTAGTGTATTATCAGAAATAATATTTTATATGGATGCATATATTTTCTTAAATGTAATTTTTTTCATATTCAGGGATAATTAAAAAAATTTAAATAAATTTAACTTAATATTTCCTTCAAAATTTTAACAAAAAATACACATATTTTCAAAAGAAATGATATTTTTAATGCGTAATATGTTATTTATGTGTTTAACCATTACGACCACTATTTTTTTCTTTTTCATAAATACTGGTAAATAACACGTGTAGTATTCCCAAAATATTAGCTTCATTAATGTTAATAAGATAAAATATTATGTTCGCCAATCAAACAAAATTTTCAAAATCTACAACAATCATCTTAATAGATTAATAAAAAAATAATTAAACTAAGCATGATGTTGTCTTAAAGTTAGTAAAATTTTGCCTACACATAATTTCAGTGTAATTATGTGTCCTAAAAATATATGACAAGGAAAATTGCTCAGCATGGAGCCGTTTCAGCTTTTAGATAAAGCCAAATAACACCTTATATATCATTTGATTAATATATTTGCTTGACAAACGTGGTTGATCAAATGTAATACGAAAAACAAATTAAAGAAAGTACGAAAATATCCAATTAGATTTTAATAAATTTCATTACAAAATCTCAGAATTCTTCTTCATTATATTGAAACTGTATATAAAATTAGTGACAGTTTTGTTTGAGACATTGATAAGATTCTATATTCCCAAAAAAGTGCAAAGTTCGCAGTTCTCCGGCCTACGTAGGATTAGACGTAGGTGAGGAATCGGCAGAGAAGGCAATAATCGCACCAATATTGAACAACAATCTTCGGAAAATATTCGTTGAAAGATTATCCATATCGCAAAGAATGACTTTAATTATAGAGAAATCCAGGCCATCATCTGAGTCAGTTCCAGCAGGCAGACGAATTTATAAGAGACATGGTTATTGGACAGAGAAGGGCAGGTTGGTCCTTACGGCAAATAGCAGCTGACAGACACGTGTATGGGTCCACAGTGCACCGGTTGCAGCATGAATGGTTGGAACAAGGAACTGGAAAATGTTTGCGGGTTGTCAAGCAGCCAGAGTGACATCAGCACTCGTGGATCGACGCATCCAACAGGAGGTGGTGGGGCCCCGCAAAGACCCACTACTGCAACATAGCAGCATGTAGAAGACACCCTAGATGCTCCCATATCGAGAAGAACCATTTGTCCTTGGTTTGCTGCTTGTAGACTGCCACATGGCTTCTGTTGACCCCACAGAAACGTCTGGAAAGGTGCCCGATTAGAGCAATGTGGAAGACAGAGTGGCACTGGATCGTCATCTTAGGTGAGTAAGAAATCTTCAGTTTCTACATGATAGTATATATATATATATATATATATATATATATATATATATATATATATATATATATATATATATATATATATATATATATATATATATATATATATATATATATATATATATATAATATATATATATATATATATATATATATATATATATATATATATATATATATATATATATATATATATATATATATATATATATATATATATATATATATATATATATATATATATATATATTGCATATATTTCTCTAACTATTTATATTTTACATTACCTGCAATATCAATTGTTTTTAAAGGTTACTTAAAACAATAATAATTCTAAAATTATAATCAAAAAATTGCTTAAGTTTATCATACTTTATTTGCTATTAACTTCATTTATTCTATTCTGTCAAATTAATTTCATTGCTAGAAGTATCACTTTAATGACCATATTTTCTGGAAAATTTTGAAAACACATTGTTTTAAAAATAGGTTATTGGAATAATTGTAAAAATTAAATTAATCATTGAAATTCAACTTTTAATAACTAAAAAATCTCCAGCAGTTTTTTTTAATTAAAAATTTGTTTTCAAATTAATATTTTTTCATGCATTTTAAAAATAAGAAAGGAAAAGCATGACCAAAATTTACATGATTTTAGAATACTTTGTAAATGTAAACTAAATTTGTATTGCAAGTATTTTTCAATTTTTCTGAATTGTAAGCATCATTTTAATCATTTTGAGAAAAATGGAAAGTATTTAATTATTTAAAACCACACACAAATGCATTTTAATCCTTATATTGAAAGAAAAATATAGGGAAATGTAAGCTGGGTACAATTTTTTAACCCAGTATTTAAATATCATTAGTATCAGGAAGCTTAAGTATGTGTATTGTATTTAATCTAATGATAGCTATTTGTTTCGATGAGTTTTGTCATTAACGTGCATTAGTATGACGATGTGAACATAAAAATAAAAAGAGCATAACCACTCAGTTGCGATACAGTTTTTTTCTTTTTCTTTTTAACACGTGTGTGTTACATGGTATTAATTTTCAGTAAGGTTGGGCTGTAAAAATGGGTCTGAAACCGCTGCTTGCGATCGAAGCAAACTGATGTAAGGAGTCATTGAACTCATTAATATGAGTGTTATTTTTACGGTCTAATATTTCTAACGTTAGTTTTGATGAATAAATCATGCTTCTTAAGTTATTTTAAACAAAATATGCCAGTTACTTTTTCGCATAAAATTTTGACGTTCAGAAAGTATCAGAGATTATTATTTATTATACTAAACAGCAAATTTAAAAAAAATACCTTTTAAAATAAAAAAGAACCTTTTAAATAAATATTTTTCAATATTATTTGCTTTATACATTAATTATTTGCAATATTAAATTTATTATTTTAGATAAAAATATGATTAAATGTAATATATTTGTATTTAACGATCTTTAATTGAAATTTCGATAAAAATATAACTTTCTGTTGATTTTTATCTTTATTGTCATTTGTACGGATATCGATAAATAATGAAAAAATATAGACTGGGTTTTCTAAAATTATTAAGTTCTTTTAAAATATTTGAATGATATAAATTCTTGAAAATATTTATAATAACTGTATAATTTGATAGTACACTTAAGTTCATATTCTCTTATTTTTTTAATACACCAAGTACAAATAGCAAACTAGTTATTATATTATTCATAATACATTTAATATATTCATGATAAAAATTGTAAAACTAAATTCATTTTAATCATTTTCTTAATTAAAAGTATAATTAGGAAAACAATACTATTTTTTGAAAAATTGTTATGAAATGGTTTAGTGAAATGATATGCACAGTCTTTATGTTTGTGACACAGAATATAAAAAATGTTTCACCGAAATATGATAAAATAGTTTACATTTTAAGAAATTAATTTAAATTTCCGATCAAAAAAATATCTTCCTACATAAAAATATTCATTATCAAAAATTCTAAAATATTAATAATTTTTATGTAATAAAATAGGTGATATTTATCTAAATGTTTGAAAAATGTATTTTTAACATATATGAAAATTAAATTTTTAGAAATATATTTATAGAAAATTCTTAAAATATTACAGATTTTCTTTCATTTTAATGTTTTTTTAATCAAAAATTACATAATAAAGATAAGTGATTTACATTAGTTAACAATCATGTCTTTGTTAGTGCCGTTAAAATTATAATATATGTGGTAGAAATATTACATTTGAACTAATATATATGTTTATAAGACTGATGCTATGAGCAGAATGTTTAAAAAATGTGATTGTGAAAGCGAAATATAATTTGATTACTCGTTATCTCAAGTTTAATAATTTTTGATAATTCAATAACAGATATTTTATAAATGGATATCTTTTAAGGTATATTTAAAAATAGAAAAAGCGATAATGTGTTAAATAAATATAATTTCATTGCAATTTTTTTATGTCTAAATGAACTTTTCACCCGTGCAATGTCAAGACTAAAATTCATAGTTTTACTGAACAGATTTTTATTAGACGGCAGAAACGATGAATACACGCCTGAAGGAAAAGAAGATAAATAATTTACAGGATGAAAAATCAGGATACACTGCAAACTACATAGAAACAAATTAGTTTTTATTATCATTGGAAAGCAACTTGGGAGTAGGAAAAATAGGAAATTGAATTATAAAATGTGAATTAAGTTCAAACTAAATGAACTATTCATTAAAATGTTAAAAACTCTACTAGTGAATCATTCTATTTTATCTTTCCTCATTTCAAAATAAAATAATTGTCGATTGTTTGAAACCGACATATTTATAATGTTTACATTACCCTAATCTTTTATTTAAAATAATAAGTATTTTTTTAAAAAATACTGATCTAAAATTATGTTCTGTATAGTTATTTATTCCCTTAAATTTTAAAGGCGTTATGTATATTTACATGTAGGTAACATGTGTTCGAATTTTAACCTTTTTCGGTAAAGAAAAACAGAAAAATAGCAAATTACCATTTAAATTTAAAAAAATATACTTCAAAATATAGAGTTAATACAGAAATATATTTGTGATTAAATAGGAGATATATATTAACATACTTGTATAAGCTACTTTTTTAACTATTTTCGGATGGGTTTATTGATTTTAATAGTATCTGTAAACTAATATTAATTTTGTAAAATTTAAAAACGAAGCTATAAATGCAAAAATCGAAAAAAATTGACATTTTCAAGATATTTTGAAGAATATGAATTTTTAATCCTTCATATATATTTATGTAATGAAAATTAAAATAGGATAAAATTAATCATATTCTTAAAAATGCTACACACACATTCAACAAACGTTTTTCTGAATACCTTTCACTGGTAGTCTAGTTTTTATAAATATAAATTTTAATGGTTATAATTCCTAAAAAATATACGTGCGAGTTTAAAACTTATAAAATATACCGAAAATATTGGCAAATTTTTTGTGCAAAATTTGCTTTATAATTAGTTTTAAATTACTTACTTCAATACAAATTATGTTTTCTTAATCAGTGTAAGTGTAACAATATATATAACTTCTATAGCATTTTCATGAGTTTTAAGAAATATTATATTAATTTTTAAATTTAGCAAACATTTCATATTTTATTATATGTAGTTATTTTGTCACTTTAAATTAAGAATCATTACCTGAAGCAGATTTTTAGATTTTTCGGACTTTTTTCGAGAATATTGTAAAACCATTACAAATAGTTTAATAATTAGACGAAAATTATTTGTTTTCATTTGAAACAAATATTTGAAAATTGGTGAAAAACGTTTTTAATTGAATATGGAGTTTAATCTTTAAGGACTTTTTTAAGACACTTATATTCAATAAGTATATAATAAAAATATCTTATATGGTAAAAATTTTCATAATCTCTTATAATTAATATTTTTATGGTATATAACCTTATATGTTGTAATTGAAAAGAATTACATTACCAGATAATCAATTGGAGTTATTTTACACAAAAATGTAATTGAAAAGACGAAAAAAATTAAAATTACTTTTCCAAGCTATTATTTTTTCTCAAACATTATTTCCCAGAATTTTTCACAAATGTATGAGAAGGTCAAGTAATGAATGGTCCGAATGAAAAGCAGTGATAGTGAAATTTACAAAATCATAAGTTATAACTATAAAAATTTATAATGAAATTTTTGGCGAAATATTCTGTAATAAAACTTCCAAATATTTCAATTTTGACAAATGCAAGTAATTTAATTATATTAAAGTTAAACATGTGAGTAATTAACTAATGACGTTTCTTTAACCAAATAAACAATTTTGATATTTAAAAATAAGAAATAAATTAAGTACATTCAATTATTTGAAAATACTCATTAAAAACAAAATTTAATTTTGTTTACAGTACTAAATTCTAAGCTAAGTTTTTGCTCAAAATTTTCAGTAAAAAAACATCAGCCTAAGGAAGTTTAATTTAAGTAATGAGAGCCTAAATTATTTATCGCTGTAAAATTTTGGAGGAATTTATTCATAACATCCCTTAATCAAAATTGGAATAAGCATTTTTCTTCAAAATAATTCTCTTCTTTTTTTTTCTATGCAGTTGTCGCGTCATAAATGCTTGACTAAAACTTTTCCGTAATTTTATCAATTTGAAGTTTTTTTTACTCTATTAAATAATTTCAGTAAAGGGTTATTGCGATAAAGTTTCATAAAGATGTGCTAAGTGTTTATCAGATATTTATAAGTAAAATGACTTTGGATATAGTACTTCTGAATTATGTTTTTCATTTATTATTAAGTACATTCTACGCAAAATTCATTAAAGGCGATTTTTATTTCCATTCCTGTCTTTCAAAATTTAAGAGTACTTAGCAATGATGTTCAACAAAAGAATTTAATTATACTTATTTAGGAACTCAAATTAAATTTCTAAGAATTTGCTTAGTATGTCAGTTCAAATATCGATAAATATCGACTTGCCATTAACATTTTTACTCGTTTTCCAAATCGCGAAAAATGAAAAATTATGCAATTATGAAAATAATCTAAAATAAATATCAAGAATTCCTATTAAAAGAACATCTTCCTAAATAATACAATGAAAGTTAAAATATTTGTGGAATTTCTTATCTGAGTCATTATTATCTGGTTTTGCATTAGTAGTATATTCATAAAAATGCCCTTTTAGTTAAATAAAGCAATGATTTTCATTTACAGAGATTAATATTTTACACAGTAATAAAATTGAGATTTCTAAATTAATTTTTTAAAATAAAAGAAAACCGGATTTGCCCTCAATTTTTTACTGCAAATAATAGTTTTTAACAATAATCAATGAATCATTGTCTAAACATTTACTACCACATAATACGATTTTACTGTTATTTCACTGCGGATAAAATGTGTTATAAATAAGAATAAATCATAAATTTGAGTTCCCCAGTTCACACTTTTGCATATTGTCAGATAGTTTAATTAAGGAATATACGTTACAGTGTTACATATACTACATATCAAAGAAATGCTAGAAGATAAATTGTTTTTAGTTACTTATGTGATACCAAGCATGTATTATCCTATGTTCCTCAATTTCGCGCTATTATATTGACTAGAAAAAATATATAGATATGAAAAAGATAATTTATTCCATCACAAAATTTTGACTTATAAAGAAGTAACTTCTAAACTAGAGACTATACAAATTGAAAAAGGCACATTATAAGATTTTTAAGTTTTAAACATTGATATATTGATTTAGAATATAAATTAGTTACAGACAAAAAGTTAAGTCTTTTAGAAATTTAAACTTCATTATATTCATCTCTAAATAACATGGATAATATATCCGTATTTTTCCATATATTGAATTCAAAAAAAGATAATAAATACTTGCTCAAAATTTGCCTATCATTTATAAAGTGCTTAAATATTTCGTTAATGTGAAATTTTTTGAAGAAAATATAACATGTCTTACATTTCTTTAATATGATTTTCACTTTTATCAAATTAAGATAATATTATTTTAAAATGTTTATAAGATAACTTAAGCAATTTAATTAAACTATTAACAATTAAAACTAAATATTTTAAATATGGTAGAGTATATTCATTTTATAGGAAATTAAATAAGATCACATGTTTTTGAGAAATAAAGACTCCTATTTAATGGAATTCTAGGATGTCATGATGTAATGAAAGAAAGTGTGCCGCTTATAGCTCCCTCTCAAATGACATATTTTCTTCTAAAAATTGCAAATATTTAGTTAATTTGAAGCATTTGGAGATAATTATTCTAAACCGAGTTACAAAATTAAATTCCAAACATAACTAATTTCTCTCTTAACCTACTCCATACAAATTTAATAATTTAAAGAAAAATTTATTTGAAATAAATAATAACGTATACATGGATTAGAACTGTATAATTTTATAATAGAAACCATTGTTTTGGTTATTTAAATACTGCTAAGACACATTTTCGACAACAAATGTCAGATTCTATTTGTATGTTTAGTTATTGTTATATAAAAAATATCCAAACGCTTTTGACGCTATTTTAATCATGAATATTTTAAGCAAATGATGAAAACAGCATTTCCTTTATAAGGTGAATATTTGTGATTAATAACTGGCTCAGCGTATCTTTTCCTAAGTAAAAGTATCCGAATTTCATAGGAAAATATCACAAGCTTAACTAACAGTTCATTGAAGAGTTGGACGTATGCAATCATTACATTGACTTCAATACTTTTCAAAACGAAGATAAATTAATTTTGAATTTTTTGTATATACCTTAACTGCGCTGTAATTTCTTTACTTTTTGTTCCTTTATTGTTATATTTTCTGTTGAATTTCACTAGTTTTGATTCCTATTTAAAGTGAATCACTAAGATTTTCATCGACTGAATGTGCTTTAACTTAAACAGTTAAGTACTTTCCATATAATCATTGATAAATATTTAAGAACAATTAAGTAATTATTGATAATTAAACTGCTTAAAATATCATTTTCAAAATAGTGGGATGTCGCGGAATTAAGTATTTTATGCCTGAAGCACAAATAGTTATACAATTTTGAATTTATAAAAAAAACCAATGGAACCATTTAAATAATTATTTTAAAGTATTTGATAGTATCTCTTAATACTTGTTTTAATCTACTAACATACGTAAAACATACAAAATATTAATTCCTCTCTTCTAGATATACTTTATTATTGATTACTATATATTTATTTTTAAATGTTTTAAAACAAGAAAACATAATTTTTTTAAGGACATACGATTTCCCGAGATGTATGTGGAACAGAAGATTGAAATATTCTCAATTTTTCAGCACATTTTTTTCTGAAATATGAAAACATAAAGGAAATAGTTTGTTAGTTACCTTTCATTTTTTTTTCATTACATTTAGTTAATTTGTTGGAGCACTTCGAAGATGCAGGAATTATACTTTTGTAATGATTGCAAATTTATCTTAATAATTTGTGAGTTGAGTTGGATTTCCTGAAAAAAAATATATATTTCACAATGCTTTCAAACTTTGTAAAAATTGGATATATTCGTTAAAAATAATATGAGATCTCTCATTGTAGAAATAAGTAAATTGCAACTTATAAAATTGCACATTTTTGTGGGAATAAAATTTTTTTTTGATGAGAGTATGGCGTATAAGTACGAAGAGTTTTTTTTCCTAAATGGATATTTTTGAATATAATTGAACTCAAAATATCAAGTTTTATTCAGGGGTTAGAAACAGCATTGGTTAGGTGAGAATTCTAATACTTTTGACTGCTTGAAATGTATATTTTCTCATGTTTTCACTCTTTATAGATGTAAATAAATAAGCCCACACATTTTTGTTATATAAAATAGAACTTTCTTAAGATTTTTATGTCACAATTGTACAAACTGTTAATTTATGTTAATGAAATGATTAGGACATCTGTTTATTACAAAAACGTAAAAATGTTTTGATTTTAGTTAGATTCAGTAATTTAAAATTCTATGATAATTACTTTTTAAACATTTCTAATTATATTCTAGGATTAGGAAGATTTAGTTTAAGCATGTCAATGAAAACAGTATTTTATTCAAAATATCTTGATGGTAATGAATTAAGAAAGCACCATCACATTGCATAAAAGGACAGATTATAAAATTTTTATAGGGGAAAATACAAATGTTTACTCTTAACTTACTTTAATTAAGTATAAATTTAAAGGACTTTGGTAACATGGAAATTTTTACTGCCTGCTGATATTCTAAATTATGCTATTTGTAAACTCAAATTGTATATATATATATATATATATATATATATATATATATATATATATATATATATATATATATATATATATATATATATATATATATATATATATATATATATATATATATATATATATATATATATATATATATATATATATATATATATATATATATATATATATATATATATATATATATATATATATATATATATATTTATATATATATATATATATATATATATATATATATATATATATATATGTATCTATATATATATATATATATTTATTTAACGTTTGATTTTTTTTAGTATATTGATTACTAAATAACTATTTTCCGTTCTTTACTATTTGCTTCTTCTGTTTTTTCTTTAATATTTTCTTTGCTTTTAAAATAAATTACTGAGTTGTTAATTGCTCAGATAAGCTACAACTAAAGTAGTTTCCATGGCAGCAGTCTCAATCCTGACGCTGATACTGAAGGCCATACGGGGTGACTGGTACACCCCAACCAGTTATAAAAAAATGATCTATGAATTAAAATAATGCATTTTACTAAAAACAAAGATTATTATCTTTAACTGTGAAGCTATAAATCTATTCTTAAGGAAATGTTTTTTTAAGCTGGTAAATTAGTTCATCAATATCTTAGATAAGCCATTTGCTTGATTCGTTAAGGTGTCGAATGGATATGGAAATAGAGTTGCACAGGCTGATCCTGCTAGGCACCTTTATGAGTCTTACCCACCATCTCAGGAATAAATATCAAGCTGAAATTTCTGTGTCTAGAAGATATATTAGCGGCTGACATTCTGCTACATCACCTGCAGAAAATTATTTTATAGTTTTTTCATCCCGAAGGAAAAGACGCATTCTGTGTCGCAACTTCTTACGGATCACACTGTAGCATCAAAAAGAATAATATCAGCTAGTACGGTATAACGGCAATTTCACCATGCATATTCATATATACTATCAACAATATATGACTCCAGACTCACACGGTGGAGGGACTCATGGCTGTCATGATATAGAGAGAATGAAGCACCCGATATTATCAATCCAACACTGCGAAAAAACAATTACCCTGTTGGTGGAATAATGGCTTGAAAAGAGATCTCTGTTGGTAGCATACTGACCTGTGTGCGTTCCAGAGGTAAGAAATGTGACAGGTGTAAGATATCAGGAAGAGATCCTTGATCTATATGACAACCCATATGCCCTTGAAATTGGCAATGATTTCATTCTGGTAGATCTCGGAATATCTTTGGAATATCTCGATATCCTTGGTTTAAAAAGAAATGAATGTCCAGCTCGATATCCAGACCTAAATCACCCGGAGCATCTGTCGTACTATCTTGGTTGACAAGTTGCCTCCTTAAATCCTCTTTCATTAGGAAATCTGATATGCTCCGTGTAACTGTATCTAGCCTTGTTTTCCATTCTTGTAACCGACAACAAAAACGAATTCATTGAAAATAGATGCGGTCATTGCATTGAAGCTAGGGGGTACATCACTTATTGAAGCTCTTTTTCGTTATGCTTCCCTGCCATTTTCCCACTTAAAATTGTGATTATTCTTTTTCCCTGAAATGGACTTTCCCAGCAAGACTGCTTTTGTGTTATAAATCATTTATGCACTTTTTTATGTAAAAATTCGTTATAGTAATGAAAAAACATGTGTTTTACTGAAATATCATTGAAATATGGCGTTACTGCTTTTATTCATTTCAAATTAAGCGGAGAAAACCGACTAATTCTTAACATTTGGAGGTCAGCGTATTTGTTCCCTATATCTGATCAATATTTTTAATGCAATTCAATTAGTCTTAATTTTTTCTCCATCAAATGAATATATGAACTCAAATTCACTGTTATTGGTCTTGTGACAACATCAATACATTCAGCAGAACTTAAGGCAAATATTATTTGAATTTATACATTAACCCATATGATTAATCACATGTCAACATTTTAGTATACTCATTATTATCCTTTTATATTTATTTTCATTCTATATAGTATATACTACATATTATATAACATTCAAAATGCATCTCAAATTTATTTTCAAATAAAAAAGTTGAAAGTTTTTGTATACATAGAAAAGGAATATGGTATATTATACGTACAAACTTATAAGTAAAATATTATCGGCAGAAAATGTATTGCAGTTTAATTAAACAATAGTCCTGATGTTTTAAAATAATTGCATTAGAAAAATCTCAGTTATTTTAACAATATCATCTAACGCATTCATTGTTATGACTTGCAGTTATATGCTATTAATATTTCTTAAAATTAGAGGATTCTAAAAATTGTTCTCAAATTCTTAATTTCTATTGAACGACAATTTTGATTAATTTATAAATTTTTCAGAAATATTATGAATGAAACTCATTTTAATTGACAAATAATAGATATATATTTTATTTATATTGCAATTTTACAAAATACAGTAATAATTCTGGACAATATTTCATCTTAAAATATTTAGAGGAAATTTAATTTTTAAGAACTGAAAACATTATTTTCCAGCATTTGAAATTATTAATGACTGAATCAGTTAAAAATTTAAAACTATCAAACAAAACTTTAATCTTTATCAAATATTAATCAGTATTTATGTGAATATATTATAAAGTATATATGCTAATAATGTAAATTATGAATAGCTGAAATAAGGAATTCATAAAAAAATCTGATATATCTCTTGATTTCTATCCTTGTTTTCTGTAAATTATTAAAAATTTTTTGCTGAATTAAAATGAGTCGAGTATGAAAGTATTTTAATTAATTATTTTAGATTGTTAATTATAGAAAACTTTTTTATTATAGAAAATATTATACATATTTTCTATAATAAGTTAATATAAACTTATTATAGAAAATATATAGAATAATAGAAAATATACTAAATTCCAAGTTACTCATAAAGGATTATATAATAATTTTAATAACGCAGATAATTAATGAAATTTTTGAAGAATCTTTAAAAGAAAATTTATTAATTTAATTGAAGATTTTACCATTAAATAATTTTTTTAAATAAATTCCTATATAATAAGTAATACTCAGATACAATATATTAAAGGTCTAGCATCATGAAAAAATACATGTACAATCATGAAAAATAGTGTGAATTAATATAATAATTTTTTACCTCTGATCATTTAAGTCCCATACAAAATTTATAACTCATTTTTATAGAAACTAAACTCTAATTTAATATCTTGATATTGTGAAAGAAATAAAATATAACAAGGCCTCATTTCCGCGCCTAGAGTTTCTTTAATATACATCATTAACTTTTAGTGCAAATGTATTTTAAGTTATGAAATTCAATAGCGCGCTATTACATCTGATCAAATACAATGAAAAACTAATGTTTCCGGTTACTAATGGCTCTTAATTAGAATGCTCGTCTCATGGGAGCTCTAACTTCAATTCTTCTAACTATGTGAGTATTATAATCTCAAAGTTATAAGTATTGATAGATAAATTGATCATTTCTCACCCAAATAATTTTATAAGCAATGTCTAAGTGTTCTTAAATTTTATGGATTAAAATCCTACAAGATTTATAGTAAACATTTTAAGACAATATGAAATTGCAGATAGTTTTCAAAAACTTTGCCAAAGACAGAATGAATACATAATTGTAAACATTAGAGAGAAAAAATAGAGGTAGCATTTATAACAATTTATACTGTTCAGATTTTTTAGGTAACTATTTTAAATTTCTTTAAAAAAATAATATAATTTATAAAAATACAAAATTTTTCCTAGAATGAAAAATAAAAATTAAACGTTGATATTTAAACTAATGCAATCATTTTGACGATTTAAGTATCTGAGCTATGTTTCTCAAGTAAACAATTTCATCTTATAATAACATCCTTGTCTCTTAAGACGAACAAAGCACATTTCCAAAGAAGTCTACAACTGCTTTTAATTAAATATCTAATTTGATTTTTTTTCTGTTTCCCAGAATGCTACTGCTTAAGATGTTTTCGTATTTCTTAAACTTTTTAATTAGATTTTCTAATATAAAATTGTAACTTGTTTCAAAGAAAATATTTGTTCTTAAACCTGACATTTTAATTTTACTTTTTTTGGCAATTTTTATGATCATTTTATTTTACTTATTAACATAGCAGGAAATATAATACGTCAAATCAAACGAATTGTTAAGTAAAAGAAATATGGAAATGTTTAAAATAAATAATATTGAACAATGATACTCCTGGATTTCAAAATTTCAAATAGATTAATTACACAAAATCATAATTTGTTGATGAGTTTCCTGTCTCCACTATGCAAAGCTTTATTTTACAAATTTTTGTATTTCAAATGGAAATCTTGAATAATTTAAAAAAAAGTATCTTTTTACTTTCTCTCAAATTTAGTCTTGAATTGAATGGATTCACCTTTGTAATAAATATTATATATATATATATATATATATATATATATATATATATATATATATATATATATATATATATATATATATATATATATATATATATATATATATATATATATGTAAGTATGTATGTGTGTGTGCGTATTGCTTGAACTTCATTTTTTAAATCATACTCCTCTGCTTATTTATCACTAACTTAATACAAGTTGCCAAATGCATCAAAAAATTAAACCTAATATGCTTTAATGTATTTAGTGTGAAATACTGAACAACACATTTGTGAAAACATATTGTAAATTTATAAACATTAATGAAGGGACTCATACAAAAAAATAATACAATATACCCAGAAATATGCTATTTATTTTATTTTATTTTGATTTTTCAGTTTATGTTGAATTTATTCTTAAATTAACATAAAATATTTTTTGTAGTTTTTACATTAAAACAATTGCAGATGGTAATAGTAAAATCATTCATTTAATTAAGTGAATTGTTATGAGTTAGATCTTAGAAAGGTATCATTAATCTTGAATATTCTATGTATAGTTTTTCAGCAATTAAAAGATAAATTTTATAGAATATATACAAATATTTTCTTTGTATAAGTATATTGCAATATTATTCGATTGGCTGCAATATTACAAACAATTCTGTTCTCATTTTAACATTCACTTTCATCTCCCTACTGCATTCTTTTTGTAAAATAAACAAATAAATATCCTGACAGCTGAATTCTGCTGTGAAATATTTACGCATCCACCGTTTTTAGTTTTTAAAGATTAGATTTCATAAATAATGTTCACATATTAAAGTGCTGTGAGGCAGAAGATCTGGAAGCCTTCCAAATATCAATGTAACGCATGTGAAAATGCATTTTTTTGAAAAAAAGACATATTCACCCTTTCTGCTTGAAGTGCACTTTCAATCCTTATGTAATAAACTCTAACATCATAATAAGTATTGAAATAATTATTTAAAAAAACTCAAAATATTTAAAAATAATAGAGAACTTTTATGTATAATTTTAATTTTTATTGCATTATTGATGTACTTTAAAAACGTTTTTGACTGCAAATTAATAAAATTATTCAGTTCAAAAATAAAATTTATGTATGTATATATATATATATATATATATATATATATATATATATATATATATATATATATATATATATATATATATATATATATATATATATATATATATATATATATATATATATATATATATATATATATATATATATATATATATATATATATATATATATATATATATATATATATATATATATATATATATATATATATATATATATATATATATATATATTCTATATACATATATATATGTATATATATATATATCTATATATATATATATATATATATATATATATATATATATATATATATATATATATATACATATATATATATATATATATATATATATATATATATATATATATATATATATATATATATATATATATATATATATATATATATATATATATATAGAATATATATATAGAAAGATAGATAGATAGATTCAAAGACAGATATAAATAAATAGATATATTATGTATTTCTGTTTTGAGCAGCTGCTAAATAGCAGAATTCTATTGTCTGCCATCATTGTTATCCATGAAAACGATATATGCTCAAATGATAAGTGAGCTAATTTGAAGAAACTATATTTCGGCAGTTAACCAAAGGAACTGGCATTAAGTGTCACATGATGCACTGAAATGATACTCATCCATAAAGGTGACAAGACTGCATAATAAAAGGTAAGTCGGTTTTGTATTTTTGTACCATTTAAATGATGGTTCCAATGGTACATTCAAACGGATGCATCGTTTACAATTACGGGAGATAGGTGAACTTTCTGCATGCGTCTGCACACGGTAAACAACGATACTTCTTGCTCTCTAGTGGTACAAAATTATCTAGCATTTACTTTTACTCACTGGTTTCGAGCTCTTTTAACCTTAAAGCACATCCACTAAATTTGTTTCCTGAGGCAGACACCATCAATCTTTCTGAAAGTATTTCCACAGTTAGTAAAAGTTATTGAATTATGTTTAAAGCTTCACATTTGTTGATTCCAAATTCCAGAGATACACTGATCCTGCAATTCTCCTCCTCACGTTTTCTGATAATTCTTCCTCTTATGAAATCGACCAGATGATTTTTTGTAGTATTTCATGAAACAACTCATTTGCACTGGTAGCGAGTATATTTAGTTATGTCACTATTGTCTTGTTTAATATAACTTTAATATATCTTGAACTGATTGCGCCAATTTCAAGTATTTTTCGTATGGTCTCCATCACCTTTAATGTTATCTTCCTGTATTTTTTTCCGTAGAAATGGCGTTTCTACTGAATTGCGTGTTCATTGTGCTGATCACACAAGAAATGATTTTCTGCAATTTCATGGCTATTTAATTAAAGTCTTCTTTGTTGTTTAGGTATTGAATACCAGTGTATTTTACATTCAAGAGTGTAATCATGACTTTATAAGTTTTAATATTATTCCAGGAATATTATTAAAATATCGGTGTATAATCAAACTTGTCTTCCATGATTTGCTTAGTATATGGATAACATCATAAAATCTTTGTTAGATAGAGTTAGCACAACATTAAAAAAACAAATAACTACGTCTAAATTTTACAGTTTGATTAGCGATATTTTTGTAGTGGGAATGGTCTCAATTAATAAATATGAATAAATGAAACATTTTTTTAAAAATATTCTCAGAAATGTTACTAGAATACAACATGCAAGAAAAATTATGATTAGATATTTTATATATGTATATATAACTATACTGTGATGAAAATTAAATTTTTTATGGAAAATAAGAATATTTTTACATATGCATTTATATATTGAAATAGTGTAAATTTTTTAACGTAAATTAAAGTTTCATTTTACCTTCTTTCAGAATAAAATGAAAGCGTGAAAACTCTATGTATTTCTGTGCCCATGTCATCCAGTCGTCGAACTTGTTTAAAAACTATTTTTTGTTGTTTCTATAATTTTAGTAACAATCAAAATATATTTGTTATTAAAATACTTATAGATATATATTTCTCCAACAATATTATTCCATAGAGCTTAACTAAAATAATGGTATGAATATGTATCGTAAAATCATATATCAAAAAGAATTGCTGCAACTTCAGAAAAATAATCATTGATCATTTCTGTTTGGATTCACAAATTTCGGTTACTTATACAGGGTGATCTTTTTTAAAGTGACAGTGTTTGGAGTGCCCTGTAGCGCGATTTAATAGCCGAAATGGCACAAAACTTGGTATTTAGATTAATCAAGACACGGAAAAAGGATTCAGTGAAAAAAGCTTTAGTTCCAAAAATCGCCCTAGGGCATTTTATGGCGCTTTACTATGTATAAAATGTGAGAAAAGAAAAATACTAATGCCTACAATCGTATAGTTAAAATATTAATGTTCATTTACTACATTTACTTCCCCGGTGATGAAATAGACCACATTCAATGTGAGCACCGTTCTCAGAAGTAACACCATGCATTCTGTGCACAACGCTCTCCACAGCCATGCGTAACATATCGCGAGAAATATTCCGCACTGTCTTTGTTATGTTGTCTTTTAGAATAGAAAAATTTGACGCCCCACCAACTAAACGCACGTTTTGGTAACGTGAAAGGCATGGCAATTGGAGCTTACCTTCAACTACAACAGCGCCACAAAATGGCCTAGCGGTGACTCTTGAAACTAATTGGTTTTTACGGAATTCTTTTTCCCATGTTTTGATTAGTCTAAATGCAACGTTTGGTGTCATTTCGGCTACAGGACGCTACATACGATACTATTAGATCGCGCTACAGGACGCTTTAAACACAGTCACTTTAAAAAAGATTACCCTCTACTTAAAAAAATATTAATCTATTAAAATACTTCCCGCGAATAATGAGGTAATTTTAAAAACGTAAAAGCTATTAATGCTAAAATAAATTCTTTATTCATATACTTTTATTTTTACAGCTGGATTACACATATGTATATTATGTTATGTTTTTGAGTAAACAATTATTTTTCATTACAAAATAATTTATACATGAATAAATATTGCTTAAAATCTTTCTTGAATTTCAAAACTTATCACTATTGATACACCGTAACTATAACAACAAGAAAAACAAAAGATGTCACAGTAAACTTTTTATTGCGTAATAAGATAGCCAAAAATCAAATTATTGAAATTATTCTTTTAAAGTGGGTTGTAGTAGTGAAACCTCCATATAAATCCAACCTCCTACCTCAGAGTGGATCCAAAGATATTTTTTGATGAATCCTTGCAATTTTTTTAAATTTCATCTTCTACATTCTGCCAAATATCAGTTAGTGTAGTTGGGGATATAGTTTCCATGGACAGTTGTTGTGCCATCGCCACGCGTTTCTAACTGACGATAATTTAGAAGAGAACAAGCTGGCAAAAAAATATTTAATCTGATGGGTAAAGAAGAACAACTATACAACATACAAGAAGAACCCCAACAGACCACCGTTTTCTTGCATCCAGCAATTATAGATCCATCTCACACTTCCTTGGTGTCATCCTACGCTGAAATAGATTTCTGTTGAAGATAACTACCGATAACTAACGGTTAATATTTTAAATTGTTAGAGTTTAGAATTTTGTTTGAAAGACTTTAGGTGTTACAGACTAAAGTTACAGATTGAAGGTTTCCAACTAAGCCCTATACGCGGCTTCGTTACAATGCTTACGAAAAAAAGACACGCAAAGTAAACGCCACTCTTCTTTTTTATACTGCGCTGGAAAGTGGCGCCACAGTACGTCATACATGTTTAAGCAGAAATGCTAGTGATTTGCATTTATCATTTCTTCCAAAGCATGATATAAAGTTTACATGATTTTCATACTTCTTTCAGTATATGGAGTTTAATGTGATAATCAGCATAATAGGGCAGTTCATTTTCCACTATAATTTGAGCGATTAATCTTTATGTGGTGAAGAAATTTATATGTTTAAAATATATTCTCATTTTACTCTAAATTACATGTTTCTAATAATGCTTTCATTTTGTTTAAAATATTTAATTATATTAGCAGCAGTTCATTGGAATGGTTTAAAGTAGAAAAACATCATATATTTTGCCTTATAATAACTTTTTTTAAATAAATACTATATATACTTATATAGATGTATATGCATGTATCTAAATCTGAATAAATTATTATGATTTGTTATATGTATGTATATATGTATGTAAAAAATAATTTGAATTTTATAAATATTGACAATAGTAACATATTTGGTGGGTTCTTTTGTAACCATCGTATCCTAAATCTACAATGATGAAAAAGTTCTTTTAAGGAAATGCTGTTTATATACTTCTCACAAAAGAATTTGCTCTTGCTATCAATTACTGATAAAAATTAACTGGTTATCTATCTATTTATATGTCTTTTTACTTAAACATAAATCTGTTCATCTATATGCATACATCCACTAATATTATTTTTCAATATCTGTTGATATTTAAAGAGAAAAGAGATATCCGAGTGTGTCGGAGAGAAATGATTATAATTTTGAATGTTACAGAAAAATTTAAATATATATTTTCTGGATACAATTATTATTTGTAGTTAGATACAAAAATTATATATTAATCAATTATTCATGTACTTGGGATGATTAACGTAATTTTTGATGCCACTAAAATTTTGTTTGCTTCTGTATTTTGTATTTGTTATTGATATGCATTCGAAAATTCCCTGAGTAAAAAATTTTAATAGAATAGACAGGGGACTAAAACACTGATTTATGCCATCTTTCTGAGATTTTGTCAAATAGTCTCAGAAGAATGAAAAATTTTCTTTGAAATAGGAGAATAATATATAACGAAATATGTTAAAGACGAAATCAATTATTAATTAGCACATTTTTAATTAAAATAAGCAATGGTTGTTTTCAAAATATGACATTTCATTCTAGTTGCAGCAATTTGTGAATCAAATATGAGAAGAAAGTTCATACGCCAAAAGTTCATTTGTTAGCAAAATAACTGAAATTGAATATTTTATGAATTTCGGATGACTGTATTTTGAAACATTAATTGAGCTTAGATAACTCAATATATTTGTTTCTTCTTGAATTTGAGTGTAATTTAAAATTACTCTTACGTATATTTTATTATCATGAAATATATGTTATTTGTTAACAAATAATTGTTATACAAATACATTTTAATATAAATATTAGGCTGCACAAAATCATCCATTATGAATGAAATATAATATTTAATACAAATGCAACATTCAACGAGATAATAGAATGTTTTTGAAATAATTTAAATATTCACCAAAGCGTGAAATACATTAAATGCTTTAAAACACATCTTATGAATGCTGATTTTTATTTATTCTGCGTTTTCGATATTTTAAAAGGTTTTCATAATTATTAAATTCCCTATATTTTTATTTTATCCTATAAGATAATATAATGTCTCATATTTTATTGTATTATATCATACTATAAAACATAATTTGTTAGCTAAACATGTAGTATATTCAATTTTCAGATGATTTAATTAGAAAATATTTTATATTAAAATTATTATTTACAATTAATAATATTTATTTATATTATGAAAACATTTTAAGATTTAATAAGGAGAAACAATTTTTGTAAAATTAAGTTTAGTTTATAAAATCACTTTGTATAGCTAAAATAAATTTCTTTGAATTACTTTTAAGCAATATATTATAAGAAGTCAATTAAATAAGTATGTATGTATACATGCATTTGTGTGTATTGAAATGATTTATTTAAATTTAGTTTTTTTTATTTTGAATCATGCTTTTAAATTTAAATTAACTTTTCAATTCCATGCTCTATAACATGATATATATTTTATTTTGAGACTGATTTGTAAGAATAAATTTAGATATTTTTCATAATATTCTTAACTGTGAATATAGAACAAAAAATAATTTTTACTATAAACACCCTTACAAAATAGTCTAACAATATTTTTTTTCAAATTAAAATTAAAATACTTCATGCTTTTCAACAAATAAGCCAAGAATTAGTCATTGACAGCACATTAATTGTTTCAAAATATGAATTCATGATGAATATAATGTTTAGTTTCTTAAATAAATTATGCATACATCAAATGCAGGAAGAAGAAAATCCCAATTATTTTATGTATGTATAATTCTTTTTTACATTAAACAATGTTATAATACTAATATTAAGCACAAGTAAGAATATAGATTTTGAAATAAAATACTGAATTTTTATGATTTTTTTCTGACTGAGCTTAAATAGTTTAATTTGATTCAAAAAATTGATTTTTACGTAAAACAAAAATGTGTCATACTTGGAATTTAGGAATATTTCTAATTTTATCTCCATCTTTTTTGATAAAAGAAATTAAATTCATAGAGTTGATGTCCTGAATATTTTTCCACAGGGTAGATAAATGTTAAGTGAGGAATGGTAAAGCATTAAATATTTGAATATATGTCATTTATAAGTTATATTTCTGTTAAGTAGGTGGTTTTGTTAAATATTTTAAAATATTTCCAATTTTCTTATTTAATTATTAGCATAAAAATAAAATAAAATAAAAATTATTGCATGAAGAGCTTAGGTGCTTTTAGATCGAGTATATATTTTAAAATTTTATTTTTTATTAAATGTTTGGTTTTACATAAAGAATTGTGAATTTTGATCATGTGACTCATAATTTTTATGTAGCTTTAAATTTAAATGTTACATTCGAATATATTTTAATTACTGGAATGAAAAATAAGAGTCTAAAAACTGAAATTTAGAAATTTTATTCCTATATTTTAATTTTTATTATTTATTATTTTAATTTTATTCTTATTTTAAATTATTATTTTAATTTTTATCGTTGGTTATAAATTTTAAATTTGCCTTTATTAAAAATAAGGCATTTCTATATTTATATATCTTTAACGGAATCTTACAATAAAAATATTTGCATAACACTAATTTTAATTAATTACTTTAATAAACAAATTAAGATTTCATTATTTATTTTTGATTAATTAGAAACTAAAATTATTTAAACATTAACGTTTCTTAAATGATTCAACTATTGCTTATTGAAAACTAAATTGTTAGGTAAAAATTTGAAAGAAATAATAATTTTTTCTATAAATATATTTTTTTATGGAAATCGATTATACAAGTATGCTATATTTTAGAAATTTGGTTTAATTAATTAATGATGTGAACTATTTTCCTTTTCAAAATTCATACCTTCACAATTTTTGAATAACTCTAATAAAATTAAATAATAACATATTTCATCACATTTTCCTATTATAATTTCCAGCAACTATAATATCAGTAGTGTTTTAGATATTGAAATGAAATCATGTGTAGAATATGAAATACATTCATAAAATACTCTTCACAATGAACCTGTAAGTGAGTAGCAGTGCAAAGTAATTCTAATTTAGTTACATTTGCCGTAGATATCAATCATTAAATTTTCACATTAAACAACATGAATATTTTATTAGACTACGCGTTATATCGCTTACATTTGTATTACAAATGATTCAATGTTATTGTTTTAAAACTGAGGAAATATGATATTTCAGAATCTTGGGTTCAGTAACATATGTGTTACATGACGCTATCAGAGCAAGAAAATAAAATATATTTTGTGATTAAGTGTCCAGTTATAAATAACTAAATTATAATTTTTTATTGAAAACATTTAAATGAAACTCTTTCTTGGCAGAAAACATTTTAACATATTATAACTTCTTCACTAAAGTCGCAATTTTTCTGAAAGAGTATTTCCAAAGAGATACTTAAATTGCCTCCAAAAAGAGATAGAGATGTAGATAGAGATTTTTTATTTTTATATGAAATAATAATATTTTATAATATATTTATTTAACAGTTGGCATGATATTAATAATGAACTATTAAATAAATAAATTTGAAATTTGCATTTCTCTAATTTTCTCCTTCTATTTGTTTAGTGACTTTTAAAATGAATTTATTATGAATGCGAAACAAATAAGAATAGTTCTTGTTTACCAATTATTCTAATTCCAATTTTAAAACTTTTCTTAAAGGTAGTAAGGAGTTATTTATATAAACTTATGAAATCAAGCAAAACAATGAATTAAATCAAATTAATCTTAACACAGTAGAATGACCTCATGTAAAACATGTATTTTTAATGCTTAGAACAATATCGTGTTTTTTGTTTTGAAAACTTCAAAATTTATCAGATTCTCTAGGTGATGTGAGATGTTCAATTTTATGTATTTTATATGCAAAACAACACATGCTTATAAGGAAATTAACTTTGACAAAATGATAAAATTAAGATTCGTAAGTTTTGAAACTTTCAAAAAGGATTTTTATGTAGAAAATATATTGTTTTCTTATGTTAAAAACTATGAATTTCAAAATTCTAACTACGGAAACAATTTTCCAAATAATTTCCAAATTTATTATGTTTAGTTGGAGTACGAAAATGATTTTTAAAGGCTTTAAAATTTATTATTGTTCAAATGATTTAGAAATGGTTATCTATTTTGATGCTTAATTTACTTTTAATACGTATTACTTTAGCTCTCAATGAATAAATATTTCGAGAAAAAGCATCATGCCAAAAATAATAGGCCCATCAAATTTGCATATTTATTAGATAACAAATACCTACAACTATTGTGGGAATTAAAGAAGAGAAAAAGTCTGGAAATTTTTTCAAACAGTAAAAAAGGATTAATTGATATATGTTAGACTTCCATATTCATCCATATATATATATATATATATGTATATATATATATATATATATATATATATATATATATATATATATATATATATATATATATATATATATATATATATATATATATATATATATATATATATATATATATATATATATATATATATATATATATATATATATATATATATATATATATATATATATATATATATATATATATATATATATATATATATATATATATTTATAAAATAAGAAAAATTATTTAAAAAATTACTAATCTAAATTCGTACAGTGAATAAGCTAAAAATTAATCTTCTAGGTAGTCTAAAATTATTTTTTTCTCTCTTATGATGTTTGTCATTTGAATAATTTATATTTGTAATTGAAATAAAACAAAAAGAATCAATTTGTTTTTACAAAAAAGTTCTCTGTTGACATTATGTTTTAAATCAAGTGAAGCATTAAAAATTTCGGTTCTGCAATTTTCTTTGCATTATATTTAAGCATGTATTAAGATGATTTTGAATAATTTATTACATAAATGATAATAAATGAAATGAAGATGAATAATTTGATAAAAATAGATCTACAGTTTAGAAAATGTTGAATTCAGAAAATTTTTTAGAGATATTTCATCAAATCATTGGAAATTTAATGAACATTATTTATTATTTCGTAAAAAGACTTAATTTTTAAAATTTTGAACTTTTGAAACAATGTATCGATTTATTGGGAATAAAATTTTAAAAAAAATATGATAAGTAAAAATATGCAAAAATATTAAACTAACTTAAATTTAAAAATGTTCTCCTAATATTATATTTTAAACACCATGTATTTTGTAATTCTGTAAACAAATTTTACAAAATCTATCTAATTTTACAATTAAGTAGGAAAATTTATTTTTTTATCTATTTGTTAATTTGAAGAATTTTACTACCAATTAATTATTTTCCATTTATCTTACATTACACATTAAATTTAAACTGATTTTCTTTTTTAAATTATTAATGTCTCATGATGGAAGACACAATAAATTTTACGTGCTTGACCAACATTTGATCAATCGAAAATTCCTGTTGTTACTTGTCTTGATTTAACGCTACATGAGCAAACATTATAGGAGATGTGAATACCTGCAAATATGTATTTGTAAGATTCAAAAAATGAATTAAAAATACAAATTTTAAAATTTTCTCTACATTAATAATTTTGATTTTGTGAATACAATGATTATATATGATAAAGTGGGACTATGTGAATTGAAATCTTCAGATTCAAAATTTTCAGTGTTGTTATAGTCCTAACAGTTTATTGATATCAAAAACCGTTTCTTCTTGATATAATTCAAGCTAACATATTATACTATATAAATTATTCAGAAAGTACTTATTACTATTTAATTGTCTTAATCTGAATAAAGGCGAATTTTTAATAAATTTTTATTAAAAATTTTAAGAAATTAAATTTTTTAAAATTTTACTTAAAATTATTAAACGAATTTTCATATTTTTTTATCGAGTATGATACCATTTATTCTTTAAAGCAATTTTTATAACTATTTCAAAGTGCAACATAAATTGCATAAGTATTTTGAAAAATTATAACTTAACTTTTCATTATTATTTTAAAAATGTTTTAATCACATTAACATACAGATGTAAATATTCTAGAATTTTTTTTTTAAATATTTTTACAAAACTCTGTTTGGTTAACAAGCAGTTATCTACACGAATGAAATAAAAACATTATTTATTAACAAATTATTAGTTGAAGTTGATGAATTTGTAAAGCATGAATATTTTTAGTGTATAGTTTTATGATAAAAAGAAGGTTTTCTGTATTAAAGGGTATACCAAAAAATATAAATTGCATGAAAAAATTTTGAAATTGAAGCTGGTATTTGAAAAAATTATAATTTCAGATATACATTTTTATTTACCTTAATGCGAGGAAATATTTAATCATTTACAATCATACAGAAATCCGTTTAACATCTTCTACATAATCTTAAAGAACATAAGAAATTTGTTGCAAATCAATTTGTTAGTTAAAAACTACGATTATATTATAAGTACTTATACATTAAATTATGTATACACAATTCTTAAGTAAGATAAATGCAAGTTATGTGAAAAACAGTGAAATATAAAATTTAGCTAAACATTGATTGAAAAAAAATAAAAATTTCTAATTATGTTACTGTGACATGTTTGAAAGAATTTTTTTAATAAGAAATTAAATTTTTCTCACATAAGTATAAAAATATGTAAATAAGGTAATGCTTTAAACTAATTTTAACATGAAATTTCTGTAAAATGTTTCAGAATCAAAAAAATCATTTTTTAAGCAGAAATTTTATTTGATTTAAACTCCACCATTTTTTAAAAAAATACTTTATTTTAATATAATATATTTGGAACAATTAATAAATTAAAGGCTTATTCCAATAATGATCCATATTGTTATATTTTAATAATAAAAAATATGTATTCCTTAATGAAATACCTTTGAATTTGAGTTTTTTCTGGAGATTTCTGAAATACAAAAAGTTTTTACCACAAATAAGTGATAATCATTGTCTCAGAATTTTTTTATTCTTAATATTAAATATTTATAATTTAAATATTACATTATAAAGTTGAGCAAATCGAATATTAAGGTATTGTAAATTTTCAGTACAATTGTACTTAAAATTAAAAAATTATTTTATTATAAAATTAAAATGTATCCCTTATTATGTTATTAATGCACATAAATTGTTATAATATTAGTTTTTTCAATTTGATATAATTGCAAAAATTTTAAATTTGGCAATCTTTCACAGATATACAAAAATACTGCACTAAACACATTTGCTTGAAACGCTTTGTAGAGCATTAGATTATGAGACTAAAATTAACATTTCGCAGCCATTCTTAAAACAACTGCTATTTCTGTAAACTGCTTATTATATATCCACAAGGATACAGAACAATGGAATATCAGTTACAAAATTATAGATAAAATAGGAATAAGTATAATTTAACTCAGGAGAAACGCATGTCAGTTAGTTACTTCATAAAAGCTGGAGTTTCACTCACTTTTATTTATACTTTTTGTCACTTGATAGAAACTACATTCTTGTTGCCATCCGAAATTTGACTAAATATATTTCTATCAAAACTTTACATTTCTCTTCTTTAATGAGCAATATAAACTAACAAAATATTGGGTACAATCAAAATAGAAAAGATAAATATTCAACATAAAATTTTTGTATTCTTAACATAATATTAAACATTGTGATTCCACAGAAACTAATTCGTATAAATTATATCAGGAATATTAGAAAATGAACCAAACAATACTCTCGAGAAATTAGATATTGTTTTTGTTGTTGCAGTGTGCCAGCTAGACTGGCATTATGGAGTGCGCAACTCCAATTTTTTTTTAACTGAACCATATTTAGAAGTGGAGTCCGACTTTCTCAGTACGCACATGCCATAGGGATCCATTTGTAGACAACCATTCACAACCGATTCGTACAAGGAAAGGACAAAGACAGGATATATATAGAGAGAAAGTACATCCAGCCACGAACAGGGATTCGAACCCAGGACCACCCTATCCTCAGCCAGGTGTGCTGACCACCAGACAAGTTGGGTGGTAAGAAATTAGATTATTTTAATAAAAAAAATTTCATGAAAACACTATAACAATATTTAAACAAACTGATTAAGGATATTCTTGAGCATAATTCAAAATTATTTGTATTATCGGCATATTCATAATACAACCAATTGTAATATCTGTTTCATATTTAATACTGAAAATAACTGGGAACACCACTGAATAAATGTCCGTATAATTTTGAAGCCACTTACATCTTACTGAAGGCTGTATTTATGACTCAGATATATAATGTAGGTTCAACAGTAAACCATCCATTCAAATCAATTTAATGAAAACAGGCAGATTTAATCTTCAGATTGATTACATAAATTTATATATATATATATATATATATATATATATATATATATATATATATATATATATATATATATATATATATATATATATATATATATATATATATATATATATATATATATATATATATATATATATATATATATATATATATATATATATATATATATATATATATATATATATATATTTGTGTATGTGTGTGAGTGTGTAGTAATATTTATTTATATAAATTCTCCAAAACAAATAAACACTGGAATATTATATTAATTAAATAAAACAATTTTTGTGTCCCAAGGTAATACCATAAAAATTACATATTGTGGGACAAAATGTAAGTAAAAATGGGCATTTAATTAAAAAGTTTTTGAATGAATGTGTTAAGATACCGTTTAGTAGTCATTTTAAATATTTGTTGCTGTTATCTTATTCCACTTGATTGATTGATAGATACATGGATTAAGTCTACAATTTTGTTTGAATCATGATGAAAGTTGTGGGATGAAGCATCGGAATGTTCAGAACTGAAAATTCCTAAAGGATGCCCTCAAGTCTGCTAAGCATTGTTGTTTCCCTCAAATCTGCTAAATATTATTGTTTATCTCAAATCAGCTAAACATTGTTGTTACCCTCAAGTCTGCTAAGCAATGTTGTTTCCCTCAAATCTGCTAAGCATTGTTGTTTCCCTCAAGTCTGCTAACCAGCTGCATAAGCATGTAGGTCTTCATGAGTTAAAAGACCAAAGATTGTATTTTGCAGTTTTTTTTCTTGTTGAGATAAATAAACTTGTAAAAAATTTCGATTTTCTACTGGTTAAATAGGCGTTTTTAATAAATCAGTATGCGCTGCATTATTTTTTTAAAACTTTCCTTTCTGTTGGGTTTAAACAAGATTTTATCCATGAATTTTAATGACTAAACATACCTTGGAGATCTTCTACTAAATTTTAATAAAAATTTATTGCCTGTCAAAATCTAAGTTTATATTATATAATAATAAAAAAAAAACAATCTGATATCAAAAATACTGAATTTTTTCTGAAAAATAACAATTTAATTTATATTAATATTTTCCATTTATGGTACACTGGCCTCCAAAAGTTAAGGAACAACGGGTTTTTTGTGCCTAATTCCCAAATGAATGAATGTAGAAACACCAAATTTGGATGAAATGTGCACAAAACAGGTATTTATTGACTGCAACATAGAAGTTTACATAAGAAAAAAGAAAAAAGGATTTACAACAAAAAAATCCAATCTTGCTGGAAAAGTCTATTCTTGGAAAAAAGAATAATCCCAGTTTTATGTGGTAAAAAGTAATAGAAGCATGACAAAAAATGAGTTTTAATAAGGGATATGCCCACCTCTAGTTTTCATGCATTGGCGGCATCGACTTTCCATGCTGTCAATTAAATTTTCGGTTACCGAAATGGGAAGCAAAGACCAGCCACGGAGTAAGCTTTGTTCCAGCTCTACTAAAGACCTTGAAGGACGATTTAAAGCAGCAACCTGTCTACCAAGATAATCCCACACATGTTCTATTGGATTCAGGTCTGGAGATTGAGCTGGCCATTCCATTCGCTCCAAACCAAGATCCTCAAGATTTTCCTGAACAACTACAGCTCGGTGAACTCGTGCATTATCATCCATCAGAATGAAATAATTGCCAATTGCACCGGCATATGGGCGGACATATGGATCAAGGATCTCATACCAATATCTCACGCCAGTCACAGTTCCTCCCTGGAACACATGCTGGTCAGTGTAACCACCGACTGAAATCCTTGCCCAAACCATTATTCCACCATCACGGTAACTGTCTCCACAATTTCGAATTGGTGGTATCTGGTGTTTTGTTCCCTCCAAATCCGAAGACGTCCTGAATCGCTCTCCAATGTGAATCTGGACTTGTCTGTGAAAAGTACAGAAGCCCTTTGCTGTCTGGTCCAGGAAACGTTTTCTCTTGCCCAAGATAAGTGAACCCTTTTTTGTCATCCGGTGAGGGGGACACACACAACTAGTCGCCTTGAATAGAGACCTGCATGGTGAAGACGCCTTCGTACCGTACTAGCGTATATTCTTCTCTCCGATGCTACAGAGAGGTCTGCAACAAGTTGTGGAACAGAAATTCTTCTTCTTCTTCAGACCGAAAGAGCTATAAAAAGGTCTTTTTCAGGTGTTGTGACTCGTGGTTGCCTGGATCATGTCTTCTGGATACCGAAGCTTCAGTTTGATATTTAATCAGAGATGGTAGACCACACTGCGAGACACATTGAGGCGTCTAGCAGCATCAGCCTGTGATAACCCCATTTCCATCCATTCGACCGCCCGCCACCTTAACGAATCGGGAAAATGGCTTCTCTCAGACATTGTGGGACCTCACTGCCTACCGTCAAGGAAACTGCTAACAAAAGTTGTAAATCAACAAAAGTTACACGCGTAATTACGAAAGGCTTAAATTTGCATATTTCCTCTCACTCATATATAGCTATTCTTATCTAAAAAAAGTAGCAGCTACCGTTTTTGCATAAATTTGCATAAAGTTCGTTTTTAACATTTATATAAACTATAAATTGTTTTGTTAGTGTCATTTTTTTATGGTGAACTTCGAAAAACATGCTGTTCCTTAACTTCTGGAGGCCAGTGTATTATTTTTTTTACCTAATACATGTTCATCCATTAAATCAATAGAAATTAAATGCACACTATTAACTCGTTTCTACATTCTAAATTATTTACAAATTCTTTGCTTACACTAAATATATTGGAAATATTTCATAAATTTATATCTTTCATTTATGATGTATTTCCAAGCAAGTTTTAAGTGTTTTTTAATTAAAATATACTCTGACTAAATAATTTTCCATTATTTTGCATAAAATGTAGTGAAACTTTTGTAGACACATAAACCATACACTCTCTAAATGAAATTTCTTTCGATAAACTTTATATATTAGAACTACCATTTATATGTAACTTAAATTGCTTATAGAACTCACTACAAGCTGTTAACACCAACAAATATATATCACCTGTTTTAACAAATGACATAAAACAATGTCTCATGAATTAAGTATTTAGTGTCACTTCAACAAAGAAATTTTCGGAAATAAAATTTCAGTTTCACCTATTTAATCTACAAGTCCAATAATCCATTGACTTCGGTATATTCTATCTATAAAGTTTTTATAACGTATAATTGAAGAGAATATTATTATTTTCAGAGAACTAAAGTTGTATATTTGAATGCAAATGTTATTCATTAGTTACGAAAACATTATTCTAAAATTTAGAACTCTGTCGATTTGGTAAAAGCAAATTTAAAAGAATTTGTTTTTACTCAACAATATTGTTGCTACGTTATCAATTTACAGAAGTGCATTCCTTGAAGCGTAAATTCTTGGTAATTATTTTCGTCATATAAATATGTTCAGAAAATAAAATGCATCTTAAGAGTTTTAGAAATTCCCTCTAAAATGGCATAAATGTAGACAAATTTCTTTGAAGTATGGCTTCTGATAAATCAACATTCAGACAAATTTCTTTGAAGTATGGCTTATGATAAATCAACATTCAGTGAAATGTGGATTTATTCATTACAGTAGCTTCTATATGGTGCCAAAAGTTATAATAATATATTTTAAAACCAAGTTTAAAACGTTAATTACAATTATATCGGGATAATTATTTTAAGAACAGTTTTTAAATGGATTTTTAAATTACCAGATTTAAGTTTCAATATTATGCATATATTACACTGTTTCTTTGATCCAAAACATAGTTCTAATAATCACCTACTTATAAATATGGTTGCAGTAAATTATTGCAGATTGCTTTAAAATATGCATTTTAATGAATTAAGCGTAATAAAATATTCTTTAGTATCTTGATTACTTGTAATGCTTGGTTAAAACAGAAAAACATGCATTGCGCTGAAGTTTAGCATTTAATTTTAAAGTATTTTACAATTCCAGATTCATATCAAGAAAATTTACTATAATGATCTTATGTATCAAAGAAAATTGGAAATGATCCATTAAAATAATGTATACATAAAATGTTTTCTTATAACATTTGCTTTGCATCTCCTTAAGACATTATTTGCTCCTGCTGAAAATTAGAAAATCATAATAATATATTTCGAAGTGTTTAAAAAATACAATAAAAATAGTACTCTCAACCATTGTCAGAATATTTATGACCAATGTTTTAACCTTATCATTAAATAGGTTATCAATTATTAAAACGTAAACTCTCGCTTATATTTTTTCATGTTTTATTCATTACATCTGCCAGAAACTTAGAAACTAATAAGCAGATAAAATTATGGCAAATCTAACTTGCTTAAAATGCTCTAAATTAATATATAACGAATATTTTTGATAGAAAATTGTATATATAATATTTGTGACTAGGAATTTTATTAATTAAGATGTATATTGTCCTTTTTCAATATTATTCTAAAAAATATTTCTTTTTTTCAACTTTAGCTTAACAGAAATATATGATACCAAGTTAATGTAAAATTAAGAAATGTAAAAAATATAAGAAAAACCTTCAAAGAATACTGTATATTATTTCTTATATATCTTTACAATATTGTTTTACTTTTATTAATAGTAATAATAATATTGTACATCTCAATATACTTTTGTAAGGTAAAATAAACAAATTCATCTACTATTTAAAAATTTTTAGTTTTCATAAAAATATAAAAAGTGTGAAAAAAATAGTATGTTTTAATTTAAAGTGTATTTTTAATGCAGTTCATTTTTGATAAATTTTATAAGACCAACAACTTTAATCATTTTTTGAGATATACAAACACTCACTTGCATATTTGAAAAAGCAAATGTTATCAAAGAAATGACATGGAATTCCAATTTGTTCGTTAACAATAAGTTTGAAATTATTTAATTTTGAAATATAGAATAAGCATTTTGAAATAAACAAAATTAGAATTATCAATGAAATCTATTTATGGTTTATATAGTAATTTTTGATATGTTTTATTCTATCAAGTTATTATTGTTTTCTTGTGCCAGCTAAGCTAGCGGTATGAGGTGCGCTGCAACACTTTTCCAACTGAGCCACAATTTGGTTTGGACTCCAACTTCCTCAGTAGACACATGCCATAGGTACCCGTTTATAGGGTAGGCAACCACTCACAACCCATTCATGCAAGGAAAGGATAAAGACAGCAGAGAGAGAAAGAACATTCATGCCCGAACCGTGGTTCAAACCTAGGATCTCCCTATCTGCAGTCAGGCACACTGAGTACTAGACAGGGAATTTTTTTTTGTTTAAATTTTAAACTTAATTGAAGTTTACATGTGTTTTTGGACAAGCTAGGATATTTCTAAGCGTATTTGATTAATGGAATTAACTCAATAAAACTAGTTTCCATTATTTATAATGTAGATATTTAATTTTAGATATAAATTATTATCATGATAGAAGAAATTATCTAAAAGAAAGAGAAATACTCAAGCTACTGGTAAAGTTATTTTTACTAAAATATTTCCAGCAGAAAACTATAATTGTAAATAATTTTTCTTTTTTTTTCATCTCATAAAGAATATAAAGTTTATATTTTTTATTTATTCTAAAATAAGGAACTCAATATTTTTATCATATCTTCATGTCTTAAGATTGAAAAATGTTTTTAAGCCAAAATTCATAAATAAATTATGACCACTGTTTAACAACGAGAGCTGCATATGGTTTAGATTTTATACTTGTGTGTGCAAATTAAATACTATGAACAGTTCCACGTTAGCCTTCTTGCGAATCATGAATACGTCCTACTACTTTAGAAGTCAATCCAGGAAAACAAACATACAGTAATTGTTAAAAGAACCTCACCAAAGCATCCACTTTTTAGGCTTTGAACTATGCAGTTTTATTTAATTTAAAAAAAATTATAGCCTGATAAAGCAACATATAATTAAAGAATTTGTAGATATGGATTCTCTCTAAAATTTGAAAACTACATTAAGACTATAATATAACATCATCCTTATGAGAGAAAATTTGGTATAGTTAGAGACAAAACTCAAAGCTTCAAAGAATAATCTCTAAAATTTCAAAAAGCACTCTAGAGAAACTTTGACATTACGTAGTGGACAGCTTAACCACCATAGAAATCTAATAGTCATAGTAAA
Source organism: Latrodectus hesperus (assembly GCA_037975125.1). Lineage (NCBI taxonomy): Eukaryota > Metazoa > Arthropoda > Arachnida > Araneae > Theridiidae > Latrodectus > Latrodectus hesperus. Next base: position 52,846,011 of record CM075861.1, read on the forward strand.
GCACTTTAATATCCACCACGTAAATCACCTTTAATTGATAAGGGACTATCGTCCCGTGTTGCACTAAAGGAAACCCAGAAAACTCCCAAGCACTTACTATGTCTGATGTGAAGGCAAAATTCAGCAGTGTAACATCTTCCCATATTATAACAGTGGCTGCTATTAAACCCGGCACCATACGTTTCAAAAATCATTGTCCTACCAATTGGCCACTGTAAGGGTAAATATCAAGAAGTTTATATACAGAGAGGAAAGCCAAAATTTTACCATCTATAAATCAGCACTGACTGTTATAAATTCAGAATCTTCAATTCAGAAAAGCAAGTTTCTATCACTAGTTTAGAAGTAGGATCTGAAAATTTAAATGCTTTTATCTTTCAATTTGCGTTAAGCAAGAACTAAGGTTATAATTAAAGTTAGTTTTTTATGTAGATATAATTAATGTTAATTTTTAATGTAATTATTAAATGTGAAATCATGATCACTGTGTGTGTGCTACTTATTGGTAGAATTAATATATGATAGAATTATAGGAATATAGTATTCTCGAACCTGCAATTATTTGTATTTAATCCTTGAACTATGTTTGTGTTAGGCATTGAATTTTCAATATTTATGGATATATTTTCACTTTAAAAGGAATTTTTTGATAAGATATTATTTTACAGTTAAAATATCATACATTTAACAATCGTGTATTTATTTTAATTGCAATAATCAAAATACTTTTTAATATGGATCTCATTTAATACTTTTTTCAAATATGGAGTAATTATTTGACAGATTAATTCAGTAATTAATTAATTACTTCGAATTTAATAAAAATTTAAGTATCTTAAAAATAAAATAAAATTGAAAAATGAGTAGGAATAATTTAAATAATATATCAATGTTGAAAACCAAGTGAATTTCTTTAAAACAAATTTTTGGAAAAATTTTGCATTAAAAAGTAAATAATTAAGGGAATTTGTGAAAACAATGATATTTACTATTCTCTTAGAATTCATAACTATTTAAGTTATCTTTGTATGACGAATGCTTCATACTTTCAACTCGATATATATTTTTGTATATTTTACCTCCTATATTAATTAATCCTCATTTTATTTCAGCATAGTAGAAAAGTAAAATATTTTTAAAAAAAACTTTATTTCGGTTAGTAAAATAAAAGTATTTTGTTATATCACTGAGTGAAAAATATTTCTACAAAAATCTAACATTATCAAAATGCTTTTATAAGCTGCATCTCAACAAATAACTGATATAGTATGTCAAACATTCCAAGAAAAATACTGTGAATATTAATTTTTTTGATTTTTATAATTTTCATAAACATAAGAGCATTGTAATTTCATGCTATTATATAATCATTCTAATTTCATGCTATTATATAATCATTCTAATTTCAGACTACCTGAATAGTGGAAGAATTTGAATATTTCTGATAAACATATTGAATGATAAAAATTTAAATTTCTTAAAAATTCATATTTCTTTCACAATTATTTCCTTATATAAATATCTTCACTAATTTATGTTATTATTTTTTCTATTAAATAATACTTTGTGAGAATCGCTAAAAATATATTCTTTTGAACATTATATCCAAGCTGACGTATGAGATAAAAATACCCCTATTGATCAAAATGGTTTTATTGGAATTAAATTCGTTAAATAATATGAAGTTAATGCACTTGAAAGTAACTTTAATTTCCAATTCTGAAATGAGTCATGGAGTACCACTTTGATATTAAATTTTAACTTTTAGCTTACATCAGAGTTTTAATCTAAAATATATATGAAATAAATTTGCTAAGAATTTGTAAATGTCGTATGTATTTATAAATTTTTGTGCTGAACAAATTCAACAGCAAAATGCATAATTAATATTATATTAATGTATTTAAATAAAATAATATTTATATTATAAAATTTTATAAGTAATAGCGTGTATATATATATATATATATATATATATATATATATATATATATATATATATATATATATATATATATATATATATATATATATATATATATATATATATATATATATATATATATATATATATATATATATATATATATATATATATATATATATATATATATATATATATATATATATATATATATATATATATATATATATATATATATATATATATATATATATATATGACAAATTATCTTATTTTGAATAAATAAAAATATATTATATATATAAAAATAATCAATGATGTATGAAAATTTTATTGAAAACTTTTTAATGTCTAATTTTTAGTGATTTCAAAAGTCAACCAATTGTTCTTAAAAATAATGATAGTATTGAAAATATAAACATTATTTAATTTCAAAATTTTACAAAATTATCATCTAGTAATATTTTAAATTCTCTTTTAGGTTTCTTTTTAATTTGTCCTGGTAAGGTACTAATTTCCTTTTTGCATAAAATCATCCCCAAAGTTTTACCATACAAATAATAATTTTATAAACATACATAAATTTGGTAAATAACTTATTTTAGTTTAAGCGAGAAAATTGATATATACAAGAAAATAAAAAAAAAGAAATAAACATTTTCTATAATTTTAAATTTATATTCTTGCACACACATCTACTAAAATTTGTTCAAAATTATCACTGATAACCATGTTTTCTAAATATTTAGAATGATATTCTTGTAGTGGTTTATGGTATGAGAAGTAAAATAATTTTCAATACTTTGTGAGTTGTATAAAACTTGTATAGAATTGTATTAGTCCTATGAATAATCATTGCTTATTAAACATTCTGGTATCCCAAGAATGTTTTTTATGGAAAGAATGGAATCCAAAAGCATTTCAAGAATCTTTCAAAGTGGTGTGTGTGTGTTTATTGAAAAATAACACTTTATTGATCTCATGTTATCCTACCACTTAATATCATGAACTTAAAACTTCTCTTCGAACAAAATATATTTGAATACAAGATTATATTGTTACCAAATAAAATCAATTGAAATATACGACACCACTCTGAAATTGTTAGTATTTTTTTTTTTTTTTTTTAACTCTATCAACTATTAACTGTTTCTGAAAATTACCCTTTCAGATTTTCCCTGTTTAGTACTCAGTGTCTTTACTTTCAATTCCCTGTTTAGTACTCAGTGTGCCTGACTGCAGATAGGGAGATCCTAGGTTTGAACCACGGTTCGGGCATGAATGTTCTTTCTCTCTCTGCTGTCTTTATCCTTTCCTTGCATGAATGGGTTGTGAGTGGTTGCCTACCCTATAAACGGGTACCTATGGCATGTGTCTACTGAGGAAGTCTTATGAATTCGGTTATATACCAAAGTCTAAGGGCAAAATTATCTTGAAAATAGTCAAAACATGTTATAGAGAAACTTGCATATGAAAACCGAAATCTAGTACTGATCTCACCTTGTTGAACTGCAGCTAGAATCTTATCTGTAAATTCCCATTGCAAAATAAAAAAGAAAAGAAAACACCGTTTTTTTACTTACTTACTGAGAAGCATGATGAACGGAATGTATGTGTTTTAGTGACAAATATTCATGTTTTATTTTAAAAAAAATTGGAAATAATTAATTTAGAAATCAAAATGCCTTGAATATTTAAAAATTTTTGCAAAATAAAACCTTTGAAATTATATTTTTCTCATAGACTTTTCTAAACATATTAAGGAAAGTATAAATCGATGACCCTACGTTGAAAATAGAACGATGTGTCATTTAATAGTTCTAATTTAAAAACTTTACATATATATATATATATATATATATATATATATATATATATATATATATATATATATATATATATATATATATATATATATATATATATATATATATATATATATATATATGTATATATATATATATATATATATATATTGCAATAAAGTTTTTTTTGAGCAACATTTTGCATTGAGAGGATAAATTTCGATTTTTTTAACAGAAGAGATACCTTCCTAAATATTCGAATTTCTAAAATTTTACAATCATTCACAATATATTAATTTAATTTTAATGTATTTAACTATTTTACTTTATTTCAACTTATAACTTAACATTATTTTAATAATCTTTTGCAATCAAATGAATTGATTTTTAATCAGAAAATATAACCTGAACAATAATTAATCGGATGTTATAAATATTTTACGAAAATATGATTTATATGCATTCTTTTTTTCAATCGCTTGAAACCAATTATCTTTATGAAACTCTTTGGATTGCTTAAATATCATCTGATTATCTCAAAGCCGGTAGCTTATTTAACTTATTCTAAACTTCGATATTGCTAGCAAAATTGTTTTACATAAATCTATTTCATGGCGAAATAAGCAATTAAGCTAAATGTAGAGAATTTAATAATAATGAGACACTTTGGGATTTGAAATTAACTTCCTAATTAAAAGTGTAGTATATGAAGTGGCTCGAAGATACTTAATTTATTTTACACTTTAGTAAAATATTGCATATCCTAATATTTTGGAAATTCTGTGTTAAATATTTTGGATTATTTTCCTGTTTTATCATCATTCACAATGTATCAAAATAATAATTACTCATAGATATTTTTCATAAATATAGTTTTCAAAATAATTCATATATTAAAAATCATCTTACACATGTCGCCTATAAAATTAGAATTGTAATGATCTGTAAATGAATGAAGTAAAAACAACGTTAAAATAATTTTTGTTCAGGAATAAAGAAAATAATAAAGTGTGAAATAGAGATTTTTGTGTAATTAAATTGTATAAAATTATTATGTAGAAAAATTACAATTTATTTTGAATGAAGTTATAAAAACAATCATCATCTTTATTTAAAAAAATATATATAATGTATTTAAGCCCTTTTAAATATTGATTTTATGAATTTTTCTTTTTTTATTAAAAGTACTTTTTATCAAAATTAGAAAAGTAGTTAAAAGCTAACAATACAGTAGCTAACAGAAATTTTGTCTATCAGTCAAATAAAATTTGCTTAATGAATAAAACAATTAAAAAAATCTTTGATCGGTGCTATTGATTAATGAATACAACAATCCATCATATTATGTCTCCCCCCTTTGCGTTGTATTTTTTTGGAAACTACTTGCAGTTAATAATTCATGTTACGTCATTCAATAAGACGAATTTTATTAGTATATTAAAATGCTTCCAATTTCTTCCTTAATTTCTTATAAATTCTTCCTCGTGCATTTTTCTAATACTTTGTGAGCACTTAATAAAATAATTAATAGTAAGATAAGAAAGGGAATTTTTTAAGGCATCCATTTTATTCGGTAAAAAGAATAGAACGTTAAAAATGATTCACGCATGTCCACTTTCAACAATAATTTATTATGCATTTATAGATTTGACCGGACCAAAAATTTAGGTATCCACTAGTAAAAGAGTGCAATTTAAAATTAATATCGTAAAAATATACCAAGTCAAAATATTCTACCTAAATATTCTGTAGAAACAAAATATTCCTTTCGAGAAAAGAAATGTCAAATATCCAATTAAATTGTTTCAAAATTACTTAGAAATTTGAACTCTCCATAATTTAATAATTTGTCTAATCACTGGAAAATATTATAAACTGAGAATGGAAATTTTATATATATTCAAATACTATTAAGCTTGATATGCAAAATTCAAATTAAATAATCAACAAGGACAATCTCGTTGGCAAAAAAACCAAAATCAGTATTTTATTTGTCATGTGACACTTAGATTATAAATAATTTGCTTTCAAATGCGCCTTCTGATGGAGTTTTCTTATTCAAAAGTTTTTTTCTACTGATACAGTTGAGGCAACAGTAAGCTGGTTAACAACGGGATTTCTGAATTTTCGGCAGTTCGGCGTGGTATTCAACATTGCTATGTTGAACTATTTCTTGTCCAGACTATTTTTCTAAAACCTAACTTTTGGCGATATTTTCGCTTCGGTAAACTTTATTTTTTTCTTAATATTTCTTGTTATTAAGTCTGTTTTCTTTCTTCTGTGGGTGTAGTGTCATGTGACACTTAGCTTAAAATTAATTTCCTTTCAATTACAATTTCTGGTGGAGGTTTTTTATTCAAAAGATTTTTTCTACTGATACAGTTGTGGCAACAGTAAGTTGGCTTACAACGGGATTTTTGAATTTTCGGCAGTTTGGCGTGGATTTCAACATTGCAATCTTGAATTTTTTCTTGTCCAGGCTATTTTCTAAAACCGAACTCTTGGCGATATCTTCGCCTCGGTAAACTTTATCTCCTTTTTCATTATTTCTTTTTATTATGTCTGTTTTTTTTTCTTTCAGGGATCCCAAAGTTTGTAACAAAAAAGGGTAAATTGTCTACATAGTCATGTTGAAATTTTGAAATTGAGAAAAATGATGATGTAAATTTATGGAATCGCATGAAGCTGATCAAATAAAAATGTTATTCAATCATTCATGAGTGTTTTCATTGAAGAGGGGTGATTCTATGTTTTTCTTTCTCAGAGTTCCGATGAAGTCTTAGCGATCTTTCATAGGTAAAATACTGGGTACTCCATTGTTCGATCACGACCTAGGACTAGCGCCATTTCTTTTTCGAAACACGAGTTTTCAGTTTCCCCTCGCGACATTATTAGACCACCTTTTGTCGCGATAAGAGCGCGTAATCATTTGTACAACAAATATCGATGATTTTAAAGGACATTGTTGTTCTTCGGAATACCATGTATATACTAGAATGCTAATAAAGCTTTTAAATTTGATGAAAGAGAAGAGTGCTGTTGCATACGCCTTTCCACTTTGTCCCCATACATTTTCTATTAAATTAAGATCAGGGTGCTTCAGTGAAGATGATCATCAAATAGAAAAAAATTTTGCACGTTGCATTGTCATTCATGAAGTATTCGTCATCATCAGAATAAAAACGTAAAATTGAAACTCTTAATCAGACAATATATTTAGATATGTCATGATTATTTGTTTACTCTAGAACAGTGTTTCGCAACCTTTTTTGTGCCATGTCCCATTTATACCTTTATAAAATTCTTATTCTTTCTTATGTAACATATATATAATTTCTAAAATTAAAAAATTTAATTATTAACCTAACAATCTTAAATCTTGTTTTAGAAAGAAATCACAAGGAAAGTGTTAACAAAATACAGTAAGTAAATTTTCAAAACATATAATGGAAAACCAAAATAGAAATTCAAAATAATTTTAGTAAAAATGTTTTTTCCATAATAATTTAATTTAGTGAGATCCTTTCGCACAGAGATTTTGTGTTAGGTCAATTAGGTTAACTTTAGTCACAAGTCTCCCTTTTGTGTCAAGGCGATTGATTTTTTTTTACCAGTAAATCATTTACAGAACTAAATCCACATTCAGCTAAATATGAAGATGGAAACTCTAACAATAGTTTTCTTGCATATTTGGTTGAATTTGTATATTTGATTTCTGCTTGCTTGCAAAACCATGCTATCCCTCCTTGTATATTAAACAAAGTTTTAACTAACACATCATTTTGCATTTCTGCGGGTTCTGCATATTTGATATAAAAGACAAATCTTATAACATTTGCTGCATCATCCACGTTGGAAAATTAAATTTGTTTTAAATCAGAAAATCATTTTTTAAACCAGCCGATAGAATTTTCAGATGATAGACAATAACACATAAAGCTGTATCATTTACCTCACATTTTTGTAGCCCACGTTCAAAGTTTTGCTGTTAATATATTTCTGACATAACTCAGTAGGGGTAATGAAATCAAGTATCTTCGCTTTTGAATCAACAGCAATTTTATTTGTTCCTTGAAGTTGCTTATTTAATGTATTTAGTTGTACAAAGATATTGGCTAAATAACTCACAAATGCTTTACAATCATCTTTTAACAGATACTTCATTTCAGGTTTGTCGTTTAAAATTTAACTAAGAGCATCAGACAGTTCCATAAATATTTTTTCAAGTAGTTCCCTTTAGAGAGCCATCTTACTTCAGTGTAAAGTAAAAGTCTCACATGGTCTGCATTTTGCATTTCACAAAATAGCTTGAAGAGACACTCATATTTATCATTAGCTTTTATATAGTACAGATTTATTTTATTACTGAATATATTTTTTCATTTAGAAATGGTAAAATGCTTTTTGCAACCAAGTTTTCCTTATGAATAACACAATACACAAGAATCATTTCTGGATTCTCATCTTTCATCAATTTTATGCAGATATTTTCTTGCCCATCATATTAGGATCAAAATCTGCAGCATAAGATGTTATATTTTTCATTGGTATATATATTGAGGATAATATTTTACAGGAGGACAATTCTTCAGCTAAATGTCCTTTATCAATATATCTTATGTAATTTATTAATATTGAAATATTGCCTCACAGTCTATCATAGTTGATTCATTCATTAGTACTAAGAATTTTTTTTTTGTTTTCAGCTTTTCAACAAGTTGGTTTTGAATATCTCCACTCATTTCGTCTATTCTTTTGCTAACAGTATGTTTTATTGAGTAGCATAGCTTTTATATATTTGCCATCTTTTACAAGAAGTTTTAAAAAAAGCTGATGCATTATGCTTCTTCCTCAAATGTTCCTCAAGACGACCTCGTTTCATTCATTGGTTGGTCAAGCATTGCTGGCATAAAAGACAAAAATGAAACCACTCATTGTGGACAGTAGGTACAAATAGAAATAATAAATGCATATTTATTTAAATGTATATAACACATTTACCACACCTCCATCGCAAAATAACATTTTTTTCCATTTGACAATTTTTTCAGGAAAATTATGCTTCTGAAATTAAAAATAAATAAAACAAAATACTTACCAATATCTATTTAGTGTATATATATTTTAAAATATGTTATTAAAATATATATATACACTGTATATATATATATATATATATATATATATATATATATATATATATATATACAGGGTGATTATAAAAAAAACTTTGCCAACATCTGCACTTCTAGCGAGCATTCCATTTAACCGATCAAGATGATACTTCAAATATAGTTCTTTTGAGATATCCGCTCGAGATTCTGTGAATGGCAACACAGTGGCCCTCGCGGTTACAGTTATAGTGACAGAAACTCGAAATTTTCGAATGGCAACGCCTACTTTTTACCATCGCAAAATGTTCAGCACATGCGAAAACCCTAAATAGCGTTGAAACGGTACCGATATGTCCGAAAACCGACGTGTTATACACATACAAACAGTTCTTCAAGGCGCACGGAGGAATGATGCATACGACAGAGACAAGACACTGCTCAATGATGAGAACACATAGAGAAAAAAATCTTTATTAATTTCAAACATTTTCCACATGAGTGCCATCACAGGCAATTACGCATTGCATGCGGGAGACGGTGGACAATGTCGCTGCACGCAACATGGCACGAGGGATGTTTCCAATCTCACGCCGTATAGAATCCTTTAAGTCCGACAATGTTTGAGGATTGCACAGATAAACTCTGGATTTGAGATAGCCCCAAAACCAGAAATCCATAGACGTCAGATCTGAGGATCGCGCAGGCCACGGAAAAGGATAATAGCGTGAGATGATGCGATCACCAAAATGCTGATCCAGGAGCCTTTTAACTGACCTCGCTATATGTGGAGGTGCGCCATCTTGCATCCAAACAATGTCATTGAGTGCATTCAGCCGACGCAACTCCGGTAAGACATAATTTTTCAGCATGGCTGCATACCGAGGGCCCGTTACAGAACATGTTGCAGGGCCAGTCGGGGTCGTTTCCTCAAAGAAGAACGGGCCCAGAACAAATGTAGCTGTAATGCCTCACCACGCAGTCACTTTGGCGTCAAATAATGGTACTGGCGCCACAGCATGAGGATTCGTCTCTCCCCAGTGCACACAATTCTTTGTGTTAATGCTGCCATTTAAGGTGAAATGCACCTCGTCCGTCCATAGTATGCTAAGTGGCCAGTCGTTATCCGCATCATATCGTAACAAAAATGCATTTGCGAAGTCCAGACGTTGTTGTGGGTCACCCGGCTCCAACATCTGGACGCGCTGAAACCGATAGGGAAACATGTGAAGTACCGAGCGCAAGAGCTTGCGGACCGTTGAGTTCGGAATATCCAACACGCGCGCTATGCCTCTTGCGGTTTCTGTGTGTCCTGCAGTCATTGCATGGTGCACTTCCATGACAACGTCCTCAGAAACAGTTGGCCGTACGGAGCGCTGTTTGTCACAGGTGCAGCCTGTATCTTCGAATTTCCGCACTAAATCACGCAGAGCTTGCAGAGTACATGGGCCGCGTCGTTGTCGATGATTGCGGCGATACACACGCAAGGCTTCCGCAGCGTTCATCCCATTTTGGTAATAGAGTTTGATCAATTCACCGCGAACTTTCCTAGGAAGACTCATATCGTCGGCATGTGCGAGTTCCCGAATGACGACTTCGCATACCCGCTTGGTATTTTATAGGTTTCCTACGCTGAATATCTGGCGACCGGCGTTCTGTGATTGGTTTCTTGACTCTGTCACATGCAAATTTATTGCGTGCGCCCAGATCGTGTTTTATTGGCCGGTTTTCAGAACTCTTTTTTGTGTTTGCAGAACACGTCCGTTTTTAGACATATCGGTACCGTTTCAACGCTATTTAGGGTTTTCGCATGTGCTGAACATTTTGCGATGGTAAAAAGTAGACGTTGCCTTTCGAAAATTTCGAGTTTCTGTCACTATAACTGTAACCGCGAGGGCCACTGTGTTGCCATTCACAGAATCTCGAGCGCATATCTCAAAATAACTATATTTGAAATATCATCTTGATCGGTTAAATAGAATGGACGCTAGAAGTGCAGATGTTGGCAAAGTTTTTTATAATCACCCTGTATATATATATATATATATATATACTCTGCTCTATAAGGACACCAGCCTCTTGCCAATCTCCTTGCCACATGAAGTTACCTAATACCATGTTACTCTCATTAGACCTTTACGTAGTAGAATGTATGAGTATTGAAAATGTAGTCAAATCTACGTTACAATTCTCCTCATATTTGAAGTCTTCGGTCAATGCAAAATAAGTTGTAACGTGAACCATCTGACCAAATTACTTGTTTCCAATCCTCAAATGTACAAGGACTTCTTTCCTAAAACCACTGCAAAACAATTGTTATATGTTGTGTAAAAATAAGTGAGTTTTTTCCATGAACCTGACCATGCATTTATACCCTTTGCATTTGTAAAGCTGTGTTAAAGTTTAAATCTATTGAAAAGATTTTTAATTAATTTTTGTCATTCGAAGCACAGTACATTTTATGTTCTCCAATATAATTCATCTGTGAAGATGCTTTGAAATGCTCTTGGAAAACTTATCAAAAAATGTGGGTTATGATTTAGATTTAAAAAACATTTGATATGACAACTTTTGAGGGCTGAGTAAGATTAGAAGATTTGAAACTGAGTCTCCTGTTAAAAGAACACCAATAATAATCCCTAGTTCAAATGGTGAAATATCTTTTGTTTGGCCCATTTTACTTCATTTAACTTAAAATATACAATCTTACATCTTATTTATGTTGAATTCTAAATATACGTTATTGAAAAATATCCATGTTTCCTTCAGAGTAAGCATTTGGCTATCTCAAAAGTTCTTAATTCATTTTATTGTGTGTATAATTGAAAGTCAGTGCATGTTTAATTGAGAGTTTTCAATTAATTGCATTACTTTTGAGGGTTGAGTTATTTTACTTTAATAATTTACTTTAATTGCATTAAAGTAAATGTACTTTAATTACATTAAAGTAAATATAATATTTTGGGGACATATTACTTGATTTTATGTATTTAACATATCACAAACGCACGTGAATACATAGTTTCTTTTCATTTAGAATAAAATAAATTTTTTGCATATTATTAAATTAATTCATATTTATTCAATAAAAACGTCGATAATTTTTGAAAATATATTTAGTGATATAACTCTATCTATCAAACAAATCATTATTTAACGCAGTCCCATTCAAGAATTTTTAATAATTGACTTTGTTTAATTTTAATATGTTGTGCATTTTTATGTCAGAGAAGGTATTAAGAAAAATTTTTATGAAGGGATTTAGATAATTAAAATTGATATTGTGGACTACATTAAATTATCTGTTTAAAATTACTGAAGAATGCGGGAGACGGAAATATTTTAACTATCAAAAGTAATAAGAAGAAAAATATACAGGTTGATAATATACAGGTTAAATATAACTGGTGCATAATTTTAATTACACGTGTTTATTAAGTTAAGTAATAAATTTATTTTATGTCTATGTAAATTTAATATGCATTATTTATTTGCAAAGTACATACAGAGGATATTAACAAATTTTTAGAACGATTTCGATTAAGAATTTTAAAAAAGTAAATGTTTTGAAAAAGATTTTTTGGCAACAGCTTATTATTTGAAATGAGAAATCGTCTGCTACTTTTAAATTTATCGATACCAATCAATCAACTATTTGTGTGTCTTCTCTCTTCAATGTGATCTATAAGAAACTTCAGCAAAGAGCTCCAAAACTGCCGGCCACAACCCAACACTTTAAATTTATTGTTCTTTAAAATGTAACATGTAAACAAGCTGTGGATTGAGGGATATGGTTTTGCGCTTTCCGAAGAGAAATATTCTTATTCCAGGATTCAAAAACGCTGTGAAATGCATGGTATTAAAATTTCTAAGTGCAAAAGAAGCAACATTATTAATCGGACAGGTAAAAACCGTCAATCATTATTTCTACATGGAAAGAAGACTCCAAACGAATATCCGAAAAAAGTACGTACTGTTTCAAATGTTCCTAAAGTGAAATCGCTGGTAACAAGAGAAAATCTATCAACACAGAATCAATTGCAAAGTCTTTAGATACATCTGTATCAACAATAAATAAAATAATAAATCAAGATTTACAACTTAAAAAAGCTGAAAACATAATGTTTACCAGCTTTTGCCGAGACATGTGACTCAACGCAAAATATTTTGTAGAATCCTGTATGAAAACCATTTAGCAGAAGATAAATGGAAATACATGATGACCCTTGATAAAACATAAGCATGGGCTTACCTAAATGACTGCAACATAAAAAGGTCTATTTACAATAGGAAACGAGGAGAAAAAATGTACAAACCTGGTTCCGTCAATGTAAAGAAAGTTTCAGTAAGGAATTTATGATAATCGCAGGTTTCTCCTACAATGGGAAATTAAAATTGAAAAGAGTAGAAAAAAATGTTAAAATTAACTCATCATACTATCAGGAGAAGGTTTTACGTCCAATATTTACAGAAGAAATTCCACTTCTTTATTTCAAAGACTTTCAAAGAGTGAAACATCAACAAGACACAGCTACAAATCATACTTCGAAAACTACCACTGCATTCTTTGAAAAAATGAAGACTAATACAGATATTGCATATATACCTTTTCAACATATTCCTGTGAAGTCCCCTGACGTTTCACTTATGGACTATTGTGCATTTAGTCTGTTAAAAAGAGCTCTTTCTAAACTCAAATCCACCACGATGGATGGACTCTGGAAAGTAGTGGAAGAGGAATGGAAAGCAATAACCCTGGAAATTTTACGAAAAGCTCTTATATCATGGAAATCACGATGCAGACTTATAGTCCAGAAAAAGGGTTATTAGATCACATATTTAAAAAAATAGTCTTTACATTTTAAATATTAATTAAACAGCCCCGAAATCATTCTAAAAATGTGTTAATATCCTCTGTACAATTTCAGCTGTATCTGAATAACATCTAACTTTCTTTACAATTTAAATGAACTCATAAAATATTAAACACGCGTATTATAAGAATAGCCGTCTAGGAAATTTAATCCTTCTGTAAATTATATGCAGAGATTCCTGTTATTATAAGAATATTAATGAAATTAAAATATTTTTGTTTGCATATTTTTAATATTCACTTAATTAACAGGTTGATAATAGTTTAAAGAATGCGACCCTAGTTCTGCAAATAAAATGAATCTCATAGATAGAGAAATAATATTTAAATTATAATTTATTATTTAAATGAAAAAACGTAGGTTAACTTCAATATTGAATTCGTTTTGTGATTTAAAATGCAGCAACATTTAGAATAATATAATTATTCATTTTAAATAATTGCTTTTATATAAATTTCTCAAAACAGCTTTTTTATTTATTATTTTTTAAAAAATTCAGTCTTTTTAATAAAATGAGAAGCGTACCGATGACTGAGTGGCTACCGCTTCTTACTCCTGAGCTGTGAGTCCCGGGTTCAAATCCCTTTTCGGGCATGGATGTTACATTCTTTCTGTGTACTCTCCGTGCTTCTCTGTTCTTTATTCTGTGATGATATATGAATATAACCCACCCTATAAATGTGTTTGTATTTGTATGGCGTGGGCAACGCTACTGGCCTATGTGACTTGGCCCTCAGGTGCCCGCTGGGCAACTACAAATGAGTAGCAGTTTCTGGCCTTGATGTGGCATAGGGTTCGTCACCCAAGTGCCCACCGTTGGAAAAAAAATAAATGAAATAAAATGAGAAATCAAATAAAACAAAGATATTAAATTTCATCGTTTCACTTGAACACTTTCACAGATATAAACCTATTTGATTCGTTATTGTTTTATAGAATGAAACATCATTTACCAGGAGACATTAATCTATAAATTCTACCTCACTGTGTAAATATGGATGCGAAAAATTTAGATGCGTTTTAAATACATCAGAATTTTGCTTTATTTTGCCAGAATGTTTCTCATTTAAATCATAATACAAACATTGCTTACATTGAAAAGTTATGAAATTTTATTAACTCAAGTTTGTCAGTTTATGCAGTGATTATCTGAGAGTATTTTATAAATTTATGAATTGATTACAATTTATACTAATTCCAAATAGCTGTAACTCAATGTATCATAGAAAGTTTCCTTTTACACAGATATAAGAATTAAATATTTTATTCATAGTTATAACCACGTGATTATTAAGCATGTTTCATTCAAACAAAGACTAAATGATTTTTCTGTATTTGTACATGGCAAATATATTTATATAATAATATGAATAATTTTAACTTGCATTTGAAAAGTAATTATACATTAGATTCGATTTTTTAGTATTCTGTGAAATGCGTAATTATTTTACTTGTATTACACATTTTTTGTGAAATATATTCCATTCCTTTTGAGAATAAATCTGAAAAAGATTGTCTCCCTATTCCTATTCAAAAGCAATAAGTGAGAATCAACTACAGTGACAGCTTGGAAAGGCTCCCAAGAATGATTAATGATCCCGTGACATCATAATTTCCATTCGTCTCCATCTTTGTCAAGTTTCTGAATTTCATATGACATGCTAAATAGTTTGGAATTAAATTTATATATTACGATTAACTATTTCTCAAATGGGATACGATATTTATGTTAAAAATGGCTTATGCAAATGTAATTAACCATGAAATGAAATAATTTTTTACATAAAATTATTATCTATATTCCATATAGATTTAATAATAAAATGCACATAAAATGAATTCATTGAAGCTAATAAAAAGTTATATTTCTAATACTTTATTGACAATAATGAGAAAGTTTAAATTTCAAGTTATTGATTATGCAATAAAATTTCAATAAATTTAATTTGTATGCAAATTTTTATGCCAATTTCTTTAAATTCTCAAAATAAATTCCTTTCACTTCATAAAAACTTCAGTCTTATATCAATTACTTCAATGAAATATAGATAATGAACTAAATAAAAAGTATCCTCGTACAACTATATACATAAAATAACTACGTTGTGGGCTATATATCTTTTTTATAAATTAGCACAATTAATCTCGAATATTTCTTCAAATTGAAAAAAATAAACAAACATTTTGTTGCTATATAATGCCCGGCTAATGAAATTTCCTCCTTTCTATATTACAAAGTACAAACTATAGGGTACCTTATATAGTGGAGCACTCAATAGATGCACCTTTGTAATCTGAAAGTAGGTCTTCACAATTTAGAAAAAGGGACCAAATAGAAGATCTTCAGAGTTTATATTTTACACGAAGGACGTTAAATCTATAACATATTTATTAGCACAAATGATGGATCTTTGAACGGGTTGGGATTTTGAACTTACCACTTTCTGATAACGATATGAATTCATTAACCGCCCAGGCTACTGCGGTCATAAATAATAAAACCTATTTTATTAAAAACTGAAATCGTAAAAAAAATCGTAAAGTATGAATTCGTGATGTTTAGAATATAATTACTAAATTATAACTTTTCAAATAAAACTTAATTCTTTTTTATTCAAAAAAATTCAACCATTTTATGATTTGCTCCTTTATAACGTCAATAGTATATTAAATAAACAGTACATTCATACACTGTATATGTCATATAACGCTATTTTTTAAAAAAATATTGAAACGTCAAGTATGTATTCGAAATTGGGAAGTGAAATAATTCTATTATTTTAATCTATATATTATTAATAATTTACTGTATCAATTATAATTAGTATTTAAAATTTATTATTAAAAATAGTAATACTTTTACTTAGTGTACACATACAAGATTTTTATGCACACAATCTCCACCTTCCTAAAAGTTTGCAGAAAAAGACCATAGAGCGACAAACAACCAAACCATGCTGTAAAAAGTTTAAAAAAATTGTAATTGGATAATTGGTTTTGGTAGTGCACTCACTTCCAAAAGTTAAGCATGAAGATGTAAAATGTGCAAAAAGATCAATAAATATTGCTTTTATTGACACGAAATTCGGCAGGAAAGCTGCATATATATTTATGCATAAAATAAAATCAATAATTATATACAGAAATGAAAACAATATTAAATTTTTGTAAGTTATATCAGATAATCACATACTGGATATTTAAACAGAATTATGTAAAAAGTGAAAATAAACTGCATAAAATGAAAAAAAGGACATTAGTAGGTAATGTGACCCACCTCTCTCATCTATATACAAACTTTACACCTTGTGATCATGCTTTTAATTAAGTGGTCAAACCCCGCAGAATTAAGCAACAGCCATTCTTTTTGCAGAGCAGTTTTCAACTCAATAAAAGTGGCTGGAGATGGAAAACGTGAAGATACAGCACGGACGAGAGCATCCTAAAGTTTATCAATGGGACTAAGGTCTGGCGAATATGCTGGCCACGCCATTCGCGCAATCACTTCACTCTCCAGGTAGTCATTGACGATGTCAGCTCTGTGCGGACGTGCGTTATCATCCATTAAAAGAAAAGTAGGGCCACCGACTGCAGCGCACAATCTCCCAATGGGTTCTAGGACTTCATCTCGATACCGGATAATCGTCACAGAGCCCTGATTAAAGATGTGCAGGTCGGTGCGGTATCCTAATGAAAGTAACGGTACACCTATTTACATTTCAGTAGCATGATTTTCTTTCATTGTTCACAAAATAATATAATTGCTTATTTTAAAATTCTGCATTCATTATCAATATTTTACTTTTTTATTGATTCCCTGCAAGAATATCAGATTTATAATAAGTGTTTGCAGATGCTATCAGTCATATATTTATGAGTATGTTTTAAATAAGTGTTTCTTAAAGAAGTAAAATAAAATTTATTTAGAAATTTTTTTTGTTTTGAATCTTTCTATTTATATATCCTAAAACCATCACTTTTATATCTGAAATAGATGTCTGAAATAGATTTGACAACTTATCCAACGAAATGTTGAATAAGTTGTCAAATTCAATTAATTGATTAGGTAGAGTTTTTGTAAAAACAAAAACAATAACATTTGTAGATCGAATTTGATACTTTTAGTATGATTAAAAATTTTAAATATAGAGTATTGTAACTTACTTGAATAAGTATTTTCCAGTTTTAAGCAAGGCAAATTTAATGGTGACAAAGAATTCATAAAAGACTTAATACTACTAAATCCACTTTCTAATAACTTAATCTACTTTGATTATTGGTATGGTTGCTTTCTTCACACAGGTAAGTCACGATTTGATCCCAGCTACTGTTAACAATGGAGACGTCTTGGTTACTTATTTAGATTTATATAACTTGAAATCCACCAGATTTACTCTCTTGAGAGAAGTGAATAGGAAATCCTATTTATATGTGGTTATATAAATAATGTGAAAATATACAAGGAAAAGTAAATACAAAGAAAAGAGTGAAAAATATACAAGACAGCAGAAATACAATAGAAATTCAAATATTTTACAGCAACATTTGGCTTTAAATTGTTTTATAAACAATATGAAATTTGCTTTCAATAATTGCTGTAATCTATTTATCAGTATATTTATTGAGAAATAGATTTATTTCTCAATAAATATATTTATTGAGGTATCCATTTTTAAAAATAAAAGCATTCTTTTAATACAAACTTGATTTTTGCATGCTGTACTCCAATAATGAAGTGAATAAAATATCGACTTCAGCGACCTTTCTAATTTAACCATTTTGAACACATTACAATGGATTAAACATAATGTCATTGAAATATATAGAGCTAAATTAAAAATATACAGAGTATCTCGGAAAGACTGCATATGCTCTGCACAGCTAGATTCCTCATTGGGAACACATAAAAACATCCCAAAGAAGAGATCCTGTACGATCAATAGTTTACGAGAAAAATACGAAAAACAAAGTATGACGTCACTTCTGGTGCAAGAAAAAAAAACACTTTATTGGACATATCAACAACAATATTTGCATATATTTCCAGGCGATATTGTTTAAAACGTTCGCCGCACATATCGCGTCATGCATGCCCGCGTACCATGGAATGACTTTAAGCCGTCGTTATCATGGTATTTAAAAGGCTGCATCTTGCAGCTACCGGTAGTCTTCGTATGGTGGCCAGGTATTATATTCGTGACTATTGTGACATGTACTTGATGTAAGGCTGATGTAATGGTCTTTAGTTCCAGCATGAAAAGGGTTCCGGCGCATTTCTGTGCTCCCGTACGTGGTTGGCTGGATATGGAATACCCGGCCTCTGAATCGGAGGTGAGGGTCCGGTTCTATGTCCGCCAGATCTTACACCGTTGGATTTTTTCTTATGAGGCCATCTCAAGGAACTGGTGTATCGAGCCGTAATGCCAACACCAACAGACTTAGTTGCTCGTCTGCAAGCTGCTTATACATCGGTGGACCCCGCGATGCTGGCAACTTGTGATGACAGCCATTTCACGGAGTATTCAAGCCTGCCTCAGCATTCAAGGCGGACACTTTGAAAATGTGCTTTAAACTGTCCATATACTGTTTTTGATATTCTCAATAAAGTGTTTTTCACTTTGTTTTTCGTATTTTTCTCGTAAATTATGGATCGTACAGGAACGCATCTTTTGGCAGTTTTTATGTACTCACAACGAAGAATCTAGCTGAGCAGAGTTTATGCGGTTGTTTTGGGACACCCTGTATAAGTCAAGATCTAAATACAATCTTTAAAATAATTTTTCATTTGTATAAAAATATGTTATTAAAATAATGCTGATTGTATCACAATCACATTTTTATTTTATTGATTGGCACAAGAATATTTTAAGAAATTCAAATAGGTATAACTATTTGGTGGAATTCCAGTTCACTTCCCGGATCAAAAAGTACTGACAATATTAGTAATTTATATACATACTGATTATTAAAATATTTCTTTGAAAAAGAATAATCCGGTAACACTTTTTTAAGGAAATAAAATATATATTTTTTGTAAATTAAGATAAATTATTTTTAAACACAAATATTAGGAAAATATTTTAGTTTAAAGCAATAAAATGTTCTGAAAATCAACTTTAAGCAAATTGCAGTACTTTAAAGAATCCAGGAAATTATAAAAAAAAATCAGAATAATGAAAGATGTTCAATATTAGGCTAACTATATGCAATGTAAAAATTTTTATATCAAATGTCTCAGATTAATTTGATTGAATTTTCAATTTTCAACTCTTTCAAATCTAATTTAAATAAAATATAGTTAAATAATATGTAGTTCAGTATATACATATATATATGTAATAAATCAAGAGACAAAATAAATAATTTAAAAGCAATAAAGAATGTAAAAAATATAAATTCATAATTTTTGTTAGATCTGACTTCGAAGAATATATTGGATTTATTTATCTTAAGGAGTTAATATTTTTATAAAAACTAACATTAACGGTCATAATTCTGAAGTTTTGTGTGTGGACATTGAAATTAAAGATGATTTGACTTATATTGATATTTGTGATAAAATAAATACATAAAATTTCAAAGTAAATAAATTAATATTTTGAAGTTGTATAATATCTCTCTTAAAATTTATACAAATGTATGTTGCAATTGGTGAAATAAACTGCATTTACAGTTTACGCAACAATATTAAAAATATTAGAAAACTGACAAAACATTTAATTTTAATACCCTAAAAAACAAAAATACTACCCTTAAATTTATTTTAAACTATGTAGGAATTAGAAAATCACTTTTAAGTTTGAAGTAATGCGTAGTTTTTAAAACTATTGAAGGGTCACCCAAGCAATAAAGGTCTTATATAAGAATCCTGAAAACGCCTACTATTATATTTTTTTTAAAAACTACCGTAATTTTGTAAACTACTTTAATTTTTAACATAAAAGGAAATGAGGAAAATAATTTGTATTGTGTAAATGTGTATATATATGTATATATATATATATATATATATATATATATATATATATATATATATATATATATATATATATATATATATATATATATATATATATATATATATATATATATATATGTATATATATATATATATATATATATATATGTAATAGGAAAAATTATTTTCAATTTTTGGCAATGAATTTATCTCATAAAAGTTTATATTTAGATTTTGAGTTGTTGATTTAGCTTGTATTACATACTGTCACTTAAATGTTTACTAATTTTTCAGTTTTATAATTTGAAAAATCATAAAATCTAGTACTTACTTTTCCATTTCAAATTTTTTATTGCAGAACTTTTCTTAAATTGTTCTTTCATTTAATATTGAATTTTACCTCTTAAATGTTTACTAATTTTTCAGTTTTATAATTTGGATATTTGTAAAATTTAGTATTTATTTTTTAATTGAAATTTTGTATTGCAAACACTCTTCAGGGGAATTCCACGAGTCTCTTAGATATATTACTCGTTGTGCATGTCACATGTTGTATTTCTTTTACATTGTTGAACATAACCCCATAAAAAAGACATTGTCTCTATGCTTCGTATTATTTTTTCATATTTTATCATAAATCCCATTTGTATATATTTATATTTCTAATATATATATATATATATATATATATATATATATATATATATATATATATATATATATATATATATATATATATATATATATATATATATATATATATATATATATGTTTATATATATTATTTATATATGTTTATATATATTATTTATATATATATACATATATATGCAAACATGTTAAAGAAAATTTTAATATATATATCGATGCTCTTCTAAGCTAGCAGTCGAATGTTAAGTGTTCTGTCTTTTCATTCAAACACTTTATGACCTCAAGTTATGCCTTGGCCATGAGCTAGCTTCCTTGGCAGGGGTATAAACATAAAACTTTGAATTCACGTTGTGTTGTAAAGTAAGTGTCTCATAATTAGCTCTCATGAACAAAATAATGACAATGGATTGAACTATAATGCACTTATTAAATAGATAAATATGCTATATAAATATAAGTTTGTGAAAAAATGTTCAGTCATACACTTAATTTGCTTATTGATTCTTCTGAATTGAAAACTGTGATGTCCACTACAGAAGAGATAAAGCATATAACATGAAACTTAAAATTTTAGAGAATTCACTATTTTTTCACTAGTAATGACAGTTAATTAAAATTATCATAGCAATCATACTAGTTTTAACTTTATCTGAAGTATTTTTGCCAAATTAACTCACAGATATTTATTACCTAAAAATATGTAAAAATTCATTAGTGTTAAATGAAGTCGCTTTAATAGCTTTGCTTATTACTGTAATATCCATTCATTACATCGATCATGTGAAAAAGTTAGCTTATGGGCTACGTATAGATGATTGAGTTAAGACTGATGTTCAAGATATTATATTGTTCAATAGTTAAACAATTTGTTGAGAATATAGTAAATGTAATACATTTGATGAAGAAAAAAATAAACACATCATTGATTTCAAAAAAATTTTAATTGAAAGTTAAGCTTGAATGATTTGCAATAAAGTAAAAGTGTTTATTATTTGTTATGTGAACAAAGTAATGGAAATTTTAAAATTAAAAATTCAATTTAAAAAATATTTATTATTAAACTTACTTTTATGAATACCTATAATTGAATAATTAAAATTAATTTTTTGTCATTTTAAATGGTTTATTTTTTATTAGATTTAGTTATATATGACTATAAATCTATATTTAGTTCATTGCTATAAATAATAATACTTTTATAATTTCTAAAATATCATTAAACACATTTAATGCAGCTACACATGGTAATGAATTATATTTGACTACGAATTTCTATTAATAAAAAGGTTTTGATAAATTTCACGACTAATAAAAAATGAACTTGAATAATGGTATTTTGCTTCAATTATTATTTTAATAAAAGAAAATATAAAAAAATTAACTAAATTTTGGAAACTATGTATAATTAGAATTTTAACAACGAATTCATTAATAAATATGAATATTCTCATTTTTATATTGAGGAATTACATTATTTGAAAGTCTATATACACATTTCTTATGTATTGATAATATTATATTAATGATTACCATATTTCTTATATTTTATGTATGTATTAAGATTTAATTATTAAAAAAAATGAAAATTTTCCCATTATGCCTAACTTTCTAATTATAGTAAACTATTATCTAAACTATTTACCACAACTCATTATCTAACTAAATAAATATCACTTCTTCATTTCACTAACAATTCTGAAGACCCTATAAATGGGTATACTATAAGCTAGTTTAGTGTTTATTGTCACGTAATAATAAATATTAATCAACAAACTGTCAGAGAGTAAGATTCCCTTTATTGAGAGTATTTATCCTCATTGCTTTTACAGAGATACTTGCCAATATCTGTAGGTGTAATGTTTCAGAGTTAAAATCCAAGAAAATTTCGAGAATCGTATACTGGCATTTACATTATTTTAAAATTACTTCATACAAAAATAAAAATATAGTTGCAGTGAACATAATTCATTCGATATGTATAGAAACAAATATCTCTCAGAACTTAAAGACATTATCATGCGTTTTTGGTGAAGCATGAAAAATTTTTAATCTGACTGATAATTTTCCTAAGAATTAATTTTTCAGACTTAAACAAAAACTTTAATTTTTACAGATTTTACTGTTTTCATTAATTACCTTTAAAAATGTAAGGCACAAGTGACGTATAATCCACGATACAAAATTCTGAATTTTTTTGGCGATGAAGAAACATTGCCAAGGTGACATATCGTGACGTGCACGATGACGTAAACTCTAGGGTTACCAAAATAAAATTTTTTACATTATTATAGGTCTCCATATGTATGACGTAACAAAAACGAGGTTATCAGATACATCAGGAAATCTATCAAAAAATTGCCAATCTCAGAATTTGGCGTCATGGATTATACGGCACCTGTGCCAAATTTAATATATATTTTTTCTAATGACTGACTATCCTTACTCCTTTACACTATTCTATATATAATTGGACTAAATATAATGACTATATATAATGGGCGAAGTCATGTCATCTTATACAGTGTGACACCCAGTAGGTGGGCTATCTTCACTTAGAAAATGAGGTGATAAAGAAAGACAAACACAAATTGAGACAGTAACATCTATGCTCGACCAAGGAACCTACTGCTTCGAAGTTAGGGATAATATCCTCACAGTCATAGGTTGGCAAAAAATTTAATATTGAGTGTATAATTTTAAATTTGTAATATATGTAATTTAAAAAATCCGCCACTTTCCCAATTTCTTTTTCTGTATTAATGAAACAGTGTATATTATGATTCTGTCAATATTTACTTAAAAAACTGCAGTTCGCTATCTTAAATAATTTTTCTCTCAGAGAATTAAGTATAACAACTTAAACACATTGCTGATGAACGTTCTTTAATTTATAGTATCTATGAGAATATATACAAATAAAGTAGTCTAGCGAAACTAATGCTATTTTCGTTAACAGGTAATTTTTAATAACAAAATAATTAGGTTTATGACCTAATCTAATCATTATATGATCAAATCGTTAAATCATTCTAATTAATATTTTATTTATGTGGGAATGAGAAAATCTTCGATCAAACAGAGATTCTGAATTTGAACATATATTACAACAATTGCTTAGGTTAGAATTTAATTTAAAGTCTTACTAGCCTCTAGTTAATAGATATTTTCAGTGTTGCTTTAGGCGTCATAAAATTGCTTGATATTATTACTCAACTAATGTTAGTTCTCCAACGCAAAACGGTGTCTTCGATTAGTTTAGTTCATTAAAATGATCTCGGCAAGAATAGATTTATCCCTATATTGTATTAAATCAATCTATTTCATAAGATAACAGAGTTAAAACCAAAAGAATGAAATCGATTTTATTTATTGTAATAAAATGCAGCACTCTAATTTTATTTTTATTTTTGAGAATGTTGTTAATTCGACAATGATTTTTGATATAATGTTGTTATTGCTGTTGTCGCGTGTCAGCTAGGCAGGCATTATGGGATGAGCTACTCTACTTTTCCTACTGAGCAATATTTAGGTGTGGAGTCCGACTTCCTCACTACACACGTGGTACCCGTTTATAGGGTAGGCTTCCATTCACAACACATTTATACAAGGAAAAGACAAAGACAGGATAGATAGAGAGAGACTCTGATTTATGATACCTAGACAAGCATACCTAACAGTGTAAATGAACCCTGAACTTTACCTACCTCTCATCTCCACATCCACGACACATCAGTCAAAGGTCTTTGAAAATCACAGATTAGCTTGGACTCATTCCCAACCAACTGAGCCCCAGAATCTCAGTGAGGGGGAAGGTTGTCACCCATCCAGTAGCTACTCAGGGCAAATGATGCTTCACTTTGCTGATCTTAAGGGAAACGGTGTGAATCATCTGAGCCACTAGGGCACTTAGGAGTCCTTATGCATATGTATCACGCTGTCTCTGCCAGAAACCTAAGTAAACTCGAGTGTATTCTTGTGACATTACTTCCCTCTGAAGTTACTGTACTATCTTCGAAGTCTTGTTTGCAATCTCCGTTTAACCCATCGGACAGTGAGCTTCTTTTTGTGAAAAGTTTTGGTAAGTGTATTTGTTACAGTGATCAGAACAAATTATTTAAAAGTGAGCAAACTGAAATAAGAATCATCACCCCTAGAAAGATTGCTTTTTTAGCCATTCTAAAAGTAAAAGAAGGATATAAATTTCAAAATATCTCTTTAATTTATTGTTAACAAATTCATGTTTCATTTCAATATTAAAAAATTTTTGGTACTGACACTAAAAACAGCAGATTGCCCTGGAAAATTTGCAGTCATTTTTTTCAAATTTATATTGATGATATCAACTTACAGCGCTTTTTAAGATAACTGGGTGTTCATTAAGAAGGTAAATGAACTTTAATATTTAAAGGAAAAATCCCTAGCAGCAGGTATTGAGTTAACTTTGAATTATTGTGAGTCAGTGAGAATATTGAATTGAATATTATGATTATGTGCTGTGCCCAAAATTTTATTCAGAAGCTTATTGATAAATGTGGCAATATGGCAAAGTGAATATTCAATATTTGACTTTCTTGGAAGCGTAAGATCTTTTTATAATGCGTGGTATCATACGGGGAATGTAAGATAAAGCAAATACAAAGGTCTCACTTACTTTGAAGATGGATTTATTATTCGGAAACATTAATTATATTATAAGTACTATGATTGTTGCTGCTTTGATTAAGGCATGTTCTAGGGGAGAAGAGATGTCTTTTGCTGAGATTCGCTATAGTTATATTCATGTTTCCAATTATGAGTAGAAACTTTACTCTGTTCAAAAAATATAAAATAACTGAGGCTTTCGTGGTTATGTCTTTACACTGGTTTCCAGATGTGTCCCCATCAATTCAGGTGAAATTTTTCTTTGCTTAAAATCACTTGAGCAACGGTTATATGAAATAATAAGAGTATTTAAATTTTGCATCTTATATCTAATATTCAAAGTATTATTGTCAATATACAAGTGGGAAATCATTCCTTAAATTGTAGTTGATCGTATATTGTTATTTATGTTGTAAGTATAATACTATGTGTTGATCAAATATGAAATATCAATGAGTTTGTTGATTTGAAACAAATGCTAACTTGACATTTGTGCTGAAAGGATTTTTTATAATATATTGGTAAAGGAACTACATTTATAATTTAACTTATAAACTTAATTAAATAATTATAAAAAATTATATATGATTTAATTAAAGCGACTAATTGTAATCTCAAGTTACTAAAAGCTTCGATACAAAAGCAGAAAATATTTCCCGATACATTTTCAAAACATAAGTTGCATTCGATTTAGTAAATAAACTTTCATTCAAAATTATCTTTCATATCAATTTAGTTTGTAATCTTAAGGTATGGTTGTTTGTAATCTCAACCATAATTCCTAATCAATGAAATTAATTACTTCAAGGCTGTCTGATTAATTACATGGCTCTTAACAATGAAGAAACATGTAATTTGTGTTAAAATATTGATGGGAAATTAATTTATAATTCCATTACAAGAATAGATTGTATCATTCATAAAGCAAGTATTGAAATAACATTTACGGTTTCATTCATTTAATTTCCACAAAATTAAGCAACTACTACCCTCAACATTAAAACATAATAGAATACAGAAAAAACTTCCAGACGAAACATTTTAAATCTAACCTTATTTTTTATAAAAAAAATTATTTTCTCTAATATTAAATTATTTGTATTTTGATAAATTCGTATATTTTATTAAACTAATTTCAGATACGCATATATATGATTTATCATACATAAATATTTCATTCTAAATTGTGGTATGTTGTGGGATCTGTGAAAAAAATTTAAAAAAGGCATTTAATATTTAACGAATTTATGTTGATGAATACTGCTTGTATTTTTTAATAATACTTACTTTATATTAAACAATTATTAGAAATGCATTGCTCACAGCAAAAATTTTCATAAAAAACACTTGATTCGGTTGAATAATAAGGAGATTGTGTGTTTAGCTCCACTGCACAATGCTTTTGTAAATTTTAATTTGCATCTTCATAAAACTGAATAATATTTAAAACGCATGCCATAAGGCAACAATGGCGATAATTTGCAAAATATTTTACCAAATTCTTAACATTACCCAATCTGGAAATTTTTTTTCAAAAACTCCCAGAAAAGTTTTAAGTTAGGTTTAAGAAGAAAATTTCATTATATCGGACTTATTTTTGTAAGACATTTTGCAAATAATAACGATGCAAATATTTAAATTCTTTTATTGTTATTATAAAAAGCTGAAACACAACTTTCTATGTATGCATGAAAACTATAATATAAACATTTGCATACATAAAAATATTTTGCATATAAATGAATTTTTAAAAATGTAGCATCTACTTTGCTGTTTTGAATGTTTTATATATATATATATATATATATATATATATATATATTTGTATGTATGATGTATGTATATATATATATATATATCCAACTTATAAAATTTAAGAGTTTCTAAATTTATTGAAAAAACCTTTAATAATGAATGACAAAAACTGTAAACAAATTAAAGCAGTATTAAAATATTGGTGCAAAGAAATATGTTTTTGATTATTTTAACATAAATAAAATAATTTTAATTTTCTTCATTAAAATTTGAATGTTTCTTTTCAATCACTTTGTGTCGGCACATAATCCTAATCGTCAGACTTTTGATTAATTGATTATAAAATTCATTTTTATAAAATGCGAGATGGCAACAACTTGCAACTTGAAAACTGTATGAAAAAATTCAAAATGAATTGTAAAATCAGCAATTATGATATATCATCGCCTTGTGTTTAATTTTATTGCTAATAAAGGAAAGTTCACATTAAAATATTCTATTAACGAATACAAAGAAACAACATTTGAAATACATAATAAAATATTATATCAAAATGCTCTAAAAAAGGAAATATAAAATAAAACAAAAATAGAATCCTGAATAATTTTTATTGTTATATAGTATCTCTTTATTTTTATTAGTTTAATTTTTCAATTAATCAAACTCAATGTAGAAGATGAAGAATAAAGATTGATTTATATTTTTTCGTATTCATTCCAAGTAAATTCATTTCTGATATATTAAATTATATTTACAAACCAGATCATTACTTCAAAATATACAAATTTTAATTTTAAATTGTTAAACAAGAAAATATCGTTTCAATTTTGTTGCAAATAACACTTTAATTCATTAAAGTTCAAAATTTATAGCAAAGTTCTAAATGATGTAACTACACATTTTGCGATTAATAACCATTTTAAAAATAATTTTTTTTTAATTTTTCAAACATAAAATAATTAAAAACTTTATGTTTTACTGAATTCCTTAGAAAATCTAATTTATTAATTCAATTTCATATGCATATATATTTATATTACTATTTTCTCTCACTTCTCAGATTTCATTATTTTATTTTCTTCCCTATCAGTCTTTATTATTTAGTTTCCCAATAAACATGCGCCTAAGATATTGTTAAAAAGAAATTTTTGATGTGTTATTATTTCAAAATTCAGTAAGCATAAATAGTTTGAATTTTGATTTTCTGTCCAATATTTAAACAAATCTGTTATTACTTTTGTTTTATTTTATTTCTGTACAAATATCTTGTGTGTGATCAACATATAAAAGTATCTGATAAGCATTCGTTTTTTTAAAGTATGAGGTTCGCATAGTTTAAATCAGAAAAATTTAACAGGCATGTAGAAATAATAAGCATAATCATGAGTGAAAACCAATTGAATTTGGATGGATCGATTTTTAATTTTTATTCTCTAAACCCTTATGATTATTAATATTTAGAATGATTGGTGAATTAAGGCTTTTGCGCTTTTAAATATTTTTGTAATAAATTCAGTAAATGATATTTTTAAGTATATGGCTTATTAAGTGCAGTTTATTAAACAGAAGTGTTGTTATAGTGTAGTATTAATATAGCTTAAAAAGTGTACTAGTTGTTTGTAAAACATATTTTTAAAGCACAAATCATGCTTAAAAAAGCACATAGTTTCATTGTAAAAAGCTTCATGAATAATTTACTTTGATTCCATACCTTTATACTTAAATGAAAATATATTTATATTTAATGAAGATTTTCTGAGAAAAACACATTAAACTTTCAAATTTATTAATATATCAGCACACTGTTTTATCAAAAAGGATATCAATGTGAGTTTATAAAAATACTTGATTCTTAAATTATGCACGTATCTAATAAACTAAACAAATTAGTAATTCCGGATTCATTTCATTACATATCTGAATATTCCCATAAGACATGCTGCACGATTATAGATGCTTTTTGATAGTAAGAAAATTTGGATATTTATTTGGATCGATATAATAAGTTGCCATTGATAATAATGTACCCTTCTATATGAAGGCAGAATATCTATTAAAATAGTTTTTATATTATACTATTAAATAATTATTTGTAGTCTATTTTAATTTTTAGAATTATTCTTCTCCTTTTATATTTTATAATAAAATAAAGACACATTCCAAAACACAAACATTTTTACTTCATTCACCTGAAATATCTACATTACCTACCAAAATATCTACATTATGATAAAAATAACAAGGTATTATTCGCAGAATGTATCACATTGATAATATTGCATTTTTGATTTTTACAATATCTATAAGTAAAATTTGTTTCTTATTTAAATTCCATAATAAAATTTGTAAAAGTATAAATGAAATACTCCTAACATATCAAGATGTATATCATTATATAAAGATGTATTACCCCAAAATTTATTATTTTCTTGCATCGTCTGTAAACAAATTTTCAATTTTCATTAAATAATTTACAATATATGCAATTATTAAAATATATACACAAAAAAATTAGTTTAGATACCTTAATTAAAGTAATTTTTATATTTCGATTTAAATATTTTAAATGCACATATCTTTAATTTTTGTAATTTAGTCAAACATGTACCATGATTATTACCAATCATACAAATTATCTACATTAAAAAGTGATATTTTGATGGCATAAAATACCTAAATTTTAAAGTTAATTACCGTAAAAACAAAATAAAAATGAACTTCAGATGGTAAAATTCAAAGCTTAATTGTTACTTTTTCATAGTTTATAGTATAATTTTGGACGCTATTTATATTCGTCATTTTTGATATTTATATTCTTCATTTTGATAATGATTACATGGTTTTGGTTTCAACATAATTTTATTTGTTTTCCTTAAATGCCGTATACTTTTAGTTTAAATAAAAATATTTAATGAGGTTTAATATTGAATCCATGCAAATGCATGCATATAAATTTTTATACATGATAAAAATACATAACTTTTAAAAAATGTAATAGATGTATCTTATAAAAAACTTATTGGCCATGTATTCAGTAATCATTTTAATAAGAAGCTATAAATATATTAAGAAAGTATATTGTATTCAATAACAAACCAGAAGAAAAATTTAATATATTAGAAATTATTTCATAGAAACCAGTTTTGTAACTACGTGAAATTAATAAAATGTGTAAACATTTTTCAGGATACACTTAACACCTTGTTTATCATTAAACTTCAGTATTGTACATTTCCCATAATATTTTATTCAAAAATATTTAAAATGCGCAATATTATAATGCGTAATAATAAACGATATATATGCAATTTCAGTATTAATTTCAGTATGAAATCACATATGCCAATCAAAATAAAAATTGTATGTAATAAAATTGGATATTTAATTATTCACTCGATATTTACAAAAGTGAAATTTATGAAATAATCTTATAAAAGGCACATATAATTTTTAAATATTTAAAACAAAATAGATATTTATTAGTGTTAAAAAATGCAGAAATACAGTTTTAATAGTATCTACCTGAATTTTTGATAATATTTTATCGCTAAAAATATATTACAAAGTCAAATAATATTAGATGATCAAATAAATGTCAGATTTTTAAAGAAATGTGTAGTAAAAAAGAAAATAAATTAAATACTTTTCTAAGTATATGATATTGTTACGTTTTGAAATGTATTTACAAGCATAAACTTTTATAAGAAATTTAAACTAAGTCCGTTTCATTCTTACATTTTGAATTATAACTATTACCTTGTGATCGTAATTTTTTAAATTAAACTACCAAATAATTTATATTATTAATCGAGAAGCCAAATTTTATACAGTATAATTTTCATCATATCTTTTAATAAAATTACGACGCATTTAAATCATATAATAAGTGTTTTTAGTATTTCAAAACCACAAAATACTATATTTTGCCATAAAATACTATATTTACAATACATATCTAAATTTACTAATTATTTCAATAATATAAGGAAAGTTATTCAATTTTAGGAAAAAATATTCAGTTTAACTGAATTTCCTAATAGCAATAATATTGATATATTTATTTGAATTAAGAAATTTACTTAATAATTAAAAGTGTATTTATTCAAATTGTTTGAAGAAGTATTTTATTAAGTTTATAGTTTAAAAATATTGCATTTAAGGTTCTAATTCTGCATATGTAGTATTTTAAATTACATCCTGTACTTAAATTTTTGATTTCATAAAACATAAGTAAATTCATATCGAATAATATTATCAATTTCTGATGTGTTATAGAAAAATGCATATAAGTAATATCGTTGAGTATTCATATTTATCGTTTCTTAAACCATAATTGTTATAATAAAATGTATTTAAGAGAAATTATAAGTCTGTGGTATTTTGAATTTCTGATTTGAAAAGCATTTGAAGAAATAAAATATATATATATATATATATATATATATATATATATATATATATATATATATATATATATATATATATATATATATATATATATATATATATATATATATATATATATATATATATATATATATATATATATATATATATATATTTGTGTGTGTGTGCCTTTAAAGTAATAATATATAAAACATAGTTTTAAACAACATTTATATTATTAAAAAATTTAAATAATTTTTTTCAAATTATTTATGTTTTAAATAAGTTTTATAGAATAAATCTATTTGTGCCAATAATTTTGACGTGATGAAAATAATAATTGTTCCTTTTCCTCGAAATGTGTATACGCGAAATATATAATTTTATAGTTAAATATTATACTTAAATACTCTTCTACACAGTATCTACATTTCCTTATCATTATTTATAATCAAAAATCACTAATTTTTTTTCATTAAATAATATAATTCCTCTTACATTTTTGTTAAATTACCATTTTTTATAATAATCTTAATTTTTATAGAAAAAATTTTATTTTTAACAAATAATCTTACATTTCTGAAACTTCTCTTTCTTCAATATTCAAATTTAATTTATGTGAATAATTAACAAGATAATTTAAGAAACAAAAGGTTTTTACAGAATTCCCCCTTTTCCCAGAAAAAAGAATAGGATGTAATTAGGAATGTAATAGTTTCTTGCAACATTCCAATTTTTCTTTTTATAATATACCACATATCCATTCATGTGTGTTTTACTACTCATTAGTTATTATTTTTGGAGAAAGGGTGGAATTTCTATGTTGTGAATTAGGAATGCTGCCAACTGTCATTCTTCTCTGAAGATAAAATTGCGTAGGTGTTTTAAATGCCTTTTAACAGACTTTAACTTTGAAAATATCTGTTACATCTTGATAAATCAGTTTTAAATGTAAAAACTGTATATTATTTACCACCACTTAATTCTATCTTCTTCTTCAGGTATCACAAATATTGAATAACTTCTTTCAATGTATATTGTTATTTATGAACTCTATTTTCTTCGAATGTGAAAAAATTACCTTCTCATTTGCAATTCCTTATATGCCTATTTAAAACAGTTTATTATATCATTAACAATTACATCATTATAATATATCGCTAAAATATATCTTTGACATAATGTTTACTTTACACAATGTTCTTAGCTGTTTTTAATTTGATTGTAACTATTTTAAATATGTAATTAAAGGAAAACTTTCTTTTAAATGTTATGCAACATTATCCAATATGTTGCTATTTATCTAATTGTATTACGAGAATATTTAGCTGAATTATTTGGTGTAAATTATATATGACTAACAAGACATCTTGATTTAATAATGTAGCTATTCTTTTCTATGTACTACAGATACATACCCCAATTAATGTATCAATTATTTTGGGAATAAAAAACTTTCATAATCCCATATGCATTTTGATTTTAAATTATTTATTTTTTATTTATCTAGTGAAATTTGTAACATCAAAGAGGTTTGAAACATAAGATGTGATTTAGCCTAAAATAGAATATTCATTAGCTCATTCATATCATAGATTTTTTTATTTAAGTTTGTTTTAAATAATACCAATTAAGTTTGTTTTCGTTTCATCTGAAATAATTTTAGAAACATTAGTATTTGATTTGTTTACATATATCATTTCTTCTGAATAATAGTATGGCACGAGTGATATACATTCCTCATTTTTTGTCAGTTTTCTTTTTTGTTTTTAGAGAAGAGATAAAAATAAGATTTAAGAAAATCATATTTCTAAATCAAAACTTAATTGAATATTATTTTAATATTTTGTTTTATTAGCAAAATCTGAGTTTTAATACTTGTTTTTGTAATAAAGAAATGGAGCAAATGAAACCACACACACAAGAATGCAAACATAAGATATTAAACTTACTTAGACTAATGGACATGCATCAAATTGCAAATTATACAAACAATGGTTATTATGGAGTCCTTTTCATAATGCAAAATGCTTCATTTTCACAAAAAATAGCATCAAATTGTTATTGAAGAATTGTTCACTAAATATAAAGTGCTAAATATTTTGGCTTTCATTGCTAATAATTATTACTTAAATTAATTTATAGAATTATTACTGGCTTTCATTACTTATTAGCTTTCATTTATTGTCAAATAAGTAACTGCAACTGATGTTTTGCTATATTTGCTTGCTATATATTGCACTCTACTCTCCCTATCATTTTGACAGTACAATATCACATATAAAGTAAGTATGATTGATGGATATGCAGTATAGTACTGTGCAGTATAGTATACTAAACTATTCACTATATTATGCAGTATAGTATAGTGAATAGTTTAGTATTTTCTGAAAGATAAATTGAATTTTTTAAAGGCAATTCCCCGATTAAGAATCTGAATGATGAAATATAGTAAATTATCAGGTAATAAAAAGCAATTTCAGTATTTTTAACAGGAATAATAAGCAATTAAAGGCATTCGTTATTTCTAGTAAAAGTTAAAAAAAGAAATGTATAAACAGCTTTTTTAAGAATTATTTTTATTTTTTAGTAAAGCTTCAGTTAAATTTTCCATGTTTCCTTATATATTTTATAATACTTGTGCTTGTGTGACACATTGCATCATATAATATATTTGATGTTTGAAATT
Organism: Latrodectus hesperus; assembly: GCA_037975125.1. Taxonomy (NCBI): domain Eukaryota; kingdom Metazoa; phylum Arthropoda; class Arachnida; order Araneae; family Theridiidae; genus Latrodectus; species Latrodectus hesperus. Next base: position 52,880,806 of record CM075861.1, read on the forward strand.
CCTTTTATATCCTTAAAAATAAAAATTAAATAAGACCCAAGAGACTCAGTTTAAAAAATGGCAATAAACAAATTACAAAGCCAATTAATATGATAAAGGAAAATTATAAAGTAGGGAATAATATTTTTCTGAGGGTTTATTGTAAACATTGGGGTGAAATATCTACAGAGGGAATATTAGTGGAATCTATATATAATAAAAATATCTATCTATATAATAAAACACAAGAAGTGTTTTTTTTATTATTTCCGTGAGTTAGTTTTAAATTTATTAAATAAAAATGGACTTGGGGGAAACGCTCCTATGAATGAATATAGATGTCAAGATAATGTGAAATTCTAAGGCTTTGATATTTCTCTAAAAAAATAAAGAAATACTTAAATTAATTGTGTTAACTGGTGTTAAAGACTTCTCGCCAAACACAAATATGGTGCTTTAACTAATTCTGAAATGTCTATAGATTCATGTATTACACACAAAATTATTTTTCGAAATGAATATCACATCGTAAACTTTTGAATAACAAACGTATTTTAGATTAATATTTAAACATTTATAAAAGAAAAATAATAGATTAAATATAAAATGAATACAACAAGATTAAATACAAATGTTAAATGCGAGTATTCTTTCTACCGAAAATAGAAAATTTATGCAATTTAAATAATGCAAATGCAATGCTAAATAAGATGTAAAAATGTTTTGACATCTTATTTGGCATTGCATTAGAGTTAAACGAAGTTAATTTTATTCACATTAGTAATATTAAACTCCTTTATCATACGATAAGAATATTTGTCTCTTAAATTAAATGAAAAAATTTATTTATGTTGATGAATTCAATTTTTGAGGAAATGATATAACTTGATATTACAACAAACTACACAATTAAATTTGCATAGAATAAGGCTAAACATCGTTAAATGTAGTTTAAATTATATTTCCTTTTATAAATTAATTAAATAGATTTAAAAGAAGAAAATGTAGGTTGTGGTGGCCGGTTCGTTAAGACCTGGCTAGGGCACATGAAATCGGGGCATGGATGGCAATATTCTTTAAATGAAATGAAACCTCTGGCTTTGGAAGGTCAAGTATTGGGGGTCTTCTGCTTTGATCCTTGCTTCAAAATCACAGACTCCAACCGGCTGCTTCTATCTAACTGATGAAGCCCAAATCAGGACTAGGTATAAAGAAGCATGCTGGTGCAACCACAACGAGAAAAAATGTTGATTGCAAACAATGTTAAAATAACTATTATGATGTGTCATAAGGTTTCATATAATATAAATGAGTATGTTCACAACATTAGCAAGTGAATATTTTCTTACTTTTACATGGGGTATTACAAAGTTTTTTCAAATATTAAATGCTTAAAATTGTAAATATACGCTTGATACGTTACCTCTTATATACAATAACAGTGGAAATTACCTTCTTGTAAGTTTTAAAAAGTACTGCAATTTTGAATTACATTGAAAGCAATTATTGAAAAATGTCCATGAAATTTTTCTAATCTATTAAAAAGAAAAAGTATCTCCTCTGAGGCACTTTTTTATAATATTTATTAATAATTTCATTGGGGAAAGTTAGTTGTATTAGACAATATTTGAATAATGATGTCTCATTATAACCAGCCAATGAGGAATTTATGAATAAAATCTGTTCGACAAGATTACTTTCAAATCCAAATAAATGTTTTATATGATACTATATAAAATTCTGTTAAGAAAAATTGCTTTCACATCAATAAAATAAATTTTGTATTATTCCATAATAATTGACATGTTAAACATCTAATTCTCTATTTTGTTATTTTTTATTCTTATATAATAATAACTACTTCACATATGTTGAAACACTGAAAAAATACTTGTTCATGATTAAATTTTGATTTACTGAAAATCAAGTTACATATAAAAATAACTGCTTTCAACAATGTATTTAATTCATAAGGAATAAATTAGTTTATTATTTTGGGTCTTAGCTCACATTAGAAATCAATGCTTTGTTGCTCAAATGTACTGAAATAAAATTAAAATTTCTGTATTCTGTGTTTAAAATTGCAAAATATTTTTAGTATTGGTTTTTAAATTTAAGTTTCAATGCATTTTAAAATTGATATTTTAAAAATGAATGGCTATAATTCCCACAGCAAATTATTTCATGATGCTAATTGCAGTAAATTATTGGTCTTTAACCCACAAGTGCCAAAATGTAGATTTTTTACTTTTCGAAACTTTATTTGTCACATTTTGAATTTTTTGAAAGAAAATTATTGATACAACTTACGTTCAAATATAAGTAACTAAATTTTTTTGATATATCAAGAGAAAAAATTAGAATCTTAACATACTACAAATTTATTTTTATGGGATTATTTTTTTTATTTATATATATAATAAAATTTGAGTCCTGAATGTTATTCAAATTAATCATTTGATGAGTTTGGTTTTGACTTTCTAAAATGTTTCTAAATAAAATTTAACTTTGACTTTCAGCAAAATGTTTAAGTTTAACTTTTTTATAAAAATGTTAAGAAATCAAGATGAGAATTTAAAATAATTAAGAAATGAAACCGTGAGGAAAACATTCAGTATCATTATATGTAAAAACGTCATTTCATTGTAATCATTGAAACCTTTGAAGAACAAACAACAAAAACATTATTATATTATTTATAATAAGAGTTTTCAATATGTTTCTAGGTGTACAGTGCATATTATTTTTCTTAAATTATTTATTAGTATCACATTTTACAACAAAGCTTGGGAAAACTTTTGAAGTAGGAAATAATTAGAAAATGTATAAAATGCAGAACTTTTGAAAGGTATACATAAGATTTTAAGCAACTTTAAAAAATACTGCTGTTTTTACTTATTAAAATAATTTACTTCAATAATTTCGAAAGTAATAGAAAAAAATCGTTTTATAAGACACCACATTTTCATTTTAATATTTACTTTTAAACAGAAGTTTTTAAAATTATTACAAGCAATTATTTAAGATGCTTATCATTGTTCTGTAGTCTTGGATACTATGCCAATTACATCTTCACAATTTAATATAACATTATGTAATACTTATCGATAAAGCAGCATTATCAGTCAATAATTCGTTTGTATTATTTTGGAAAACATATAATTTCAATCTAAAAAAATGTTTTCTTCAGAAATAATTTTGAAAATTGCACCAAATTTCAAGTATGTTTTTAATGAAGTAATTATGCATAAAGTATTTTCTTTTTAACTGCTTTGCATATTTCTTTTTTCAGATATATTTGATTTCAAAATAATATCAACACTGTCTTCAACACAAATTAAAAATGCTTACTACATCAAACAGCTAATTTTAATTAAAATTCTAACATCAGATTGTAGAACTTCGAAGAATGCTTGAAAATAAATCTAACAGCGTATTTAGCATGAAAATGATTTAAATTTCCATTCTACAAACATGTTCTTTTCACAAAACACTCTTTCTTAAAAATGGGAAAAATATTTCATTTTTTAAAATAGATGCAATACGATCAAAGAAATTCAAAGAAACTCAAATACATAAGGAAAATTAATTTTTCTTGAAAAATCAAAACCGAAAATGTATATTTCAGAAAATGAAAAATAGTGTGTATTGTCAGTTTTCAAAAAAACACATTTGCAAATCCGCATTTGATAAAAAAAGTAATTTTTCCAACATTTAAAAACCAAGACTTTGACAATCCATTTGAATAATGAAATTGTGATCTCATTATGTTTTTTGTACTGCATGAACTTTATTAAACATGCATAAAAGTATTTTTATTCCATGTTAAATTATTTTCAGAACTTTTTTTATAAGCCAAAAAATATATAAGCAATTTTAGACAAAGTGATTTAAAATCAACTGAAATTTTCATATCCTTTTTATTTTCACTATCATATAAACATTCTTACTTGAGGCATGGCAGCCCATGTGGGGCAAAGCCAGAAGTGCTAATCTGTTTTCCTGATCGAAAGATACAAATACTTACATTTAAATATTACTATATATTTTAATGCAAATGTAAAACAAATGTAAAATTTTTTATTTAAACACAATCATTTAACGAATTTATTCTCATTTGTAAGTTTCGATTCAAAACAAGCATCTTGAATTTCCATATTTTATATAGCTAAAAAACTTTGTTTTTAATAATTTATATTAATTAAAATCCTATTGATAACCTATGTATATATATTGAAAATTTAAGTACAGCAAAGTCCCTATTCAGTGTGTTGTTTACTCAGATCAAATTTTTTAAAATTTATAAAACTCTAAATGGGAGTGCTTTTGTGCTTGTTAGTTTTATTCTAAATTGCTTACTTTTCTTTCTAATAGAAGTTAGAAAAATGTATTCAAGACTAAAGAGAATGCTTTTATTAGATATTTATATTTAAACACGATTTGTAATTACAAATACAAATTAATTGCCTCAAAACATTATAAATAATTGCTTCAATTGATGTTAATTAACTTCATGTTATATAAATGTATGCTTAAAATTAGATTGAAATCAAAATACTCATCTCAATATAATTCTATAATTCCTAAAAGGAAAATTTTAAAGTTTTTAGCTTATAAAAACATATTTCAATATAATATTTTTAAGAACATTTATGCTAGTATTTACAAAAAAAATTACTTTACTCCTTAAATATTTAATTGAAAAAAAATTTATAGAAGCATATTGTTATTATTCCTTGTGGAATTATGCTTATACTACGTTTAATGGAAATTCATTTTACGCCATGAAACACATTGTCTCTAAAGGGCCATAAGCACAGATAAAAAATTATTTTTTCTTCCTTTGACACTCACCACATTATTAAATTTGAGAAGAAATCCTTTAACTCATCTTAAGTGGTCCTATCTGTTTCATCATTACTGGTAAATGGCTTTATTCGATAGCGGAGAACAGATTTATTGGCAAAATTTTATGTCATCGTAAACTTTCAAGAGAGGGAAAAGTGCAGAAGAAAATAAATTCACCATCTCGAGAAGAGAACGAAAGAGGAATACGTCTACAAATTTGTAAAGATTATAAGTAACTAGATTCTATTATTTCTTGACAAAAATATCTCGTATTTGGCAACCAGAGAGACACAAAAGTAAATTAAAATCTATATTTCTAAATGGTTTTTATATTATAGATATTTTTTAAAAAATTGAGAGAGAGATGAATGATTTCATGAATAAAAATGAAGGTATGCTCACAGAAACATTCATTAGCTTAATTCAAAACTTAAGTGAATTTTTAAATTATTTTAGTAACAAAATAGATGTAGAAGTATGTATTGCCTTTTAACTATAACATGCATGTATACATAATTTTACAATGTATTTCAATGTTTATTAAATTTTCATGAGAAATAAAATAAATACTGTTCAAAAATTTAAGGTGAATCAGTTTTTTATACTTTTATTTTGAAATGAAAATCAATAAATTGTATTGCATATTTTTTTACAAATCAAAGTTTTACATTTGAATATCACAGATTGTTATTAGAGTGTTTTGCAAGTTTTACTGTTGCCTTATAGATTATAAAAGATAGAATTATACATTGTGCTTAACAATTTATAATTATCCTGTTGTAAAATTTTATTAACTTTTATAAGATATTGGAACTATTGGCATAAATTCTAAAATAATAACAGTTTGCTGTAAACCCTACTTTTACTGAGAAGATCTCAACATACTTAATTATACTTTGTGCTTAACAAATACAAACATTATATTCCAAATTATTATTTTTATTAATCATAATAAAATTTCATTAACATTGTAATGAAACCACTCACAAACTAAATTTATATTAATTCAAGTTGTATTATTTTCCACAAGTAAACAGTACTTAGATACTTTATGTTCGTAGAAAATTTCTTTATCTTATTTCATATCCTGTTAAACAGTTAAAATATTTTAATGAGAAGTAGTGTGTTATGTTCTACTTTCTGAAAGAAATAGCAATAAGAATCATCGGACATGGAAAATTCCACAGCTACCTACACCATTTCCATAATAAAAATAATAGCGTGTGCATCTGTAACTCCGGAATTGACAACCATTCACACATTCTTTTTGAATGCCCACTTGTTTCACAAGAAAGGAACGAGCTTCGTAAAGACTTGAATAACAGATGGTTCCCAATTTTGGCAGAACTAGTGAAGAAAGAGATTTTTGTATTTTTTAAAAAATTTATCCATGCTGTAATCTAACTCCCTTTTTCCTTTTATTTTCTCATTTTTTATTCACCCTGCCTTCTTTTATTTTTGTTTTATTTTATTTCATCTCATGATTTATCCTTGATTTCTTATGTAGTACATTTGTTGTACCTTCAGGCCCTGTGTGACATTCCTTGGTGCAAAGGGAGATATCAAGATTTTCACAAATAAAAAATAGATATAAGAATATAATCTATCTGAAATACCTGTCATGAAATTAGCTCCATCGTTCCATTAGTCACTTATATGCTCATCTGATACATTAATTAACATTATTTAATTTAACAGGTGGCTTTTGTAATTTAATTAAGCTTTTATTTTTTAAAGTCTTCAGAATGTAATGAACTCTCAGATTAAAATATGTAGAAAAAAGAAATTATAAGGAAAAATAATGAATTATTGTTAAATAATTTGTCTTTTTGAAATAAACACACCAATATAATATTATCGTTTTGATTATTATAATGATGTAAAAAGAAGTAAGTAAGTAAAATTTTTATTTAAAATATTATCTAAACTACTGGGTACTTGTATATTACAAGATCAAGCGTAGCGTGCAATCAATGAAGGTATGTAATCGATTAATAAAGCAAATGCAAACATCAAGCTATCGATATAAGAGAACAAATTTCTGAAAAAGCTCTTATATTTGTTATCATTGCTAAAGTTGCAAGTAATCACCATTTTACAAATTCTTAATTTATTGAACGCACAGGAAAGATGATAACAAATGTTTCGAGATATTGATGGTATTCGCATCAACGTGAAACATTACTTTAAATATGTACTGTAAGTACATAACGCCCAGCAAAACATCAATTTTTGGATTACACTTCAACTGAAAAAATACATTGAAAATGGCGTCTACGAAAAACTGGTAAGAAATTTTGTATAAAAAAAACATGTAACAATTCTTTAAAATATCACGGTTTTCATTACTAGGACATAAACGAGTCACAACATCTGAATTGCTTACTAGACCATCATTGATATTGCTTTTAAGAACAGAACACCAAACAGGAGTTTTTGTTGATTACATGGTGCAAAGATTTAAGCCTCATCAAGGATTACCAACACCACAGCTGTGTTGTCAGTGACTGGAAGTATATTACTCACTTAGTTACTCAACTGTCATTTTTGAAAACGAAGGCTAATTAGACTGGATTCTGCTGCTTAATGTAACAAACACCAACAAATATCCAGCCCTGAAAAAAAAGATACCTAACTAAAAACTAAATAGATCCGGTGAAGGCAATGCAGAAGTACAATAAATACGCAATTGAAAATGTGACAAATATTTAATAACACAAAAAATAGCAAATACTTTTGGCCGATTAAATCGACCCGAGCTGAGAAACATAGTTCTCTTTCAAAAAGCGAGCAAAAACAAAAGTGCGACTAAAAACTATATAACAAATACAAGTTGCAAAGAACGCTCTCTGGCGTTCAGGCAGGACTAAGTGGATTGCTGCTGATTGAAATTTTCCACAATTCCCTAAGGAGGTACTTGAACGCAAAAACTTTTTAACCAAAGGAAAGAATGCTAACCTTTTAATTACAATTAATTTGCTGAAAATTATAAAAAACGGGTAAAAAATTAATTATTACTCATGCTGTAATAAACTTATAAAACAATTTTTCCTAATAGGGTTGAATGGGAAACTGAAATACATTTAATTGATCAAATAATCTGGGATTTTAAGTAAAAAAAATATGCTTTTTAAAAGCAAAAAATGAAATGCGTAGTGAAATTAAAATTGAATAATAATTTAAGATAATTATCAAAGAAATTAAAAAATAGTACTTGGATTACAACTTTATGACTATATTTGCATCAAAATATACCATAAATTCAAAATTACAGTATATATATATATATATATATATATATATATATATATATATATATATATATATATATATATATATATATATATATATATATATATATATATATATATATATATATATATATATATATATATATATATATATATATATATATATATATATATATATATATATATATATATATATATATATATATATATATATATATATATATATATATATATATATATATATATATATATATATATATATATATATATATATATATATATATATATATATATATATATATATATATATATATATATATATATATATATATATATATATATATATATATATATATATATATATATATAGAACTCGAAAAAGATTTTTGGAATTAGGTTAATATTTCTAAAATAAAAGTATAATAAATGCGTTCATCACATCACAGTTTTCAATTTAGAACTTTACTTACATTTGCCGGAAAAAAGTCTGCTTACAAACGCACGGTAAGCATTTTACAGAGAATAAAAGTTCATTATAGTGTTAACATCAATTCAATTTTTATATATTAATTTTTATATACAATAATAAATATCAGAAACAATATCAGTGAGATAACACACATTTTTTCGAAGTAATAATAATTAAAAATTATACATAAAAAGCAGTCAGAAAAAGCTTGTGTACAAATGAAAAAAGTCATTAAAAATACCTTCCATTTGTTGTCAAGTAAACTTTAAGTTCTGGTTGGAAAACCTTGATGTCCACAAGAACCTCTTCCAGTCGTTTAAGCCTAGAGTGAATTAGCTTGGAGGTTTATGTCATTGAAGCATTATTCCATTCCATCATAATTACTCTTTTTAGTATATGTTAGGATATTATGTTATGTTCCCGAATATTGCTTTACAATAAGTCCCATAAATGTTTGATGGGGTTTAGCTTGATGAATGTGGAGGAGTATGCAACTGATATTTGATATTGTACAACAGCCAGAGCTTTACTTTATGGGCAGTGTGTTTTGGATTATTGTCGTATGGAAACCAAAATTCGTCGCCATGGTTCACATCTTGTGATTTACTCTGTTTCAAAGTTTCTTTTAATATATTTAGATACCCCATATGATCTATTGTAGAGTCTGTAAAAGTTAATTGAACAACTCTACTTGCTGCCATGCACCCTCAAATCACTACGCCACCTCCACCGTGTTTAACTGCAGATACAAAATTTTCCTTCGCAAGAGCCGTACCTTCTTTTCTCAACACCTGTTTACACTCTTTAATTCCAAAGATATAAAACTTGATTTCATCAGAGAAAAAGTATTATTTTTCAAAAAACTCATAATATTTATTACTCAAACTCAACCAAATCAAAAACTCAGAAGATTTATCACAAAATTAAAACTTTTTTGCTTATTGGCAGTTTAAATACATGGCTTTCTAAGACCTACACGGCCGTGATAGCCAGATGTTTTCACAATTTCTTGTATAGTAACTTCATAAAGAAATTTTTTAACCTTTTTGTAATATCAAGTGCTATTTGAGATACAGTAATCTTTTGATTTAAAGAGATGCATATCATTAATATTATAAGCATATCATGCATATCATTTCTAGTAAAGTCTTAGATGGTCGGTTATTCCGAGGATTTAAGATGACATATTTTGATTGATTACTCTTTGGGTAGAAGAATTAGTTCTTCCAACTGTCTTTCTCTTTCCAATTGCTCGAAGAGTCTTACCCTCATTCCTTTGTCTTAAGATGACTTTTTTTCGTTCAGAACAATCTCTTTTCCTGTAGAATCAATATTCAGTCTACTTGTTTGCTAGCACTAATGTATCATACCAACAAAACAATATTTATTCTATTTGCAGTATTGCCAACAGAGTTAAAATGAATAAGTCGTAAAAAATAAATGGAGACATGTTTCATTTCAAAAAAGCTCATGGAGACTAAAAAAATGAAGATTAATTTCAAAATATCTGGACAATTTTTACCAGTACGCAAACTTTTTCTGATAACTTTTTGTGTAATTTTTAATTTTATTACTTTTAAGCAATGTGTGTTATCTTTCTGAAATTGTTACTTATGTTTAAGAAACTGTTAAAGAAAAGCTTTATGCAAAAATAGAAATAATATTGACACTCTAATGAACATTTATTTTTTGCAGAATGTATATTGTACGTTTATACTCAGACATTTTACTGGCAAGTACAGATTGTTCCATTTGTATATAAAACCTTTAAGTAACACAATCATATTATGGTTCCATAGAATATTTCTTTTGGCAATGTTTTTTCATTTACCAATTAAGAGAATAAAAGATTCACTTTAAAGTGTCGATTAATTCATAAATATAAGAGAATTTAAATTTATATTATTCAATTCTTTATTTTTAAATCTATTATTGCGAAATTATACTCAAGGCATTGATTGTAAATTAACAGGAATAATTATTTTCGAACAAAAGCATTATGGTTCTTAAAAGTAAAAAAGTTTTAAGCATTTAAATTTAAATACCCATTAAAAATTTTATTCTTATCAATTAATCATTTATTTTTACAAAACAATGTGGGACAATAAAATCCTAATTTATCGAATATTTAAATAAAAATAACAAAGAAATATAAACTTTTTAAGTGAAAATAGTAAAATTTATTTTATTGTAAAGATTAACTATATGGTATTAATTCTAAACAATATCTATAATGACTCAAGATACAAATATTAACTATAAATATGTTAAGGAGAAATAACATTAATTTTAATTTCAAAAACACCTTTTGCATTACTAAGCATTATCTCAGTATAATTTAATTTATATTCTTTTTTAGTTAGATTTTCTTTTTTTATGAGTACATATAAAGTTTTAAGCCCTTATAGTGTTGTTTTGATCACCCGTACTTTTACAAACAGTATAATAACTAAAAAGGATTTTCCAGATCAATGAATAGAATTCTCTTTCCTTTGTTAAAATGCTCGCTCACATAATAGTTCAAGAATAGAACCGAAAAACTCAAATGTGAGGAATAAATTTGTATTACATCTGGTAATTTAAATTTTTATTTATCATGGAGAAATGGAAATTTATCGTGATATTCATGTCCCTTAGAATAAAGAAAGAAAATAGTGTACTATATCTATTGTCACAGACAACAAACCTTTGAACAGAATAAAAATATTAATCACTCTCATATTACAAAAGGCATTAATAATCATTAATCATTTTATAATGGAATCTGAGAATTCACCAAATAATAATAATAATTTATCTATATGATTGATGGTTTTACAAACGTGGAGGAAGTTTTTCTTGATCTACATATCCAAACTTATTTTTAAATATTGTTTTAGGTAAAGAGAAACAATAAAAATATTATAATACATTTTGACATCTAAAATTACAAAGTAGTATTTTTTAATTTACATATATATTCTAGAGCATTTACTTCATTTGTCTAATAAATGCGTATTGCCAATTTATGTTTAAATGACAAAGAAATGTAGAAAATTAAACTGACAAATAATTTTTGTGCATTAAAAAATAATTTTACATTCGTATTACATTACACAAATATATTGTATCACTACATACAATATATCCACCCCTTTTTAAGAGTTGGTTGCATAATTTTTGATTGAAAACAACAAATATATTAAAATTTAATAAAATTATGTTCCGCAAGAATGGGGAAATCATTAAAAAATTGAGAAATAAAAATATCATGAAAACGAGCTTCTTATGAAGAATTGGGGGATTTTGCATTTCTAACATTTTACACAGTCTTATCTTATATACGTTCACAACAATATTATTGAATTTATGTATACAATATTATCGCATATTATTTTTAGTTTCTTTATTGCGAATATTCTTGAAAATTTTGAAATTCATCCAATAACTTGACGCATGTAATCTAAGGATTGTAAACCTTAAATTATATACTTGTCAAGAATGAGCATATTATATTACGGTAGCATAAAATACCTTTCTAAATGAAACTGAACGTCATTTTCTAAATAATTTCAATAACTGCCAACTTTTATTAATATCCAATGGCACATGAATTGATTTTAAATACACTACTGGCCATTAAAAGTGCTACACCAAGAAGGAATGCAAATAACAGAACGATATTTATTGGACACATACATTATAGTAGAAAGAACAAGTGATTAGATTTACAGGAAATTAGGATGTATAGACCTTGAGAAATCAGTACCCAGAGCAGCCACCTCTGGCTGCAATAACAGCATTTATCCGCCTAGGCATGGAGTCAAACAGAGATTGTATGGCATGTACGGGGATCTCAGTCCATGCAGCTTCAACACTATGCCACAGTTCATCGACTACTGTCGCCATCACTCACCATCCACTACTGTGGATGGTGAGTGATGGCGTGCCAATGGCTCGGCAACCATTGACCACACGTTCTCAATTGGTGACAGATCAGGAGAACGTGCTGTCCAGGGTAACAGTCGAACCTGTTCTGTATCAAGGAAGTACAGAACAGTACGGGCAACCAGCGGTAGTGCATTATCCTGTTGAAAAAAAGCATTAGGGAGGCCTCGAAGATAGGGCAGAGCCACGGGCCTTAACACATCGAAAATGTAATGGTTGCTGTTCAAAGTGCCGGTAATGCAAACAAGAGGTAATCGAGACGTGTATCCAATGGCACCCCATACCATCACTCCAGCAGATGGGCCAGTATGGCGATGTCCAATGCAAGCTGGCAATGCGCTTTCTCCACGATACCTCAAAACACGGATGCGGCCATCATGGTCCTGTATACAGAACCGAGATTCATCTGTAAAGATGACGTGATCCCATTCCCGCGTCCAGGTTCGTCACTGATCACACCATTGAAAGCGCTCCTGTCTGTGACGCAGCGTCAATGGTAGCCGAAGCCATGGTCGCCGTGCAGACAATCCATACTGCTGAAAACGTCGTCGAACTGTTCGAGCAGAAACTTGTTGCCTTGCAAATGACTCCATTTCTCGACTCAGGGTTCGTGACGTGTCTGTACGATCCCTTGTGACCATGCGGATAAAAGGTCGGTCTTCTCTGCTGTTAGTGACGGGGGTCGCTGAGATCCTGCATGACGTTCCGTATGATTGTAAAGAACCCATCAATTCCATATTCTGCTAACAGTCATGGGGTCTCGACCGACATGAGCAGCAATATTGCGGTATGATAAACAATAATCCCGGTAGGCTATAATCCTTCCTCGATCAAAGTCAGACACGTGCTGATAGCATTTCTTCTTCTTACACGAGGCATTATGACAACTATTTTTGCCGAAAACAACGTTGAAACGGAAATTGAGTATGAGAAAACTGCTGTCAAATCTCTGGTTTTATACACATTGTAGATGTCGCTACTGTCGCCTGCTTTGTATGAATGCATTGAAAATCTAATCATTTGCATATCACAGCAAGTTCTACCTGTCATGCAAATTTCACGTTTGTGGTGTGCCGCTTTCCTGGGGTAGCAATTTTAATGGCTAGTAGTGTAAATATGACGTAATATGGATGAATCTTGGCAGCAAATGATTTCATACATGTTGTTGTTATTTGCAACTCTTGGACAAGACAATCTTGCTATGCAGACGCTACGTGAAATTAAGTCAGTAGGTTGAGTCTTTCCTTTAACCAGAGCACCACGAAGGTGAAAATACGTCTTTGCGCTAAAAGACCTCCTACAGATGGCACCATCAGAAGATCCATTCCCTCAATTTTGACTTTGATCTAGAGGGGAAGGAAATGTTCTCCACGTTATTACACCCATGGTAACTACTCAAAGACTGACCACAGGACAATAGATATTTGACAAGTACATTTATATCATGTACTCTGTGTGTCTTTGGTAAGATCGGGAATCAAAACCGCTCTTCCGGACGCTCTAACAAGTAGACTACCGAATTCATATATAGTGTACTTTATGAAAAATACTAGTTCAATCCTTAAAAAATAATTTTTTAATATATTAATTATTTTCAAAGTGATAGAACATATAAATAATACTATAGACTTAGTACATAAATCATCGGAATATATAATAATAATGTATCATATATGATTTTTATGAATAATGATGAGAATTTTAAATAAAAAATAATAGAAGTTATATATATATATATATATATATATATATATATATATATATATATATATATATATATATATATATATATATATATATTTAATTAAAGCAAAGAGAGCAAGGCTATTAAAATTAGACATTTTATTTACATAAGTTAAAAATTATCGAGGAATTTATCGCAAGTTCCTGTAACAAAAGATTTGCATTTTTGAGAATTATGGAGAATACAATTTTTCTCCAGGAATATGTTTTCAAAAAGTAAAAGAAATTGGATGTCGCGCGAGTTAGAATATATCCCACCTTCTCTTAATTAACTTAGCATACAAAGTTAAACAATGGTATTCTAAGAAATTTAAGATTGAAAATTTCATCTGCAAAAACATTCACAAGTGAGCGGAAACTGTTATAAACATTTTCTATATCAAATATATAGAATATAATAATAATTCTTAAGTACTTAATATTTCAAATATGTCTATAAAGAATAAAATAATTTGTAGATTCATTACATCACAAATAAAATTATAAAGAGCAATAAACAAAATTAGGCTTCCTTTAATTATATTAGCAAATAAATATGTTATATTTTCTGTTTAATATTAGAAACACTTCTTTTCGGCTTTGTTTTTCAATTGCTTCAATTATAGAATTCTAATAAAAATAAAATATCGATATTTTTTCCCACTAAATTGACTAAAAAATTTAAATATTTGAGAAAGATTTAAAAAAAGCTGATCTCTTAATAGTATTTTCTTAACTGAGAATTGCAAAGCTTTTTTATTTTATTCTATGGTTTAATTTGCATTAAAAATAAAAATAAATAAAAAACAAGGAAAATGAATAAAATAAATATTTCCCATGTAAGTCTATAATCATACAATTGTAATATAAAGCAGTAGTAACGCTTACATGAATTAAAATTATTACTTCATAGCATTTTTATAAATTGAAGCTAATTTGTATGAGTATAATTTAATAAATAATATGATCTGCAAATCATGCTTTATTTTTACAAATAAATTTCTCTTGCATAATTTATTTGTAACGCACATGCAAGTTTTATATACTTAACTGCATGCACACAATTTATCCTCTGAATATGCAGTATTTACCACACATGCACACAATTTATCCTCTGAATATACAGTATTTAGAATTAATACATAATTAAATGCTAAATTAAAATCATATGTGTAAAAAATAATTTTATGGGAAAAATTATTGCATAATCTTAAGTTGTTTTATATTTATATTTTCTCTAAGTAGCTTTTTTAATAATTTTTTTTTCCAATTATGTTCATGTTTGATATGTTTGATATTACTAGAAATAAGGAAATAAAAAGCTTTGTATTGCATTAGGAAATAATATTAATATCACTTGCAAGTTATTTCAACATGTTTTTATATAATATCCGGAGTAGAAAACAAATTTAATACAATTTCATTTAATTATAACAAATAACTTTTGTAACTAGCAATAATTTCAAATAAATAAATGATAGTGATAATAAAAACATCCTAAAACTATAACTTTCTTAAAATATATTAATGATTCACATTTTGGAGGAATACTGGATTACTCCGAGAGCACCGAAACAGCAAAAACAGATTTCTAAAACTTTTTCAGAAAACATTTCATCAGAGTTTTCTTTTCATTATGCTTTACTTTTATGCTGCACTTAGTTAATACGTGTTCGATGTTATTTTTGTTGTTGTTGTGTGCTAGTCAGGCTGGCAATATGGGGTGCGCTGCTCCACTTTTCCAACTGAACCATATTATGGTGTGGAGTCCGACTTCCTCAGTACACACATGCCATAGGTACCCGTTCATAGGGTAGGCAACCATTCACTCGACATTCATACAAGGAAAGAACAAAGACAGGATAGATGGAGAGAGAAAGTAAATTCATGCCCGAACCGGGATTCGAACCAAGGACCTCCTTAACCGCAGTCAGATACGCTGACAAGTTGGTCGGCAATACGTGTTCGATAAATTATCTCATTAAAATTAGTCTTAGAAAATGCTATTGTGATAAAAAGTTATAATGAATCAATAAATAAATAGGCTGTTTACTTTTTGACTGAGTTCCTGGGATTAGGAAAAATGTAAAATTAAAAGTGGCTTAATGCCTCCGATGGAAAATTAACTAATTATTTTGAAAACTTTTCAAAATATTTAGATAATGAATTGGTTTTTAATATTAAAAAATGTACATTTTTCTTTGAAGAAAAGTAACTCCCTGTGGAATTATTGAAAAATTAAATTATTGGGTAATAAAGTAAATCTAAATAATACTATAATTTTCATTTTTAATTGCGAATACTGAAACAGACAATTTAACTCAAAATTATTGACATTTATATTATAATGTTGAAAAGTTTAAAATTTATTCGTAAAACCTTTGGGACTTAGTTCGTGATAATTCCTAATCCAAAATAACATTAAAAAAGCTACTATTAAAAGATTTTACGAGACTAAATTATTAATATCGAGAAATAAAACGTGTAATTTGTTTTTGAACAAAATATTAAAATAGTTATGTTATTAGTTTTGAAGTGTATCATTTCTTATTTAAAGATGCAATTTATTTTGGATTAACATAAATAACATAATACTTGAAAATTATTTTTCATAGGATTAGTGCATGAATTTTAAACAAAATATATATCATATAATTTTGTTATGCTTTCAGTACAATAAAGCATATTTTTCCCATGGTGTATCCAAATTATCTATTAATTTACATAAAAGAAGTCATTCTAATTGACATAGCAATAAATACTATGAAATGTAAGGTGTAGTTTTTTTACATATTAGAAATTTTAATGAAGGCAAATTTTTGGGAATTTTTTACTCAGTTACATATAAAAAACAAATATATAGCATAATCATGAAATGAATTCATAAGATACATTAAATGAAATCATGTTTTAAACAATGCTTATGGCATTGTTGGAAATGGACATAAAAATAATATTCATCTTAGATAATATATTGAATGTTTTTAACAAGAGTTTGGTAAAAATGCATATTGTTTCTACTGAACGTATTGCCACCCAATATGACTAGTGGTCAGCGTGTTTGACTGCGGATAGGGAGGTCCTGGGTTCGAATCCCGGTTCGAGTATGGATGTACTTTCTCTCTCTATCTATCCTGTCTTTGTCCTTTCCTTATATGAACCTGTTGTGAATGGTTGCGTACCCTATAAACGGGTACCTAGGGTGTGTACTGAGGAAGTCGGACTCCACACCTAAATATGGTTTAGTTGGAATTGTTGAGCAGCGCACTCCATATTGCCAGCCTAGCTGTCACACGAAAACAACAACTGAACGTATTATTTCATAAATTACTGAATAATTTATAGCTATGTCTTAGACCTGAATATTATATTAACGAAACAATTTTAATATTTATTTTTTATTATGAGCAATTTTATAATTTATCCTCATTTTAATTGAATCATAAAAATATTTTGAAAACAGATGAGTTAGAAATATTAGAAAAATTATATTGCAGCAATTAGTCTGCAAGCAAAATTTAAGCGATGATTCAAATAAAATTACTGTACCTTTATTACTCTTGAATAAATCTTGAAAAATATTTTTAACCTTACTATTTAACATTAATTGTGACTATCGAAAATATTCTTCCTTCTATCAAATAAGAATCATAGATAAACTTGGATTATATTATGAGTAGGCTATATGATGTTAATGCTGAAAATTAGCTCTGTTGAGTAAAAGCCATTAGGTCGGTGTTTGATCCTAATAAGATGAATAAATCAGAGAAAGTGGAATATAGCCATGGGAATATGACTTCCATTGTGAGAAAACTCCAGGGGGAAAAACTAATTTGACAAAGATGAATGAGCTGATTTCTATCTGAATACCAATAGTAATGCAGCGCCAATTAAAAAAAATAAAATTAAAACATATTTGCAGAATGGCGTAAAACTTTTAAATTTTACAGAAAAGTGTATGTGTAATTATATAAAATCTGCCATCACTATTTTCAGTATTTAAACATGAAAATCAATTAAGCTTGTGAAGTGCTTAATGAATATTTAAATTAATCTTTGTATAATGTTTGTGTGTATGTATGTGTACAGTAAAAATTTTAAAAAATGATATTCCGTTAAGTAATTTATTTTATGTTTCATATGAAAGTATAATATCAAAAACAGTATATTTGTGTGATGTGCTAAGTAATATAAAATTATGTTTATAAAAATTTACCTAATATTATTTTTAGACACTACAAAACTGAGAAATGTGTTTTATTGCACTTAGTAATGGAAAATTTATATGTGTTATTATTTGTCAGCTTTGGATGCAGATGATTCTATGTAGCTAATATCTATGCAGAAACAAGTGTTTTATTTTTTTTATTTTAAGTACTAAGTAGTAATTGATATTTAATTTCAGAAAAAGAATATTGCAGAAGAAAGCTTAAGTTTACTGATAGCATTTTTAATAAAATACGTGCATTGAGTTTAAGGCATCATAAAAACTTAAATACAAAAATGATTATCAATTATCATTTTGCTGTGGTAACTGGTAGATTAAGAAAAAATATGTTTACAAAAAGCAGGAAGAAACATAATAACTCAGAAATTAAAATCTAAATTTTAAGTGTAATCATGGAAATAAGTATATCAAGTTTCCTCTAAAGTTATTCAATGACAATATTCTATTGAGTAATTAAACGACACTACATAATCATACTACTAGCCAATGAAAATGCAACACCCTGTTGGAAGCATGCAAATAACATGAAATTTACAACATGTATTAGCGGTGGTGAAATATGCAAATGATTAGAATTTCAGCACATACGCATATCATCCATGCCTATGGTGCCACTTCAAAACACTAGTTAAGGGTTAGAGACTTTGACGATTTTAAGTTCGGCAATTCTGTTTTTTTTTCCAAGAAACTGATTAATAATGCGAGTATTCGAATAATAAGTATCCGAGTTCGATAGAAGAAGGATAGCGGCCTACCGAGATTGTGGATTATCTTTCAGGAAAATCGGTAGTTGTGTTGGATAAAACTGAACAACTGTAATTCGGATATGTGAGCGTTGGATTCAGAGGGTATGACTTACCGACATTTTCAATCGAATCCCCCTCAGTGCACCACTTTACGTGATGACAGACAAATTGAGTGCATCGCAATGACGCTTCCCTCAGTTACATCACGACACATAACATACACCATACAGTCTGTGACGCCTAATCCAATTTAACGCCGATTACAGCAGAATAGTCAGTGCACGAGACGTCCATTACTTCGTCTACTCTTAACACAGAACCACAAATGTCCCCACCTCCAATTGCACGATGAAAGAAGAATGTGGACGGCAGAATGGAATGAAATTGTCTTTACTCACGAGTCACGTTTCTGCCTGCAACGTCACGATGGTCACATTCGGAGACACCGTGGAGAGAGGATGTTGAACAGTTGCGTTAGACACACTGGTCCTGCACCGGGTATTATGGTATGAGGCGATATTGAATCTCACTCTCACACTCCTCCAGTAAGCATTGCCTTTACTTTAAACAGCCTGCGCTACATCTCTAAGATGTTGGAGACAGTTGTCCTTCCTTACCTTCAGTGCTTGCCCACAGCTACATTTAAACAGAATAATGCTGGAACATACGTTGCACGCATGGTCCAAAGGTTCTCCTTTAATCGCCAGATTAAATTGCTTTATTGGCCGACTCGCTCTCTGGATCTTTCACCGATAGAAAACATGTGGTCCATGGTTGCTCCACGAATGACCCAGATTACATCTCCAGCTGCCCCAGGAGATCAACTTCGGCAACGAGTGGAAGCTGCTTGATATGCTACACCCCAAGAACTCATCTAAAGTCTCTTTGAATCAATGCCGAGGCGTGTGGCAGTGATGATCTCCAATAATGGCGGCTACTGATTTGGCAGGAACCACACTTGAAAGAAGTCTATGAATTTAATCATTTGATATTTGGTCGACATGTTATCTACCAAATAAAGTTATTTGTGATATCTCTAGTCTTCCTTAGTGTTGCAATTTGATTATCCAGCAGTGTATTTTCTTGCTTATGTTCTGACTGATCTTTTCACTTGTGAGGATGTTAATAACCTAAACATAAATCCAATATTTTAATATTAATACAGAAAATTTAAACATAAAAAAACATTTTTACTCTGCGTAATTTGTTTATAATTTTAAATTATGAAATTACTAAGTCCATACATTTTAGAGAATTATTGTAATATTTTCAGAAATTTTCAATGCATTATTAGATTTCTAAAAAAAATATTATTGTTTATTAGGTTGCTTGCATAAAATTCTAATTTATCATATTTTTATCTAAAATTACTATTTCTGACAAACAGCGGGATTAGAAAAAATTAAATGCAATGTCGGTTTCTTGAAAATTTGTTAGCTCTCGTATGATTTACAATAATTTGAATAATATTACACATGATGCTTCTTAAGTATATTTAACATGAATTAAAATAAGCCTCGTAATCTTGCAATTTGGATTTAAAAGCTGTCTGACTAAAATTATTCTAAATTTCAAAGCAAAATGTGAATGACTTTTGGATTCTTTTATACGTCTTTTAAGTTATTTCTTTCTGTATAGGCAAAAAAGAGTAGTTTCTTAGAAAAATAAAGCTTTTACCAAAAGAAAATTTTTATTTTGTTTTTACATGCCAACAGAACGGTTCTCTTTTTAAATCAAAGAGTATTTTAGTAGAAATCTTAGAAGAGATAAAAGCGGCTAGCAGATGATTTTGTTGATCACGTGAAATAATAAATAAAGCTTCAGTTTCCCCTTTGTAAATTTTCTTTTATATTCTCTTCTTTTGAAAATGGAAGTATTTGCTTGTCAGGTTTTCTAAAATATAATATTAAAAGGGGCTTAGAAACTTTAAAGTTATGAGATGAAATCCAGATAAAAACTCTCTTTAGTGCTGCATCCTTATCTCAATATTGTTAAATCTTGCTCAACAGAAAGTTGAAGTTAAAAATAATGACTTTGGTGCAACAAATAAATCCGTATGCCTTTTTAATTGTAGAGGGTTAAAATTATACTAAAAAAGAGTGCGTATTGATCTGTTACACTGGTACATCTTAAATATCTTTCAATCAAAACGAATGAAGTTAATATATGGCAGATTTATTTTCAAATGAAGATATTTAAATTTGGTTTCACAAATTTTTATATATTTAATATTCAGGTATTTTTAAATTATAAAATCATATTTAGTTAAAACCTACTGAATTTTTTTAATTGTCTGATATATGATTACAAAATGCATAAATCCTACATCCTATATTCTTCTGTGTATTAGCTTCCAGAATATATCAGGATATGTATGTGGTGTCTTCATATTCTGCATATACATGTTTAGGTTGAATAAATTAAAGGTTCTGGTTTTTCTCCATTGCAAAATTTGTATTCAGCCTACTCAGAAAACTAAATACTTCACCTTTTATAAAAACATCAAAAATACCGCTTATACGCTGCTTGGCTATTAATTGTGTGCAGTCAGTAAAAATATAAAAAGTATATATGCATTATATTTTCTTTTGATTTTATAAAAAATAAAAGTTCAATAAAATGTCTCTTGATTATGTGGCATTGTTTTAAAATGGAAAATATTTTTTCAAATATATTGTATTCTAAATTTCTTTCCGTTTCATTTTTGTAAAATGATGAGTTTTCTCTTATGAGAATTTGCTAACAGAATTAAATATATTCACGTAAATTTACAAATATTTTGAATTTTATAATTCTAATTTTTCTTTACGAAATCTTTATTCAATATAAAATTTAACAAACTATATTTCAACTTATTTACTTAATAATGTTTGCCAAAACTGTAGAATCTTATTGAAGAAATCACTTTAAACTGTTAGTATGGAGAAGATACATTTATAGAAATGTCAAAATTAATTGAGTAAATTGTACATATTTACTGCTATAATTGGTAGGAAATTTTCTCCATCAAAGAAATCGTAATGTCTTTCTTAATAATGGAATACCTTATCTGATATATACTTAAATATCAATTGAAGTATTTAAAATTATAGATTTAATTTTGAAATTTTCTGATTTTTATATTGCTTCAGTTATTAATGGATAGGGCTTCTGAAAGGAGGTTTGTATAGAAATTGCAATAATCTACGCACTTACTTACTGTGCATTTCAGCATAATATAGTTATTTTAAAGGGATAGTTTGATTTGTCTCGAAACATTTATCCTGAGGGAAATTTATTTGTTTTTTTAATGACAATATTCTAGTAAATGAAGTTTTATTATAATACATTATTAGACGCATTTCGATGTACTTGACTAACATAATTCACAATAATATGTGTTTTTAAGACAAAATATATGTTTCGTGAATTATTATAGATATTTTAACACGCATATTCTTCTTAACATAATTGACGACAATATTTGTGAAGACAAAACATGTGTTTTGTGAAGATAATGCTTTAATTTTTATATTCTTGTTAGCTTTTCTAAAACATTTAAGTATTGAAAGGTGTTTGAAATTTTCATGAAATATAAATCTTAATACCATTAAGTCATCAAATAGCTTTGACAGGGTTTCGTGGAGAGCCTAACGGCTGAAAACCATAATAAGATGTCTTTTATATACACCCCAAAATTTGGCTTTTCAAAGAACTTTAGGTGTTTGACAATATACACGAGTTCCAAGGACAGTGAAAACGTCCAAACACCCACCGTGATAGGTGGTACAAGCAGAAGGCGGTAGAATAACATTAATATTTTTTCATAGATCAGTGACTGTGACTAATCATTGGATTTTTGCTCTGAAGAGCAAGGATCCTGTTGTATCACTAGGTGAAGGGGAGCTCTTCATCAAAGAGCTATAAGGATCTGAAACTCCTGTAATTCAGTTTTGAATGTTTTAAGAGCTGATCATTTCGAAACAGTAAAATCAAACTAGATAAATGTGATCCATTAGGAAAATTCACAAAAAGTAACATATTGAAATGACTGGACTTTATTTAGAATTCCTTACTTAACAGAAATGAAAAATAGAAAACCTACTTCAATAAAATGAATTGAATGTCTTTTATAAGAGAATTTCTTAGCACTCGCAAAAATTATTTTTTTTATTTTTCTTTGAATAGGAAATATTTTGTATGCATAAGTATATGTAAAAGCATTAATAAACCAGTTAATTTGATGATAATCCTTTCAAGTCAAACCATTAAAGAATCATTTGTTAAGCAGGAAATCTTCTTTGATACATTTGTAATTTTACTTTCAAACGTAACGGAGATCGGAAATGAAGCAAACATTAATATGAATTGGGTAATATTTAACTATATTTTGCTTTCAATATTTTCAGGAAAAAATTAGATTTAATGGAATCAGAGAGTATCTTTTAAAATGTTGAAATAAATATGTCATACCCAAATAAAAATGACTCAAAAACTAAAATCATTTGTAAAAGTTATAATAATAAGCATTTGTATGGTAGAATCAGAAATCATTTTTGAAAAAAATTTTAATTTCAGTCTAGACGGAATAGTTGATATTCTGTAATTTTCTGTTAAAAGTAATATAACCAATATACATTTTTAAGCTTCTAACTAGTACATTTTAATCATTTACTAATTTATACAAAGTTTAAGAATTTGATGCATTTAATAAAAATTCACTTTAAAAAAATTCAAAATACGGGTATCGGTAACAAATATATATATATATATATATATATATATATATATATATATATATATATATATATATATATATATATATATATATATATATATATATATATATATATATATATATATATATATATATATATATATATATATATATATATATATATAT
Organism: Latrodectus hesperus; assembly: GCA_037975125.1. NCBI lineage: Eukaryota > Metazoa > Arthropoda > Arachnida > Araneae > Theridiidae > Latrodectus > Latrodectus hesperus. The sequence goes on from CM075861.1 coordinate 52,904,858, forward strand.
ATATATATATATATATATATATATATATATATATATATATATATATATATATATATATATATATATATATATATATATATATATATATATATATATATATATATATATATATATATATATATATATATATATATATATATATATATATAAATTGAACATATATATATAAATTATATTGAAATCCAGCATAGCAATAAAGAAATTTTCTTTTCTGTTTTTGAAAAATGCAAACTCAATTTAGGTTTATTCTTTTTGTTACTCAAAAGTATTCAAATATATCTTCGCCTACAAAACACAGGAGAAACATGAAATGGCAAAGAAATATTCAAATTAAAAATTGTTTGTGTTTAATAATGTTATAATGTTATATGTCCTTATTGTTATATATGTTAATTTATTGAATAAGTTTTTCAATATTTTAGATTAAATGGATTATTCACAAATTTCTTTGCAATTGATTAGTACTAATAATTTTCTATTGAAACTACAAGTTTCACATTCGAAGTTTTTTAATTATAAAAATAATTTTACTGGGTACAAACTCCAAAAAAGCCATTGTAATGGGACTATGATATATATTTATTGATATCCTTTAAAGTGAAATGTATGTCAATTGCAAAAAAGGGCAATATGAATCTTGAAAATTGTAATTTAGAATTAAAAAAGTATTTTCGTAGATCCACAAGCAAAAAGTAAATCCCTACATAAAATGATCGAAATAATAACTTAAATTCGCACACTTTATAAAATGAATTTTAACTTATTAACTTATTTGAAAAATAAGTAATTCAATTATCATATGGAGAATGCTTTCTTTTATTCGTAAGGGTAAAAAGAGTATGAATAATCTACCATAAAGAAAAGAAATTTTAAAAAGAAAATGGCTGATATCAGCCAAAATATATCCTTTTGTTTAGCTTCAAAAACACTTGAAGAATCAAGAAGGGACTAAATTTTTACAATCACAAAAATTTTCCCTTTTTGCCTAAAAACCTGAAATTAATCACACTCATTTTGATCACTATATTTCAGATTGCTATGATGAAAATGTATTAATATATGATAAATCAATTAAATATTTATTAGAAAATTTAAATATTTTACCTAATAAAGTAAAAAGGAATTCTTTTGCTAGAACGGCATTAATCGTTTAAATGAAACAATGAGAATAAGAATATAAGACATAAGTTTTTACACGCTCTTTAATACAAGTATTTTACATAATGAGCACGTTTTTCATGAAATTAGGGTGAAATTTCCGGCATCAAATCATTTTCTGATACATAATTGGTTACCTTTTACTGAATAACTGCTTATGTTTATGTGTTTAATAAAAATAAATAATTTTTAATAAAATATTAATAATATATTTAATGTATAACTGAAGAAATAATTTCAGCATATAATTTTAATGGACGAATAATATCATGTAATCAATACGCGTCATTTTGTAACTACATTTAATTATCATAATCCGAAATGTTGATGTAACGTGTGAAATTGTTTACATAAAGCATATGAGCAATTTCACCATTCAGGGAAATCTTTAAAAAGCATCTGGTTACTTTGAATAAAAGTACAATTTTTTAGGAACATTTACCTGAAAATGCTTTATGACATGTAACGGAGAATTTTTAGTTATTGAATAAAGTATAAAATGAATTTTAGTCTGAAAAGCATGATAAGAAAACAAATTTACTATACCGAAGCAGTAATTTTATATCCTAAATTTATTTCAATAAAGGAATAAAATTTTAAAAGATTTGATGGAATTTCTCATTTTTTCGAAGCTTAATGCCCACAAAATAAAAAAATATACGTTTTTACTCTTTATTAAGAGGAAATAGTTTTATTTTATTATTGAGGCAAATTTTACTATAGTTATCTCAGACTTATGAAACTTATATATATATATAAATATATATATATATATATATATATATATATATATATATATATATATATATATATATATATATATATATATATATATATATATATATATATATATATGGGTGTGCGTTTGTGTGTGTGGGTGTGTATATAAAAATATAAGAGCATAATACAGATCAATATTCATTTATACAAATTAGTTACATTACAGATTTAAGTTACATAATTTTTTACTGGAATAACTAGAATAAATAAACATTGCATGAGAATCATTAAAATTTCATTGGCAAGTTTTGATGTAAATAAATATTCATTTTAATTCTTTATCAATAAAATAAGTATTGTTTGTGTACGTAGATGCTTTTATCATATTAATGTATTAACCTTTTATTCTTGTATTCTTTTTAAGACATGCATTCCTTTTCGAAGATTTCTCTGTAATTCTGTTTCACACCCTTAAAGTTTCTATTCAAGTAAAAAAATATTATTAATATAATTTAAGATAAGGAAAAGTTAGAAAATCCCCTTGAAATACCTATCTTTTCCAGATATATATGAAAAAGAATTACAAACACATTAAAGAATTATATAAAAATCCCAACACGTTTCTTAAAATTATAATTTTTAAATATTTTGCTAGTGTTTATTTTATCAGAAACATTTTTTCTGTACAGTCTAATGCATTTAAATGTATTTGAATACTTATGTTGAAATCATTGTGAAACAAAATTTATTTAATTCAACAACTTTATGTGAAAGAAGATATAAGCTATCCATTTTTAAAATATGGAAAACGGTTCATTATAAACATATATCAACAACATAAATTGTTAATTTTTTTAATAAAAGTACCATGAAAATTACGACACTTAAATGTGAAAATATATGTAACGTCTTAAAAAAATTAGGAATAATGTTAAGATTTGCCTGTTATTTGTAACACATTATTGAGTTTTTACAAGTTATTTAAGAATTTAATTTTACTTTTGAATTTTGTACATAACTAAGCAAAGTCTTTCTCTTATGAAAAGAATATATTTGATTATCTCGAAAGGCATATTAAGTATTTTCATGCTTAAGGGGAAACATTCGATTATTTTGAACTACCTTCGAGCACTGTTTATAAGAAACATTTTCTAATTATATTTTTACTGGAAGATTATAAATTTTTTAACTTAATTTGGAACAAAAAAGAACAATAACAGTTTAAATTTAAATTAACAGTAAAAATAAATATTAAAAGAAAAATTAATTCCATATTCCTTATATTTTTAAAACCAGAAGCACTGAGAACTTTACCTAATGTTTAAATTAAGTGAGCTATTCTTCATATCAAGAGCTTTAAGAAGAATAAGATAAACGAGTTCTATAAAAATAAGAAAAGAGTAATTTAATATATAACTATTGCCAAGCAATTCATATTTTACTTGTTTTTTTTTAAATTTTCATTGAAAAGTATTTTTTATATTCAAATGAAAAAAAAACAAAATTATAAAAATTATTTTCATATAAAAAAGTTCTAAAACTCTTCCTGGGTTTTCAGATCTGCATAGAAATTATATTTCATATTTTTCATTGATACAAGAAAGACTTTTGTTTTACATTAACGAAATCTTTATTCAAGCATTTGTAATTAATCTTTAACTACATTTTGAAAAATGACTAGATTTATAGACTTCTTACTTAATAAAAAATATTTTATCACAAAAAGTGCTATCACAAATTGTTTTAACTATTAAACTTTGTTATTATGTTGAGATTGCTTTTGTTTGATGAAAAAAATGGGAAGTCACGAAATTACTTAACTATAAATACTGAAAATTACTACTTAAATATTTACTTAAAACGCTGTAATTGCATTGATAATTTGATTACGTCAGTCATAACTTATTTCTTTGCAAAGAGTCTTACGTAGAAAAGCATAAAAATATTTCAAAACAAAAAAAATGCGTTGCATGTAAAGAGTCTCAATAAGTATAAATGTAAATTGCTATAAAAATTATAAAATTTCTAACTTTCTATTAAATATTTTATAAAAAGATTACTAAATTTGAAAAATGTTGATTTTAGAAAATTGATGTTTTTGCAGGAAATGCAAACTTGAAGAATGGAATGCGTTTCTTAATAAAAATATTAATGAAAATAATAAAAACAAATTAGTGATAAAATGCCAAACATAAAAGGTGTTATGTTTTAAATTAAATTTAAAATAAGTGCACTTTAATAAATATTCACGTAAACCTGCTTAAGGTTAAAATTCTTTTAATCTCGACACATTTTAATATTAATTAGATCATTTCAAAATAAACGGAATCATATTGCTTATACTAGAGAGTTTTTTTCTTTAAAACATAAATGTTATCTTAATTTATCTTACAAAATTAAAATAAAAATTAATATAGAGAAAAAAATTTGATTTCTGAATTATAAAAAAGGTGTTGTGAAAGCTGAATTTCTTGATAGGTATTTAAGAGATGTCTTCCGAAAATTTTCTTAGTATAGAATATGATAATAAATTATCATTGGATTCTACGCTGAGGAAAACTTTATACATGTACTGTATGTTACTAACATGCACTAAAACAAATTACCTCAAAGTAATGAAATTCAATTGAAATATTCATCATACAAAAGATGCCTATAATAAAAATCATATTAAAAAAACTGTAATATTGACTTGTAATACGCATTATAAAATGAAAAAAATATTTATGTGTACTAGAAGATCAAATTAACAAAAATATTACATCTTCTAGTACTATTTTCAAATATGAACTTCTACAAGAACAAATAAGATTCAATGCTTGCTTAATGTAATCTTGGTTTTAATTTAAAACTCATTTCAACAAACTATAGTTCGTTATTATGCTATTTGCTAGATTAAGTTTAACCTAAGAAATGTGCGCGAACTAAGCAATTTGCTTATTAACATTCGATACAATTTTTTTTATTTAATTAAAAAAGTTAAACCCAAGATATTATGTCAAATTATATAGACTACATAATTCATATGCGTCAATAAAAGGATTATGAAAATAAAAGAATCATCTTAGGATTATAAAGAATCCTTTATTAGTATGGAGTAGGACTGCTTTTGGTATGCAATATAACTTGAATTCACTTAGAAAACTGCATCATTTCAGGGAATAGTGTATCAAATTATTGTGAAAAAATTTTGGTGGAAATTATTATTCCATATTAACACACTCTAAAATAGACCACAAGTGTTCAATTATATTGAGGTTGTTTTATTCTGTGGTAGATTCTTAACTTCATCGTAATGTTGATTAAAACTCCAATAGATAAGTCTCCCTGAATGTGGATAGGTGCATTATCACCCTGGAAAACTTCATTTCCTACAGTTTTGCTGAATATAATAGACTGGGTCAGTTAAATTTTCCTTATACTTTTCCTTTATATACTTTTAAATACTATCAGATTTATGAATAGTGTAGTAGAAAATAAAGATACAGCTGCCCCTATTATTACACATCCTCACCAATGTTTAATATTGTGTTGTTGCACCAGCATGCTTCCCTGTACCCTATTCAGGGAAGCATGCAATTCAGGGCTGACTGGTAGAGCCCAACTCAGGGCTCTACCAGTCAGCAGCAGAAGCAGGCGAGTGGAATGTTAGTAATTTTGAAGCAAGCACCAGCCAGAAAATCCCTAATACTTGGCCTGCCTTCCAAAGATCTATCACTTCACTTGGAGGACATTGCCACCGACGTACAATTTGGACACCCAGTTTTAACGTTCCCCAGGCACCATTAGTGAACGCGACGGATCTTTGGTCAGCCGGGTTTCGAACTCGTTACCATCCGATAATGAGAACGACACCCTTTTAATCACAAGTGTCAATTTTATTCATAAGCGTTTCCATAATTTTCATAATCACCTGTACATAATTTTCCGTAATTTTTTTAAACATTCAAGTTTTAGCAAAAAAGCCAAATTATATAAAAAATATTATAAATAGTAAAAAAAGTTTAATGAAAAATACCTAATTATTAATAAAAATTTATTATAAGAGAAACTTTATTTGAATAGGAAATGCTTAAGTAGAGAGAAGAAATTTTATATTCGTCGGACTAAATACGTAATATTATATGACAAAGTAGATCGTAGTAAATATATTTCAACACAAACATGCATAACCTTAAAGAAATGTTAAAGAAGCATTTTTAGGAAAAGGGAAATTTGTGATTTGCTTATTTTTGCTGACAACGAAAAAAACTTTTCTAGCCATCTTTATATTTAAAACCATCTGAGAAAAAATATAGTTAGACGGTTTTAAAATTTAAATAGAAAACGGAACACGAGAAATATATAAAATATTTTCTTCAATTTATATGCAAGTTTATTATTTTAAATACAAGCTTGTATTGATTTCCATACTTTCAATAAGACAAATGTTTCCGTTATTGAAATTTAATATAATTCTGCGATAAAAAATGTTCTTCAACAAAAACTTTTCCTCGTATACATAAAATTTAATTAAAATTACATAAATAACTAGTAGCTTTCTTCATAGTTTATTTATAATTTCTCAAAAAATTAAGCTGATATCATAAAAATTGCAGTGCATTTTGAGAAAACTTACATGGAAAAAAGTGCATATGTCTTAACAAAATTACTTATGAGAAATAATTTACAAGAAGCTAATGCAAAGTAATTTAAATTTATCTTGTAATTTAACATTTTCATAATTTGTCGATTAATTTAGTGAATGTAATGTATTCTATTGTTCTTCATCTTCTTCTGAAATGACTTGCATGATACTGGGCACCTCTGCTTGATTGCATTTTGTGCCATAGCCTCAAGCCCATGAACTCTTAGTTCCAATAAATTGGGGCGCAAACTTTTTTTCTAAAGTCAGACAACCCTTTATGGAGCTAAGATGTAACTCTTTAGTATTAATGATTCCTAAAGTATTAAAACGAATGGAGGATTGAGCATCACACTCAAAAATGATAAAATGATGTGATGCATCGACTCATCATCCTTAATTCCTGTAATTAGGGTCTTGAACGAGTCCCATAGTATGGAGATATTTCCTGAAATGATAGTGTCCAGTGATGAAGCCTACGATGGTACGTATATTCGCCCTAGAACAACTATGAATTTCAAAGGCAACATTCGTCGATGTCTAGCAATCATACTTTTGGCGTGCTTTCCCCACATGAGTAGGGTACCCCTTATGGTCTTCATGTTGATGCCACTAAAAGGTTCCGCACCAATAGGGTTAGAAGACGAACCCTGATTTGCCAGTTCATCGTCATTACCTTCAATCCCCACGTGTCCTGGCACCCAAGAAAGGAAAACCTTATTATTGGTTGCAAGCTCCTTAAGAAGGTTTCTACATTCCAGGACAATCCTATATTTGACTTAATTATCCTATATTTGACTTAATTGAAAGAATTAATGGATTTTAAGACACCTTTTCTGTCACTACAAATTAGAATCCACTTCCAATGGTAGCCTTTTCTAATATTTAATAAGAGACAGTCAATAATGGCAACAACCTCAGCTTGGAATACAGTGGAATACTTCCCAAGTCCCCTAAAGAAGTTGACACTTGGTGATACCCCATGCACTCCAAATCCAGAGAGGGTATCCTTTCTAGATCCATCCGTAAACCAGATGAAATCATTGTTATTCAAACTGATCGTGCTCTCACTCCATTCATCCTAGATCTATTGAACACGTAGGACTTTTCTTTAGTGTCAGTAGGTTTCATAAGAATAGGATCCTTTATAATTTTGGTGATTCGGGAATGACCTATAGCCAAAGGCTTGTCATACCATTGCTTTTGCAACATCATTCTATATGTAGTCATTCTTGCAGTGCTGCAAATGAAGATGTCTAGAGGAGTCACATCTAAAGTAATCCCCGAGGCTCTGGCGGGCGCAGATGACATAGCACTTGTGATAAACAGGCAGGCTAGTCCTTGCAGATACTCTAGCTTGTCCTTCACAGTTACCTGCTCCGGCTTGCACCACGAAATAGTATAGGAATAAGTAAAAATAGGTCTGATAATAGCAGTGTACATCCAAAACATCAGTTTCGTTTGGAGACACCAGTTTTTACCGCGCCTTTTTCTACATGTCATAATACAGCACTTAGTTTGGTTAATCTTGAACTCAACATGCTTATTCTAGGTGAGATTTTAGTCAAGAAATAGGCCTAAATGCTTCACCTCAGTTGAAACATTGGAAAGTTTAGGGATAGTAAAACCATCCCATTTCCTTTCGCATGTAAAAAGTACAAGATTGGTCTTCTGAAGTCTTACCGTCAAATGCCTCTCCTTGCGCCACTTACTAACATAACTTAATGCACTTTGCATTTGTTGAGAAATTATGAAATCCTTACCAAGGATAAGGATGAAAATGACATCCGCATACCCTTGAATGCAGTAGCCCATATTATTAAGGTCAGACTATTAGCTACTAGGTTCCAAAGTAAAGGTGACAAGACACCTCCTTGTGGACAGCCTCTAGTAGTCTTCTTCTCAAGTGACTCATCAAAGATATTTATTTGAACAACTCTATCCATGTGTAGAGTCTCAATCTATTTAACAAGAATGCAATTGATCCCTGTAGCTCCTACAGCATTAACTATGGACAGATGCGAAGTATTATCAAAAGCTCTTTGGATGTCTAGGTAAGCAGCTAAAGCTATTTCCTTCCTATTCAAAGAGTCTTCAATCTTGGAGACAAGCTGGTGTATGGCTGTCTCAGTAGACTTACCAGGTTGATAAGTAAATTGGAGATCATGCAAAGGACAATTACTACATAAGTCATCCTAGCAAGCCTATCAATAATTTTTTCCATAATCTTCAGGAAAGGCTAAATGGTCTGAAAAACTTAGCCTGGTCATAAGAACCTTTCCTAGAATTAGAAAGGAAAACAATCCTAGTCCTCTGCCATAGCTTCGGAATATATCCATGGCTAGACTAGCCCTATACATTCTAGTCAGCACCGGGATAATAAACTCATCGGCCTTTTGGATCATGATGGGCATTATTCCATCAGGACCAGGCCTCTTGAGTAGTTTAAAGGTGGAAATGGCCCACCTTACATCATTATAATTGATGATATTCTTAGCATATGTCCAAGAACTCCTATTGACTCTAATTAAAGAGTCAATGAAGCTTTGACTATCATTGCTGTGAATATTTCTAACACTTGGAAAATGTGTTTTGATCAAAACTTTAATAATAGCTTTCTCAGTATTAGCAAAGCTGCCATCCTCGTCTTTTAAGGTGCCAACCAATATAGGTTAATCCCTTTTAAGAATACGTTGGAGTCTAGCTTCCTCATAGATAGAATTTACCTTTTCGCAGAACTTCCTCCAGGTTTCAGTTTTGCTTTTTTCTAACATTCTTGTTATAATTGGTTTGGATAATAAATGTCCTATTCACCATATTTCTTAGCACTATTAAATAGTTTTCTAAGCTATGTCCTTTCAGCAGCCAGAGAGTCATTCTACCAAACACATTGAGGCTTAGCTCTCCTAGTGTGAACACGACAATTGCTGTTAAAAGATTCTAGAATATTCATTTGCGGACATTCTGCTGTGATTTCTAGATCATAATTATCTCTAATATGCTTGGACCTCAACTCTGTAAGCACCACAAGTTCCTTCTGAACCTTTTTCCAGTTAATCCTCATGGGGTCTCTGAACCGTCGATCAACATTTATATTAGAGATAAGCTTAAAGTGGATAGTCTAATGGTCTGAACTAGATGATCTACCATCCACAATCCAACTCTTGAGAGTCTTACTAATGAGCTGAGTAGCGACAGTGATATTGATCACTTCAGCTCTATCAGAAGTAATAAAAGTCGGTTCATTGCCCCTATTTAGAACATCTAAATTATTATTTAGGATAAATTCTAAAAAGCACTCACCTCTTTTATTTGTGTCTGTACTTCCCCAGACATCATCGTGAGCATTGCAGTCTAATCCCAGGATTGTCTGCAAATTATTCTCTGCACAAAAACGTAAAAGTTTATGCTGGGTTTCACAAGGTGGAGATTTTTCTTTATAGGGCAGGTATATGCAACCGAAAAAAACTTCGCAAACACAACTCCCCATGCTGAGTTTAACTTTCACCGCTGTTAGATCTCAATTGATCTGTTAGATCTCAATTCAAAAAGAGGTAAAAACCTCAATATCTTTATCAGCTAGCATTCTTCTTCTTCTTAGAGTTGGGTTTGTATGTCATTGTGCACCTCTGCATTTATCAGCATTTTGTACCATTAAATCCGAACCCAATGTTTCTTAGTTCCAGTTCCTCGGGTCACCCACTTTATTAATAAAGTCCGATAACCCTTTAATGGAGTCTAGGTGTAACTCTCTAGTATGGATGATGCCTAAAGATGTTAATCTAGGGAGGGCAAGAGCCTCGCATTTGTAAATGATATGCTCATCCATTTCCTCTTGCGTATAACATTTCCAGCAGATAGGGTCTTGCTGAAGCAGTCCCATCTGTTCAGAGAGTCAGTCATGCTAGCGATAGCTTCCTGACTTTCACCAGAAGAAGATGGTTTGGAGGTGGTTTCTTCCTCCTGTGAAGGATTCATTGCTGCCCCTTCACTAGATTGCCTCTGAGTTCCCTTGTCTTTTTCAGCAAGGTCTACTTCAGAGGCTTCACCTGCAAATGCAGAAAGGTTAGTTGTTCCTGTGTCTTTTCAGCCACAAAATAACAGTTAAAAAGCTCAGGTAATATAACAGTTCACCCAGCATTGCCTGAGTTACTGGGCAAGGCAAAAAAATTCTAGAAGTTCACCAGGCAACTAGAGGCTCCATTAAGACACCATTACCACGGTGCCAAATAACCCTAGGCATGGGTCGCATAACACCAGGTTTTACGGGAGCTGGTTCGCGGCCTCTGATTCTATATTCAAGGCTATCCTGTTATTCCTACAAAACGTTCGGCGATCCACCACCTGCCGACGCGCCTGGTAGCTGCTCAGGCCCCAGGATCAACTAGCATTACTATTTAAACCATAGATTTACTTAGCTTTAGTACCTTTAGAGTCATTGATTCTACCTTTGACAAGCCATGGTTATTGAATCAAGGCCAAGGGTGTAAATCCTCAATAAGAAATTTCCTACTGAGGTTAGAGGTACATCCTCTACTGTGGTGGATACCTTCACCCCTATCAGGCTTTGGAGTCTTATCTAAAACTTTTTCTTGAACTTGAAGTCCGAAATAAATCTTGTATCCCCTTCTACCAAGTGTAACCGAGTCCGATTCAGGCACACTAAGGACGATGATCTGTCCTGATGTGTCATCTTTTCTGTGCAGAATTATTCACTCAGTCGAAGTAAGCCCACCATTATGTGCTTCAATTTTTTTCTGGATCACTTTAGGACCCAGTTTGCAGCATGAAGCTTAGCAATAATTTAGGTGTTTCTGACAAGTTTCTTTGCCTCACCCACCAAAACTGTTGCTCCTCCCAGGGGTTAATATCACTGACATTCTGTTCCAACCACTTATCTCTCCAGATCTGCACAGTTGATAATTAAAACCTCTGTTTCCAACTTGAATGATAGGAAAGTGAGGGCAAAGCCCTCATCATTACTTGTAATTTTGTCCGTTATCAGAAGCTCCAGGTCGACAGCCTGTTCTTCAATCAAAATGTTATCAGGATGTCCTTCAGGAACTACAGTGATGGCCCTCCTGTAGGTTTCACAGCCAGGCCTGGGCATCCTGGCAGTCCAGAAATTTGTCCATCCCAGATCTATGCCTCTTTTCATCTTGGTCCTTGGGTTTTTCAACCTGATTTTTTTCAGCGATCTACCTTTCTTTAGTCAGTTATTTCTTCTGAGCACCGGAAAGCCTTTTTTTAATTTTGATTTTATCTAGAGAGGCAGTCACATTGGTTAAGTCATCCTGACAATCTCTAGATGTTGAGGTTTGAGAGGTCATTTCTACCTACCTCTTTGAAGTACCCATTTCTGTTCCCTCACTACTTTTCTCATGGTTTACTTTGTCTTCTGGAGACTGGTCTACTTCAGAAGTTGTACCTGTAAAAACAGTAAGATTTTTATCTACCTCCGCCAGGGAAGAGAAAGAAAAAACTTCAGGAAAAACAAAAGTCCACCCAGTATTGCCTGGGATGCTGGGTAAGGCAGAATACTCTAGAACAGGGATGGGCAAACTACGGTCCGCGGGCCAATTTCGGCCCGTCGGAAGGTCTTATACGGCCCGCGGATAGAATTTTAATTTATCGGACCGACTGAAATATGATTTATGTATTAAATATCTATCTCATTTTCTACTTTGCTTAAATATTACTTTTTCTTTCATTTTTTCAAAGAACTGGTGATCTTTTTACTTTCTCAATTTTTGTTATACAAAACATAAATAGACATAAATGGCAAGTACAGACAGCTGTAATCGTTAAAGTATTAAAAATGGAATTTCTATGTTGGTTATAGCTGTAGACTGCCGGCAACAAGCGTTATTTTTCCTCGGGGAACAGACATGGGAATCCAACATAGGTGAATTAGACCTCACATGTCACAGACTGGGCATTTTAAACTACAGTAAGCCCAGAAAATATGTGCTGCGTTAGCTTCATCTTCTATACGTGAACAAATGTTTTTGATAATGAACATTAGAAAGAATTATTTCAGAAGTAGACTGATATAAGCATTTAGGCATGTTTTTTGGAATCATTACATCTCACTTCGAACCTCAATGTAAGGAACTTTTACATGATAAATTACACAATTTCACACATCTCGTTAACATATTTAAATTGTGAAACTAGCATATTGTTTTTAAAATTTTAGAAAAAATTATATCTTGTCTCGCCAACTTTTTACCGAAAAAGTTTGCCCATCCCTGCTCTAGAGGTTCGCCAGGTAACTAGAGGCTCTGTTTAGACACTGTAACCGTAGTGCCATTCACCCTGGGCACGGATCGCATAACACCAGGTTCGCGGCTCCTTTTTAAGTATTCAGAGCCATCCCACTCATGTAAACTTTTTAAAAATCAAAATTTGTTTAAAATATCAAAATTTCAAAATCAATATAAATAAAATCTAAATAACTTATCAGATTATATTTTTAAATTTGAAGACATTTTTCCATATAACTAATTTACATTGGAAAACAAATTAGCTTCTAGACCACCAGCTTCCTTGATATTGAATTTGTACCTTTTTCTTCTAATATTTAATGCCAAACGAGTTTGCTAAGTGTGTTTATGCTTCAAAATGATAACATATTATTTTCCTGTTAAATTTGTGTTTTCTTTATTTATATCATACAAATACTCGATAAAAATCCTCATCCTAGATAAAAATGATTAATTTAAACTATTAATAAATTTACAAGTTTTTAAAATATTATTTAACATGTTTTTCATCACTAAAAAGAAGATAAAAAGCTGCATATAAAAATAGAGTCAAAATCAAATAAATAGTATAAAAACACATTGTTAATAATTTTTTAAAGTGAAATATTTTGAAAAATTTTATAAAAGTGTATTGTGAAAGTCAATTTTAAAATTTATTTTGTTAAAATTTTTATAGGGTGTTAACACATTTTAAAAAATTATTATAAAGACCCTTATAAAAAGGAAAATAATAAATCTGGTATATGTTAAAATTCTGATTAAATAGTTTTCTTTTAATAATTACTGTTAAAAGATTACTTTTGTTTTCAGAAACTCTAAGAAACAAATATTATTATTGCATTACGTGTATGCTGGATTAATTTACTGTTATTCTGATTATTTAGCAAACAATAATCAATAAAAGCATTTATTAAATACGGCAGTTTTCATTAGAATACAAAAAAATTATTTTCTTAATTACATTCTTTTTCATTTATTAAAGTATTCATATTTTAAGAGTCACTAAATTAATGATTTAAAATTGAAACTACTTTTGTATTTCAGAGAATACATGTGATAGTTTAAAATTATAAAACTTGCCTGAGAAAATCGCAAATTTTTTGATACATTTACCATATTATTTTAATTATATTATATTTAATTTAATTTTTAATTTAAATATATTTTATTTATTAATATATCATTTAAATATATTAATTTTTAATTTAAATTTATTTTTTTTTCAGATGAAAATTTTCTTTTTAAGAGCTTTTTAGGATATTCAGCTAAAATAAAAAAAATTCTAAAATAAAAAATTCGAGAAATCTAGACTATCTTTATTTGCGAGAAAATGAAATTTTCAACCAGACGACTTTTTATGCTGTTTTTACTTTCATTTACTTGATTAATTTCAAAAAGAAAATTTTTATGCAGATCCACAATTTTTCTTGGTATTTTATACCAAAATTAATTGCATAATTTTAAATTTTTTTGTAAATTAACAAATTACGAAATTAAATTCTTGAAGGGCAGAAACTTTTTCAAAAACTCTTTACATAAGGCTTCAAATGTTTTAGAGATATCAAATATGGTAAATTTCTAATATATAATTTACCTTAACGTTGTTTAATGTACCTTGAAAATCCATTTACATATAAGAAAGCTGGTATGGCAATTATTTCTATATACATTTACTATATATTCCACTTCTTTTCCGTAATTTAAAATTTAGTATATATAGTAAATGTATTTTTTTCTCAAAATAACTTTAGCAAATTCATAGCAAGCTTCAAAATTTGATCAATCATTAGAAATGAATTATTCATTAGAAAATCAATTCATTGTAAATCCTAATATTTTATTAATTATGAATAAATTGCAATAAAAAATTTCTATGCTAATTATTTCTACATGCTCCATGTGTTAAATTTGGATTTATGATATCAATTTTCATGATTTTTTTACACTTTTCATAGTATCTTAACATAATAATCTTTACTGTTTACTGATTATCTTAAATATTTAGCCAACTTTTCAGATTAATCTGACATATTTTGAGAGAAAAATACTTAGTTTGAAATCAAAATGTTATCTGTTCTGATACTGATTTGATTTATTAATTATAATGTAATTCAGATACTTCATTTTTTGTGACAAAACATTCGTGTAAATGAGTATATTGAATAGACTTTGTTATATTAAAATATGATACTTAAAATTGAGAATAAATTAAATACATTTTATCAAGAGACATTGTTTTTTTATATTTTTTAATCTGCATAGTCATTAAAATCTGGACAGAAATCATGTATATTGTTACAAGTTATTCTGATATTAAGCCAAAAATAATACTTTATTGTTTTATTAAATTTTAATTTAATAAATTACAAAAGAATTATATTTTGAAGTTAATTCTGTAAGAATAAAATTCTAGTAAGTCATTGTTATATTTTTATCTGAAAAAAGCATTTTCGTTTAAGCTAATTCCATACTTATTAATCTGTAACAAACAAAAAAACAAAGAGGTTTTCTCTTTCCATTCTTTCCATTAATGTTCTTTTAACGAATTAAAACACAGATATTATAAAACAACTTTGTCATTTAAAAAATGTCAATAAGTTAAAATAAATGTTATTTCCTAATTTTAAAATATAATATGAATAGAATTATAACATAGTACGATTTTTTGAAAAAATAAAATTCACTTAAATAATTCTTACAAGAATTTCAATCAAAATACGTTTTTAAAACATAGGATAAATAAATTACTCCACTATGACAAATAAACAAGATATGTCGTAATTAAATATTATAGATTACTTTTAGTATTCTCTATTCTGAATATTATTGAATTACTAAATTATACAGTATTTTATTGACTTTTTTACATTATGAATATTATATATAGAAAAATGGATTCCACATATGAAAATTGATTCTATTTAAGCATGTTTTTCACTTCAGTTTGTTGTTCAGAATTGTGTTATTTTGTATATGCAAACATTTTATAATCTATTTTAAGAGATATTTCATTGAAACTAAGAAATTACATTATAAAATAATAAATGAAATTTTATTTTAAATTCTAAATGAAATCTAAAAAAAATATTGAAAATTTAACGAGCTTTTTTGAATTTGATTTTCAATTATATTAAGAAATATGAGTTATAAAAAATAAATTTTTCATATAATTAACATAAATGGATATTCTAATTAGTATTTCAGGAGCAATGAAGAATACAAGTTGATTGAAAAACGGTAAAATCAATAAAACGATACCCGAAATTTAAAATTTATTAAATTTACCAATGTTTTTTTAATTTTGCTTAAAGTTCTAATGTTTATTAAAAATCGTTACATAAATATTAGTTTTATATAAATTTATAATAAAAATTAAATTTTTGCAGGGGTTAGTGTTTTTAAATAGGAATAAAATTTTGAACATATAATATGAATTCTTTAACATACTTAGCTTGGCAAATTAAATTTCTGACTAAAAGCAATGACAATGAAGAAAAGCATATAATATGCAACAAATTATTTCAATTAATTTAAAATTGTTAAAATTGCTTAAATGCAGAATCCTTAATATTTAGTTTAAATTTACAATGTGTTTTCAAAATTTAGCTAACAATATTTTAATTGCTCTTAGCTAAAAAAATTAAGTTTTTAATACAAAGTCTTTTCCTAATTAGAAAAAATTAGAGTCATTTAATATGTTTTGAATTTTTTCTTAGATAAGTGAAATATTTGGTTTTCTATACTTGATCATATAAGGTACATAATTGAGGAAAAATATGTGAAGAATATCTGCCAATTTATCCTTAGTGAATAATGAAATTGCTCATTTATTTTCCTTTTCAGAATTACAATCGAAATAAAAACGTTTCTATTTCTCAGAAAGCCGAAAAAACCACATCAAGTATTTTGAAAAGGTACATCTGGATTACGAATTCCGTTATAGATTACAGGTTATTATTTGTCTGATGAAAAAAATATATCTTCTGGCAATATTTTTTGAGTTATTGGATGTTTTTCCGCATTCTGTTTTTTTTTAAACAAGTATTTTGGCTTCAAATATATTTGTATTTCTATATATAATAGATTGAGTTCATGATTAATGCATGCCTTATAAGAAAAGAAAGCAGTTCAAAGCCAATAAAACACTTTAATGATTTACCACAGACTTTAAAATTAATAATAAAAAATTATGTAATAGACCTTTTTAAATTAATTTCATTTAAAATTGTGTATACGCCACTTTTCATTTACACCTTCCTTCTATATTAATATTTATCTAAGAGCACAAAAGATGATCAAGGCACAGTTAGTAAATTAAATTTATTGAAGATAATTTTTTCATGTGTTTTAAATAAACCACCATTCATTGACAATTATCCAGCATTGATATGACAGAAATTCAGAAATACAAAACAAAATAAATTTAGTTAAAGACTTATAAAATTGAATTTCAGATATTAGACTTCATCTTCTTAAAATCTAGTATCATATTACATTAGAATAAAAAAGTATACATTTTACACTTCCTAAAATGATTAATTATACTTAATAAAACACTTAATAAAAACTGAATTATACTTAATAAAAATTGAAATTGTTATTTTACCGTACCTTATATTTCCAAATTGTATCCGATTTTAAGGCTCAGGTACCAGAATTAGTTTTTTCCTTCTACTGGATACTTATCTCCGCCAATATTAATAGAAAATAAACATTTTTCATAAAAGCACTTTGAAAATAATCTGAATAAATGTTTTATATTTTTATTACAGGAATCAAGCAATAGCGAATATATTTAATTATTTAATACTAGCTTAAAATACTTTAATTTTAAGATTTTTCAACTGTTATATATATATATATATATATATATATATATATATATATATATATATATATATATATATATATATATATATATATATATATATATATATACATATATATATATACACTACTGGCCATGAAAATTGCTACACCAGGAACGCGGCACACCACACACGTGAAATCAGCATGACAGGTAAAACTTGCTGTGATACACAAATTATTAGATTTTCAGCGCATTCAAACAAAGCAGGTGACAGTAGCGACATCTACAATGTGTATAAAACCAGAGATTTGACAGCAGTTTTTTCATACTCAATTTCCGTTTCAACCAAGTTCAATTTCCGTTTCGGCCCAAGAAAGTTGTTGTAATTCCTCGTGTAAGAAGAAGAAATGCCTATCAGCAAGTGTGTGACTTTGATCGAGGAAGGATTAGAGCCTACCGGGATTGCGGTTTATCGTACCGCAATATTGCTGCTCGCGTCGGTCGAGACCCCATGACTATTAGCAGAATATAGAATCGATGGGTTCAAGACAATCATACGGAACGTCATGCAGGATCTCAGCGACATCCCATCACTAACAGCAGAGAAAACAGACATCTTATCCGCATGGTCACAAGGGATCGTACAGCCACATCACGAACCCTGAGTCGAGAAAGGGAGTCATTTGCAAGGCAACAGGTTTCTGCTCTAACAGTTCGACGACGTTTGCAGCAGCATGGATTGTCTCCATGGCGACTATGGCTTCGGCTACCATTGACGCTGCGGCACAGACAGGAAAGCCTTCAATGGTGTGATCAGCGACGAACCTGGACGCGGGAATGGCATTATCTTTACAGATGAATCTCGGTTCTGTATACAGGACCATGATGGCCGCATCCGTGTTTGGAGGCATCGTGGAGAACGCGCATTGCCAGTTTGCATTGGACATCGCCATATTGGCCCATCTGCTGGAGTGATGGTATGGGGTGACATTGGATACACATCTCGATCACCTCTTGTTCGCATTACCGGCATTTTGAACAGCAACCGTTGCATTTCCGATGTGTTAAGGCCCGTGGCTGTGCCCTATCTTAAAGACCTCCCTAATGTTTTGTTTCAACAGGATAATGCACGACCGCATGTTGCCCGTATTGTTCTGAACTTTCTTGATACAGAACAGGTTCGACTGTTACCCTGGACAGCACGTTCTCCTGATCTGTTGCCAGTTGAGAACGTGTGGTCAATGGTTGCCGAGCGATTGGCACGCCATCTCTCACCATCCACAACTGTAGATGAACTGTGGCATAGTGTTGAAGCTGCATGGACTGAGATCCCCGTACATGCCATACAATCTCTGTTTGACTCCATGCCTAGGCGGATAAATGCTGTTATTGCAGCCAGAGGTGGCTGCTCTGGGTACTGATTTCTCAAGATCTATACATCCTAATTTCCTGTAAATCTAATCACTTGTTCTTTCCACTATAATGTATGTGTCCAATAAATTTCGTTCTGTTTTTGCATTCCTTCTTGGTGTAGCAATTTTAATGGCCAGTAGTGAATATATATATATATATATATAGTGGAAAAATACTTTAAGTTTTGAAAGAAAACAAAAATATATCTAAGAAAGTATCCCCAATCTTGTAAGTAAATTATGCATTAAATACACTCTTTCATAATAATATTAAACTGACATAATATCATTCCTATAAAAAAGGCTGAAATTCTCAACCCAATATAAGGGATTAAAAAAACCATGATAAGCTTATTTACACTAATTTTAGAGTAGAAATGTTTAAATTATTTTATTAAAAAAATTAATGTAAAATATAATATCTTTGTCTAAAAATGTTCCTTTTAAATTCTAGAAATGAGTTATGAAATGATATTCTATATATTTTTTACAGAGATATAAAAATCTCTGCATTTATCATTTGATTAAGTTTTATATGAATAACTTCTTTCTACCACAATAAAAAATTATCATTTAAATTAAAAGTAATAAATTAAAATATTGTCAAATGAAAATTAGAAAAAAATGAGAAATGTTATAATATAACGTAAAAAATTGTATTCAATGCATTAAAATGTTCATATACTTGCGAATTATTTAAACAAATCTATTAAAAAATTATATAATTATTAAAAATTTTTAGAGCACATCAAAACAACATATCTGAAAGCAAATGAATGATAACAAATAGAAAAGTTATTACTGATAACTGATTGACTTCTAGCTCTATGTGTGCTGTGTAAATCATAATGGATTTTATACTTTTACAAGTAAATGTATGTATACAAGGTGTGGCTATTAAATAACGAGACTGTCGTTGTAAAAAGTTTTATTCTTATTTTATACATATTTATTTATAATCGCCTTCAATGTACACCCCTTCTCTATCCCTGCAATGCTCCATGCGAATTTTCCATTGTTGGAAACAGTGTAGGAAGCCATCTTTTGTTTCAATACTCTTGCCGCTTTCTCTTTAACAGCTTCCACGGACTCAAATATTGTTCCTTTTAATGCAGATTTCTCCCTAGGGAACAGATAGAAGTCACATGGTGCCAGATCTGGTGAGTAAGGTGGATGCTCTAACAGTGGGATGCTGTGTTTGGCCAGGAATCTCTAGACAGATAACGCGGAATGAGCTGGCGCATTGTCTTGGTGGAAAAGCCATGATTTTTCCTTCCACATTTCGGTTCGTTTTTTTTCTTATTCTTTCTCGCAGATTGCCAAGTACCTCAAGGTAGTAATGTTGATTGATTGTTTGACCTTCAGGAACCCAGTGAAGGTACACAATCCCATGAATATCGAAAAAAACAATCATCATTGTTTTAAATTTTGACTTGCTCATTCTTGCTTTTTTTGCTCTTGAAGAAGTTGGAGTCTTCCAATGCATGGATTGGCGCTTTGTTTCCGGATCATACGTAAAAAATCAGGATTCATCACATGTTATTACCTTTTCCAATAAATTTGGGTCATTTTTAATGGCATCCAAAATGATAAATACAAACATTTTTCGAATTGCTTGTAGTTCAAACGTGAGAATTTTTGGCACCATTTTGGCGCACACTTTTTCCATGTTCAAATTGTCATGTAAAATTTGCCATACACATTCTTTATCAATGCTTACAGTTTCAGCTATTGCACGAATACTCAATCGACGATCAGACCGAATCAAACTAGCAACTTTTTCGACATTTTCATTTGTTTTTGACGTTGAAGGGCCGCGAATCATCTTCAACGTCTTGTCGGCCATCTTTAAAACGTTTGAACCATTCAAAAGCTCGTGTACGGGATAAACATGTCACTGCCGTACATTTCTTTCAGCAAATTATAAGTTTCAGTACCGGTTTTTCCAAGTTTGAAGTGAAATTTAACAACAATTCGTTGCTTTATTATTACACTAACCATTTTTTCGCCAAAATATAAAATAACAATGTTAACGGAAAGGAAAGTTATGACTAAACCGTGTTACTTACGCAAATGAGGTTTAGGACATTTTGAAGAGAAAGCTTCACACTAAACAACTGACAGTCAATGGTGGACTACGCATGCGCACTTTTGCCGCCGCAGCTTTCAGGCAAAGAAAGAGACAGAAGTAAAACAAATGTGACTTATTTATGAAGTCTATTTATTAAATAAAAGTTATGAATGCCTAATTATATTTGTTTCAATCGCCATTTTTGTTTAACTTGTAAAATTATTATTAAAACAATGTTTATATTGTGAAAATAAAATTGTTCAGTCTAATGCATCTTATGTATATTGGAGACATTTTCGGTGCCAAAATAAAGATTAGCAGTTTCAAAGTTTCAAGTCGACTAATAGTACACTACATTAATGTTCTAGAATACTATAGGATTAAATATTCTAAAAACTTCTGAAATGGTATAAATATCGGCCGCATTCAAGCTGGGAGTCAGTTCAAAGTCAGTCAGCCCATTAGTTAGACGCCTGAGTCTGTTCTGAAAGTTTCTGTTTAGTTTCTGTGTTCTAGAAACTATATTAGTTTTCTTAACTGTTTAATTACCTCAAACTGAAGTAATAATAGTCTATTTAGGACAGGGGAGCTACAAATAAAGTATCTGTTAAGAAAATACTTTTTCCACATATCTTTTTATCTTTTTTCCACATAGTCACTTCTCATCACCACAACAAGGAAAATAGAAAAACTCTTAACTGTATATAAAACTTAAATTTATAGTGTATTTATTTGATTATATGCAGCTAATAAATTATAAATAGTTATCTGTTTATTAATTATCAAATAATAATGATGCATTCCATTATTTGGACTTCCTTAATTTTGATAAAGCCAGAAATTTAACATCAATTTAACTTTTTAACATTTAAAAGTTTCACAAAACAAAATATTTGCATTTTGAGATGCATCATATGAAAGACGTTTCACTATATTAATTCAACCATATGAAAGTATGAAATATTTAACTTAATAAACAATTAATCTGACGTCGAAAATAAATTTAGTGTATTTTTAATTACTTTTGCTCAATTAAATTTGCATAACATTAATAAAATATGTATATATATATATATATATATATATATATATATATATATATATATATATATATATATATATATATATATATATATATATATATATATATATATATATATATATATATATATATATATATATATATATATATGCATATATTCTGCTATATTTTATTTCAGATATATGAATATGAATACCTTAATACTGTCTCTATTTTAAAATATACAAATATTAATGCTTATAATAATTCACCAATTTTATAATATCTGTTTAATGCACCTCTTGATTTTATAATCTTTGTTTTGAGCACATAAATTCAAATAACGCTTAAATTTTTCGAAAATATCAATATGAATTGTTTATTATGATTTCTTCTGCAGAGGATTAACATTGTTAAAAAAGACATATACGTCTCGTCTGGAAAGTTTAACAATTCAATAAAGTCTTTACAAATGATGTAGTAAATACTCTTTTAATATTTCAATTATAATAGTCATTGAATAGTTATTCGTAAACTTATTTTTAAAACTGTTTTAAATCTTTTGTCTGAATTAGTTTTAGATAACATAGCAGTAAATTTAGTAATATTTAAATTTATTTATTTATTTGCTCATGTATTGATATTTTTTACAGAAAATGTTAATGTTTTGTTTATGAAACAACCAGATTTTGATTCAGATGAATTGAATCAAAAGGTTCTGATGAAAATATCGTCTGTTCCAAACTATCTGAATAAATGTTAAAATATACTTGTGTTGATGCTTTATTATATAAATTGTTAAAATGTTTCTATAATTATCAGTAACTATTTGTTCCAAATTAAAATTTGTTGTTTTTTAATAATGCTTTAACAGAGTCTATGAAATTATCATCTATACTATAATTTCAATTTTCACTTTTAATGTCACAAGAAAAATAATTTCTCTGTGTAAAGTTATGCAAATAAAGAATGTTTATTTTAGTGTGATTTATTCTTCTTCTTTCGCAAAAAGTGCAATCACAAAAACTGCACTTTTCTCAATAGAATTTTGTTTACTAGTTTAAATTCGTTTTTACTTATATTAATTCACAAATTTTTCATTAAATGAAAATTAAACCACTCATTTTTAATCAGAAAAAAAGAACCAATGATATATTCACCACCACCCTTCGTTTTAACTAAGCAATAGGAAAACTTCCAAACACGTTTATAAACTCAAAGCATCCTCAGCCAAATTCGAATGTTTGTTAGAGAGTTGTAGAAATGATTTATTGTACCAATCTTTTTTCTAATATGATAACTTCAACTTAAATATTCAGAAGAATTGTTTTTTGTGCATGAAAAGTTTTACTCGCAGAAAATTTAATCTGGATATTCTACACGCCTCGGTATGTGAATTGCTTGATAAATACATCTTTTCTTGACAACAAAACAAAAGTTTTTTCTCTTAAGTGTACAGAATAGTTATCAGTATTACCAAATAGCTAGCTTGAAAAATAATAATATCTATTGCAAAGCAATACGCCGTCATATAAAGTGTTAAACATATAATCGTTTTTCTTCATTTATATTATAATAAATACGGAACTTTTCATTTAAACTTCAATATCTGTATTTAGTATTTCAACACCTATACAACTAACATTTTTCTCTTAAGCTTATTCAAAAAAAGAATCTGAAATTTAAATATGTATAAAATAGAACATGTCAACGTTTAAATAATAAAACTTCTATTCTAACAAGACTTTTCTACCTGTTAATTCAATTTTCAATAAAGTAAATAGACGTTGACAAAGTGTAAAGTAGCATTAATTCTTTCAATGAAAATTTGATTAAAAGTATTGTTTGATTAAAACGTAATTCTTACAAATACTAAATTAGTTAAACTATCATTTATATTTAATGAACAGGATCCAAATATTTTTATTCATTAACATAGATTTCTTTCAAGGTGCATACATAATTCCCCAGCTTAACTTTTTTCCATATTTTAAGCAAATTTGTTCACTTAATTAATTACAGTTATTCTCATTTTCAGTGTTACAGAGATATAACAATAAAAATATTTCTATAATATATAGTTTTTAAATGAATAGAAAAATATTTCTGGTATAATTAGACTTTATTAAACTCACACAGCACTAAAATTCAAAAAAAACTTCCATAAATGTCGCAAATATAAGTTGTTGATACACAAAGTTTTCCACGGAAAAAATCCACCTGATCGGAATAAGTTATTCATGGATATCTCAAATTTTATATTTGGTAGTAATACTTAATTATAAATATAATGATTTTTTTTCGTGAAGACAAAATATTTTAGTTATAAATGAAACTGTTTTTCTGTAATAAATATCAAAAGAGCTTATAACAAGAAATAAATTTTTATATTCACATCAATTCGACATTTTTTTATCATTTAATATAAAAAAAATACATAAAAATTGTAAACATTGATATGCATAAAATTTAAGGGAAATTTATAGCATAGAATAAGGGTTAAGAAAATTATAATTTTAAGTTTTTTTACTTTATAATTTTAGTTTAATTCTTCGAATTTAAATAAAATTCATTGTTATTATATTTTCACTTAAAATGTTTCCTTAATTGTAAAATAGTTTAATTTATTCAATCAAATTAGTATTCCCTTTTATTAACACACTTTTATTGACAAAGTATATATATCTGGCATAGCAAAAACTTTTTAATTAATAAATATTAAACTTACCAAAACATTAATTTAACTAGTTACTGTGCATTAGTCATATCTCAGATAAGGTATTTTATTTGTACTTTTAATAATTCAAATTTGTTGTTAAAACATAATATTAATTTTAGGAAATGAATTGTTTATGAATGGAAAAACGTAAAAAATATAAGTCATAATATATGTATCCTAAATAAATCTATATAAACATTTATTAGCTATAAAATATCCATCTACAATTTCTAAAATTTAAGTTTACTTTCATTTCCCCATTCCACTATTCTACATTTTATACTTTTAAAAACTTTTTACCCTTTTCTTTAGAGAGATAATCATATTATGTTATCATAAATTTAGGAAAGTTACTTGAAACTACACCCATTTTTGGTTGTTAAAATAAAAGATAAGACTGAAATTAGATTGATAATTATAGTTTCTTTGAAAACTTAGAAAGACTTATTGCTATCATTAAATTAAATGAATGGCGGAATTATATTTTAGGCAGATGAGAATAAGAATATGATGAAAAATTATAATAAAAGTCTTTTGTGCCTTTAATTTAACTGTTTTACGGTAACAGTACTTGGTAAAGACTTATATAATAAAATTTATAGGTCAGTATTTAATCTATTACATGTATATATATATATATATATATATATATATATATATATATATATATATATATATATATATATATATATATATATATATATGTATATATGATAGATATATGATAAATGTACTTATTCTGACAATCAGTATCATTGAGTGATTTGAGAAGAATATAAATAATTCTAAACTGTCAGTGTAATAAGAGTATCACATGAGTACATATGTACTTTTATATTCACATAAATGTACTTGGATGATACTTATAATGAAGAAACACTTGTTGATCCATAAATTAGGAGGACGAATTAAGAACTGTAAGCTTATTTTTGATTGAAATTTTTACCAGCTAATACATCTTTTACCTGTAAACCTTTAATAAATCATTCGAGAGAAAAAAAAATCTAGTAAATATTTGTATTGCTTGAGACAATTTTAAGAAGTAAATGAAATATATTTTTCTGTGTTATGAAATCATAAGGCCTTTGAATTTAAACATTATAAAATTTATTTTGCAAACTTAAACACAAAATGAATGCCCTTCTAGAAAATTCCATTAAATGTCATGTTCCATTAAAAATAATAAATTTAAATATTTATCAATTACATTTTATTTAGTCTTCACAACTATTTTCTTCAGTCTGAAAATGCATAGTAGAAATAATTATTTTTACATAATTTTAAGATAAGATAAGAAATATCTTAATTAATTAAAAAATTACTACCGTATATAACATTTATCTTTTAACACCTTATGAATATATTTTCAATGATTTGAAGTATTTAGTATACATACCAGTCGCAAATTATATATTGTTAAAACTATTGAAATTCAATTAATAGAAAGTATTTGAAAATACATAGAAACAGATTTAATGAAGATACTTAAAACATAAGCTTATATATTTTTTTCAAGACACATGAAATTGTATGGTAACTATAAATTTTAAAAATAAATATATTCTTATGATTATCAAAATTTTTTCTTATAAAAATACATATGTAATCTTGCATTATTTCAGTAACCTAGATATCATTTATAAAGCTTTATTTATATTGACTTTAACTGTCCGCAGGATTAAATCAAATTTACAAATAAAGTAAGATGTAAGAAACACTAGTGATTTCAAAAAAAAATTTAATTACAACAGTGACACAGTTATTACAGTGATAGCAAGATGATAAATGTAATCAGTATAGTATTGATATTTCAAAAAATTATTCTACTTCATGTCAGTAAAAATTGGACATTTCGAAATTAA
The DNA here is from genome assembly GCA_037975125.1 of Latrodectus hesperus. Taxonomy (NCBI): domain Eukaryota; kingdom Metazoa; phylum Arthropoda; class Arachnida; order Araneae; family Theridiidae; genus Latrodectus; species Latrodectus hesperus. Next base: position 52,931,521 of record CM075861.1, read on the forward strand.
ATTACGAAAATATTTTTCATAAAAACTGTTATTTGAGTGAAAATTGTACAGTTATTTCTAATAACTATATAATGCTCTATGAGAGAATTTACAAGTGATTAATGGTTGTATCGCTCTTGTGCATTTACCAAGTACCATCTTCCCATAAAGACCGTATGTTGCAAGGAAAGGAAAAACTCCCTGACTCCAATTTAAGAGGCTTATTGGAGTCAGGTTTATTTAAGCTGCATAATGCAGAAAAAACAACAGCCATAATCCACCTATTTTCATTATTCAGCAGAAAAACTATTCCAACCAGGTAATTTCTTTTCCGAAGAGCATGGCCCTTCCATTTTACACAAACATGACATCAGAAATTACGATATTGATATTCTCTTATTGGAACAGCGTAAGGTCAGTGAACCCATTGAACATATTTTAAGTGTAAAATACCCGATAAAATCACAAATTCCTCGATTGTTTTTCCTACCTAAATCATAACTTTCTTGACATGAAGGCGCTGGCTTTCACAACTACTCTATATCGGATAGAACATAAAATATTAATCCCATCATCTTTATTTTCTTTATTCACATTTACGTAAATAAAACGCTTAAACTGAAAACTAAACTAATTTCTTAAATAATAATTTCCCTGAGATAAGAAAAATGAACTAACAGTACATCAATGTTATAGGTGATAAAAAATTTTAAATAACATATTCAAAAGAAACGCATTGTAAATTTTAATTGCTTAGCAAATATATATAATCAATTAACATTTTATTGTAATCATTAAAATTTGATTTGAATTACTTCAAATCAAATTTTAATGATTACAATATTAAATTTTAATGATTACAAATCAAAAGTTCATAGAGCAAGAATATATTCTGTGGACAGTTTATTTTAATTTAGGAAAATAAAGTCCAAAAAAAAATTGCGTTTAAAAAAACTTTAAAAATTCAACAGTTTTAATTTATTCATTTTTTACTAATTAAACTCTATCGCACGACAGCCCACGTGGGTCAAGGCCTACAGTGCCCATCTCTGTTTTCCTGACCTAGAATCCCTGGGGTGCAAAGTCTATGACCCGATTAGGTGGTCAGCCTCACGCAAAAACCCCAGTGTTTAGTTCCCACGCATGCCTATATCTCAGTTTATCGAACCACTGAAGGGATGAAAGGCTTAACCTGATAATCAAACTTTGGACTTGTGCCTGGATAGCGTGAAATGCTACCACAAAGCCATACAAGGCCTCATTTTTTAATTACACTCTAACTTAATGTAAGTAAAATATTAGCTATTCTGAAATTTTTGTCTTAGCTTCCTTAATAATGCTAAAACTTGCACTTTGTTCTTCATTTATGAGTCAAAAGAATGCTATGTATTTTTCAAAAATATTTTTCATATTTATATATAAGGTTTTACTATATTTTACCATAAATATCCAAGATAGCAAACCTAGAATAAACTCACAAACTACATTACTATGCAAAAGCATTTCATTTTCGTATGTAAAATACATTTATTATAGTTAATCATGAATTTCATACTTGAATTAAACATTAAAGATGATAGTTTATACATAATAAAATTTAAAATAAGATTTAATAATACTTACTTTAATACAAAAAATTAGATTTTTATTTTGAAATTGAATTCCTGTTTTAAATATGATATTTTCATTTGTTTAGGTAAATTTTGCAACACATTAAATAAAATATTTTTGTAAGGTTTGCTTTCCAAAATGAAGGTAATTGTAAATGAATATTTTTATACGAAATTTTATATGAAATTGTTCAAAAGAAAATTGACTCATTTAATCAATTTAAACTTATGATTTTATAATATTAACATAAATTTATTTTAAAGTATTATTAAAATAAATTAATTATATCAAATAAATATACTCAACGCTTATAAAAATTATGAATAGAATTAAGGAAACAATTATATTACTCTAATTGGATATTAATTTAAGGAAGGAGGAGGAAAAAATTTAGAAACTAGTTTATTTTTGATTTGAACGATTTTCGAATATTAATAATCATTCAAGTAAATTTTTGAACAATATATTCCTATAAATGTACACGGACATTATAAATAGAAGCAAAATAAACATTTACATTGCTTTTAGTTATGTAATAAAATTATATTATTGTCCATGCTGTAACATATTTGAATGCAAAAGTTGTTAATACTGAACAAAATTTATGTTCAATAAAATTTACGTCATTTGTAGCATCAATTTAAGATAATAAATTTTTTAAAAGGAGAATCGTCCCATTGGATACAAAAAATGTCACAACAATGCCAATTTAAAACTTAGCAATGATTCTAATTATTCCCATTCAATAATTTAAACAAATTATACTTTTTATCACATTTTTAAATCATTTAAACTTTCTATTAGCTTCAGTTGTTGTCTAATAGTTATCGAATTTAAAAAAAATGTCTTATAAATCAGAAAATATATTTTAATAATAAGAGTTTTAATAAGCAATTAGTCTCCATTAATTTACAAAAACATTCCTATAATTGATTAGGATTTGATGCATTATTATACATAAATTGGTAACAACACACATAACAACCAAACAAGGGAATCTATATTTTGTATAGCAGGTTCCTTAAATTCTGCTCCATAAAAATAAAGCCTATAAACAATAATAAATTTCATATTGTGTAACCAAAATGCGAATGTGAACGATCATATTTGGAACAAAATCGAACCACATGTTTCAGTTAGACAAAAACCAGTTTTTGTTGCTAAAGGATTTAGAGTGTTATCTTCTTGAGGAATGGAACAGAGTATTCTTTTCGAAGTCCTTTATATAATCCCATCACACCCACGTAAAGGGACTGTGTAATAGTTTTAGCTGTTTGAAAGGATCTCATGCTATTTTAAATATCTTGCACCATTTCAAACGAAACATTTTCAACCCTTATATATAGATAAATTGTTTCCCTAAGGCCTCTTTCCGTGATCTTTCTATCGTTTCAAAGACTAAAGTTTTCATAAAAGCATTTTTCACATTTCTGTTCTGGAATGCAATTTTTATAAGTCTGCTCTTACTTTTATGTCCATAACTTGCTTACTGGTCAATTGTTTTAATTTTTTAAATTGGTAGCTTAAATATTTAAAATTATGTCACAGGCCTAGATTTTAATATATACTGAGGCATGCATGCATTGGCCAGACTGAATATGGATTAGTTACATTCATAGCATTAATAAAGATTAGAATGTGTGTAATAGATTTAAAATTATAATCTATGATTTATCTAATGTAATCAGTAATTGCAAATGAAAGTTTTTGAAGAAAATTGTAACTAAATGGATAATATTATATTATGCAATATAATGTTTTTAAGTCTAAATAATTACATTTTTAATGTTAAACAAATATGCACTAAATAAAAGAGTAGGCTCAAAGTTTTCAACCTCATTTTACAAGCTTGTACTAGTTTTCAATATTTCTAATAATTAAGATTAGAAAAAGTAATTTTATTTATAGCAAGGATATTTATATGTGTATATATAAAAATGATTATTTTTTATTCCAAAATAATAAAAGTTAAGTGAAGTTTATCTCTAATTACGTTAGTTGTTTAATTTCATATAAGATATGGTAAAAAATTTGGAAAGAGCACTTACTCTAAGTGATGGGAAAGTAACTAAGTAAGCCTCTAAGCTTTCAGCACATATTATCAATTATAAAATAATGCATAAAGTAGTATTGGACAGTAACTACTTTAAAAATAGATGTTGTATAAAATTAATTTAAATTTCTGGCAAAAAGTAAGAGTACTTTTATAATAGAATTTGATCTTACTCTGATGTATAATCAGATCATTTTATAATTTATATCATAATTAATTAATTCATTAGTTCAACTGATAATGAAGATATTTGATATTTTCAATTAACTGTTAATGTAAGTTGGTGTTTTTCAGAAAAGCTAAACAAAATATAACACAATACTCATCATTTTAACATGATCAAATTTATACATTCCCCTTTATATCTACAATGTTTGACTCTAAGAATATTCGTATATAATGTGAGATCAATGAAATATAAAGTTTTCACTCTGTAGCAAGATATCTGCATTAATTTTATGAGAAAATGGATTCACAAAAGTTTTAAGGATGCTACTTATATGAAGGTTAATTTTCCTGGTTCCACGTGGAAAACATGCACTTTCACCCAAAAATAATATTTTCATGCATTTCCTTTGGTAATATATATATATATATAAATTAATCTATATAATGACTCTTTTTTACAAATATTTATTAGATAATAATATGTTATATATATATATATATATATATATATATATATATATATATATATATATATATATATATATATATATATATATATATATATATATATATATGCAGAATAACTCTCCTTCAATCACTTAACTTGTGAGAATTTCGATTTGTTTATTGATTTTTATGCAATTTCTTAGATATGGATTATTTTTCCCAAATTTTATGTTAATATGTTTTTTTATTTACACTCACAGATTTTCACTCTTCGAAATTGCAAGGGGCAAAATTAATGATAATTTATGCAATAACTGATACAGTCGATATGCCAAAATAGTTGAATCCTCTCAATTTAAATGCTGAAACCTGGTAGCAGAAATTGCCTGATAAGTTTAAGTACAAAATAACTATTAACTTATTAATAAAATAACAGATGTCTGTAATAATTCTTTCATGCCACGATAAACTTGCGTATGTATTATTTACAATCTCATCATTACTTAAATATCAATATTTAATAAAATTATATATTAATATTAAAATATTTAATACAGTTTAATTTCAAAATAATTAACTATCTAGAAACAAAATATGAAAGTATGTAAATTGATGTTAAAATTATTTGTTATTTATATACAGATAATTTCAATTTCTTTAGATTAAATTTGAATTTATTTGTACTTATTATCAAAAATGAACAAACACAAATAATGCATCAAATGGTAAGATATATATAAATTTAAAAAATAGAAATGCTTGCTTAAAATTATGAAAGGAATACACTGAAAAGTCAAAAGTTTATACAGTTTTACACTGAGCCTACTTAGGTGTCTTTGGAGATTTTTGATGCAGTGGGAACGAAATATAATTTATTCCGAAGATGATATACTTTTTTGTGATTACACGTGTGTTTCACAGTTGCAAATTTCATGCATATTATTGTTATATTGTATTACACATAGTAACTCTATCATTTGCTTAACATGCATAACTTTTGAAGGAATAAATGTGTGCTTTTTTAAAATAATAATTATGATTTAAATTATGATAAGCGTAAATTATCTGTCATGTTGTAAGCAATGATTATATAGTATAATATTGAAGGTAATATATTGTTGGAAATTGTACAATGCTTATATATCAGTTGAAATTTTGTTCAGGGATATTTTTCATTCCAAATGATCACTATTTAATATATCTTATCTTTCAAGCAATGTGGGACTTTGGAATACAACAGTTGTGTAATACACAATGTAAACACTAAAATTATTGACTCTGTCTCTCTCTCTCTCTCTCTCTCTTTCTCTCACTGTAGATTTTTAATAATAAAATTATTCAAAAGTGCAAAGCAGTAAATTTAAAATTATTAATACATATTTGTAAAGATTGGTTGAAATTCCACAACTATTAAAATTGCAGTTTTCAGTTAATAAAGGAGCATTTATTTAAAATGCATTTAATATTATATTTTTGCAGTATTCCAAACTAAAAATTTGCATTTATAAATGTGAAGTTATAAATAACATATCACTGATATTGGACAATAATCTTATCATGCATTCACTTATAATTATTTTTGGAAAAATTCTCTGTTGTTTTCAAAATGTAATGATCTATAAAATTGCGATTAAAATTCTCATTGCTAAATAATATGTGGTTTATTACAAAAAAACGTACATAGAGAACATTTTATCATGAGTAAAACTTAATGGTTAATGGTTTATTGAATAATAAATTTAAAAAGGTTTGATATACAATTGTTGGTTATATCCCACTTTACTATTTTCCAACTATGCTGATAAACAAAACAATTTCTGTTTAATCTGACAAATTGTATACAACGTAAAATTTATTGATATTCTACGTAAACACGTCAATTTATATCTAACCTGACAACCTATATTCAACATAAAATGCAATGAATGTGTTAAAAAATATTTCATCACTTTAGATGGTAGCATAAGACTTTAAAGTTACATGATATAAATTCACATACATACACACACAATTCTAAGATATATATATGGAAAGTTAAAAATGTTTAAGGAACTTCCAGTGTTCACAGATGGTTAATTTTACTTAATCCAAAATTTTTTTAGTTTATTTATTTAAGCAATTACTGTAAAATATTTAAGGACAGAAAAAGATTCGAAAAACAAATGTCATGAAATGTAACAGAGCTTATGCTTATATTATTAACTATACATACATTAGCTCATTGCAAATGAAAACAAAAAATAAAATTTAATATTTCTGTTTTAAAAAGAATAATAATCGTAATAAGAAAATTTTGAATCGCAAATTTCAACTTAGAAATCACTTAAACTATTCAAAAGCATTAGGAATTTCGGGAAAATATTTAAAATTTGGATCTTTTCAAATTTATAATTTTAACCATAAATTTATCTTTCTCCGGTTTTTACACGCATAGTTTTATTATGAATTTTTGATGTCATTATATGAAATAATTTATATGGGTCGTAAAATTCTTATCAATGATAAAAAAATTATCTGACTTAAAATGTTCTCTTACAAAAGTTTTCAATAATCTGCTATTATACTATTATAGAAGATATTAAATAAAATATTATACTATTATGGAAGATCATTGTCGTCTTTAAATTCTCTCTCTCGCATTGAAAACTTTATCTATTCATTAAGTAATGTTTTTTTTTAATTTCTCATCTTGAACCAAAGTATATTAAACACTCAAAAGAAATACAGCTAAGCAAAGTTAAATATACAACCTTATGAAATATATAATCGCATGTTTTTCATTTCTTCAAATATATCGTTAGACATTTGAGATCAAGAAAGATAAATAATAAAAACAAAGATCAACGTCTATGAAATATTTTTATTGGGTGACTTTTTTCTCAAAATAAATATTTTCAAAATCCTTTCCAACACACCATTCAAAAGTACATCAAAAGATGTCCATTTTCAGGAGAAGATAAAAAGATTTTGTCTAAAGAACAATCACATCGTTGTACCACTCAAAATAAAAAGAACTTTGCTTTGCAAACAAGCTAATGTCTCTTTTAAGAAAAAATATGACAGAATAAGAACAAAAGAGTAAGTACACTTGTAAGGTTTTCGAACAAATATGTATTTTTAAAATAGGAATAACTGTTAAGGAAAGTCAAAACTTTAGCATTCTACAATAAATTGTAGCAAGAAAAAATGCTCAGTTTTCTAGCTTAACACGTCTTTTTCTATCCTAAATGGTTGCATAACATATTTCTTTTCAATGTTTTATTAAGGAATGGTTATAAATATTTTAAATTATTTCTGGCAACAGCAATTTTTGTTACATGAGACATTTTAAAATAATTTTGGCAACATATTCAAATTAACATTTGTGTGAAACGTTTTATGCTTTAAATATAGTTTAATGAGCCCGTATTTAATTTCCGTTATTTCTTCATTTGAATCTATCTTTTTTCTTTCGAAACATGAAAAAATATCATTTCTTACAAATATATGAGCCACTGTAAATCTAGATAGAAAGAAAATAATATTCTTATTTTTCTTGTAAGTATTTAATGAATAGTTATTTTAAACGTAATATGGCTGAAAAGAATTTAAACAGTAAGACACATTTTCGGTAATTATTTTATATATAATTACTTATGTGAAAAAAATGCATGGAAATGTTTGTATAGTTAATCACATTTTTCATACAATGACTTTATCAGGAATCTAATAAAAAAGGATAAATATTGCTTACAGTGTATATAATTATTTAATGCTATTTTCCATTTAAATTATTACTTTTTTATTTTAATTCCTTTACACAAATGATTATGATAGCTATTTGTCAAGTATTGAAGCTTATAATTTCAGAAAGAGATTGATAACAACGTTGTAAATTTTTGATGATTTCATTCATTACTTATATGAGTCATCGTAAAAATTCAAACACTGCATTTTTAATATTATTTCAGATATAAACTAATTTGGGCGATTTTATTATCCTACAAATTTAAATTGTTTTCAGACATATAAGCTATGCACGATGAAAATAAAAATAAAACACAAGAATGCAACTATTTTCAAACCTTAATTAATTCAACAGACATCTTAAAGCTGTGTCTCAAAAATTAATTTGCATGTAAGTGTATTAGATTAGTTTTCACATACACATTCTTCAACAAATTACACATAAAACTCAGTTATTTAAGATCAGTTATTTAAGATAAATACGTTAGTATAAGAATTTGTAACACAACAACGTTTCTTTAAATTCTTAAATTTTAATACAAGTAAGTAATTGCGAAAAATAAATTAAATTTAAACAAAATCTAGACATGCAACCATATTGTAGGAATTAATTTAAATTTAGACTAACTGTTATTTATTTTTATTCTTCGTATTCAGTAGACATTTATGTTGTAATCCTGTAAATTTAAATATGAAATCTATAACTTAATTGAATTTTCAGTTTTTCCATGAAAAATAATATGATTTTCATCAATTTAAAAGTATTCTTTTACAAAATAGAAAAATTTTAATAAATTTAAGTTAACTAATATAAGTGAAATATGACACTTTTATAATGAAAATAATGTATTTATTCAACACATTTAATAAAAATTACTTGCTTACGTAATATATATGCATATAATTCTGCTAAATATTGTTTTTCTCTCTCTCTCCTGAATTTTATTTGTAATAAACTTTTTCTGAAATTGATAATGTAATTAACATTGATTTTATTCAAGTTATATATTAATGTTAATAATAAGCAGAATACAATATTTTAAAGCTTATAAAGAATTAAAAATAGCTATTTAAAACTAGATTTACTATTTACATGAATAAAAAAAGAAAAAACCTATAAAATCACAAATTAAGTAAAAAGAAAACATTTTACAAATGCATTTGCCCAATTGTTTAAATTTTCCATTAAGATATTTTATTAGTCATCCATATTAATTAGGGTTTTTATTAAAAATCCAATAAGATTTTTATTTATTAATTTTATTAATGTTAAGCATCAGTGTTAATTTTTATGCATTTTTATACTATCGTTCTTTGATCAATATTTTACAATGTACGTTTTCATATAAAAGCATATTTTCCAAGCTAATATAATGACTAATTTTACAATAACTAATAATTTCTAAATAATTTTGTATTTTGTGAAATATTTAGACCATACAAATGCCAGAATGATTGCAAAAACTTTCATTATGAGTTAATATATATATATATATATATATATATATATATATATATATATATATATATATATATATATATATATATATATATATATATATATATATATATATATATATATATATATATATATATATATATATATATATATATATATATATATATATATATATATATATATATATATATATATATATATATATATATATATATATATATATATATATATATATATATATATATATATATATATATATATATATATATATAATATATATATATATATATATATATATATATATATATATATATATATATATATATATATATATATATATATATATATAAAGTATTCTAATTAATATTATGCATTATACCACACTATAAAAACATTTAATTACATTATTAGTGTAAATAATTTTTTCTTCAAAATAATTTTCATCGTCTTTAAGACATCAGCGTATTAATTATTTGTTTAACGAAGCATAAACATTGAAGCATACTACACCAAACATTCAATAGTAACATTAGCATATAAATAGATTAGGAACATTTTCGAAAAGGAATTTTTTTCCTTCAAATAAAAAGCACTTTCTGAAGTAAACATTGCTACTTTCCTAATATATTCAGAATGAATGTTCTAAAAAGTTGGATTTCTTCATTTTTAAACGCTATTTTAACACATATTTGTGTCTAAAATTTTAATGTAAAATTCATAGGTTCTTTAATCCCAAATTTTGGCAGAATCATGTAAGTATTATATTATACTAAAACAATAATATTAGGTGAAAATTTAAAAGTAGTTATTCAATGAAATACATAAAGTATAAATATTTAAAATTTCTTTCAAAGAGAAATCTGAAGATTAATATTTATTCAAAATAATATTCATTTTATAAGGATCAATCAATATTTTTATTATTCTTTCAACATATTATGTATTTTTGTTATTAAGTATAATTTTGAACAATGCATTGATATAAGATCTCACCTTGATATTAGTAAATAAAATGGTAGCTTGTTTCTTATATCAAAACTAATTAAATTTACGAAATTAATTATATGCGTTATTTCTAACCTTTTTGTAATATCTTACTATATAGTTCTTGGTATTAGAATTCAAACTTAAAACAAGGTAATTCTGAGCTACCATAAAAGGTACAATTGGAAGATTCACTGAAAATTTAAAACATTAAATATAAATTTAGAATTTTTGGGAGTAAGTAAAATAGAAAATGAAAGCTAAGCATTTATTTTATCAGGTTGTGTTCAAATAATTATAATAGGAAAAATTGTCTTTTTTGAGCTGTGATGTTGGAGGGTTTCTATTCTTAACCAAACCGAAAGTTAAAAAAAGTATTTATGTGTGTTAGAAGCTGCACATGGTCCAATGGTTCTCCTTTGTAAAGGGGAAGCAAACAGCTTGTAAGCTCAGATGTTGACTTCGTTCTTTGATAACAGTTCAACGAGGTGCTTAGATGTGTATATCGAATTCGGACGATAAAAGTCGGTTGCAGCTAGAAATAGATATCAGTGGATTGTATTATCTAATCTAACCACATTTTGTCACTCAAAATTTAGGAGAAAAGACCATGCACGCAATAATACTATCAAATGTATAACAATAAATAAAAAACGTCCATTATTAATATGTATATAAACATAAAAATGTGTTTCAAAGCTTTGGAAATTGTTTTAAATCCATCTTAGATTCGAGTTGAAAACACAATGCAAATTTAGGTTTATAATTAAAAAAAGTTAAATACTCACAATTTACTTCAGTATCAAATATTTCACATCTCGTTATTTTTTAGTTATTAATTAGTTCATTCTAATGAACGTATTCATAAATGAATAAATTAAATATAATAAGGCGATAACATAGCGTAAGTGTCATTCCTACAGTTTTCGAAGAATTCTCTTCTCGTTTCTTTTTGCATCACTTTCAAGCTTAAAATTGTTGCTATCTCGCCTTTACACAAAATCAGTTATATTATAAATTTAAAAATCACATTGGGATAGGTAGAATATTAATTTTGATGTTTATGGTGTTATTTGATATTTAAAGGTATATTTAGAGCCGAAAACTATACTTAAAATTTTACTAGAGAGTGAGTATCTTTTCAACATACAGAAAAGGAATTCTCCTCTGAAAGCTTAGAAGTTCATACAATTTAAATATATAAGATTTATTGAAATAAGCAATTTTGGTTTTTTTGTGAAATATAATTAAATGTTTTTTAAAAAGATTGTGTCCAATTTTTAATTTAATATAATAAAAATCTAAATTTTTAAACTAGTGGAGATTAACATTTAGCCTAATATATTTTGCTTCCGACTTTTTCTGAACTCTTATAAATGATGGCTAATATACTACAGTTTTGAATTATAATTTAAACCTATATGAAATAGAAAGTAAAAGAAATAAAGCAACTAATTGTATATTACCTATTATTAATATTATTATAAATAATTATTATAAAAATTATTACTATAAATAATAATAAAAACTATTTTTATTTATAATAACGTTATCAATATTAACTGTCTACAAAATATTAATTAATTTGCTTAAAATAAATTGCATTATGATTTCAATGTATTTCATATAAGGATAATATGTTTCCAAAAATGAAAAATACTTTTTGTTAATATTATGCCTGTTCTGGAATGAATGCGTGAGAATTTTTTACAAAAAGTAACTAAAAATTTAAAAAAATTAAGGGAACATTGTAAAGAATTAAATATTAGAGAATTTTATATAAAAAATTACACACACACATACATACATACATACATACACATATATTCAGAGAGAGATTAATACTGGTCGGAATTTATAATTGTTTTCATTTTATATTTTTCGTTTATTCTAACGTAATAAACAATAAAATGCGATTTTCGTGAATAAAAGAATAATCCAAATAGTATTTTAATTTTAAATATTTATTTATAAAATTTATTATTTTAAGTTATTTTCATTAATAATTAAAGAAGTATCGAACACTAATGTGAATGCAAACAACATTATAATACTTAGAATCCATTGTAAAAGCTGTACAATATTTATGCATTAAACTGAACATTATGATTTTCGTGAAATTTACAAAGCAGTTTGATACATGAAATATTTTTGATGCATGATTTATTTTTGATATATGATTATATTTAAGATGATATCTAAAATCAAGATCTAAATTTCTGAGCCTTCATTATTTAACACCTTATAAATGGTATAATTATTTATTAGGTATATTGATCTTTTGATTTTCCTTTAAATCTTGATAGTACACAAACACAAATTTGTTCTATAGCGTGGATAACACAATGTTAAAATGCTAGCGTAGGTAAGAGGAAAGAGAATATTTAAGGTTAGATGATATAAAATAAGAATACATTTTTCACCATTTAATAAAGGGTGGTTGGTAGATATCTTTTAAAAAAAAGGCCTGATTTTATTTTTAAAAAAATCTAGATTAATTGAAAAAAATTAACACACGGGTTTTTAAAAATTTCATATCACAATCCACAGTTCTCTAAAAGACGTAACTGCTATCCAAACACTTTTTGTTCCTGCTACGTGACCGGTGTCGTCTTTGATGAATTATACAGAAGAATAGTCACTCTACAATGGTACAAAAGAAAAAATCTTAAAATTCTTTGCCAATAGACTTTAGCTCGAACCATGCGCAGAATATTCAAGAAGATAAGAATGCATTGAAGAGTGCCCATGAGAAAAGTATACATTTCTAACCAAAATGCAAGTTTTTAATTTTATTGGTGTAGTTGAAGAAAAACTGCATGTATGAGACTTGAAAATTGGTAATGTCGTTGGATGAATCATGATATATCATATTTTTACTTGATATAATATTTTATATTTGATGAAAAAACCATGAAAACATATTACCTTATTCATATGGTATAGGTATATGGTAAGAGCTATGCTAGTGTTGAAATGGTGACCTTGTGTTTTTCGAGGATCAATAAACAACTACGAGATGCCTAGTTGTAAATGCAGAACAACTGCACCCAGAAATGGTGTATTTTTACTTTGTGGCATTGCATGAACGATTGTGCAACTGCACATTATCCCAAAAGTGTTCAACATTGATTTGTTGAACTTCAATCAGGCTTCAAACACATTCCTTAGTAGCAGCAGATACCAGATCTTAACTCCATAGAAAATGTGTGGGATATTGTGGAAAAAAATTTCCAACTGCTCATTCCCATTTCAAGTAATTTACGAGATCTAAAATGCATATCTAAAGTATTGTTATTTCTAAACATAAAGGCATTCCAGAAGATATATACGTGTGTGTGTGTACTGCCTTAAAATGAGAGCTTACATTTATCTAATGTCCTAAGGATTTGTCACTCTAAGATCACTTTCTGCTCATGAGAGATAATTTTACCGGGTAGATTTTAACGTGAATATCGAATCACAATACTCATATATACCAGAAAAGAAAGTCTAATCTGTAAACTGCTTATAGCGATAACTATACTCGTTCTTCTATCAATTTAGCACTTATATACATAGGAACAAGCATTAGCAGCTGTATAAAGATTAGTTAATAGAGTATAATCCTTAAACTATGATAATATTTGCGCTATACAAATGACGTATATGATTTAACCAAATAATTTATAATGATAAAGCTCCTCTTGTCACAAGTCACAAATTATATAATTGGTTTTAGTCCAAATATATAATTAGGGACTTGTGACAGGTGTCACATACATTGAGATTGTTAGTCAGTAACACGAAAATGTTTTTTTCACCAAAGCAAGTATGGTAACTTGCGATAGAGTTTATGTTTTTTAAATAGAGATTTTCACTTAATTAGTCTAATATATTTGCAAGGAATTCACGTTTGATAGCTTTCACATATAAAAATATAAAACAATGTTAACTTATATTTTCTATGTTGAAATAAAAGTGGAAAATTATTAGCATTGCATTTAAAACTTGTTAAAAATAAAGCAACATCATTTTGTTTATTGTGTTCAAAAAGGAAATGATCTTTTGAAATGTAAACCAATTATTTTGATTTAAAGTGAAAAATATATTGTCATGACATTATTATTTTTTTTCGATATTGTAATCTCAAAAATCAAACTTAATAAAAAAACTAATTAAATTATTTTAATTACAAATAAACAATTCAAAATATTTCACTTAACTGAATTCTATAAAAATTTCGTATAACATTATTTAAAATTTTCTTTTTAATACTGTTCCAAAATCTCTTTCCTTTTGGAACATTACTTGGATTTCTTAACAAACGAAATCCCTTCTCATATTGATTCTTTAGTACACATGAAAGAAAATATAGTTTTTTTAATATAGTGATTTTCTTTCCATAAACTAGAAAATTATTGAGAGAAAAGGAGAAATTCATCTTTCATAAAAAGCAGAACCAGAAATTCATCTGATTTTGTCATTTCTCTCTGTAATTTACAAGTTTGTTTATCAGGTTTAAAGATTGTACCTTTAATTTTTTTTCCTTTTTTTTACATTTAGATTTAGAGCAGCAGGAACAATAACTTAAATCTCTAAAGCAAAAACATTGTTTCTTTTGTTAAATATCTTGTATTAAATTTTTATATTGAATGATTGAGTATTGTTGACGTTTTTCTCATAAAAATTATGGAATTTCTGATTATGAACTTTCACAAAAAATGCTTACCTCAATCATTTATATATAAGGTACTGTATTGCAAAATTAGATTTGAGAATGGAAAAAATGAAGCACAAATGTATAACTTTTAAGAAAAATTATGAATAACTCTCCCAAATTATAAATTTGCACAATTAATGGAGTAAAATATTGTATATTTATACAATTTTTAACAAATCAATTATTTAGTATACATTTTTCCTCAGAAATGCTGCATTGCCTTCCCAATGAAATATTTACATTTATAGTTGAAAAGATCTATTAGACAAGAAATGACTTAAAATATATTGTGTTGTTTTTGCAATTTATTTTTCACTGAATATATATATATATATATATATATATATATATATATATATATATATATATATATATATATATATATATATATATATAAATCAAGAATTTTTATAAGGTAATACTAGACTGTAGATTTGCGTGTACCTTTTGTCACTGATTGTTAAAAATACGTCGTGAATCTCTTTCACAAACATACATTAAAAATGACAAATCTAAAGTATATATAAACAAAATTGTATGTTTAATTCAATAATTTGTAAGTTTATTTAATGCATAGTAAATTAATATCACAGAAATTATTTAATATATATTTCTTAAATGAGGTTTTAATAACAAGACATTTAATCAAGAAATTTAAAAACGTAACTAATCTTTAGCAGCGAAGAAATATTTTTAATTTCCATGAGTAGGCTTAAAACATACCTATAAATTTAATATTTTTTCGCAAACACTTATTAGAAATGAATAAGAAATTAATAAAATAAACACTTTTTAGATTTAATTCTCCATACATTTAATTAAGTTCAAAATTAAAATTTAGGGACAAAAATTGTGTGCAATAATTGATAAAATAATTGGTCATTAAATATTTGCTTTTCCTGTTAATTTAAATTTTTCTTTTAACTTTTCTATGTTTATTTATCTTTTATTTATTTTACGTTAAAACAATAAGTAAAGAAATAAAAATTTACTGTGGTAAATTTTTGGATTAAAAAGGAATAATGTTTCTTTATTCGTTAAATTGCTTTTTTTAGTTCTCTGTATTTGATTTAATTAGTCAAATTACTGAAAATGGCTAACGAAAAGTAAAAAAAAAAAGATTTTATTCGATTCGTAGTAATAAAATAATGTTTCTAAATTTCTTTTTGGCAAATATTGTTTGTATATGTACATAGTATATAATATTAGCCTCAAAAGCAACATTAATATTTAAGATTTCTTTTGAGACTAAGCTATCTTTAACACCTGCTGTTAATTTATTTTAAATATGTAAAATATATGTATGCATTATTTTTTTAACATTTTTCTATAAAATCATGTTTTTTTAATCATTAAATTATTTATAATATAATATGCAAACTATCACATCTTTTTTATTAACATCTTATCCGTTGATTGAATAATAATTGAATGAAATTCTAATAAATAAAAAAGAAAAACATATTAATTTATTTGAAGATTAAAACTCATGTACTTAATTCTAAATTATATACAGAAGTATTTACAAAATATCAAATATAATATAGATGTCTATATATGAATTTCAGATTATAACAAACTCATGAAGTCTTCATTTTCATTTTTATATTGAAAAATAGGAGGTTTTATTGTTATATTTACAAACAGAATTTATATTTAAAAAAATGGAATGCATGAATGCTTATTATTTTAAATATTGTTAAAGATTTCATTGCAAATATTTCAAACAATAAGCTTTTATTTTAAATAACTATAATAAATTCATTATATTTATAATTAAATCATTATATTTTTTTCTATTCATGTGGTTGTGGTTAACTCTACAACTCTCTTGGAAGATGAGTTTCATGTAAGCTTAAGTCTTATGGATGAAGGGATGAGTGATCCAGGCTCATTTTATAAAATG
This sequence comes from Latrodectus hesperus, assembly GCA_037975125.1. Lineage (NCBI taxonomy): Eukaryota > Metazoa > Arthropoda > Arachnida > Araneae > Theridiidae > Latrodectus > Latrodectus hesperus. The sequence continues at coordinate 52,948,556 of CM075861.1, forward strand.
ATATACAGCATAATAAAGGAATAGACTGATTTCACTTCGAAAAGTAAGCATTCACAATTTGAAAGTAAAAAGAAAGAAAAAAAAACATTCACTGACTTAGCCTGCTTTTCCCAGAAATATAATTTCCCCTGTATAACATTGACGCCATTGCCTATTTTAAACGATCCAATAAATATTAAGAAACATAAAGTTCTTCAGTTAAATTTGCTATAGAATTCCCTCCTACCTCAAATGATTTTTTCATTTATGAAGTGAATGAATTAGTTACCATGTATAAAACAGAAAGACGATACAAAAATTAATTATTTTTTAAATATTTTTAATTTTTATTGTAAAAGCAAATTACGATTTCATAATAATTTTCAATAATTGATTTTCATTGCTGTTAAGCACTAAATAAAATCTAAGCCATGAAAAAAAGTGTTAAAAATCTTTAAATTATTTATCTTATTAATTATCATTATACATCAACATAGTTTTTAATGTTGATGGAAAAAAAATTACAAGTTTTATATACAAGCTCGAAACATGTTAAATTCTATATTTTATTTTCATTATTACCACTAAACATAATTTATTTTTATAAATAGTAGAATTTAATTACTATACAATTTATAAAATTAATTTTTAACAGGTAGCATTGCAACCATTATTAATTAAACCAAAGTAAGCAAATTGCATTTTATTCTTTCGATAAATGTTTTGTTTTGCTCTTTAATAATGAAATTAACTTCTTCTGCTGCCCATATAAACCTGTATATTAGAGAAATCACGATGGGTTTCACTTAAAATGACAATACGGTCAACATAATACAATTAAATAGTTTCTGTAACAATAAAAACCTCTCAAATCCAGCTCTCTTATAAAAAAATTCAGGTAACAGAATAAAGAATAATGGCGATAATGAATCCCCTTGTCTAAGATAAATTCATATCAAAAGTAACAGAAATATTGTTTTTCTAAAAGAACAAAGTATTTAGTCTAAATGGCTTGCTTAATTTAATTAGTTTAGTTAATTTAGTTGTTGTTTTCAGCTCAGCTAAAGTAGAAATTGACGGAGTTATATTGTTTTTATCAAATGCCTGCTTGAGAACAATAAATAAAATAAGTGTGTAATAATCATATATTTTAAATTTAATTTCCATAATATATATTTGTTCTGTAGTTTAATGGAGTAATCAAAAAAAGGGTAGTAATGTGTTGGAAATTTAGCAACTCGAAACTTTGAAGGACATATTTAATTGTGTGATATCACTGTATTTATTATAATCCAAATTATTTTACTAATCTTACATATTGGTTCAATTAACTTCATTATTAAATTACATAGTAGTTATTTTTTGCAAATTATCAATTCATACTTTAGCAACCAAACGTACTAATTGTATGCTCTGATATACTCCACTCTTTTTATATTGCTATTCTTGCTGCTTTAGTATTCCGCACTTACTTAGCAATGGACATAAAATTATTATGAGATGAGTTTACAGTTGCATTATCCTTATATGCATTCTTATTGTTTTGCACTATATCATTTGAAGAAAATACTTCCATGAAATATTCATCTTGTCTAAAACAACAGCTGTCCATTAATCCCATGAAAATTGATTAAAAGAGTTTTATCTTTATCATCAAATTTTCAAGATCTAAGATGGAAACTTTAAATGCATATCTCCAGTTTTCTTGAGGCATTTTCTAAGTATTACTATTTTTACATTACAGGAGATGTTTAATATAAACCATGGATTTAATATAAAACATGGGTAATACATTGCTGATAGTTAAATTTCAACACCATGAAGTAAATCAGAAAGCATACCAAATATTTACAAAAATTGTGTCATGAATGCAAAATAATTAAATTTTCAAGTTGCTTGAATGCTTACAGCCGTTAGTATTATAGTTAGTATAAGTATATATACTTCGAAATTAGTATAAACCTTTGCCTCCGATGTCATCAGCACAAACGGATTTTGTCCCTTTCGACGTGCTATCGGGTTGAGCTTGAATGACAAAAAAGGTAATTTATTTCATTTTGCCTCTATAGCACATTTCATCTAAGTCTATGGCACATTTCTTCAACAGTAGTACAAAAAGGAAGTAAAAGACCATTCTCTCTGCTACCCATGTCCAAATGTTTTCAATTAGTAAGGGTCATGGCAAATCTAGCCAGGACAACAGTCGAGTAAACTCTAGATTTAAAATCTCAGAACATGATGTACGAAATGTGTTCTTGCATTACAAATTAAGCCGTCAACATACTAATATTTGATGAAAATGTATAAGAAATAACTGCAAGAATCGACAACTAATAGGGGCATATTGTTAACAAATATGTGAAAAAATCACATCTATTTTAATAATATCAATTAAAATTCAAATACTTTGTTTACTGATCAATGAAAATTTATCTGTTTTGGAATGACAAAATTGAATTTAGATAACACTATTTTTGCTTAGGGATTAGTAATAATTACAATATAAAGACCTGACTATGATTTCAGTCTTTGAAGCCACTGGATTTGTAACATACAATGAATGATGTCCAATAGTTTAAGTTACAAATTATTTTCCAACATTGTAACTTATTTTTGCCCCAGAAGCATTCTGAATCACTGCAATTCCTCATTTAAATTACTCTGGTTCCTTACTGCGAAAGCTGATAAACTTCCGCATTGCATTGTTTTAACCATGTTGACTGTGTGATATAACTGTTTTACTAAACTACACTTCTAAAGACCCTAATTCTATCCTTAATGAAAAAATATAATTATTTCAGACATCGTTGAGTAACTTTTAAAATTATAATATCTTTTAAAAGATTAGTTTTATGAATAAATTTACAACATTCTCCTTATATTCATATTTCTTACAATAAACATAAAAATATATGATATAAAGTTTAAACATGATGATTTATAATTTTTCAATGTATTTCTATCAATAGTACATATTTTTACTTAACTTTCTTTTATTTTCCATTTACTGACTTTTTCAAACTCCATCATAAAATACCGGTTCTTATATATTATCTTTTATCAAGTTTAACATCATGAATATTATGCATCATTACTCATTACTTGAAAGTGCGCGATCTGAAATTTGCTCAAACGGAAGATAATTTTGATAGAAATAGTTGAGAATACTGCTGCGAAGGAATTAATTTACAGAACTAATTACGCAGTAAAATGGTAGAGAAGTAAATAAGTCTCGAATAATCTTCTATATATTAATAATTGTTCCTTTAAAGTCTCATTAGATTTGAAATCGGTTGAGAAAGTTTGATATTGATTGTCTTTGTTTCAAGTATATAAACTTTTGATAGAATGATTGTTTACACAATAATTGACGTATTTAGTATTTTTCATATTGTAGCTACAGCAAAAATTTCCTCTAAATTTATTTAACCTAAATTTATAATGGTTTCTCAAGATTAGTGAATATTGTGAAAAGAAATCATAGTTTCTTAAAAAAGGAAGAATTAATCTGCAGAATAAAATAATGAAATAGAGTATTTTATGCTTTATATAGATAATTACCAACAAAACATTCAATAATTTTCAATATTTTCAGAAACTGAACAGAAGTTAAAGTATTGTTTTTATTTTTGCTGTTTGTGATTTGGCGTAGATGTAAGGTGTTATTTAGTTTAGACTTTCGTTTTCCACCATCATAAAAAATCCATACTTTGCACCAACTTAATCAACACCCCTGATGAAGACTATTTGTTTTGGTACACTATTCAAATTTTCATTTCATCTTATTTGTTAAAATATTGGTAATACTCTTTTTATTTTCATTTTTTCTGCCAAATTATAAATTATACATCTGAGGATTCTACTTCAGCAGCTTTTATACTGAGCGTATTTCTTATCTATATTTTATTTATATTTGTATTTAATCTTGTATTTCAAATTCTAATTCGCTTTACACATATACCTATACACATATAATCAAAATCTAAGGTAAAAAATTGTACAAAATAGATCATAAAATACATTACATAGAAATATGTATCTTAAATAATTTTTAAAAAAGTTTATCATTAGAGGAACTGACTACACAAAATTTTGTAAACTCTGCACTAAGTTAGCTTTCTTTTATTGAGAAATATGAATCGTGTGTGTTTGTATTTAACAATTATTAATAGTTTTCATACATATTTGGAAATTCATTATAAAATTTAGAATACTCAAATATATATCTGAAAATGAAGTATTATGAAATAAATATATTTCCGATATTACATGTAAGATGAAGCAATAAATACTTTTTTTTAAATATTTAAACATTTATATCCAAAACTAGAAAAATCTTATGTATCTTATTATGTTCGTAGTGCTGGAAAAATGATCTCTAGTTGAGAGATTTCGTTAGTTTTCCTACTATGCAGAGTAATATAAACTCCGGTAGGATGATAAAATACAACAAATTTTATCCTAAAATATCCCCTTTTATATAGCATAAATATTAATATTTTGATTTAAGAATTGAGAATTCATTACAAGTTTTGGAATACTCAAATGTATGTCAGTAAATACAGTACTATGAAATAAATATATTTCACGTATTACATATCAGTGAAAAAATAAAGTTTCTTTTTTAAATTTCTCAACATTTGTTCAAGAACTAGAAAAATTCTATTTATCTTTAGGATGCAGAATGTGCTAGAATAATTGTTTCTACTTGAGAAATTGCGATAGTTTACCTACTTTGTAAAATAATGTAGTTTCTTGTAGGAAAATAAAACGAATTTTAGACTAAGGAGTCATATTTTATAGTACATGAATATTAATAATTTGATATTAAGATTTAGGAATTAATAACAAGATATGAGATGCTAAAATATTTGTCAGAGAATATGGTATTATAAAATAAATATTATTATCGTATACCTTATCCGCACATCTATAAACTCTTTTTCTAAAATGTCTCATTATTTTTTTGAGAAACTATAAATTTCTTCTATTTATTCTACTAGGTAAGTAGTGCCAAGAGAATTATTTCTTTGGTATAGAAACTGTCTCTAAAAAAGTAGCATTTAAGCCCATTTATCTAAATTTTAATCTGTTCAGAGCTCAAAAATACTTCACATTTCTTTTAATTATACAATCAAGCAAATAATGGGAAAATACGATGCACAACATACTTATTATTTAATTTGAAAATTTTGAATAAAATTCAAATTAAATTATAAACTTCTTACTATATTTTAACACAATTTAAAATACAAAAGAATCGTTAAGAAATCAATAAACAACCATTTTTTAAAAGAACGGAGAATCATTTATATAGAAAATGAACAAAGACACTTTCCATAAATGTATTTCTTAATCGATATTAGAAGATAGGAAAATTAGAAAATAAAATGATTTTGAAGTGCCATGAGTTGTTCTCTTTTTTTTAAAAAATACATTATAAAGATAGATAAGAATAAAAAAATCTGGAGCTATAATTAGTCTTGAAAATTCTATCTAAGAGATAGTAGCTGAATATAATGGCGATAAAATATTCAACTTTTAAATTAAATACATGTTTCCCATTAACGAAATATTTTAAACTTCCGTGAGAAGCCCAAAAAAAAGATTTTTTATTCCCATTGAAATTTTATAAAAGATTTATCATCCTTTATACGGGGAAAATATCATATGATTAATCGCTATTTTAAAAAAAATGGGTTGTAAATGCATTCTTTGTCGTAATTTTTAAAGAAACTGAGAATATAAAATTAGTATAGCTAAATGCTGAAAACAATTCATTCGTAAGCAGATAATATATTTTTGCTTATTATTCTTAGTCCCAACACATTTCAAATTGCAAATTCATTAAAAGGCAGGTATGTTTTGGTAAATAGCTGCCTAGATTTTAAAAATTATCTCTTTGAACAATATTTGAAAAATATATTTTACAATCTAAATGCGTTTTAACAACTAAATTATCTATAAACATTTTTTAAAAAAATGATTTCAAACAAAACGGTCTCATTACAATTTTATAAATAATTTTCAATTTATTTGCTTTGAAAATTGAGCTACAGATAATGAAACAATATCAGCATTTTAGTTTCATTTATTTGATCAATTAATTAGATTTAGAGATAATAGGCATTTACGTTTAATTATATATATATATATATATATATATATATATATATATATATATATATATATATATATATATATATATATATATATATATATATATATATATATATATATATATATATATATATATATATATATGTATATGTATATATGTATGTATGTATGTATGTACAATGGGTTCTTTACGAGCGTTTTTATATTTCGCTCATAAAAATTACTTTAGATGGTAATTAGAGAAAAAATACTAAAAAATTAACGTATCTAAAAAACATCTGAGAAATATTTTATACCATTTGAGCACATAAAAATTATAAGTTTCAGAACTTACTTAAAAATTCAACTTTATATACTTGACTGTTGATTTGTTCACCCCATCAGCTTTTTTACTTCTTTATGTCCCATACTATTTTGCAAGCTATAAATTTAAAGTCCTATTCATAATATGAAAAAAGGAATAAATGTTGAATGAAATAAAAGAAATAAGCTATTTAAAAAATATATATTTAACAATATTCATTTCAAAGAAATGTTTTCATTATTTGTCCAAAAACAATATTTTTCAAAATAGAGGTTATTTAATGTGAAAATGTAATTCAAATTAATATAATATATACTCTATTATATAAAACACTTCATGAATTTTTCCAAAAATATTAATCTAAGCAAAAGTTATAACGCATTTTTTCTCTTTTTATAATACGGAGAGCTCTACGCAGAAATCAGGATCAATACCTTCTATATATTCATACATATTTGTGCAAACAACTTAGACTGATGTTAATGTAAATCTTTTTTATATATCCCTTGGATTTTATCTAAATATTTTTATCCTCCCACACTTCTTGTCATACATTAATTTTAAATTGCTTTTCCTGTAACATTTACTCCGCTTTAGAATTTGCGAAATAAAATTCTAAAATTTGCTTTCAGGAATATCAGATCTAAGCCAACGCATTTCCAACATCTCTTACTGGTAAACCTCTCTCGATATAATATAATATTTAAAATCCAAAAATATTTTACGATTTAATCTGCTACACATATTAACATAAATAAACTAATTTTCAATTGCTTTGACTGCATATTTCTTTGTGCAAAACTATATTTACTTTTACTAGGAAGAATTATCATTAAAAAATTTATATGGTATTCAATATTGACAATAATGTGGCATTATGAAAAAGGATATATTTTATAGGGAATTTTGCTAGTTTTATTATATTATTATATACTTACTTCTTGGTTTAATATCATCTAAAAATAAATATATTAAAATATCGATTATTTTGAATAAAATTTCTTCAAAATTTTACATAGAGGGATATATAATTAATTTTGTTTATGGAAACTTGTGAAATAAATATTGAAAATCTGTTTTAAAAGTAGCTTTGTCACATTTGGATAATTTTTTCTCTTAGTAGCCCGGGATTTCACTTTAAGACCTTAAACCAAAATGTTCAAATAAGCTTTATTTAAGATATGTGAAAATAGAATGAACAATATCTATACATTAGCTATTAAATAACAGTCGAATTCTCATTTTTAGATTAATTGTAATAAAATTAACGGTTCATCATAATAATGTTGATAATATTAGATATATGGTTGTAAAAACTGTTGTTGTTGTTGCTAATCCCAGATGGTCCAATTCCAATATTTGACCAACTCCACAAGTCCGTAAGAAATGTAATCTGACTTGAATTGGACTCATGATAAAGGGAAAGAGCTAAACCTTCTTGTACTCAGCTTGGAGTGCCCTAGACAAGCTAATGATAAAAGTCTGATTTTTCTCCGAGGAACACCTGATAGCTTTAGTTGGGCATAATGGATTGGCCTTCATGGCTTGGGTGACCATGACTGGAGTTATGCTTCCGTCGTACTTTGCTCATTCCGCCCAATGCCACCCCCTCACCACGGTGAGACAGCTAACAGGACTAGAGGAGGGTGTAAAAACTTAAATATATGAATTGAAAATAACAGGTGCATTGAATTTAATTTCACTCATTAATGTTGGAAAATTAAAGCGAAATGAATCATTGAAAACTTAGTTTCCAAAATTGCAAAATAAAGAAACAATACATCCTCATGGCATTATTTTTTTCAATCTATTTTTTGCGTATTTAAGATTTTATTGAGATTTCATAAATGAATATAATTGAAATATTTCATATTATTTAAAAATAATGATAACTTTATAAATGAAACAATTTATATTTTTTTATAAATTGCATGTATATCAGCAAGCTATATCTAAACATTCACATAAATTTAACAATATATGAAACAAAATAAGATCCTAACTTGGTCGTATTCAAATATATTTTTCGCTCATATCAATAACTATATTTTTATGAATTATCCACATGGAACTCAACACTTTACAAATTACTTCTTTTTTCTCTTAAGGAGCTTGATTCTGAAAGACTATTCAGAAACTAATGGTTCATCAAAGGTAAACATTCATAAATTCAAAGTCATTATTATTTATTAAATAGTTTAATTCTAATTAGCTGATATTCTGTCTTTATTTTAATGTTTCTTTTATACGCAGAATTACCAATCACATAAAAAGTGTTTTCATCCATTTAAGAAGAGAATTTCAATTATACGAGTGATTCCAATTATATTTATAACTATTTCTAATAATCTGTTATCTTATAAATATTAATTGACAATCTTAATTAGAAAAATGTTATCTGAGATAATTATTTGCAATGTTTTCATTTACTGACTGAATACAATAACTTTGTTCCCTTGCAAATAGCGAATACATACTTTCAAACGTAAAAAAAGTATAACAATAAATTAATGATACAATGAAATGAACTCAGAAATAAAAATTTATAAGAATAAGAATTTTTCAAAGAAATATATTTTAATTAAGAAATATATAATAAAAAGGAATTAAATATTAAATAAAAATAAATTTTGATGTGCTTAGAAAAATGTTTTCTTGTGGTTTTGGAAAATTATTTTAGCTCTATATTAAATAATTTGCTTTCAAATTTATTTGAATCATTTTCTATAAATTTAGACAAACTGCAAATAATTAAAAAAAATTACCATTATTTATTACAAAAAGAAGTTTTTGCTATTTAAAAAGGAAAACATGTTGTTATAGTTCAGACTGATTATTTTTTGATGGATAATACTAAAAAATTTAAATCACCCCAATTATTTATAAAGATGAATGCTGTTATTTAGGTAGAAAACATATGTTGTTATAGTTAAGATTATTTTTTTTTTCATAATTTGATTCAAATGCTTAAATTATTTCAGGTTATTATTTATTTAATTTAACTAATAACTATATTAAAGGTTTTAGAACATGATATGATTGAAAACAGTTCTTCAGATATTAAAATATTTCTTTTAATATTCAATTTTATTTTAGAAGTTATTTCAAAGGAATTAAAATATTTTGAGAAAACCTTATTTGAATCTTTAAAATACATTATTTGAAAACTTATTTTCTCTAATAAAAAACATATCATTTTTTCATATAAATTATTAAAAGTGTGTGTGCGTACTATATAGTAATCAATCAATATTTTTTTTACTTTTATATAATTTCTTTAACTTTTCTGCAATTTAAAATAATATTCTATTTTGACTAAATACTTATACAATAGTTCTGATTTAATGAAAGGTACATATATTTCTAAATATTTCAATAAATGATTAATATTGATCAGTTAAATTCTCCTTTAGTGTAAGGCTGAAATAAAACATGCTTGAGTATTTTATCTATTAAAATCAATAATATGTAAAATTTTATTTCTATTACCTAATAACAGTCTTTATAATTTTCATAGATTATTTGTAAGAATATAAAATTATTTTTAATTATTATTCATTTTATTAATGTTTCCTTAAAGCACTGAAAAGATTTAGTTTTATTACAGACTTTAAAAATTCGGGATATGAAATTTATTAAGAAATAATACAGTTAATGAAATTTTTAATTTAATTTTTATAACGAGTTTACACTGCTTTTTGCAAATATTTAAAAGTTTATCAGTTATTGCATTATTTTTTGTTTCAGCATTATACCTTTTATTAAATTTTCAGGAAAAGGTGAAAAACATGTTTCACAGACTATGATATTCAAAAGGGTGGCCCAGAAGCTGACTAATCCAGTATGTCAAATTGTATATTTTTTTCGGTGATGAAATAAATTAAATGATGAATTATCATGTGCTGGATGACATAAATGCTATTGTTGCCAAAATAGAATTTTCTGCATATTTCTTACTGATTAAATATTTTTGTATGAATCTATCAGACTGAAATGTTTAAGCAAAACAATCACAACTCTTAATCAATCAAGTCTTTACATTCAAGCAAACCTTTTTAGTATATTCTCGAGATTTTTTTATAATTAATATTTCAAAAATCTTAACTGAAAATACAAAATCCAGATTTCTTTACAATAAAAATTTGAAAATACAAAATCATTCTCAAAATTTATCAACTTTATGCTTTTGAATTCTAATCTTTTAGAGAAATCATATTTTTTAGAAGTATAGGTTTAAGAAATATGCAAAAGTTTAAAAAATATTTTAATATAAAATATTTTTATGGAAAAGATTCTGATATTTTTCTTATCTATAACATGAATTTATTTTAAAATATAACTCAAAACATGAATCGCAGTATTAAATATATTGGAAAATAGTATTCGACTGTTTTTCTTTACAATTTCTACAACAAACTTGAAATACAGCAGTAATAAGAGTATAGAAATCTCTGTAATTTTTTAATTAAACCAATTGTTGAAATATTAGCTAAAATACTAAGTTTAGGTTTATTTTACTTATTCAAATTTTTTGTATTAAAAAATTCTATTTTATAAAACTAGGAAAATAAATTCGAGAAAACATCATCTAAAACGCAAACAATGTTTGTGGGTATAACAGTAAAATAATTAATCAATAAAAATCTTCGTTCCAATGATATCATGTTGATAGCACATTTGAAAAATATAAATCTAGGTATTATATGATAATTTTATGCAGTTAGATTTTAAAAGTGGTTTGCCTAAAGTTTTCTTCAGAGAAGCATTAAATTTCCAGATCAAATTTCAAAATGACAGGAAGAGATAATATGATAGGCGTAGATTTTCAAATATAGCAAGATAGATTTAAGAGGAAATTACACCGAGACATGCAAAGGATTATGGGTACTTAGACATATTACTTCCTTCATTTTAGACGTGGTCTTAAGATGGACATTAATTCAAAGATAAAGTCCATGAAGTCATAAATATTCAAGCGAAACTAATTAAATCGAGACAAAATATTTCGTTCATATGCATGAAGAAATTTTAAGTATTAAATGACACAATTATTTTTCTGGCAGCTATATTTCAACAGATGTGCTTACAGAAAACCAAAATGAAATGCTAAAATTTAATATATAATTTTTCATTCATCAATAATTCATAGAATCAAACCAAACTTTAATGGTGTTTAAAATGAAAAAAATTTACTCAAATAAATCCATATCTAACACTTACCCAAAGTAAGCTTTTGAAAAGTGTTAATATGGGCTAATAGTTCCAAGAATATATAAAAACCATATATAAACACACCACCACATTTCTAAGAAATGTTTAAAAGATACATTAGACAGTATCATAGTTGAAGAATGTACTATGTTCTTTATATGTCACAATTATATGCATAAAAAAGATATTAATTCCAATCTTCATATAATCAAACACCTGTAATTTTACTCAGAATCATAGCACAGAAAAGAATTAAGTATAATTCACAGGAATAAAATATTAGACTTAATGTTAGCATAAAAATCATTTTTTCGAACCAAAACATTAATTGCTATTGAAAAAATATTGCTTAAAGATATGTGTGATAAAAAGTATGTATGTGAAGATAACTACTTTTCAAAACTATTGATGACTGCAATATCATTAATTACTATACAATTATTACATATAAATAACATGTATATATTGTTGTTGCTGCTTATGACACTTAGACAAGCCAAACTCGTTATGCCTTGGCTATGCGAATTTAAGTCAATAGAGAACGTCTTTCGTTTTAATGAGAGCACCACAAAGGTGAAAGTACGTCTTTGCTCTTTTTTATATCCACCGATAGATGGCGCCACCAGAGAATCCACTCTCTCAATTTTTACACAGATCTGAAGGGGGAGGAAATTTTCTCCAGATCATTGAATCCGTGGTAACTGCTCAATGATAACATATATATATATATATATATATATATATATATATATATATATATATATATATATATATATATATATATATATATATATATATATATATATATATATATATATATATATATATATATATATATATATATATATATATATATATATATACAGAGAGAGAGTGATTTTAATGGCATTTGATGTGTACATACGTTGATACATTATAATATAACCATGCAACAATTATAAAACACACTCCAGATCATCCGTGATACACATTGGAGTTGTAAGGCATGCAACAGAGAGTTTACAGAACAGAACAGAACAGAACAGAACAAGAAAATTGTTTAATAGAGGGTATTGTCTCCTTTTGCAGATATGCAAGCCTCTCAGTGGTATTTTATACTTCAAATAAGACAGTTTGTTATTTCCTATGTCAATTGGCCCTACTTGTTCAGCAATGCTGTTTTGGAGGCCCTGGATAGCTCTAGGAGCAGGGTTGTGAGTTGCAATTGCACTTCTCTACCCAGATCAGATTCTACAAAGATTCAGAACACACAGACATGCTCTGTAGTGCTGAAGTCTGGAAATATGGTTGATTATTCATTCCAGCGAATATCCTCCCTCATCGGAAGGCCTCTATGTCGTTTCGCATTATCATCCATTAAAATGAACTCAGCGCCAACGGCACCACTAAAAAAGCAAATATATGTATCCAAAATCTACCTCACAGCAGTCTCAGTGCTTCTGTCAAAGAAACGAAGGGGTATGTGCCTATTTTCATAAAGCCTGCCTATACCATTAAACATCCTCCACCATATAGGTCGATTTCTCAGACATTAGAGGGCTAGTATCGTGTTCCTTGTTCTCTCTATATGAACGTAAAATAGAAGTTTCTGGTTAGATTGAACTGATTCTCGTCATTGAGGTGAATGGTCGCCCATTTATTCATACTTCAATCTCTATATTCTCTTCACTATGTTAAATGGACTATCTACTGTGTAGAAGTGAAAGGGGAGGCAAATCGCAGATATTCCTCCAAACAACTGCTTCTCATGTAGCTTTCTGAAAATAGTCACCTTAGAACCATAGGTTTTTGTAGTCTTATATAAGTAACGGGAGAACTAAGAAGTCGTAGTATTCCATAGTTTTCCTTAGTTACACTAGAATAGACAAATGGCAGCCATCTTTGGCTCGTAATTCTTGGACAACCTTGCTATGGATTTCCTTCAATAGATCCGGTTTTCTGGATCTGTTTCCATAAATTGTAAATGGTGCTGGATGTTAAATTGAACATCCTGCAAATCTGAACCTGAGACTGGCCTGCTGTGAGTTTCCTTACAATTCGCAACCTCACACCTTAATCTAAACATTTGTGATAAATCATTATTACTAATACGATTTGAAATCAAGCAACTACTGCATAAAAACTTTAAGAAATCTTAACCTGTGCTAACAAACGAAAAACATATTTTGCAAAACATGCTTGTAAAGATTTTACTTCTATTGGCGTAAGCTTAAAATATGTGTATGAACTATGTAATAGTATGAACGTGTAAGCTAACGTAATCAACGTACATGGTTTGCATCTTTGTCTCGAAGTAGTGATTTTACATTCCTTTTCAAGGAATTCGACAAAATGACAATTTTCTTTATTTTGAACACAACTTTACGTATAATTCTAATATGATTAAAGCAAAATTTATTTTGATATAGGTATATTTCATTGGCTTAATCACACGCATCTTCTGCAGTACTATGTGATTAAAAATATATGAGGGAATATTTTTCATAAATTTTTAATCTTTTCGCGAAAGGATTAAAATATTTTTTTAATTTTAATACATAATTTAATACAAATAATGATATGAAAATCAAAAATATTTTAAAAATTATCCTTTTCTAATTTTTAAGCAGTTTTGTTTAATTAAATTGTAAAGAAAAGTAAAGAACTTAACAAGAAATCCATTTCAATATTTTATACAAAATCCTTTTTGTTTTTGCAATTTTTACATCTTCGTATTTGCAAAGAAAGATTAATTACATCCATGAAATATAAATTCATAAGGACTTTTCAGTTTTAAAATATAAGCAATATTTTTCAATCACAAGAAATTATCTTAATTTAAATTATATATCTTCAGTAATCAATATATTAAATTTTTAAATAATAAGTCAATATTCGTGGTTAATAAAAAGATAACATATGCTTGAGTTATTTTAATTAGGAATATCTTATCTTTTTACTACAATTCTTATAATTACCAGGTTTGTATCTAATTATATATTGATATAGAATTGTATCTGATATCAAGCACTGGTTTCACGGTACAAAATAACGAGTATTTGAATACCCCATTTTTCCCATTCAGTAAGTTTTAATAGTTAACAAAGAAAAAGAGAAACAAATTTTCACAGTATAGTGTTTTTGATTGATAACAATTATTTTATATACATAAAATATAGATAATATTATAAAAAACAAATATTTAGATATTTAATATAGAAAGATGAAATTCTTAGAAATGTAAAATTTATATTAATGGCTAAAAAATTTCATGTGCAAGATATTTTTCATTATAGTATTATATAAATGAAAATAATTAGAATAATTAAGATTTTATAACGCAATACGTAATGGTGTGATTAAACGTACGATAACTTTAAAACGTTCATTTCTTTCAAAATAATGAGCTTAAACTACAATGCTGATAAAGCATTTTATGCTTTTTTAATTCAATGCACATAAATATTTTTATAATAAATTAATAAAAAATTGAAACAATAGTTTTGTTAAAAAGCTATTAATCATTTCTTAATTTTAATATATCTCAATGATAAACCTTATTATATTTGACATTTACTTCCATACTTTGTACATTACAAAAATCATAATTCTCCATCCATAATTGAATTTTATTTCGATAACAGCTTTTAAAACATAATTTAGAACATGAAGAAAATAAATATTTTAAATTTTTTATGTTTATATAAAGTAAGTCAAACCGAAAAAAAAAACTTATTTAGATATTTGATTGCTAATAGGAATATTGTTTAACATTTCATTTTAAAACATTTGCTTACGTTTATTGCATCATAAAAAGAGTTTCACTTGCTATACAGAAATGCAGTGTTTTTACATTTTAAATTGAAGTGACTTATGTAAATTACCTTCACATTTACTGTATAAAGTTTTTGTAATCAAAATAAGACTGACAGGCTATATTCAAATATTCCCATGTGTATATTTAATTAATAACTTTTTATATAGTATTTAAATGTTTCCAAAAATCAGTTTAATCAATGTTTGTGGCACATTTTGTGAAATATTTCTTTCTTGGATTTTGCAGTAATTTCTGATATATTTTCATACAAAAATTATTTCTTTAAAGTATGTTTAATGTGTATGAGGAATATCATCTATATGGGAAAATTATGTTAAAATTTAATATTTCAAAAAAATCAATGACTAAATTTTGATTTATACTGAACAAAATTAGTTAATCTATGTAACAATAAGCTAATAATGTATTTACAAGTTATATACAGTTGTAATTTAAAAGATCATTAGAAATTTTTGATCTATGAAAAATTAAATTGCTAAACAGAATTTTCGAAGAAATACGTATAAATTATTTTTACGTAAATAGTAAAGTTACAATAAAAATTTGTAGCAAAAATGATTTTTACTGTAATTTAGGATACTTAAGCAGGTTATATTTAAATTATAGTTTTTTTTTTTTTCTTAAATTTTTAATTATTCTTAATCTTAATAAACCAATTTTCTAAATATTTATTTTCTTAAAAGCAAAGAATATTTTAAATTTTATATTAAAAGCATTTTCTGAAGCTGTATACTTTTTGTTTTATGTAAACATATTAAATTATTTTAATAGGAGCTCACAAAACGTAAATGTCTCAAGGTTAGAACACTTTTTAACTACAAACTTTTTCATTTATGGAAAAGGTTTTATGCAATTTTTTTGTAAAAATTTAACTCTAACATTTGAAATTCTCGGTAACCAATTTTTTTAATAATAACTAAGCATGTATAAAACATGCATACCTCTATTATGTTAAATTGACTTCAAGTATAGTAATTTATCTTATTTGAATTTTTTTTAAAGCACAAAATTATTTTTTCAAAATCATACTTCTTTTCAAAACTTAGGAAAAGTTTTCCTCCATTTTCATAAGTAAGAAAAAAGAGACATAAAATTAAAAATGTTTAAGCAAAATATTTTAGAAAAGTTCCTCAAAGCTAAATAATCTGCAAACTTTTGCATTAGGCTGAGTGAGGATACAAATTTTAGAAAGCATGTATTTATAAAACATCTACCAATTTTTATTTATTGTCGGTATACTTATGCTATCCCATATTGTTTTAATTGGGATTCATCTTGTACATTTATAATATGGATTCATTTTTGCATAAAAAATGGTATGCAAAAATTCAAATAGTTTTCAAGAAAATATATCACTGAAAAATTATTTCAAATTCCCTTTCAGAAATCAGTTCTGTGAAATAGATTAAATATTTTTAAAAGATTTTAATTTAAAAAAATAATATTTTTAAGAAGATTTTTCAGAAATTAATTCACTTTAAAAATAATTTCTGCTAAATAAAATGATGTAACATAATAGTTAACATGTTCTTTATATACCCATTAATTAAAAATAGGCATTTTGAAATAATGATAAAGTGAAATAAATTATAAAATACGTATACATTGATAACATATGCATAATATTTTATTTATTTATAAATTTAGCTTACAATTTAAGACATTTTATAATTAATTAAAATAAAGTTTATTACACCATACCTTTTTTCTCAGTTATAAAGAACTATGCTAAAAAATATAAGTTTAAAAAGTTTTTCCTTAATTTTCTACACATAAAGTTTTATCTCGAGACAGAGTAATTCGAAGATGTTCTTTAATTTGTGAAGAGTTAATTAAAATTAAAAATAACACAACTTGCTGCAAAAAAGATTGTAAAAAAACATTATATATTAGCGGATATTATGTATTCGAATCAGTATAAATTGTTTTTTTATTATTATATTTTAACATATTGTATTTAAATGTTTGAAATGATTTTATTGACAAATCATATTTTAATACAATATTATTTCTTCGCATCCTGTTAATCCATTGAATATAATTTTGTAATAATAATAATTTAATTTTCTAATGTGAAACATTTTTTAAATAACAATGGAAAAAATAAAAGAAATTTCAAAGTACTTATATTTGTGAAAAGTTTTTAAGATCTAACAGTTAAATTACTTTATTATCTATATTGACAAAATATATTTTATTCAAACGCATAATTTACTCTTGCAAAAATGCATGAAATATAAATGTAAAATTTGTTCCTTAGATTTTTTCACTATGAAAATTTTTATTAATACAAATATTTTGGTATGAAAAAAAAACGGTTTTGTAAGTTTAAAAATTTTATTAACATTTAAAAAGGTGAAAATATTCTATATTGGACACGAAACATTAAAGTTTCGTAAATTATATACGTAGTTGAATTAAATTTAAAATCCTTTAATCATATTTCATTTTCTTTAATAGTACCTGGTTAATTGACAAGTTAGTAAAATATTCCTAATTGGTTCTGTTTTTAATCCTCTGATATACGTTTATAATTGCATAAATATTTTCCTTATATGGGCGTATAAAATACAAGATACATGTCTACAAAATCCTAATTTTTCAAATTGAATGTTTAATAAAATCAATACCTAATTAAATTTTTGTTTTAATAAATTGGAATATATCTTCTGATTATTTGTTAATATAGTTATAAATTTGATAAAGGCATAATTACAGTTACAATTTGCAAGAATATTAAAAATTTTCAATTTTCAAATATTTCATATGAATCATTTCCTAAACAACTTTAAGCAAATAAAAATATTTAATAAATAAATTTTTAATCAAACCATCCTTATATATTATTTATTAATAAAAATCTCAATCTCAAATCAATGGATTTTAAAGAAGAAGAATAAAAGTTTGTAATTTTCAGAAAAAGTGATTTTAGTAAATAATTTATCAACTGTAAAAATTGAACTTTTCAGAAACATTCAGATGAAAATAAAAGTGCATTTTAAAATTTCTTTTCCCTAATAAGATAATTTTTTTCGTGATTTCTTTAATTTTAGATTAATTTTAGCATTTTTTACCAGTATAAAATGAAGCTTTTGTCAGTAGAATTGTAAAAGGATTCCAAATCATAATTTTTATGTTTTACGAAGTAAATACTTTTTGTGATGAAATGGCTTTACACCGGATTTTATTAAAACAAATTATTTAAAAAAATATTTACTCACAGAAGTCTCTTTCTTATTAAGGTTTAAATATATTTTAAAATATGACTTAACTTATATAACTGACACATTTTAAAGAATTATAATTGCACTTACTTGAAACTCATATGGCTTTAGTAAGAGGAATTCAAATATCCAAATAGTGATCTTATGCATTGAATTCCTTATGCATTTCTTATATGAATTCCTAAAATATATATAAAAAACACACATTTTTATGCTAAATGTAATTCCTTTCCGAAATTTAAAAAATAATAAATTCTAAATTCAAACCAAAAGAAAATGAGGCATAAAAAGAAACTCCTCAAGCAAAACCCTTTATAAAATCTTACCTCGAGGCTAATAATCTAAAGAATGAAAAGTTTGGATTCCATTTTGAAGGAAAACTAATTTTAGAGTGTGTGCATTGATAAAACATGTTATTCTTTATTTAGCATCTGAGGAGTTCCATAATCCCAAAATTTGTTTGTATAAAACTTTCATAATGTTTCCATTGATATAAATTTTTTTTCAATAAAATACATCAACAGTATTTTTTCGTACTCAAAACATTATTTTAAGTTAAAATTTTAATATAAAAACATTTTGCAAGGAATTTGCTTATCAATATATATACATAGCATATGCTTTTTATTATGTAACTAGTATCATATATTTTGGAATTTAATAAAGTGATAGATACATTAAAGGAAGAACATTACAAAGTTTTATTTAACATCACAAAGTAATACAAAATATTTCATGGATAGTAGCAATAGTAAATTATAGGAAAAAAGATACAAAAATATATTTCCAATTAAATGTAATTATATTAACAAATCTAAATAAATTTGCACTAATTTCTGTGTTTTTACAATTTTCTTTATATAACATCATAGTTTCATGAATTAGGAAACTATAATAATTAAAAGTTTAACAAATTTTTTGACAGGTGGCAGAATTCACATTACAAAATTCAGAATAATTGAATTCAATAAAAATTATGGTATTAAATTACTAATTGTTAATAAAAATTAAACACAATCAGAAGTTAACTGTACAGAAATAGAAGTAATAAAGGTAACATTTTTAATTCCTTGAAAAACGGATTGCCAATGAAGAGAGTAAAAGTATATAAATAATTTTTCTCATGGAATTCACAATCATTGAAAAGTTTTAACTCTCTCTTTGGGATTTTGATAAAAAGGGAATAACCTAATATATTATTATATGTTTAAAAATCCACTGTATTCAATTATTAATTTTACTATTACATCAGAAACGCAAATCAAAAATTATTTTTGTGTTCATTGATTTTAAATTAAATCTCTTTAAGCTTTTATATATTATTATGTGATTCATATGCATGCGTCTATATATGTTACAAACCAATTTTTTTTGTTATTTTAAAAAGAAATCGCACACATATTATATCTAAAGTACTCTGGAACAAATTTCTCCTTTTGTGAAGATTTTCACTTTGTTGTAATACTCTGTAAATAAAAAAAACAGAATTGTTAAACTGATTCATTTTAATTACAAAAATAGGAACAGCAGGATGTTAATAACAGCCCAGGTAAAAAATAGAAAAAAATTTAGTTGGTATGTTTATATAAATCAGGTGAAACTTCATGCATAACACTTATTTTCACATATTTAGGTATTATTTCACAGTATTAATTATTCGAATAAGGAAAACCAACTTAATTATTTTTAAACTTACAATATTTTACAATTAAATTTACAATCAAAGCAAAACAAGCCAAGCACTTGAATAGTTCAAATAAACTAACATATATATATATATATATATAAATATATATATATATATATATATATATATATATATATATATATATATATATATATATATATATATATATATATATATATATATATATATATATATATATATATATATAGTCCAAGGGTTTAATTCCGCACTTTGGTTGTGAATGCCTATAATAGTGTCAATTTTCATTCAGATTTAATAACTCATAAAAAATTAATATTACTAATACAATTTTTTATAACGGAAATCTTTTACTTTATTTCAAATTTATCTCTTTAAAAAAGGGAAAATGGTTATTTGTAATATTATGTCCACAATGAGCACGCTTGGGAACTAAACACTGGGCGTTTTGCGTTATGCTGAGCACCTAATCAGGATATGTGATTCGCAGCCCATGGGTTCTCAGTCAGGAAAATAGATAGGTACTGTAGGCCTTGACCCACCTGGTCTGTTGTGCCAGAGTTTAGTTTTACTTTATATCCATATTGATACTTCAATATACATACATACACACACGCATACACATTACAATAAATAACACTAAGTAACAAATGAAAAATCAACATTCATAAATTTTGACAATTCTTTGATTGAAAATAGAGACAAATAATTGGGTTAAATGAAAATGATTTCAATTGAATGACTTAATAGAAATTCTAAGCATCTGACTTCAAAAATTCAATGCAATATTTTAAATAGAATCTTACATTTTCAAGATTATAATAAAAGTAAGTAATTAATTTATAACATACACTTTGTATTTCATGCTTTAAAAAATCATATTTTGAGCTAATAAAAATGGTTAGTAAAATATACATCAATGATTATCAAATTATTTTTTACACATAAACTGCGATTACAGATAAGTAAAGTTTATAAAATCATAGTAATTAGAATAAATATTTATGAATTTTAAAACATTGACAATCTCTAATTATTTATATAATATTCTATGCAGAATCTTAACATGGAATTTAGGTTTTTTTTATTTTATTTTACACGTGATTACAGATTGATGGAAAATATTACGTCAATTAATGCAAAAGATTTACAAATTTTAAATACATGCATTCTAGTTGTTGCCCAGTAAATTTACAGCACAAGTAATTAACATAATCATGAATTATTTAGAAGCAAAAATATTTTACATAACTTTTTAATTCTTATTTTACACAAAGTATTAAATTTATATTGAATCCAATATTGTTAGAAAATAAATTATTGATTCTGGACTGGTTTAAATAAGTACAATTTACATTGGAGTGGGGAGATATTAAAAACATAATAAGCTTCAAAGCTAATGTATAAAATGAAATATTAGCAAGTAGCCATCAATATAATAAATATAAGCAATAATTTCTTACTTTATTTAAAAAATATTACTTATATTTACTTGCTAATACTATTTATAATTACAATTATTTACAAATCTTATGTTAACTACATTTAATTGTATTAAAGTTAAATTATTTGTTAATATTATTTACAATTATAATTATTTCAAGAATCATATTATTTACAATTATTAGTTAATAAAAATAATTAAAAAAATTGTAACACAAGGAAATAAATTTCTGTTTTGTAATTACCAATGATATTGAAAAATATGTACTTATGGTTAGATGTGGTCATTGATCAAGACTACATATAAGCATAAAATTCGCATTTTTCGGTCATAAATAAAAACTTAAAATGTGAGTTTAAATATAATAAAATATTTAAACACAAGAGTAACTACTAAGCTGCTACATCTGACAGCATTCTTTACACAGAAATAGTTAACTTATTGCACAAGTAATTTAAATATAATAATATATAATTGTTCCATATGAACATTTTTCAAATACTTGAACATTAACTTTCCAAACATAGTATTCCAGATGTATTTTTGTTAATTTGTGGCAATTAATCTGTCCGATTCCTACAGAAATTGTAAAATTTACTATTTTTAGTATTATATTTTCAAGTTTAAACAATTTTCGAGTTTTAGATACAAAAATATTTTGTTAAGAAATCCACAGTAATTTTAATGGTTGACAGGGTTATACATAAAAACCATGTTATAAGTGCAATAAAATATTTTGTAATGTTTATGCATTGTAAAGTATTTCATTCCTTAAAACAGGTGTTTGAGAAGTATACAAATTTTAAAACAACGAATCCTTACAAGACAAAATATTTCGGTCAGTAAAAATTGACTTAAAAATAATAGTAAATAAAACATTTTAAAAACAAAAGAATCAAAGTTTATATAGAATTCGCAACACTTTTTTGATCATAAATGCTACAAGATCCTACATTAATTCATTGAAGATAAACATCTAAGCCATTTCAAATAGAATATTTTAGACTGTCATTTATTTCATAAACTTGCATCGTAACAAACAAAAAATGTAATTAATAGGTTTAAACATTGTAGCAATCGAATTCGATTAAAAAAATTGAACATTGAAAAATTTATTATATTAGTTGATTAAATATTACTAATATATAGAATGTAAAAAATGCTTCTGTGCATAATGTTTCTATTCCTAACACGGCAATGAAATTATTCTAAAATATACAATGACAAACATATTTCAATGTCTTTATCTTTTTGTCATGTTATCAATAGTTTATAAAGTTTTCTTAAGAAGTAATTAAATAATATTTTAACAAAAAATAAATACATCATTCTTAAATCATTCATAACAATTCTATCCTAGTAAAAACAATAATAAATGCATACTTATCCTATATTTTTCTTTGCTCACAGACACGACATCGAATATTCCACCTAGAGATAGTCGTTATTTAATGACACTGTTATTTAAGAACCGTTATTAACTAATAACCGTTCAATAAATAACGCGTTATTCGAAAATAACGTTTTTTTTCCCCGTAACTGCTGAAATCGTTCCTGTATTGGTAACTTCTCAAAGTCGTTACGGTATTGTAAAAGGTTTCTACAATACGTTATTTTGTAACTTCTGGAACAGTAAAGCTGTTCTCGTTGTTTTGTAACTTTAAAGCCGTTATCGTTGTTTTGTAGCTTCCAGAACATTAATGCTGTTCTCGTTGTTTTGTAACTTTAAAGCCTTTATCGCTATTTTAGAACTTCCGGAACTTTAAAGCCGTTATCGTTGTTTGGCAACGGAATTTTAAAGCCGTTATTACGTTGTTTTGGCTTCTAACATTGACATCGAGTTTTCTCGGGAACACATTCCAAGCTTTCGCTTGGCACGTTTCGTTGTTTAGCAAATAAGAATGTATACTTTTTGGTTCCTCAAGTTGATGCAGAAATGTTAATTGAAAAGCGGATGAATAAATATATTTCATTTTAAAAAAGATTAAAACATTTGTAAAAATGGGAAATTTTAAAAATACATCTTTTGTTAATATTTTAATACTGTGGGGGCAGCCTTTATTTATTATTATTTTTCATCCTTTATTTATTATTATTTTTTTCATGAATTTTAGTGAAATTTTTACTAAGCTGATGCATTTTTTTAGAAATTTGAAATTATGCTCCCATATCAAAGCAAGAGTGAAATATTTTAAATTTCGGGAGTTAATTTTTATAAATTAAAAAGATTAAAAGAAGAAGCTAACGTACCATTCAATAAAAATTGGATCAAACTAATAATATATATATATATAATTAAAGTTGAAATTAACTTTAAGAATTTATACATTGTAAAAATAATTTTTGACACTTATAATTTTTTTTATTTATTGAGAAAGCATCATCATAATTTATTAAAATTCATTTATATAAATAAAATTTTAATTATTTTAAATGATAATATAATTGATTATATTAAAATAATATATTTAATGTAATAATTTTACAGTCCTAAAAATGTATTTAATGTACTGGAATAAAAGAATTGCATCATATTTCTTGTAGAAAGCCATTTATAAAATTTGTGTTGAAATAAAAAGTATTATTGTTGTAAAGTTATTAAGAATCATGATAATAAATGTTGCAATAAATAATTATACTAAATTAACTATTGTAAATTTGTAAATGTAGTTGTATTTATTTAATATTTGAAAATAAATTCACAATAAAATTAATGTCCTACATATTACAGCTGCAAATTCTAAATTTTCATCATTTATCTTTCAGGTTAAGTTATAATTATGATGAAAAAAGTGTTCTAAAAAGATCTTTTTTGTAGTTTTATTCATATCTAATTTCAATATGAATCTTTAAATGTAATTAGCTCTACTCATAACATTTTTAATTTTATATAACTGTAAAATAAATTACCAGATATTAAACTGCATATTTTCAAAAAACATTCTGAAGTATCAGCTTGTAATATTGAATTATCTTCAGGCTCTTTGAAGAAATTTGAAGAAAAGTTTGGCTTAGTAAGAATTGAAAATATTTCACCATAGTATTTATAAGAAGCATTATTTTACTTATTTTTTCAAATAAGTAAAATAATGCTTCTTTGTAGTATTTTTTCTTTATTTCATATAATGAAAAAGTACTACTGTTATTTTTTCATTTTGTCAAATGTAGACAGCAGTATATTTTCAAATGTAGACAGCAGTATTTTTTCAAATGTAGACAGCAGTATTTTTTTAAAAAGTTTTAATGAATGAATTTTAACCGAGTATTAAAATTACTTAGTTAAATACAGTTTGGATCTGAAGGAAGTTTTATTAAATTTAATCTCGAAATAAGTTTTAATTTATTTTTAAAATTTTAAGTATTTAACAAAGATTTCTAAGAACTTTGAGATTTTCTTAAAAGTAAACTAAGATACTTTTTACACAATCATTTCAATTGAATTAGTATTTTTACAAATCTTGTACCATAAAAAATATGCGTTAAATTATTAAAACTTTTCAGTACAATATACAGACAATTTATATCATAAAGTCCAACAACTTGAAGCCGTTGTATAGCATTTCTTTAAATATCTATAATGTGTTCTATATGAGAGAGCTTCTTCGTAAACAGAGACTGGGTTTTATGTATCATAAGAAAGTAACTTGAAAACCTTTAGTACCTACACTGACAAATTAGATTCAATCATCCCTTTTCTTCAGAAGTTGTTAGACCAGACCAAAAATCTTCCACTCCGAAGAATGCTGTTTTTTCAATAGCCATAGTAAACTCTTAAGGCCATTGTGAACTGGACAGTTTACAGTAAACATTTGCGCAATATACATTTTACTAGCACATTTCAAATTATCTTTCCAGTACATTTTTAACAGTATTTCTCTATATAGATACATAATTTTAGCTATATTATTTCTTTATGCGAATACTATTTTCTGTATTTTAATGTTATTTCTCTATATATAACCTTTGATATTATATCACTATTTTAAGCTTGCATCTCCTTTAAGACGAGTACCTGAGAGTTTTCCGAGTTTACTCCTTTGCATAGACATTTGCAGTCTATTTATTAAAAACATTACTTTAAACATTTACATATTCGAGTAACTTTTCTTCAATTAAATTTCAAACGAATAAGAATAACATTAATTTGAAAGACCATAATAAGTATAAAAATTACTATGGAATTTTATAACATATATTCCTCAACAATCATAAAAAAATGACAAGTAATAACTGTTTTTATAGTACGTAAAGTAAAAATGTTAATTCTGCTTATTAATTTAATTTATTTGAGCTCTTATGTTTTCAAAAGATACCTGTAGATCAAATAATACAAATTAAAAAATTTATTAGTTGATAAAATTCTTCATTTATAACAAACTTTTTTATAAGCAAATAATTTTTAAACTGTAAATTTATGTATTGTGTCAATAATAAAAAACTCCATCTGAATTATTTACTGTAGTAATGTGTTTATCTATTTCACAGAAGCAATTTTCACACATTTTTATTTAAAAATACTGTTTAATTGTTAGTATTTTAAATTCACACATTTTATTAATAGCACATAGTTCCCTTATTTTTACTTCCCCGTGAGCAGTAATTTCATCTAGTAAAAATATTTAAGATAAATACACAATCGAGGCATATAGAACAGTAAAATCACATGCACATGTATATGAAGTAAAATACTATAATTTATCAGAAAAGCAAATTCCTATATTCGAATATTTTTTCGTAGGTGCTAAATATTCTGGTTTACATATAAATTCTTTATTTTTAAAGAAAATATTATTTTTCTATTTATGTTCATAAATATGTAATTTTATAGTAAATGACATCTGTATATATCCAATTTTCCTTTTATTACACAGATGATTTATATGAAAATTAAAATCGATTAAAATGTTGAATATTGAAAAAGAAATTTATATGAAATAGTAAAATATAATTAATTATTAAATATAAGTTAGTTTTGTGTATATCGCTGGTTAAATTATCATTAATATGATTTCACTATTTTAAAACTGTGGGTTCGGTACTGATGTTACCACAAACAATGATGGATGGCGCCCATTGGATACTGATTAATCGCATGGTTATATTTATAAGTTGATAAGATAGTAAATATTAGAAATTTCGATCAAAATTCAACTTTTTAATTATAGTGTGTCTCTAATTAGAGAAATACTTTTCCCAAGAAGATATATTTTAAGATTTATTCGAGTATAAGTGATATACTCAATAGTAATCCTTAGTGTAAAAGAAACATCCGTTATAATTTGTAAGAATTTATAATAGAAATTATATTGAGGAATAAATTAAATTTGTTTTGTTAGAAACTGAATTATGTTTGATTTAAAAAATTCAAATTTAGGTATATTTTATCCATTAATGTAATAAAATATATTAATAAGCAGTTAATATCACTGGGAAACAAATTATGTAAATACACATAACTTAAGAATTTTTAACTGAGAAAAATCAATTGACAGTAAAAAAAAATTATAAATCTAATTTAATCCATTGCAATTATTTTAAAATTTAAAGGAAAAACAGTCTAGACTTAAATGTTGAACTTCCGTATAATAAAGTAGGAAATTCCTAAAAAATTGATTAAAGAATATAACAAAAATCATTAAAATTTCTTTCAGTAAGTGATTTTCGATGCTCAGTCACTAAAGTTCACCCTACACCTCATTTCCTCAAAAAACCAGTTTTGTCACCCCACGAAAGCTTCCTTTTGCTCCATAGAATTTTCAAGAAGGCCAAAGGGAATGGATTTCTTGGAATAACTTTTCGTAAAAGCCGTTATTTGATAATGCTTTTTAGAACATGTTATTTCCTTGGAACGTAACGTTGATAACTAGTTATCAAAAAGTAACTGCTTTCGTCATCTCTAATTCCGCCACTTCACATTAATGGCTGACACAAGCACTTCGCACTATCTGACGTCATATTGTCACGCGGTATACACAATAAATAGTGAAAAATAGATTTTTTCTGGAAAATAGTTTTTAAAGGGTTTAAAAAGCAAGAAGTTATCTAAAAATTAATTAAAATCACAAGAAACTTGTATTAGGAAAAAATTGTCTTTGTCGATAAAATTAAAAAATAGCGTTTAAACTAATTGTCTTAATTTTGCTGGCCAACAGCTTCAAGGCCACAATGGCCAGAATCTGTTGGTCCACTACTTATCATCCATCACCATCCCGGTTTATTTTAGTCAGCACTCATCCGTGGAAGTAATGACCAGAGCTGAGCCATTAAACAACCCAACCAAGAGTGGCTTGCCATGGCCAACAGAAAACCGGCTTGGCCAGCAGCGGCCCGGATTTTTGCCGGCAGTTTGTGTTTGCTGGGTATATATATATATATATATATATATATATATATATATATATATATATATATATATATATATATATATATATATATATATATATATATATATATATATATATATATATATATATATATATATATATATATATATACATACATAGATAGATAGATAGATAGATAGATAGATACATATATGCATAATATGCTATTCGATTCATTCAAACAATCACAGAACCAACTCCAGTAAATATTTGGAAAATGTAAATACAAAATATGACTTTAATGCTCTTATTTTTATACCGTATTTAGCTTATTATTCAAGTACAGGGTGATCCAAAAGTCAGGACGAACTTTAAAAATGAATAATTCGAAAACGAATCACGATACAAAGATGCGGTTTGCACCAAACTGATGAAAAAAACAATGGGTTTTGTGTGACAATGAAAAAAAAAGTTCTGTTGGCGACCAACAGATGGCGCTGTCGGATTTCTGATGTAGGATTATGCAAAGCAACAAACAATATAAAAAGAAGCAAGTGCAACAGGTAATGGTAGTCGAAACTGGTATGCATCGAAATGCTGTCCACAGTTGAGAAAGCCCTCTTAGTTAAACTGTTTTATAAGAATTTGGAAAGTGCCATTGCGAGCATATCACTACATGAAGGGTATGCGAGATAGCAAAGGACCAATAACGTCTTCTGCATTGAACAAAATTGTGAAAAAAATTGAAGCTACAGGTTCTTTGGCATCACGTCAAAGAAGTGGACGTTCCTCAACTGCAGCTGCTGTTACCATGACAGTGGAGCAGACGGTGCAAGCCATGTCGGGGGTTGCTGCACATGGGGAGTGCAGTGCTCGAGAAGTTTCGAGGCAGACAGGAGTGTCGTACGGAAGTGTCTGGAGAGCGCTGCGAGTAACTTTGCAACGGTATCCCTACAAGTTACAACATGACTAAAAACTGAAACCTCCTGACTTCGACTCTCGCCGACATTTTGCGAATTTGGTCTTCAATAAGATGGAAGAGCAGCAACACTGGCTTCCATTGTGCTTTGGACAGCTGAAGCACATTTCACACTCTCTGGCGTTGTTAACACCCACAATTGTCGAGTGTGGACCACAGAAAATCCACATGCATTTGTTGAGGTACCCTTGCAACAGCCTAAAGTGACAGTCTGGTGTGGCTTCACTGCTGATTTCATAATTGGTCCATTTTTTTCGAGGAAGTCACACAGACAGGTTTCCAAACAGTTTCTGTCACCGGTAAGCGATATCTAGCACTGCTACAGAACAGCATTATTCCTGAACTGCAAGCGCGACAGGCACTCCAAACAGTCATCTTTATGCAAGATGGAGCACCACCTCATATTGCTCTGCCTGTGCAACGCCTGCTACGCTCAACATTTGGGGAGGATCGCATTATCAGTCGCTATTTTAATCACGCATGGCCTCCAAGATCTCCCGATCTCACACCCTGTGACTTTTGGCTGTGTGACTTCTTGAAGTCAAAAGTGTACAGCGACCAACCGGCATCACTAGCGGCACTGAAAGATGCCATCCGCCAAAATGCGTCTGCCCTAACGCAAGAAATGCTACTAAATGTTGTAAATGGTGTGGTGACTCGTCTCACAGCTTTACTTCTGAATGATGGACAGCACATTGAATATTTACTGTAGTAAGTACTAATTAACTGTAATTAATCTGACTTCATTAATCATTGTTTCATTTGCAAATCATCTTTTGTTTCAATAAAACACTATAGCGCCATCTGTTGGTCGCCAACAGAACTATTTTTTTTCATTGCCACACAAAACCCGGTTTCTTTTCCATCCGTTTGGTGCAAATCGCATCTTTGTATCGTGATTCGTTTTCGAATTATTCATTTTTAAAGTTCGTCCTGACTTTTGGATCACCCGGTATATATATATATATATATATATATATATATATATATATATATATATATATATATATATATATATATATATATATATATATATATATATATATATATATATATATATATATATATATATATATATATATATATATATATTTATATATATATATATATATATATATATATATATATATATATATATATATATATATATATATATATATATATATATATATATATATATATATATATAATTTCTTCTCACAAATTACAATTTTTTCTTACTTGATATAATGTGAAAGAAATTATTTTTTATTAGTGTATTTTCTTAATATTTAATTTTTAACAAATAAATATTCTGTAGGTTTACTTAAAGTAATTTCTAAACTTTTGAGAGTTTTAATATTCTATAGCGTAATTTAAATTGTCAACGATAAATATTCAATGAATATAGGTTCTTCCCATAAAGCGAATAACATTCTAAAATTACATTTATTCAATTTATAACATTATTTATATAACCAAAGTAAAATAAATCAGAGAAAGTTTTAGAGAAATATAAGGTAATATCTGTTATTTAAAAATAAATTCCTCGTTAAATTTTTGCTTATATAATTTTGCATAAAATATTGAAAATCAAATTTGTTAAAGGAAGCTATATTTCAATTTTTACAATAAAACTTTGCCTACTCTGCGTTGAATATTTTTATTTACTTCGCAATTTCACTACTTTACCACATTTTTATATAAAATTTATAACAGATAAATTTACATAATATACGATCAATGTAATGTTTGATAATATCAACAGAATTTATTTTAAATTAAATGAATTTTTTTCACAGATATTCGTTTTATATCTATCTTCTATTATTTGATTAAAATTAATTTAAAGATTACATGAATGTAAACATTCAATATAAGAGGAATTGACCTTAATAAATAAATTGGTTTTTTTATTTGGAACGAAGAAATATTTTTATATGTTACATCTATTCATGCCATTATATTTATAAAAAAGATCTTAATATGTTTTATTAATAACACCAATTCTTAGAATATCACTTAGTTATCTATTGACCATAAATAATTTCATTTAATAAGAATCGAGTGGTTTAAACACCTGCTCTACTGAGTAAATAAAAAATAAGAAGTAGAATTAAGAGATTTATTATAAAACAATTGATACTACTAATTAGTAATAATTATGAAAAAAATAACCAGTTGAACTACGAAGTCATAGTGAAAGATTTGAACAATATTTGTTCACGATAACACTGAAAGGAAGTAGATTTCATCAACCAGTTTATTATTAACGTTATCATTAACGATTTCGTTAATGATTTAATAAAATTTTTATTTGAAACTCAGAAACACTGATATTCGCGAACAGGCTACGATCAATTCATCTTCAGGCTAAATAGTAACAACAAAACTATAGTGATATTTTATATATTCACAAGATCATTCGTTTTAATCATGAACGTAACATAAGCGTATGTTTTAAAACATACATTACGTTGCCTACTGATAATATTTAATGAATGATTCGTAAAATTTTACTATAAACAGAAATAAATTATAAATTGTAAAATTTTAAATAAAAATTGGAAAATTAAGTACACAAATTGTAAATTATTTTAAATAGAAACAATAGGTTTAAATAAGAAATATCAAATAAACAATGTATTATGAAAAAGATAGTATTTACAATCAACAGTTTAATATTAATATATTGATGTATAGATTAATATATAGATTAATTATTAATATTAACATTATTAATATTAAAATATTAATAAATAGATTAATATTAATATACTCTTGGTTATAAAAATAAATTTATTAAAAAAAAATAAAAAAACAAACAAACCATATCTATAGCAAAACTCCTTACGAAAAGAACCAAATTTTAAAAATAGATAAATTTTTTAAAATACAAAAATATAATCATTCTACAGGCAGATTTTTTATCTCAGTTTCGAAGTCAGTTTAAAATATTATCTAAAATTATTAATATTAGATACATTGTCAACAAAATAGCCACATTTTTCATAAATCATAAAAATTGTATACTAACCCTATATTTTTTAGCTAACCACAAATTGCTTTTACTGTAGCTGTAAAATATATTTATATGAGATTATATGAGTAATGTACTTCTGTCATTACAGTATTTTCCATATTGTAAAATAATCATTATGTATTTCCAATTTTTGTGAATAAAATAAATATCTTAAGTATATAGAATTTAATATATATAGAAATGTATTTATAGCTATGTGTTTACTTGTTTCATTTTCATTTAAGCACAAATAATTATGCTTTCTTGTTTTCATTAAATTCTAGAAATATTTTCTTTATTCTTTTTTTCTATTTTTGGTTTCCCGAATTTATTTTTATAAAATAATAATTTTCTTACGATATTATGCTTTGATAGTACTTAATTATTTTCAAGTCAATCAAACTTTATTCTTCCTGTTACATGCATCCAATAGCTACATCCAACAGAGTAATGACAGACAGAAGAGCAAAATCTGATAAAATCGATAACAAATAATACACATTGATTTAATCATAATAAAAACATATATTTTTCCTAAATTTAAGAAATTTTATAAAAAGTATGTAAGTTGTGAAATATGCCAATGTTTATTACTTTATAAATGACTAGTATTTTAGTATTCTTGTCTCCATTCTCCGTAAATAAAAAGATGCTCAAAGTAATACAGAATTTGTAAAATAAAAATTCAATCAAAATGAGCAAATATGAACAATATATATTGAAATTTTCAACAATGTATAGATCTTTTATTGAAAATAACAGATATATATAAAACTACTACACAGCACAAAAAGCAAAATATTTAAGGTATTATTTTTTTTCTATACTGAAAAAATAATTTCTAATTTCTGTCTAAGATGAAAAATTAAAGTGAATATTTAAAGAATGTTAATTAACACATAAACATGGAATTTATTATCTACGAAAGTAAAAGTGTCTCCTGTGTAAAATCACATCACTATTAGCAATCAACACTTTTCTTACCTTTATTGCATTTTAACTTTTAATTTGCAAATTCTCAAGCTCAACAGTGCAATCAGTATTATTATAAATGTGGAAAAGATAGTTCAAGCTATTTTGTCCACCTTTTCATAACGAAAATCACTTTGTCTTAACGAAGTTAATAGACATAAGAAGTAGTTATTTTTAAAGATATTTTTCTTAACTTATATAGAAATAAATCATAATTTTTTTATATAAATTGCTCGAAATTTTTATATTGAACGTATCAAACTAATAGTAATACTTTTGTTTGATTTTCATTATCTTGTATAAGTTAACTGACACGATAAAACAAGTTTTTGTCTCATCTTGAATTATATTTCAAAGAAATTTATAAAAAGTTAGTTATTTGTATACAAGATTTATCCTATATTTACCAGAATATTTTCACACTCTTTTTAAATTAATTGAAATTTATAGAAAGTTCTGTCTGACATAATTGGGAAAATAGATAAAGAATTATTTTTATTATTTATTTTCAAAAATATGTATTACAATAAACTTCATATGCATAATACATTTTGTTATTTTTATTGTAAGAAGTAGTTTACAATAAGTATAATGGTTTTAACAAATAAATCACATTTTAATGATTTCTTTCATCATTATAATTTTTATAATAAAAGCTTCCAAATATTTTATTTTAATTACACTTTTTCTGATAATTTGGTAATTTTAAAAAGTTATAACTCTTGATAAAAGCGAGCAAGTAAGCGTTCATATGTAAAAATATGTTTTATAATAGTTCAGATTATTTTTTCAAGTCACCGTTATATTTATTAAAATTTTCCACTAAATACGCAATTTCCTCAGAACAAAAACTTTCATAAGGCTTCTTTCCTTAAAATTAAATTTTCAAATTTAATTATGAACAAAAACAATCTCTAAATGAAAAACAAATATTTTTCTTAGAGACTTTCATTGAAACGTCCCTTTTTGTGAAAATATGTGTTTATACTGGGAAAATATTTGTCCCACTCCAAACATTATTCCACTGAAAATGCCTTTTATACATGGAGTAAAATTATTTCAATGGTGCTATAAATATGAACATGGAACTTATTTGATCTCTTTTAGTACTTAAAACACTTTTAAATTTAAAAAGATATCAAATGTAATTCAGCCCAAAAGGACTTGATCTTTATCTTCATTACTAAAAAACACCGTTTTTCGAAAGTTGAGGCAAGATTCACTGTCGAAAATTTATACCGTCATAAATTTTTTGAAGTAGAAAAAACACCAAGAGATAAACAAATTGTCTGGCTTGGGGATAATGTAAAATAGTAATATGGCTATCAATTGTTTTAAGCCTTGTAAAAATCAATTTCTATGCAAAAAAATATTTTACGGTAGAAAGCGTTGAAAAATACTAAATTCAATTTTAAAGTCCAAATTTTATCATGAATTATACCAAGAATATATGTAAATATTTGAAAGTTGGGGGTCTTTTTCAAATAGCTTATTATCAAAAAAGTCAAATATAAAACTCAGAAATATTTCTGCTCTAATATAACTGATAATTTTAGATAACAACAACGAGAAATATTTTAATACGTTTTGATGTACAAACTGGTGCTGAGGATATAAAAACTTTTTTGGATTAAAAATAATATTTGTTCGTGATGTAATCTGCATATTGAAATAAAAATATTGTAAATGCTTAGTTCGCATATTAAAATATTTTACTGTACTATATGCAGTAGATGATTTATAAAATACTTAGTAAGATATAACAAAAAGAAGTAAAAGAATTAAAATTTTGTGTCGAGTGTCAATAAGATGTTTACTAAGCTTGATGGTAAATTTAATCAAAATCTTAAGAGATACCTTTTAATAAAAGAATAATTATTGAATTAATTAATTTATGCATTCAAATAAGCTATGTTTAAGTATTTAAATAATGTTTAAGTACTTAAATCTCTAACATGTGTACATCAAATCATGTAAAATATTATAAATTCAAATAATTCTAAGCTTATCTCCTTAAAACATGATGTTTAAATAGTGATTATGTATCATTTTAGTGCACAATGCAGTCATACGTCAATAACCTATTATCTATTTGACTCACAAACAGAAAGAGGGAAAGAGATTGATTTTTAATTCAGCCAAAGGCAAGTACGTTGACATAGTCTATAGAAATGAACTCACTTTCATTTAGTCGTTCCTTAATATTGATTACAGAAAGTTGGTATTTAGCACAATATATTTTACTTTTTACATTTGAATGCTTTACTTTTCCTTATTTATTATTGAAGATTTTAAAAATAATATTTACCACATAGTATAAACAATATTCCTTAATCCAGTTGGCAGTGTTTTTATTTAATTGCAACAAAATACAATGACACACTAAAGTTTTAAACAAAAATTAACATGTTAATGTTATAAATATTTGACTGGAATCATAAATTCTTACGCAATTTTAATCACTTTGTTGCCAGATTTCTCTATCAGTTTAATGTAAAATATATACTTTCCTGACTCTAAAAAAGTAAAAATTTCTCATTTATAATCTCTCTCAATAAATACTTAATAAATAATCTCCCAATAAATATTTTTTCATGCTTAAAATGCTCTTATAATATAAAAAACATTAAAAATTTTTAATGAATTATTAAATTCATTAATAAAGTTTAGAAAAAAAATTTTCAAACGCATATTTTAAAAATATATAAATAATATTAACGTTTAATTTTTAAAAATAATGTATCATTTTTAAATAAACCTAGTTAGTTATAGGAATGTTTTACTCATTAAAATAGGTACTTTTCGAAGATGATATTTTATCAAGTATATAATAAATTAAATTATTTTTCCTGTTGGCATTATAATATTTTCTTTCACTTAAATAAGACAAAAATGGTTTATAAAATAAAAATGATTAATATTATAGACTTGACAGACAAACACATTTTTAAGGATAGCTTGTAATACCTTTTACAGCTTTGACGATATATATTCATTTATTGATATTTTTAATCAATGAATACATCTGATAATCATTCTTTAGGTATGAGAAAGAAAAGAACACTGTTAATAAAAAATCGAATGCAAAATTCACAATTTGTTACAATTATTCCCTGTATATTCATAAAAGTTTTCTCTTCTTTTAGCAAATAAGAGAATTTTTCAAGCAAACAAAATAACAAGGTAATTGTAGTGGTGAGATTCGGAAATTTTAGAAAAATTCTGAGGAAACCCAGATTCTTTTTTTCTTAAATAATTGAATGACAGAGATAAATTCAAAACAAAAATACAATAAAATTTAATAATTTATTTTAGTAACTTAATTACAAGAGAAATTTACATTTTCACAATCAAAATATTCTTGATTAAATAATTGAGATTGTAACATTATTATTTGTTTTATGACAACTACACATCAGTATATTATAACTGAGTGTGACCAGACGGACAAGGAACGAGTGATCTGACTCACCCCTTTTAGAAGTAGCAGTGTGGTGTTTCCTAACATATGGCTTTACTGGCATCTATGGCATTGCTGGCTCAGGACCTCGCTTGGCTTGCTCATTGCTCATGAGCTTTCCCTCTTTTCTCTGCTATCTCTCCTTAGACTTTACCGTCTTCTTCTACTTATCTATTTGTCGGACATCTGCAGCTTCATTCAGGAAAATCGAGGCATGGCTCCTACTGGGCAGGGCAGTTATACTCCGTTTACAACTAACAAACATCTTCTTGGCTTCATATTATGCTCAATGAGGACCCAGTCCTCAATTGTAGACTCCTTTTCTATGTCGGGCTTCTCTGGGGCTTCTGTGTGTCTTCTCTGTGAATCCTCTCCTTTCTTAGATGCAGTTTTTAATTCTTGTCGTAGCTCCTACTCTTTACACCATTGGTTTTCCAAAGTTCCATACTACCTCTTACACTTCTATGGGATAGGTCAGAAATTTCTTTCCCTCAATTCCGATTGGTCAGATTTACAAATAAAACATATCATAAAACATAAACTTTCCTTGAAATTTTCTCCAGATCATTCATCCATTCCAAAAGGAAAAATTTATCCTTTTATTGCACTTGTCATCTCACTGTGCCAATTTTTATTACATCCTTTCCTTTATATTATTACAGCTTAGTTTGAAAGGAAAAGAGGAAACTCTTAAATTTAAAATGCAATAAAAATATACATATCTATTTTCTCAGGGTTTGGTTATGTCGTTTTACACTACGACAATTATAATTGAAGCCTAGACAATTATAATGAATTCCGCTGAGTTTTATGAAAGTACTAATAATAAGGTTAGTGAGAAAAAAATAATGTCTTTGACCTCTTTCTCAATCCATTTCTTTTTATATAAATATATGCATAATTTTTTCTTATATTTATTAACTGAATGAATATTTATCGCAGTTTCAATTTAGAAGTAATCTTTTTAAAGCTAAGTATGGGAATACTATTTTTTCTGGCATGATCTTATTTTGATAATTAAATGCGAACAAACATTTAAGTTTATGGCAAAAATTAAATATGGATTTCTGATAGTTGACAAGCAACTGTTTTCAAAAAAATGTATCATAATAAGGAAATGGTCAACATTTTTCAAACTCTTACACCAAATCAAGTTTGTAGCAAAGTAGCAGTGTTTTAAATCAGTCAAATAAATATTCAGTAATAAATTATTATTATATCATTCGCAAATTATTATTTCAAAGGTTACTGATCATATTTAATTTTAAGTTCTGATTTAATGAATTTTACTTCTGTTTTAATGAATTTAATAAGTAAATAGTTTTGAGTTTAATGAATAAATAGTAAAGTAAAATTCATTGAAAACGAAAAGTTCTTTTTCAATAAATTTTAGCAAACCATAATCCAGCAATATAAAGCTGATAATAATTTTCCCTACTTGATACAATGTGAAATTCCATATACCTTGAAAATAATTTTTAAAGATTGCTTAAAAATTTATGCAATGAGCAAGTTTATATTCCTGACCGCAGTCTGTTTGCGATGTTCGTAAGCAGATTTTATGGAGTAATAACTGTTGTCATTTTAAGAAAACATTCCATACAATTCTCTATCCTCTACTTTTTTTCTAAGAAACAGATTTTTTGGAGTATAATCAGAACATTCGAAAGAAAAGCAAAATGACAAATATCATATTCGACAATCGGGTTAGTTTCAGGAAGAAATAGGCTTTTCTACTTTCAAATCAATGCAAAAATTTTCAATTTTTCTTACAAAATTATACTCGGTTTTCAAATGTTTACTTAGCATTTGTCTTTTCATGTCATTTGCTAACTTGAAAAAATTTACGTCATCATATAAAATAAAAATTTTGATATCTAGACTTATTTTACATAATTTATATGCATGGCATACCATATTCTGTTACAACATATGACAGCTGTTTTCTTTGGACATAAAGGCAACTTCTTACAAAAAATTAGAATGTAAGTACATAAACAGAATAATGTTATTTAATAGCAAACACATGTGTGGGGTGTGTGTAATGCAATTAAAACTACGTTATATTTAATAATTTCCACATTTAAAAACCAAGTAAAAATCTCTTTAGTGGCACAAACTTCCTTTCATGCATTCACTTCAAATGAAAGAAAGTTTAATCTTCTTGGAAGATCTCCAAGAAATGTGCTTAGGAATGGGTTTTTCCATTTAAAATCAGATACTTATCTCGTTTTAAAGCTTAGGAAACAATATAGAAGGCAATTTTAAAGCGCTGTTTAGAATCCGCTCTAATTTGCATGGGTGACTTTGAAAGTATTTGTAATAGCAAATGTTATCTGTAAAGATACTGAAATTAAAAACTTTAAGGATATTTAAAATATTTCAAAACATGATTATAATAATGAGAAATGATGTTTTCACATAAAAATATATTTTAACAAAAGGCGTCATATTATTTAACAATGGAGTTATCAAAATATTAATAAATAATAAAAACGAATACTAAACAGTTTAATTTATTTACATATTAATAAAGAACATGATTTTAAAAACTGTGCCAATATTTTATTTTATAATTCCTTAAGTGTTGTGAAAGATTAATAAATGTATAACAAAATAGGAGAGATATTTTAAAGTAAATTTTGTGTC
The DNA here is from genome assembly GCA_037975125.1 of Latrodectus hesperus. Taxonomy (NCBI): domain Eukaryota; kingdom Metazoa; phylum Arthropoda; class Arachnida; order Araneae; family Theridiidae; genus Latrodectus; species Latrodectus hesperus. Next base: position 52,987,705 of record CM075861.1, read on the forward strand.
GAATATTCAAAACACATAAAATACCTACGATCACATATCATAAAACATATATTAATACCTAAGATGAGAAATATTTATAATAAAAGCACAATTATAAATTTATGGTGCAAATGATTATTTTAAATTAGAAAATTACAAAATACATTTTTTTAATATTGCGCTAAATATTTTTAGGAAACAAACATAGTTGCAATATGAAAGAAAATATGATTAACTATTAAAACTTAGAATAGAAACATTCAACATAACAAAATGAATATGTGTAGAAATTGGTAACATGCATAATTAATCAGGCAATTTCTAAAAAATTAATGATTTTTGTTACTACGCTCCTAAAATTAAAATTTTTTTATTTCGTTGTTATGCCTATTTAAAAAATACTGGGTAACATACTTAAATAAAAAGTTTTGGTGATATAATAACTGTGTTTTAAAAGTTAAAATCACAATTCATTTTGCTTAGTTCAACCAAAATTTAATGATAAAACATTCAAAAATTACGAGATATTTTCTTAAATAATAAAAATTATTAAAACAAAACAATACGTTATAAACTTATACAGAATGGTTTACATGTTTTATTTTTTTAATCTTGATAAAGACAAACATTTTACATTATTTGTTTTTAATTCACTGCATTATGCCCTTGCAAGGCTTTTAAATAAACATGTCTATTGTATTTAATTAATTAATCAACAATGTGAAAATTCTTAAAAGTTTTTCAATTAAAGGACAAAATAAATACCTTCAAGTTTTCTATATGGCAAATAATTTTTAAGAACTTTAAAAATCTTTATAATAAGGTTCAAATTTCTTATTAGCGAGGAAAAGAAACAACTAGAGAATTATAAAAAAGGAATAGACTAAAAATATAAATTAAAAAAGGCTAAAAATATAAATCAAAAAAAATATGACAAAAGATAAAGTAATAAAAATTTATTCTTGTGATGTAAACAGAGAACAAAGGAATAAGTCTAAAATTCATTTGTGTAAAGATTCTAAGAAATAGATTATATACAAGTGAACTGTTTCCAGTGTACTGGAATGAAAAATTAGCACCAGTTAAAAAAGGGGAAAGAAAAAACTTAAAGCGAAACATAAGTTTCTCGAACAGAATTATAAAAATTTTTATCATATACTTCTAATGTAAAGTGTTTAATACATACGTGCGTGTATGTGTATGTGTACAAGATACAAGTAAGCTATTAATATATAAAAATTTAAGGCTTGGTATAAGTATAACAATAAAAACTGTTTAAAAAGATTATAAAAAGGAATGATTGCAGATTAAATATATTTGGAAACTCTTAAGTTGTTTCTGTAAAGAAATTAACAAAAAAATAAGGTGGCAAATTAAAAGACAGTTGCCAAAGACTGTGAGGTCAATAGTATTTTAAAACTGAGTTTTCAGTTAAAGGTGGAAAACATGAAAATTGTATTGTTAATAGATTGTCTAGAAAGCAATTTTAAGAAAAGAGGGAAGGTTAATTGTGTTAAATCAAAAATAAATAATTAAAATGATAGTTTAGTTTCATTGTTAAAACTAAATTTTTAGAGCTAGTTGGTAACAGTAAAGAAAAATGAATATTGAAAAAATAGCTAAACCGACTAAAATATCATTGAGAAAACACATAATATATTTTTAAAAAAAACTATAATATAAAACCATAACAAGATTTTCTTATTGGTAGGGTATTCACATTCTCTAAAAAGAGCTTAGGAAAAAAATTCATAATTTCCTGGGACAAATTTAGTGTAGAAATTTTGGAATTAATTTGTATGATATATAAAAGCTGACAAATGAAAATAAATTTTATCAATGGGTAAAAGGATTTTTGAAATTTAAAGTTAAAATAAATAGAAATTAAATTATTGCCAAAATCAGACTTGAAGCATTGAGTAGTTTCCATAAATTCTTTTAAAATTTTATATGAGTTGATAATATCTAAACACACAAGATATCTAATAATGAGGTAACCAACAATTCGTATTATTGGTATTAGAGCTCCAATTAACGAAATTAGTTGTAATGGAACAAAACTCTTGAGTTTGGTCATGAATTTTAGAGTTAATCTTATTATTTATAATTCAAAGTTGACGTATAAGTAGTTTACATTTAATTTATCGAAATTAGTTTTATTTACTTAGAAAGTGTCTGTAGATGAATTACAGGTATTGAGTTTACTTATTGGGTTAATTAATGAATAAAAGGCAGTAGAAGTACATAATACGTTTACACAGATGTATGTTAAAATATTACATTAATTTTGATTTTAAGAAGTATATATTATATGTTATTATTAAATAAACAATTAAAAATGTAAATTCTTTCACAAACTTAATTGAATTAAATAAAAATTAAAGTAACCAGAAAATCACAAGCTGAAATATAAACATTAAAATATACAAAAATTTCCAGTAAAAACAATTTGAATAACTTTTACTATATATACATGCACACACACACACACATATATATATATATATATATATATATATATATATATATATATATATATATATATATATATATATATATATTTA